>OX578145.1:6003190-7203190 GCA_951213105.1 Amaurobius ferox
CTATATCTTTCTTCTATTTGTAATTTTATATTGGTAGTACTAAACGTACGATTGGTATCCGTTTGTCTGAACATGCAAGAGACATGGTAAGCTAGAGACTGCACTTGCTCAATTAGTAAATAAAAATAATTTCCGCCCCCCTTTTTGATAATTCTTTTCTTTTGTTTAGCTGTAATAACCCTCGTTCTATCTTACTTTACGAATCCTTTTTTATTTATCTATATCTTTCTTCTATTTGTAATTTTATATTGGTAGTACTAAACGTACGATTGGTATCCGTTTGTCTGAACATGCAAGAGACATGGTAAGCTAGAGACTGCACTTGCTCAATTAGTAAATAAAAATAATTTCCGCCCCCCTTTTTGATAATTCTTTTCTTTTGTTTAGCTGTAATAACCCTCGTTCTATCTTACTTTACGAATCCTTTTTTATTTATCTATATCTTTCTTCTATTTGTAATTTTATATTGGTAGTACTAAACGTACGATTGGTATCCGTTTGTCTGAACATGCAAGAGACATGGTAAGCTAGAGACTGCACTTGCTCAATTAGTAAATAAAAATAATTTCCGCCCCCCTTTTTGATAATTCTTTTCTTTTGTTTAGCTGTAATAACCCTCGTTCTATCTTACTTTACGAATCCTTTTTTATTTATCTATATCTTTCTTCTATTTGTAATTTTATATTGGTAGTACTAAACGTACGATTGGTATCCGTTTGTCTGAACATGCAAGAGACATGGTAAGCTAGAGACTGCACTTGCTCAATTAGTAAATAAAAATAATTTCCGCCCCCCTTTTTGATAATTCTTTTCTTTTGTTTAGCTGTAATAACCCTCGTTCTATCTTACTTTACGAATCCTTTTTTATTTATCTATATCTTTCTTCTATTTGTAATTTTATATTGGTAGTACTAAACGTACGATTGGTATCCGTTTGTCTGAACATGCAAGAGACATGGTAAGCTAGAGACTGCACTTGCTCAATTAGTAAATAAAAATAATTTCCGCCCCCCTTTTTGATAATTCTTTTCTTTTGTTTAGCTGTAATAACCCTCGTTCTATCTTACTTTACGAATCCTTTTTTATTTATCTATATCTTTCTTCTATTTGTAATTTTATATTGGTAGTACTAAACGTACGATTGGTATCCGTTTGTCTGAACATGCAAGAGACATGGTAAGCTAGAGACTGCACTTGCTCAATTAGTAAATAAAAATAATTTCCGCCCCCCTTTTTGATAATTCTTTTCTTTTGTTTAGCTGTAATAACCCTCGTTCTATCTTACTTTACGAATCCTTTTTTATTTATCTATATCTTTCTTCTATTTGTAATTTTATATTGGTAGTACTAAACGTACGATTGGTATCCGTTTGTCTGAACATGCAAGAGACATGGTAAGCTAGAGACTGCACTTGCTCAATTAGTAAATAAAAATAATTTCCGCCCCCCTTTTTGATAATTCTTTTCTTTTGTTTAGCTGTAATAACCCTCGTTCTATCTTACTTTACGAATCCTTTTTTATTTATCTATATCTTTCTTCTATTTGTAATTTTATATTGGTAGTACTAAACGTACGATTGGTATCCGTTTGTCTGAACATGCAAGAGACATGGTAAGCTAGAGACTGCACTTGCTCAATTAGTAAATAAAAATAATTTCCGCCCCCCTTTTTGATAATTCTTTTCTTTTGTTTAGCTGTAATAACCCTCGTTCTATCTTACTTTACGAATCCTTTTTTATTTATCTATATCTTTCTTCTATTTGTAATTTTATATTGGTAGTACTAAACGTACGATTGGTATCCGTTTGTCTGAACATGCAAGAGACATGGTAAGCTAGAGACTGCACTTGCTCAATTAGTAAATAAAAATAATTTCCGCCCCCCTTTTTGATAATTCTTTTCTTTTGTTTAGCTGTAATAACCCTCGTTCTATCTTACTTTACGAATCCTTTTTTATTTATCTATATCTTTCTTCTATTTGTAATTTTATATTGGTAGTACTAAACGTACGATTGGTATCCGTTTGTCTGAACATGCAAGAGACATGGTAAGCTAGAGACTGCACTTGCTCAATTAGTAAATAAAAATAATTTCCGCCCCCCTTTTTGATAATTCTTTTCTTTTGTTTAGCTGTAATAACCCTCGTTCTATCTTACTTTACGAATCCTTTTTTATTTATCTATATCTTTCTTCTATTTGTAATTTTATATTGGTAGTACTAAACGTACGATTGGTATCCGTTTGTCTGAACATGCAAGAGACATGGTAAGCTAGAGACTGCACTTGCTCAATTAGTAAATAAAAATAATTTCCGCCCCCCTTTTTGATAATTCTTTTCTTTTGTTTAGCTGTAATAACCCTCGTTCTATCTTACTTTACGAATCCTTTTTTATTTATCTATATCTTTCTTCTATTTGTAATTTTATATTGGTAGTACTAAACGTACGATTGGTATCCGTTTGTCTGAACATGCAAGAGACATGGTAAGCTAGAGACTGCACTTGCTCAATTAGTAAATAAAAATAATTTCCGCCCCCCTTTTTGATAATTCTTTTCTTTTGTTTAGCTGTAATAACCCTCGTTCTATCTTACTTTACGAATCCTTTTTTATTTATCTATATCTTTCTTCTATTTGTAATTTTATATTGGTAGTACTAAACGTACGATTGGTATCCGTTTGTCTGAACATGCAAGAGACATGGTAAGCTAGAGACTGCACTTGCTCAATTAGTAAATAAAAATAATTTCCGCCCCCCTTTTTGATAATTCTTTTCTTTTGTTTAGCTGTAATAACCCTCGTTCTATCTTACTTTACGAATCCTTTTTTATTTATCTATATCTTTCTTCTATTTGTAATTTTATATTGGTAGTACTAAACGTACGATTGGTATCCGTTTGTCTGAACATGCAAGAGACATGGTAAGCTAGAGACTGCACTTGCTCAATTAGTAAATAAAAATAATTTCCGCCCCCCTTTTTGATAATTCTTTTCTTTTGTTTAGCTGTAATAACCCTCGTTCTATCTTACTTTACGAATCCTTTTTTATTTATCTATATCTTTCTTCTATTTGTAATTTTATATTGGTAGTACTAAACGTACGATTGGTATCCGTTTGTCTGAACATGCAAGAGACATGGTAAGCTAGAGACTGCACTTGCTCAATTAGTAAATAAAAATAATTTCCGCCCCCCTTTTTGATAATTCTTTTCTTTTGTTTAGCTGTAATAACCCTCGTTCTATCTTACTTTACGAATCCTTTTTTATTTATCTATATCTTTCTTCTATTTGTAATTTTATATTGGTAGTACTAAACGTACGATTGGTATCCGTTTGTCTGAACATGCAAGAGACATGGTAAGCTAGAGACTGCACTTGCTCAATTAGTAAATAAAAATAATTTCCGCCCCCCTTTTTGATAATTCTTTTCTTTTGTTTAGCTGTAATAACCCTCGTTCTATCTTACTTTACGAATCCTTTTTTATTTATCTATATCTTTCTTCTATTTGTAATTTTATATTGGTAGTACTAAACGTACGATTGGTATCCGTTTGTCTGAACATGCAAGAGACATGGTAAGCTAGAGACTGCACTTGCTCAATTAGTAAATAAAAATAATTTCCGCCCCCCTTTTTGATAATTCTTTTCTTTTGTTTAGCTGTAATAACCCTCGTTCTATCTTACTTTACGAATCCTTTTTTATTTATCTATATCTTTCTTCTATTTGTAATTTTATATTGGTAGTACTAAACGTACGATTGGTATCCGTTTGTCTGAACATGCAAGAGACATGGTAAGCTAGAGACTGCACTTGCTCAATTAGTAAATAAAAATAATTTCCGCCCCCCTTTTTGATAATTCTTTTCTTTTGTTTAGCTGTAATAACCCTCGTTCTATCTTACTTTACGAATCCTTTTTTATTTATCTATATCTTTCTTCTATTTGTAATTTTATATTGGTAGTACTAAACGTACGATTGGTATCCGTTTGTCTGAACATGCAAGAGACATGGTAAGCTAGAGACTGCACTTGCTCAATTAGTAAATAAAAATAATTTCCGCCCCCCTTTTTGATAATTCTTTTCTTTTGTTTAGCTGTAATAACCCTCGTTCTATCTTACTTTACGAATCCTTTTTTATTTATCTATATCTTTCTTCTATTTGTAATTTTATATTGGTAGTACTAAACGTACGATTGGTATCCGTTTGTCTGAACATGCAAGAGACATGGTAAGCTAGAGACTGCACTTGCTCAATTAGTAAATAAAAATAATTTCCGCCCCCCTTTTTGATAATTCTTTTCTTTTGTTTAGCTGTAATAACCCTCGTTCTATCTTACTTTACGAATCCTTTTTTATTTATCTATATCTTTCTTCTATTTGTAATTTTATATTGGTAGTACTAAACGTACGATTGGTATCCGTTTGTCTGAACATGCAAGAGACATGGTAAGCTAGAGACTGCACTTGCTCAATTAGTAAATAAAAATAATTTCCGCCCCCCTTTTTGATAATTCTTTTCTTTTGTTTAGCTGTAATAACCCTCGTTCTATCTTACTTTACGAATCCTTTTTTATTTATCTATATCTTTCTTCTATTTGTAATTTTATATTGGTAGTACTAAACGTACGATTGGTATCCGTTTGTCTGAACATGCAAGAGACATGGTAAGCTAGAGACTGCACTTGCTCAATTAGTAAATAAAAATAATTTCCGCCCCCCTTTTTGATAATTCTTTTCTTTTGTTTAGCTGTAATAACCCTCGTTCTATCTTACTTTACGAATCCTTTTTTATTTATCTATATCTTTCTTCTATTTGTAATTTTATATTGGTAGTACTAAACGTACGATTGGTATCCGTTTGTCTGAACATGCAAGAGACATGGTAAGCTAGAGACTGCACTTGCTCAATTAGTAAATAAAAATAATTTCCGCCCCCCTTTTTGATAATTCTTTTCTTTTGTTTAGCTGTAATAACCCTCGTTCTATCTTACTTTACGAATCCTTTTTTATTTATCTATATCTTTCTTCTATTTGTAATTTTATATTGGTAGTACTAAACGTACGATTGGTATCCGTTTGTCTGAACATGCAAGAGACATGGTAAGCTAGAGACTGCACTTGCTCAATTAGTAAATAAAAATAATTTCCGCCCCCCTTTTTGATAATTCTTTTCTTTTGTTTAGCTGTAATAACCCTCGTTCTATCTTACTTTACGAATCCTTTTTTATTTATCTATATCTTTCTTCTATTTGTAATTTTATATTGGTAGTACTAAACGTACGATTGGTATCCGTTTGTCTGAACATGCAAGAGACATGGTAAGCTAGAGACTGCACTTGCTCAATTAGTAAATAAAAATAATTTCCGCCCCCCTTTTTGATAATTCTTTTCTTTTGTTTAGCTGTAATAACCCTCGTTCTATCTTACTTTACGAATCCTTTTTTATTTATCTATATCTTTCTTCTATTTGTAATTTTATATTGGTAGTACTAAACGTACGATTGGTATCCGTTTGTCTGAACATGCAAGAGACATGGTAAGCTAGAGACTGCACTTGCTCAATTAGTAAATAAAAATAATTTCCGCCCCCCTTTTTGATAATTCTTTTCTTTTGTTTAGCTGTAATAACCCTCGTTCTATCTTACTTTACGAATCCTTTTTTATTTATCTATATCTTTCTTCTATTTGTAATTTTATATTGGTAGTACTAAACGTACGATTGGTATCCGTTTGTCTGAACATGCAAGAGACATGGTAAGCTAGAGACTGCACTTGCTCAATTAGTAAATAAAAATAATTTCCGCCCCCCTTTTTGATAATTCTTTTCTTTTGTTTAGCTGTAATAACCCTCGTTCTATCTTACTTTACGAATCCTTTTTTATTTATCTATATCTTTCTTCTATTTGTAATTTTATATTGGTAGTACTAAACGTACGATTGGTATCCGTTTGTCTGAACATGCAAGAGACATGGTAAGCTAGAGACTGCACTTGCTCAATTAGTAAATAAAAATAATTTCCGCCCCCCTTTTTGATAATTCTTTTCTTTTGTTTAGCTGTAATAACCCTCGTTCTATCTTACTTTACGAATCCTTTTTTATTTATCTATATCTTTCTTCTATTTGTAATTTTATATTGGTAGTACTAAACGTACGATTGGTATCCGTTTGTCTGAACATGCAAGAGACATGGTAAGCTAGAGACTGCACTTGCTCAATTAGTAAATAAAAATAATTTCCGCCCCCCTTTTTGATAATTCTTTTCTTTTGTTTAGCTGTAATAACCCTCGTTCTATCTTACTTTACGAATCCTTTTTTATTTATCTATATCTTTCTTCTATTTGTAATTTTATATTGGTAGTACTAAACGTACGATTGGTATCCGTTTGTCTGAACATGCAAGAGACATGGTAAGCTAGAGACTGCACTTGCTCAATTAGTAAATAAAAATAATTTCCGCCCCCCTTTTTGATAATTCTTTTCTTTTGTTTAGCTGTAATAACCCTCGTTCTATCTTACTTTACGAATCCTTTTTTATTTATCTATATCTTTCTTCTATTTGTAATTTTATATTGGTAGTACTAAACGTACGATTGGTATCCGTTTGTCTGAACATGCAAGAGACATGGTAAGCTAGAGACTGCACTTGCTCAATTAGTAAATAAAAATAATTTCCGCCCCCCTTTTTGATAATTCTTTTCTTTTGTTTAGCTGTAATAACCCTCGTTCTATCTTACTTTACGAATCCTTTTTTATTTATCTATATCTTTCTTCTATTTGTAATTTTATATTGGTAGTACTAAACGTACGATTGGTATCCGTTTGTCTGAACATGCAAGAGACATGGTAAGCTAGAGACTGCACTTGCTCAATTAGTAAATAAAAATAATTTCCGCCCCCCTTTTTGATAATTCTTTTCTTTTGTTTAGCTGTAATAACCCTCGTTCTATCTTACTTTACGAATCCTTTTTTATTTATCTATATCTTTCTTCTATTTGTAATTTTATATTGGTAGTACTAAACGTACGATTGGTATCCGTTTGTCTGAACATGCAAGAGACATGGTAAGCTAGAGACTGCACTTGCTCAATTAGTAAATAAAAATAATTTCCGCCCCCCTTTTTGATAATTCTTTTCTTTTGTTTAGCTGTAATAACCCTCGTTCTATCTTACTTTACGAATCCTTTTTTATTTATCTATATCTTTCTTCTATTTGTAATTTTATATTGGTAGTACTAAACGTACGATTGGTATCCGTTTGTCTGAACATGCAAGAGACATGGTAAGCTAGAGACTGCACTTGCTCAATTAGTAAATAAAAATAATTTCCGCCCCCCTTTTTGATAATTCTTTTCTTTTGTTTAGCTGTAATAACCCTCGTTCTATCTTACTTTACGAATCCTTTTTTATTTATCTATATCTTTCTTCTATTTGTAATTTTATATTGGTAGTACTAAACGTACGATTGGTATCCGTTTGTCTGAACATGCAAGAGACATGGTAAGCTAGAGACTGCACTTGCTCAATTAGTAAATAAAAATAATTTCCGCCCCCCTTTTTGATAATTCTTTTCTTTTGTTTAGCTGTAATAACCCTCGTTCTATCTTACTTTACGAATCCTTTTTTATTTATCTATATCTTTCTTCTATTTGTAATTTTATATTGGTAGTACTAAACGTACGATTGGTATCCGTTTGTCTGAACATGCAAGAGACATGGTAAGCTAGAGACTGCACTTGCTCAATTAGTAAATAAAAATAATTTCCGCCCCCCTTTTTGATAATTCTTTTCTTTTGTTTAGCTGTAATAACCCTCGTTCTATCTTACTTTACGAATCCTTTTTTATTTATCTATATCTTTCTTCTATTTGTAATTTTATATTGGTAGTACTAAACGTACGATTGGTATCCGTTTGTCTGAACATGCAAGAGACATGGTAAGCTAGAGACTGCACTTGCTCAATTAGTAAATAAAAATAATTTCCGCCCCCCTTTTTGATAATTCTTTTCTTTTGTTTAGCTGTAATAACCCTCGTTCTATCTTACTTTACGAATCCTTTTTTATTTATCTATATCTTTCTTCTATTTGTAATTTTATATTGGTAGTACTAAACGTACGATTGGTATCCGTTTGTCTGAACATGCAAGAGACATGGTAAGCTAGAGACTGCACTTGCTCAATTAGTAAATAAAAATAATTTCCGCCCCCCTTTTTGATAATTCTTTTCTTTTGTTTAGCTGTAATAACCCTCGTTCTATCTTACTTTACGAATCCTTTTTTATTTATCTATATCTTTCTTCTATTTGTAATTTTATATTGGTAGTACTAAACGTACGATTGGTATCCGTTTGTCTGAACATGCAAGAGACATGGTAAGCTAGAGACTGCACTTGCTCAATTAGTAAATAAAAATAATTTCCGCCCCCCTTTTTGATAATTCTTTTCTTTTGTTTAGCTGTAATAACCCTCGTTCTATCTTACTTTACGAATCCTTTTTTATTTATCTATATCTTTCTTCTATTTGTAATTTTATATTGGTAGTACTAAACGTACGATTGGTATCCGTTTGTCTGAACATGCAAGAGACATGGTAAGCTAGAGACTGCACTTGCTCAATTAGTAAATAAAAATAATTTCCGCCCCCCTTTTTGATAATTCTTTTCTTTTGTTTAGCTGTAATAACCCTCGTTCTATCTTACTTTACGAATCCTTTTTTATTTATCTATATCTTTCTTCTATTTGTAATTTTATATTGGTAGTACTAAACGTACGATTGGTATCCGTTTGTCTGAACATGCAAGAGACATGGTAAGCTAGAGACTGCACTTGCTCAATTAGTAAATAAAAATAATTTCCGCCCCCCTTTTTGATAATTCTTTTCTTTTGTTTAGCTGTAATAACCCTCGTTCTATCTTACTTTACGAATCCTTTTTTATTTATCTATATCTTTCTTCTATTTGTAATTTTATATTGGTAGTACTAAACGTACGATTGGTATCCGTTTGTCTGAACATGCAAGAGACATGGTAAGCTAGAGACTGCACTTGCTCAATTAGTAAATAAAAATAATTTCCGCCCCCCTTTTTGATAATTCTTTTCTTTTGTTTAGCTGTAATAACCCTCGTTCTATCTTACTTTACGAATCCTTTTTTATTTATCTATATCTTTCTTCTATTTGTAATTTTATATTGGTAGTACTAAACGTACGATTGGTATCCGTTTGTCTGAACATGCAAGAGACATGGTAAGCTAGAGACTGCACTTGCTCAATTAGTAAATAAAAATAATTTCCGCCCCCCTTTTTGATAATTCTTTTCTTTTGTTTAGCTGTAATAACCCTCGTTCTATCTTACTTTACGAATCCTTTTTTATTTATCTATATCTTTCTTCTATTTGTAATTTTATATTGGTAGTACTAAACGTACGATTGGTATCCGTTTGTCTGAACATGCAAGAGACATGGTAAGCTAGAGACTGCACTTGCTCAATTAGTAAATAAAAATAATTTCCGCCCCCCTTTTTGATAATTCTTTTCTTTTGTTTAGCTGTAATAACCCTCGTTCTATCTTACTTTACGAATCCTTTTTTATTTATCTATATCTTTCTTCTATTTGTAATTTTATATTGGTAGTACTAAACGTACGATTGGTATCCGTTTGTCTGAACATGCAAGAGACATGGTAAGCTAGAGACTGCACTTGCTCAATTAGTAAATAAAAATAATTTCCGCCCCCCTTTTTGATAATTCTTTTCTTTTGTTTAGCTGTAATAACCCTCGTTCTATCTTACTTTACGAATCCTTTTTTATTTATCTATATCTTTCTTCTATTTGTAATTTTATATTGGTAGTACTAAACGTACGATTGGTATCCGTTTGTCTGAACATGCAAGAGACATGGTAAGCTAGAGACTGCACTTGCTCAATTAGTAAATAAAAATAATTTCCGCCCCCCTTTTTGATAATTCTTTTCTTTTGTTTAGCTGTAATAACCCTCGTTCTATCTTACTTTACGAATCCTTTTTTATTTATCTATATCTTTCTTCTATTTGTAATTTTATATTGGTAGTACTAAACGTACGATTGGTATCCGTTTGTCTGAACATGCAAGAGACATGGTAAGCTAGAGACTGCACTTGCTCAATTAGTAAATAAAAATAATTTCCGCCCCCCTTTTTGATAATTCTTTTCTTTTGTTTAGCTGTAATAACCCTCGTTCTATCTTACTTTACGAATCCTTTTTTATTTATCTATATCTTTCTTCTATTTGTAATTTTATATTGGTAGTACTAAACGTACGATTGGTATCCGTTTGTCTGAACATGCAAGAGACATGGTAAGCTAGAGACTGCACTTGCTCAATTAGTAAATAAAAATAATTTCCGCCCCCCTTTTTGATAATTCTTTTCTTTTGTTTAGCTGTAATAACCCTCGTTCTATCTTACTTTACGAATCCTTTTTTATTTATCTATATCTTTCTTCTATTTGTAATTTTATATTGGTAGTACTAAACGTACGATTGGTATCCGTTTGTCTGAACATGCAAGAGACATGGTAAGCTAGAGACTGCACTTGCTCAATTAGTAAATAAAAATAATTTCCGCCCCCCTTTTTGATAATTCTTTTCTTTTGTTTAGCTGTAATAACCCTCGTTCTATCTTACTTTACGAATCCTTTTTTATTTATCTATATCTTTCTTCTATTTGTAATTTTATATTGGTAGTACTAAACGTACGATTGGTATCCGTTTGTCTGAACATGCAAGAGACATGGTAAGCTAGAGACTGCACTTGCTCAATTAGTAAATAAAAATAATTTCCGCCCCCCTTTTTGATAATTCTTTTCTTTTGTTTAGCTGTAATAACCCTCGTTCTATCTTACTTTACGAATCCTTTTTTATTTATCTATATCTTTCTTCTATTTGTAATTTTATATTGGTAGTACTAAACGTACGATTGGTATCCGTTTGTCTGAACATGCAAGAGACATGGTAAGCTAGAGACTGCACTTGCTCAATTAGTAAATAAAAATAATTTCCGCCCCCCTTTTTGATAATTCTTTTCTTTTGTTTAGCTGTAATAACCCTCGTTCTATCTTACTTTACGAATCCTTTTTTATTTATCTATATCTTTCTTCTATTTGTAATTTTATATTGGTAGTACTAAACGTACGATTGGTATCCGTTTGTCTGAACATGCAAGAGACATGGTAAGCTAGAGACTGCACTTGCTCAATTAGTAAATAAAAATAATTTCCGCCCCCCTTTTTGATAATTCTTTTCTTTTGTTTAGCTGTAATAACCCTCGTTCTATCTTACTTTACGAATCCTTTTTTATTTATCTATATCTTTCTTCTATTTGTAATTTTATATTGGTAGTACTAAACGTACGATTGGTATCCGTTTGTCTGAACATGCAAGAGACATGGTAAGCTAGAGACTGCACTTGCTCAATTAGTAAATAAAAATAATTTCCGCCCCCCTTTTTGATAATTCTTTTCTTTTGTTTAGCTGTAATAACCCTCGTTCTATCTTACTTTACGAATCCTTTTTTATTTATCTATATCTTTCTTCTATTTGTAATTTTATATTGGTAGTACTAAACGTACGATTGGTATCCGTTTGTCTGAACATGCAAGAGACATGGTAAGCTAGAGACTGCACTTGCTCAATTAGTAAATAAAAATAATTTCCGCCCCCCTTTTTGATAATTCTTTTCTTTTGTTTAGCTGTAATAACCCTCGTTCTATCTTACTTTACGAATCCTTTTTTATTTATCTATATCTTTCTTCTATTTGTAATTTTATATTGGTAGTACTAAACGTACGATTGGTATCCGTTTGTCTGAACATGCAAGAGACATGGTAAGCTAGAGACTGCACTTGCTCAATTAGTAAATAAAAATAATTTCCGCCCCCCTTTTTGATAATTCTTTTCTTTTGTTTAGCTGTAATAACCCTCGTTCTATCTTACTTTACGAATCCTTTTTTATTTATCTATATCTTTCTTCTATTTGTAATTTTATATTGGTAGTACTAAACGTACGATTGGTATCCGTTTGTCTGAACATGCAAGAGACATGGTAAGCTAGAGACTGCACTTGCTCAATTAGTAAATAAAAATAATTTCCGCCCCCCTTTTTGATAATTCTTTTCTTTTGTTTAGCTGTAATAACCCTCGTTCTATCTTACTTTACGAATCCTTTTTTATTTATCTATATCTTTCTTCTATTTGTAATTTTATATTGGTAGTACTAAACGTACGATTGGTATCCGTTTGTCTGAACATGCAAGAGACATGGTAAGCTAGAGACTGCACTTGCTCAATTAGTAAATAAAAATAATTTCCGCCCCCCTTTTTGATAATTCTTTTCTTTTGTTTAGCTGTAATAACCCTCGTTCTATCTTACTTTACGAATCCTTTTTTATTTATCTATATCTTTCTTCTATTTGTAATTTTATATTGGTAGTACTAAACGTACGATTGGTATCCGTTTGTCTGAACATGCAAGAGACATGGTAAGCTAGAGACTGCACTTGCTCAATTAGTAAATAAAAATAATTTCCGCCCCCCTTTTTGATAATTCTTTTCTTTTGTTTAGCTGTAATAACCCTCGTTCTATCTTACTTTACGAATCCTTTTTTATTTATCTATATCTTTCTTCTATTTGTAATTTTATATTGGTAGTACTAAACGTACGATTGGTATCCGTTTGTCTGAACATGCAAGAGACATGGTAAGCTAGAGACTGCACTTGCTCAATTAGTAAATAAAAATAATTTCCGCCCCCCTTTTTGATAATTCTTTTCTTTTGTTTAGCTGTAATAACCCTCGTTCTATCTTACTTTACGAATCCTTTTTTATTTATCTATATCTTTCTTCTATTTGTAATTTTATATTGGTAGTACTAAACGTACGATTGGTATCCGTTTGTCTGAACATGCAAGAGACATGGTAAGCTAGAGACTGCACTTGCTCAATTAGTAAATAAAAATAATTTCCGCCCCCCTTTTTGATAATTCTTTTCTTTTGTTTAGCTGTAATAACCCTCGTTCTATCTTACTTTACGAATCCCTTTTTATTTATCTATATCTTTCTTCTATTTGTAATTTTATATTGGTAGTACTAAACGTACGATTGGTATCCGTTTGTCTGAACATGCAAGAGACATGGTAAGCTAGAGACTGCACTTGCTCAATTAGTAAATAAAAATAATTTCCGCCCCCCTTTTTGATAATTCTTTTCTTTTGTTTAGCTGTAATAACCCTCGTTCTATCTTACTTTACGAATCCTTTTTTATTTATCTATATCTTTCTTCTATTTGTAATTTTATATTGGTAGTACTAAACGTACGATTGGTATCCGTTTGTCTGAACATGCAAGAGACATGGTAAGCTAGAGACTGCACTTGCTCAATTAGTAAATAAAAATAATTTCCGCCCCCCTTTTTGATAATTCTTTTCTTTTGTTTAGCTGTAATAACCCTCGTTCTATCTTACTTTACGAATCCCTTTTTATTTATCTATATCTTTCTTCTATTTGTAATTTTATATTGGTAGTACTAAACGTACGATTGGTATCCGTTTGTCTGAACATGCAAGAGACATGGTAAGCTAGAGACTGCACTTGCTCAATTAGTAAATAAAAATAATTTCCGCCCCCCTTTTTGATAATTCTTTTCTTTTGTTTAGCTGTAATAACCCGCGTTCTATCTTACTTTACGAATCCTTTTTTATTTATCTATATCTTTCTTCTATTTGTAATTTTGATCCTGTTCAGATCTTAAGTTATGCTTGGCGCCTCGTTCTCGATTCCGTGCAAGTCAAACCTTTACATAATTACCTTAATTTACAATATTGTTCTAAAATATTTAATGCTTTTAAACAGTCTTTTTTTAAGATATTTGTTTTTGAGCCATGTATATATTGTATAATTTATATCTGTTTTATAATTCACTAACTTGTACGGCTGACAGTTTCGAAGATATGCAAATTTCACTTAACGGCGATGGATTGTATTTAAGCATGTTGGCATCTGTTTTGAATTATATCGCCACTGAAGATGAACATGAGGATGTTCGAAAGCGCTTTGGCTGTATTTGATGGCTTTAGGATCATTATTTAATAAGAGTGACCTTTGGATCTGGTTTTAATATGTGCCATTTGTTTAGTTGGTTTAATGACTTGAGATTTTGATGTGTCGCCACGTCTGGTATATAGGTTTCATAATAGTGAATATTTTTCTTTAATTTTATGTGATTTTTTTATACATTTATTTGAAAAATGTGCAATATATCGAGAACGGTTCATGCTAGAGTTCTACAGTTTATGTCAATCGTTTTTTAATGAAAAATGACATATGAAATGATTATTTATGTCACTTTATCGAATGTTTTAATTTTTGGATGACTTTTGTAAAATTTCCTTTCAAAATTTAGAAGGGTTCTGAATATTCGATTGCGTGTAAAAAAATAGGTTTTCAGTATTCACTGATTGTGATTTTTGTACCCAATTTTGTTCGGATCGCTCGATTCGTTCGCGATATATCCTCTCCACATATTCACTGACACACACAGACATGACCTCAAAAAGTTTGATTCGTGTTCATGGATGCTTGGAACGTTCTCTCACCAATACATTATACTATATATATAAGGAAAGTAAAAAGGGTCGCTCCACGTTATGTCAACCATTAGTATCCGAGGCTCATTCTGAAAGTGGAACCGAGAGAATTGTTCAGTGTCAAAAGGCGAAACAATTTCCCTTTATCTGCACAGCCTTCGCTAAACTGAGCCGCTTTGGTATTAATACAATGTTGACAGGAAGAACTACCCCGTCTTTACTCAATTTAAAACGAAGTTGTTTCTCTAAATGATTGCCTCAACTTATTAAAATACTAATAATTCTATTATACAGATGGAGGACATCGATATTATTAAGGACATCGGAAGGATCCACTCGCAGAAGCTTAACATGATCTAGAAGCACCGAAGAGGCTGAATCCGTAACGTTGTTAGGAACAGTTCGCCAGCCGTATGAATTGCGAAAAGCAGTGGGTGTTTCGTGAAATTTGGGAATCAGTGAAACAGTACATAATTGCAGACAATAAGAGCTTGCCATCCCGTCCCAGTAGCTCAACCCATTCCCGGTTTTGGGGCAGCAATGTTCTTTACCTTTTTAAGTTCCCTGCAGTTATTTTATGAGCAGTCACTTCAGAAACTGGATGAATAGCAATGGCGAAGAGTGGGAGATTCAATGCAGAGGGCTTGCTTCTCTATGGAGTAGGGTCGGACTGGGTGTCAGCATACCTGAATCGAAGACCGGGTTTCGAGCCCGCTGGGATGATACTTTAAAGGGTTCGATAATGTTTCATTTCTGTTTCCTTTTGCAGGACGTTCTTCCACGAGGGCAAATGCCGCAAGAAGCTGCGGGGCACTCCGGAGATGGAGGTGATGCCGACCGCACGGAACGAGGAGGCGGAGGAGCCCCAAGCGAGTGCCGCCCCCCCGGAACGGCCCACCGCCCCGAAATTGGAATGTCCACCTCCGTACCGGGAAGAAGCCGACCCCAGCGAAAGCTGTCTCCTGGCCGTAAGTATCTCGTCTTGACTTTGCGAATGGAATGTTTAAAAATTCTGAAATGCAAACTCAAAAAACTTCCGTCTCTTGTAGGCTCTTCCACATTTAACACGGAAGTAAGGTTTCTTTTTTCACCCTGGGGAGGGTGGTGAAATCTTTACGCAATTTCTGTTCTGGATTTCATTCTTATGTTTGTTTATTCGGATGCTGCATTTGCGTTTCGCCCGGAAATCCCGAAATGTTGCACGATAATTGAAGATATTGGATCCATACAAGAATTTCATACTATAAACGAGTATGAGATTCTTGTGCGGATGTTGTTCGAAGATGGTTTGCCACTTTAAATGGATGTTATCGGGATCTGTATAAGCTTCAAGATTTTGAATTAAATAGGTTTATCATAAAGAGAGGGGCGATTGTAATTCCTTGTTCAATTAAAAAGGATCATGAATATAATTGTCGAAAGTATACGGCGATGAGCTTGCTAAAAATGATCGCCTTTGGACAAGCCCCGTACAGGATCCTCTGCTGCCATGCGCATCAGTAGACACTCACTTTGATGAAATCTTAAGAAAATACGTAATTTGATACAATCCCAGATGTCTTCATTAGAAACACGCAGCGGCCTACGTTTTTGCTACGCAGACGTATAGCCCGTTACACGGGCAGGTCTGTCTAATACGGGATGATAGAAACGAAATAGGACGCATAGGGCACTGCACACCACACTGCCCCTCTCAGTTGACACACGCCTATAATAACTCATTGCCTCTCAATGACTCTCGAGTGTCCCAAATCCGTGAGAGCACGTGATATAAATGTAAAAATCCTCTTCGTATTTAATAAGAGAAAAATCGAAACTAGAGTCTGTTACCGGTTCCATATCCGATCCCTCATTCAAAGTGTGTCTCTTTGTGTGTTGCAGGCTGACTGTGGACCTCCCCCCTCGTACGACGCCGCCGTCCGGGGCGATTGGCAAGCCACCCAGTACAGTGGCTGAACAGGACTACCAAGCTCGTCTCCTTTTAACCCGGTGTTTCGAAGGACGCTCGGTTTTCCTGGCATCCTTGGAAGATGGAAGAGAGTTCACACAAGACGCGAATGGAACACTTTTGTCTTGTCACGGAACACTGTTGGGTCATTCGATGGAGCCATTTCTTTTTTTCCTTCTTCTCCGGGATCGTCCCAATTCAGTCCTTTGATTGAGAAGACTATCCCGACAGGGCATTGCGTATGAAAACGTTGAAAGGGCTCGGCAAGATTGAATGATTGAATAATATCGTCTTTCTTAAAGGTGACATCTCCTGCCATACCATTTCTAGTCGTCTTCAAAAGGAATCGCTTCCGTGCGTTGGACCTTTTATTTCATTCCTTAAACATTTTGTGATCAACGTGTCAAATGAGCCCAAGTGGCACCCCAATAAATGTTTTATTTTCAGCCTCTTTTATTTCGCCGTTGAAATGGAGTGATGTTTATTAATCTCTATTCACAGTTTAAGAAATGCAGAGAAATGGTGTTACTATTGTTACCGCTATGTTCAGACCGCTTAAATCGAGTCCAGGAGTGAAAGTAGAATCTCACTCATAAACTCATCCGGGGTATCCGGCTTTAGTTGTGTGTAAACCTAATCCTCACTCGTACTTCGGGTAATGCTAACTTGAACACATTGTGGAAGCCACGACCGGCTATGGATTCACTTTTGTCTTCCCACTTCCGCTGTGCGAGTCCATTGACTGGAGGCTTTCTGTCGCCATCGATTCGCCTTGGAATATCTATTTAGAATCCTTTTTTGCTGAAATATGAAAAACCAAGAATATGATTTTGAATTTGAACGATGGGTGACATACTTGATTTGAATTCAAACCGTCACTTAAATGAAACGAAATTTTAGTTTTTATGGTTAATCACGATAGACCTTATAACTTGACGGCGGTTCACTGTTTTCCCTATACCCTAGGCACAGGCTTTCGCAATGGGGGGTACTCATGCGAAGCATGTATAGTTTAAAAATAACAAAGAGTTTACGTGTGGAACTTTAATTCATTCTATTTTGTCCACCGATTTCTGCATGATATAGCCATGGTCTTAATTCGTAAAAAATGCTAAATAAAAATAAATTTGAAAACCATGAACACAGACGCCCATAGTTAATAGGGACCATGTTCTGTCAGACTCCATACGAAACGACCCTTCCGCGACCCATTTCTTTGAATCCTTGTGCGTGTGCAGTCATTTGGAATTAGGTCTAGTAAGAAACCCGAAAAATATCTTATTTCAGACTTATAAATCCGTAAAAAAAATAAAATAATAACTTTAAAAAAAGAGAGAGAGACTGGAAATGGTTGGAATAAGGGGCAGTTAAGTAAAAAGGAGTATTTGTGCAATTTGTAATGGGGGTACTGAAGCACCCCCCCCCCCCCCCCCCCCACCCGTAGCGCCGTCTATGACCCCAGGACCGTTTTAACCATTGGGCCAACTAGGCACGTGCCTACGATTCAGGAAACAGAAAGATGTAAAATGATAATAATAATAATAATAATAAATAAATAAAATACTTTAATACTGTTTTACAAAATTTTATTGAATGCATTTTGTAAATAGTAAGAAACTGTCATAATGTACACTTTGAATCCATTAAAAATAGCTCAGCCCGTCAGCAAGCAGGAATGTAGGGGCAGTTATTGTGTCTATGGGAGAGGGGACCCGAATCGTACCTAGGTCCCCTATTTCTTAGATTCGCCTAAGATAGAGAGATATAGATAAAGCTTAATAGATGAATAACATTCTTTCAAGAGGGGATAGGGAGTTCAATAGACAGATGTAAAATAAATAAATAAAAGATCCGGTCTTTTCATTTATGGCCCTGATATGGATTCAGCAACTCAGTTCGGAGGGGACAGAGAGTTTCATTTCTGGGATTGATTCCGAAAAATTGCCTCATTGTACGAAAGGAGTGTTGAAGGCCCAGACCATTTGGCTCTCCCTAGAGTTTACAGCAGGAATTTGAGTGGCCGGGAACAACGAAAGGAGTGTCGAAAGCCCAGACCGTCCGGCTCATCCGAAGACATAAAGCAGCAGATTGGGCGGCCGGGAAAAAACGAAAGGAATGTGAACCTTTCCTTCGAACACATTGCTTGACATCTTAAGACAATTCCTTCATACTATTTGCATATTTATTATACTGTTACAAACGTATCCTTTGGAATCATGAGTGTATACACAAGATAAAGAGTCCCACTTTCTGGATAACTTAAAGCACAAAGTAAAAGGAACAGTTCCCAATCCGATAGCACCTAAATGCTCCACTCATTTGACTGAATAAGCGATATTATTCTAAAAAAAAAAAAAATACTGACTATAATTTCACAAAACAACCGGTGCTATTCCCCAAACATTATTGACAAAAGTCCGTATATTGACAACTCGTCAACTGATGATTCATTTTTACAGTTTCTTCACAGAAACTTATGGCCGGCCAACGGCCGTACCGTGCTGAAAACACCGGTTCTCGTTAGATCACCGAAGTCAAGCAGCATCGGGCGCGGTTAGTACTTGGTGGGTGACCACCTCGGAACACCGCGTGCTGTTGGCCATCTCGGGTGCGGTATCCCCGTGGTTTGCGCGCTAAGATTTGCACGCTGCCACAAATGCAGCCGTGTTCATGCGGAGTACGATCACGTTAAACATGTGGGTCCGTAAGTCCTTCCGAGAGGTTGGTGGTAGGGGAAGGAGGGTACGGTCCCTGTGGATGCCTCCCCCACTGGGTTCCGGTCTAAATTGGGTGGCACTTCCCGGCCGTCCATACAGTTACCTTACACCTTTCTGGTAGGTCGGACGGTCTGGGTCTCAACAACAGAAACTTATGGCCGGCCACACAGAAAGCTACCATTAGCCTTTGGGTTGGTCGTGTGGTCTGGGTTTTCTACAGAAACTTAGGGAAATATGAATATCTCAAAGAATAATCGTTTGATCGAAAAGTGGAAATCGCCCAATCTAGAAACCCTTCTTCTAACTGGACTCTATTTTCTTCTCCTGGCTTTCGAAACAGACGAAAGGCGAGGCGCCCAACGGAACATGGCGCGTTTGCTTTATATAAGAAAACATATGGACTTGCAACTTTCCCGTAGGTGTAGTGTTGAAGGCCCAAACCGCCCGACTCATCCTGAGGACTTGAGCAACTATTTGGACGGCCGGCCGTAGGTGTAGTGTATAAAAGATGTAGTGTGACGGGATCGAACATTCGAATTCGAGTTTATCCTCGGGTTCGAATCAAAATGTTTTGAATGCCAAGTATGTGTGTGTGTACGTAAGTATGTGTGTCCTTAAGGTTGCAAACGCGATATTTGAAAAATAAATGAAATAGGTACGGTTGTTAAAATGATTGAATATTAGGACGCTGTTCATTACGGGATCGAGAAGAATGAATTTTTGGAAAAAAACCCGTTAAAAATAGAGACCTTTAAAAATAATAAACACATAATCCCTTCATGCAAAAACAAATGATATAAAGTTTAGATTTCAAGCATAAACCTTTCTAGAGATATTGCACGATTTACGACTGAATTTTTGAAAAATCATTGAAAACGTCGTGGCTTCCCATAATCACCTTTTCATACTAACTTTTCATTAGAAAACGAGTCAAGCAAACTTTGCAATGCTAGAATGGACCGCTCTGGAGATATTTTGTACGTTTTCAAATACATTTAGAAAAAAAAAAGTGGTTAGTACTGCCCACTTTGCACATCACGAGATAAGATATGTTTTGTATTTGTTTAATGTTTTGAAGTCGAACCATTCGAAAAGAGTCATTTATTTTACGAAATAGGCATCCAATGTCCATCGAATTTGGATGAAGATTGGACTCGTATCCAAAGATCCCCATTGTTGTCAAACCTAGCCTGTTGCATTGGATGCGGTGTTCAGCGAATAGCTCACCTATTGCCCGCATCTGTTTGTAACAACTGAGATAGCGTTCCAGGGATTGATGGCGATGTGAGATATCTTCCCGAAATCGAGCTGTAAAGGGATGATGGAACTGATAGAAGAATCAAAAATCCGTCTCGTGGTGCCTGAATGATGCTGCGTGGAAAACAGATTTCTTTGGGGTTTCTTCACGTATTTCAAAACACTGATACTTTTGAAATTTGAACCACCTTTTAAAAACAGTTTCAAATATTATAATGTCGAAATTATAACGACTCTATTTCAGAAATTATGAATTGACATATTCTTATAGGGCTTTCAAGGGGCTACACATGACTTCTTATAGTTCAGAGCTAGCACGTTTTGTTTTTTAGGCACGAGTATTAAACCCTTAAAAGACGGAACGTTTTCGATTTTCTTCCAACTAAGAAGAGGATTTTTCGAAAACGATGAAGGCTTTGCGAAAACAAATTATATATATATATATATATATATATATATAATAGGATGATCTGATTTGTTTAGTTTTTACAGACAACTGTGTCATAGATATAGATTTCTATCCGGATCATTTGAAACTCATTTCTAATAAAGTCACTATTAGTAATAACATTATTTTTTTGGATTTAAATCTACTCATTGAACCTACTAATAGGATAGTTACTCATTTATATGATAAAAAAGACTTTTTTAACTTTAACATTAATAAAATATTACCAATTTATTTTCGTAACTCGATTCAATTGCTTAGAAATATTATACTTAATTAACTTTTTAGAATTTATAGATTATCAGATAAAAAATGTCATGCTACCCATATTAATAAGCTAAAAATGACCCGCGAATTATATAAATATCCAGCATATTTAGTAAATGGTATAATTAAAAAAATTGTAATGGTTGAATATACTTAAATTCTCTCCTTAGTATCTTATATTAGCCAGACATCCACTTTCTCTTGAATAAACATTACCCTGTATTTACATCCCCTTATAATTTAGCCTCTTTGTTTTCTTTTATCATCTGCCCCCTTATTTTGTAGCTCTTACTGTTGAATATCACCTTTTATAGCCTTTTCGCATAACTATTATTTATTTCTCACGATTGGCAACAACAGTTCTCACCTTTTTATCTTTTGCGATTGGCAACATGAGTCTCTTTATTCAAGGCTCCAATGGATCAAACATATGCAGTGTTTTTTCAGGTATTCTTGTTTCCTAAAATTTTTCAATTTTTATGCATGTCGTCCAAGTTAACAGTGATTATAGATATAACCTACCACTGATATCAGAAACATGCATTTTATGTTCATTTTGATGAAATACTTGGACTTGAGGAAGAGTTTTATCGAAATGAACAATTCATTTGTTTAGGCTTAGGGGCTTGTCCCCGTGTAAAGCTTTAATGCTTGGATTTTATTTGTTTTTCTATTGATTCTTTTCCATTGATGTTTGTTGTTTGTCTTCAGCTTGATGATTAGAGGTTTGCCTTTTATATTCCACTTGATTGATGATTCACTGTTTGATACTTTTTTATTAGTTAAGCATTTTTTTAATGTTGGAGTTTTTTGACTTCCAACTTCTCTCTATTCTATCATTGGATTTTCAAACTATGTTTATTTTATATATATATATATATATTCAGAAACTGAATTTCCTACTGAATATTTTTGTTACTTACTGATTTGATCTATCTTTTACAGTTTAAAAGCTATTTCGAAGGAATAGAGATAGATTTGAGATAAATTGGAGATAAGTAAGCTAAGTGAAGTAAAATCTCGCTTGAACAAAAAAATTTCTAGTTTAAAAAAAAAAAATCAAAATATTAAAATTCTGACATAATATTTTTATATTCCTAAATGGAATGCTACATTCGACATAGCAAGTATAAATTGTTTACCTCTTTTTATCTCCGAATCTCGGAGATAAAAGCGTCCAAAGTTCTTTGCATTTCTCGTTTCCAGCCCCAACCATAGATGTTATTCACGTGCGAAACCGTGGAATAATTGGAAAAGAAAAAAAAACTGTGGAAGGGTTGATGAAGACAGAGCCCATGAAATAAAATAGTCCGCGAGTACAAAGAGATGAAAACTATTTTGGATGTCTGACATTTCGTGGGCAACCTATAACAGAATTGAATGGTAGATTTAGATGGGTAAATAGTACAGGCTCTTTTTCCCCCCACGTGCACCATTCTAGAGTGGTCAAAGCCGCATACCCGAGTTGCAGAGAAAAGCTAATAATAAGTTGTTAAAGATCTGATGGGAAATAACAAATTAACTGGAGTGCATCTCCACTCGACTTCTCATACCAGAATGTATTTTATGTAGCTTGTAATTTTTTTTTTTCACATTTTAGAATTAAAAAAAAAAATCTGTATCGTGAGTCTAAATAATGACAATTACAGTATATTACCCTTAACTTTAAAGGGCTTGGAAAAATAAATCGATTGATACCATACTTGACAATGTATCTCCGGGGGGGGGGGGTAACTTACACCCCTAGGGAGCTAAGGACATCACGAACACAAAAATGATGATAATATACCCCTATATATATATATATACCATAAATAACCCCTTTTATGCATGATTATGTGAAATTTTGTCCTATGCTGCCATATAAAAAAAGTTATAAAATTTCGAATACATTTTCAAGTTTTTTGCTCAAATTTCAAAAAATTCTATCTATTTCTAGCATTTTTGATGACAAAGTCGGATATAAAGTTTTGTGAAAATCCATTTATATTTTTAGCCACTGTCGAGTACACAAGAAATACACCATAAATGGCAGACAGACAAACGGACATCACTCCAGAAATAGTCAAAACGTATTCAGGAGGTCTTCAAACATATATAACAGCTATCTAAGACTCCGCTCAATTAAAAATGATTCCATCTGAGATATTTTATTTAGAGTTAGAAACTACAATTCCATTTATAAAACCGATGGTTTAATTTCATAACAATCCCGTTTTAAAATAAATATTGAAAATTTGACTCCTACTTTCCCATATTTCAATAAAAAAATATTATTGAAATATGGTATTCGAAATAAATTCGGTTGCCATGGTACCCAACTAGTCAACGAATGGACGTATGAAATCAAAACTGACTCATGAGTCGTCCACAATGTTAGCCTAGTTGCGAACCCATTCGAAAAAGATCTCAGTGGTCACGCATGACATCCAGTCGCGATTTTTCGTCTGTTTCAATGGCAACGGATTTAAGCAAGAATCCATGCAGATGTTGTTGGATCGTCTGCTTTAGAATATGGGTCCGTCCACTGAATTCGAATCCAATTCAAAAGCGAAGCAAATATTTTTCGAACAGGGTTTTATCATTGGATGAGGATGTTAAATACTGTACGATGCGTGATTGCGTTCTACAGGATTGTGCTATTTGGTCTTCGCGTAAGTAAAACGGGCTTTTTGTGGTATTCGTTATTTTTAAGACTGATAGTAACAAATAAGCTCTATTTAATGATTTTTATTTGTATGCCTCTTAATACCAGTCTTTTAAAATGAATAATATTATATATGGAAATACTTGCATACCTTTTTTACAGTTCAATTTTGAATTCCAATTGAATATAAACAGTGTTCATTGATAATGACAGTCGGTATTATCTACATAGTACAATGTATTGGGACGGGGTTGAACATTAAAATGAGTTTTCGACATTTCAAGTATCCCCGAATTCGAATCGAACGGTTTCAGGTGGTCTCTCTTCCCGTCTGCATGTGTGTGCCAATGTGTATATACGTGTGACATCTGATAAGTTTTGTGTCCCCATAAGCTTTACAAACACAATCAATAAGATAAACATTTTTTGTAGTTGTTGTAAGATATGGTTTTATTGGAATCTAATCCATACAAATAGAGATCTCATACAAAAGAAAAATTTCAAGAACATACAAAGCAGAAAACAGGGGAACACAAGAGAACATGGTCAATGCAAAAGAAAAGAGTCCAAGACAGACATTTTTTATCATTCCATAAGATTTCTAGCATCCCAATAAAGTTTAATGACATCTCCCTGGCGCTGGGAATCCCTATCCAGCCCTGGACACCCAAGAAGATGTTCGGAGTTCATTCTGCCGACATTATGTGTTGGGCAAATGTTCGAGGAGAGAACACCTATTCTATTTAGGTGCTCTGCTAAACAATCATGTCCGGTTTTCAATCTAAAATTGGCAACCGCTTTTTTACGTGATCTAGCGTTGAAAATTTTCCAATTATCTTGGATATCAAGTCCCATTTTACCTCTGAATTTAGTCATAAGGTTATCCTTATAAGCGTTTATCATGTCTCTATGTACAAACTTTTTAAAGGATTCCGGTGGGACAAGTATTTGATTAATGTTTACATTATTCCCCTTCTTGGCAAGCAGATCAGCTGCTTCGTTTCCGTTGATTCCCACACGGGGAGGTATCCATTGAAAAACAATTTGTTTATCTCTAGTTCTCAAGTATTTTATATCTTTCTTTATACATTTTTTGTAGTATTTGTTTGGAATACAATGTGTTTTACCTATTTTATATCAAAAATGTATTTTTCTCTAATATTGAATGTCATTTTTCTTTATAAAAAAAAGATGTAATGTGTTATTTCTGCGACGGCCTCCCCCCCCCCCCCCCCCCCCCCCCAGTGATGAGTTGGGTTTCAACTCCTAATGACACCAGCCAAAGATCAGAGAGGGGCAGGCAGCGCATGACACGCATGACACGAAATGATTCACATCGTAAATGGGAAACAGATTCGCAGCGCAAACAGCTTCGCAGTGCGCGAATTGCATTGAGCGCATTTTTGAGATTGGGTCGAACTGAAATTCCTTTTCAGGCGTATTAATAGAGGCACTCCAGCATGATGTATAGGTTTTTCAATCCAATACCTATATCAATACCTGCATTCAATTCAATACCTTTTATCCACGTGTCATTTACGAGCACTTAAATGTCGCGGTTTCAAAACGCGATGACCTTGGCTGAAATCGCGGCTTGCTCCAGATGCACGCCGATGTGAAATGATCGTGACGCTTGTTGGGTCATCGCATTAGGATGCAGAAGGTATATTTTATCCACTCAAACGACTCATTTCGTTTTAAAATGAATGATTTAAACAAATATATATAACTATCTGATGCAGGCCCCCCACATCAAATTGTGAGACAGGGTACCAAGTAGTGACGCGGGCCCCATGTATATGAAGGGAGTGATTCCACCCCCCCCCCCCCCCTTCCATGTATCCAACATATTTTCGCCAAAGTTAACTTTAAAGTAATTTTTGCTCAGTCTTTGTAAATAATTTAAAGTTGAATTCTTTAGTTACAAAATAGTAAAACACAGTAGAAAAAATCTGATGTAGGCAAAACATGACTTTCCTTATATAATGTAATGAATTTACTACTTTTACAGTAAAAAAAAAAATAGGTTTAGTAGATACCAATATTCTTTCCAAGATATTGAATTTTCAACAATTAGTCGTCATTTTCATTGATTTAGCGTCATTTTTATCCATTTGGTGAGATTTTTGTTAATTTGGCAACATTGAAAAAGTCGCCAAGTTGGCGACATTCCGGCGAATTCGTCGCCAAAATCTCGCCAAGCGTTATGGACGAAGAAATAAGTTATTCTTACAGCAGATAAATGACTATTGGCTTTCAAATACAAAAGTATTACTCAAAGTATCTTTTTTCATGAATGGAACGAGCTAGATCCACGAGAATGATGTCACCCAATTTATCGCATGGTATTACATATGAAAAGTGAACATGTTTTTCAATAAGAAGTATTTTTTTTTATTTTATATGACTTTTTGATAATTTTTTTTGAAAAATGTACAATATCTCGAGAACGATTCATGTTAGCATTCTAAAATTTATGTCAATCGTTTTCTAATGAAAAATTACATAAGAAATGTCTATTTGCGTAACTTTATTAGCGATTTTGATTTTTTGACGATTTTTTCAAAATTTCATTCGAAAATTTAGGGGGTTCTGAACATTCGATTGCGTATAAAAACAATTGGCTTCCAGTGTTTACGGATTGTGAGTTTTGTACCAAATTTTGTTCGAATTGGTCCATTCGTTCGTCAGTTATCGTCTCCACAGACTCACTGACACACACACACACAGACATCAGTTCAAAAATGTTCGATTCGTGATCAGGGATGCTTGAAACGTACTCTCCCGTCGAAAACTCGAATTCGAATTTTCGATCTCATCACAATACTTTCCTTATACATTATGTATATAAGGAAAGTAATAAATACAATCATGTAGTGAAGTGGAAATGTAAATATATATTCATCAATAAAGTAAAAAAAGATCTATCCAAAATAACTTCCATAATCGTTATTTGATCAACTTCTGTTCCTATTGCCACACTCTTAACAAAGCAGAATATGCAGATAAACCACTCTTGATCTTCTGTATCAATCGATTTTTCATATCAAAATCTCATATATGCAAATATACTTGTTGCAATAAATGATTTTTTAATAATGTGTAATAGTAGCTTGGATCTTCTAAATCAGTTGATCTCTAATTTTCTTCAAATCAGCACTCCATAGGGTACGAAAAAATTAAGTTTACTTAATATAAGAAAGCATGTGTGTAGTCTGTAGCGAGAAATCTAAGCTGCGCACAGCGATGGAATATGGTACAGAGGCGCTTCAGGACGTTTCGACGAATTCTACTCAATGAATTGTTTTTAATTTATATTAGTTTTTAGTTATTTTATATTGAATCGCGATTTTCACAAAAATCAGTTTCTTAGCGATCGAAAATGTTATTGCAGAATTTCTATTTTGACACCATCGGAAAGATCGCAAAACCTTTTTTCTAACAATGTTTGAACCGAATCCGTAGGACAATTCCTTTAAATTTATTTTATTACTTTCCTTATATACAATACTATATAAGGAAAGTATTGTGACGGGGTCGAAAATTCGAATTCGAGTTTTCAACGGAAGAGCACGTTTCAAGCATCCCTTATCACGAATCGAACATTTTTGAAGTGATGTGTGTGTGTGTGTCAGTGAGTCTGTGGAGATGATAACTGACGAACGAATGAACCGATTCGAATGAAATTTGGTACAAAAATTACAATCCCTAAACACTGGAAATCTATAGTTTTTATACGCAATTGAATATTCAGAACCCCCTAAATTTTCGAGTGAAATATTAAAAAAATAGTCAAAAACTCAAATCCTCTAATAAAGTTACGCAAAGAAACATTTCGTATGTAATTTTTCATTAGAAAACGATTGACATAAATTTTAGAACGCTAACATGAACCGTTCTCGAGATATTGCAGATTTTTCAAAAAAAATATCAAAAAATCATATAAAATAAAAACAAAATATTTCTTATTGAGAAACATGCTCACTTTTCATATGTAATAGCATGCGATAAATTTGTGACATCATTCTCGTGGATCTAGCTCTTTTTATTCATGAAAAAAGATACTTTGAGTAATACTTTTGTATTTGAACGCCAATCGTCATTTATCTGTTGTAAGAATAACTTATTTATCTGTCCATAACGCTTGGAAAGACCTTGGCGACGAATTGGTGAGATGTCGCTAACTTGGCGACTTTCTTCAATGTTGCTAAATTAACGAAAAACTTGCCAAATGGATAAAAATGACACTAAATCAATGAAAATGATGACTCATTGACGAAAATTCAATATCTTGGAAAGAATATAAATATCTACTATAATAATAATCTATTTTTTTTTAACTGTAAAAGTAGTAAATTCATTGCATTATATAAGGAAATTCATGTGCTGCCCACATTGGATTTTTTATAAATACATCAAAATTTGTATATTTTAGAATATTTGATACTTAAATATGTGTGTATATCCTCGTATTCTAACGGAAATATTTTTAATTACTACATTATTTTATTTGCTGTGAGTTTTTACAAACGCATAAAATTTAAAATTGTAGATATCGTTAATGAAATGTGTATACTATTTTTCTCCCCGGTGGACATTTGTGAGCATGCCCCTCAAAGCCTTGGAACTCACGATGTTTAAGTCTTCTCGCCTAGAGAAATGATTTCATTTTGTTTCTTTTATTTATTTATTTTTTCTGCTTTCCACGGTTGCGGAACAAAAGAAGGAAGCGATTTGCAAATTGAGTGATTTTTATCTGCATGTATTATTTAACTAGCGGAAGCTTATCTAGGACCCGGGCAACTCTGAGTAATTATTTGTAGTACTATATAAATGTGCATGGGCAAAGAAAAGTGACCTATCTGCATCTTACGGCCTTCTGGTATGATTAATTTTCATTATTCCTGCCCTCTACAGTAGTATGATAGGTTCAACAATACATCAGTTGCAAAAAATTTGAGTTATTTGATAATTTGAAAGAATCTACAAATTTTCTGTAAATTTTAATTGTATTATTTACTACTCAGAGAACAAAAAAATTATGCACAGCCCCAGTAACTAAAACATCTGATGTATCTAACAAAAAACTTCTCAGCAAATGAAAATATTATGATATCCATAAACAATAAAAAAACAGCACTTCTTTATGACGCAAACTCGTTGAAAATAAATAGGTCTTATGCTGACACTGATTAAAATAAGTATACCTAATCGCATGGGAATTATTTAATTATTTTGAGAGATATCACGCTCGTTGTAGAAAAAGTAATATTTCTAATACCTCAAAAGTGGTTTAGGATAAATCCTAAATATATTTTCAATTCATTTCTGGTTAAAAGTACTTAAATTAACCACCCAATTGGTAATAAATACCATATTTAACATTTTTATAATTTTTTAAACTTAGATAAAGAAAACATGCAATATATGGATGATGGAACATCCTATAAATGATGTCATTTGCATTTTTATATAAAAATAAATTCCATATTAAACGGCCCTTTCTGTACATATATTGGTAACATGAATATTTTGCATGTCTTTTCAATTTTAAGAATAAATAATTGAAAAAGCCTTCTCCCGGTCCGACCTCACTGAAAATTAATAGGATTCTGATTATTTACACGATTGAAATAATCCTACGACATTCTGTTTCATTATTTCAATCCGTGTTGTACTCATATATATTAATAAATTACTGGTTTGTACGTTTTCAGGGATATTCTCAATGAGTAAATTCATCTAAAAGTTTTATACAAATTTTAAATGTATAGATTAATTTTACAGAACTATATAGTATTCTGATAAAATAAATAACATTAATTCTAAGATCAATATTTTTAAGGCAATTAAAACTAATATTGAAAAAAATATAAGAATTCAAACAAACCTTAATATCAGACCCCTGTGCAAAATTTTTTTCCATTAATTACAAATATTGAAGAATTTATACGAGTTACAAAATCTTCAAATGAAAACACAGTTTCATCGGATTAGGCCGAGGTATCTATTCGTTTCTAGAGGATCCACTCAGATGAACATTGCTACATTGCTTAGGGACATTTTGCTAGACAAAAGGTCTTCAATGCTAACCACTTGGTTTCCCCAGGATGAAATACAACACTCTTCCTTCAGGCATCTACTACAGAACTTGAGAGTTGGAAATAGGGTCATCCGATCCATTGCCAAATACCCAGAATTTTCTGCTACAAAAGAGCGCGGATATTGTCGGTAGACTGTAGACTAGACCTGGACCCCCTGATGTGTTAATTGCTTTAGGTCAACTGGCCATTCACATGATCTTATCTCATCTGTATGGGAGTGAAAAAGACTCCCTCTGCACAAGGAGATGTGGAAGGCTTTTCTTTTCTTGTTGTAAAGGCATTTATTTTATCAGTTCAATGCTTGCAAATTTTCGAAGCTAAATAGAAAAAAGTTACTTTTATTACCCTGGGAAATGCTTTGTAGCCAACCCTTCAAAGCTGGGCAATTTATGTGGAGTACTATTATCTATCATTTTCTTACCGGATTTGCTGATCCTTTGTTGATGGGATAGCGTATTCTTTGTACGTTACGGACGATGTCTTTTTTACCCTTTTTTTGAAACACATGGAATCAAAGAAATAAAACGTGTCACATGTTGCTTAACGTATCATGTGCTTAATTTGTACAATTCTTTGGATTTTTTTTTATTGTTTTAAAGAACTTGCGTAAAATATGCGATATTGTATCATAAAATATTTTTTATTACAAATTCATATGCACAAATAATGTTGAAAAAATATTTTTTCACGGGCCCCTATCGTTCGCCGGGCCCCGGTACAACAACCCCAACTGACCCCCCCTTTGTGGGGGCCCTGATCTGATGTGGACGACAGCACGTGACTTTCCCTGCAAACTCGAAATTCATTTTCTCTTTATTTCTTCAATACTTCATTAAATTGAGTTTTACGGCACACAATATGCATGAGATTTTAGCTTGCCATTTCGCAAGAGAAGAAAAAAAGCAGGTTTATTTATCCCGAATCGTACCTAAATCGAATCAAAAGTAACATACCTATAAAAGTTTATGTCCATTCGTTTCTCATTTAGAGTACGCATACACTCATGTCCAAAAGTTGAGCATAATTCGTAAAATGCGAGCTAATATGGATACAATGGTTCACAATCAGTTGCGGAGAATCATGGAACGCATTGTGCATATGCAAAACAGCTCAGTCGGCGTCGATATGCGCAAAGCACCGGCGCACGTCGGAACGAGTATGAAACGACTTCGAGCGGCATGGCCAGTTGAGGCAAAATTTCGCAATGGCTGTGGGACGGATTAACAATAAAAATCTGATGCGGGCAGCACATGACTTTCCCTGAAGACTTAAATTCATATTTTCTTTATTTCTTTAATAATTAATTAGATTGAGTTTAATGGCACCCAATAAAACTAAATTTGCATTTTTAATTCAGTTTTTATTTTTATTTGGTAATTGGACATTTTTCCGATAGCGGCGTAACAAAAATGCAAGAAATCTCAAATATCTTGAGAACGGTTAATCCGGCGATTTTTGTGGGCCATTTCTTAAAAAAAGGCAGGTTGTTATTTTCCGAATCGTACCAAAATCGAATCAGCACCAGAGTGTCCCACAAATAACTTATCTACAAAGTATTGTGAAATTTGGTCAATTAGTATTTTAACTAGGATGGATACATGAAATTTTTGTAGGCCATTTCGCAAAAAAAGGCGGTTTCTTCTTTTCCGAATCGTACCAAATTCTAATCAGCACCAGAGTATCCAACAAGTAACTTATCTACCAAATTTTGTGAAATTTGGTCAATTAGTATTTTAGCTAGAGCGGATAAATGAAATATTTACAGGCCATTTCGCAAATAAAAGCGGGTTCTATTTTTACGAATCGAACCAAAAACTAATCAGCACCAGGGTCACATCCAAGTGACTTACCAATTTTTTATGAAATTCGGTCCCTTAGTTTTTGAGTTAGGGTGTATACATACATTGTACAGACACACAGACAGACATACACACAAACGTCACGCTAAAAATAGTTTTTTCGTATTCTAGAGGTCTCGAAACGTGTAGATTCGTCGAAAACTCAAGTTGCGATTTTCGACATGATTCCAATACTTTCCCTATACATTTCTATGTATTGCAGGGAAAGTAAAAAAGGACGAAAGATGTCCCAAAGATGCCCACTGGACATGTTTCTGAAGGGACGGATTATTGGAGTCCGGTCGATCCCAAACCGAAGCGTCTCGAATTCTGAATGTGCCTCAGTGTGTGATCTCCAGACTGTGACAGAAGTTCCAAACCACCGCTCGGCAAGACCGATATTTGTTGGTAACTGCGTGACGTCAGAGGAACCGTTCTTCCAGACAACTGGGTTCAGCCCTGACAGCCGCCACAGGAGTCACTGTTTCGAGACAAACTGTTTACAGGAGACTCATACACGGTGGTCTCTATGCCAAACGACCACAAGTTTGCATCCCCCTGACGTCTGCACAGAAACGCTCGCGTTTACAATGGAGTTTGGAACATCGGCAGTGGAGTGGACAAAAGTGGGGCTATGTCATGTTCAGTGATGAATCCAGGTTTAGCCTGCAAACTGATTCTCGTCGTACCACGATCTGGAGAGAACGTGGAACGCATTTTCACCGGGGAAACATCACGGAAAGACATCGTTTTCCGTTTGGGGGAGTCATGGTCTGGGCAGGCATCATGATGGACGGCCGCACGGACCTCCACATCTTTGACACGGGGTCGGTTACCGGTCAAAGATACAGAGACGAAGTCCTTGAGTCCACCGTTCGATTGTTTCGAGGTGCTGTTGGTCCTGATTTCATATTCATGGATTATAACGCGGCCTTGGTCGAGGACTTCCTTCGAACTGAAGATATCCAGCACATGCAGTGGCCTGCAAACTCTCCTGATCTGAATCCAATACAGCATGTGTTGGATATGCTCGAGAGACATCTTGCAGCCCTCTGCTACCCATCAAGCTCCGTTCCGGGATTGAAAACTGCTCCACGTGAGGTTCGGAACTGTTTGAGCGCACAACTCATCCAAACCCTCATCGAAAGTATGAGAAATCGTTGTGCAGCATGCGTGGTTATCCGAGGTTCCCACACACCGTATTAAACTGCAGCATCCCATTGTTTTAATCATTCTGTCAAAAGGGGTGCAGCTTCACATATTTTCTGTGTGAAGGTAAGAGGCAGTGTTGTTCCCATTTTACTTGGAGTATCTGCTTCGCTTTAGCTTTTCAACTGTGGAAGCAATGGACCCCTATCGCCCTTCTATAATTCTTTTTTTTTTTTTTACTTTCCCTACACTACATGGTAATGTATAGGGAAAGGATTGGAATCGTGTCGAAAATCGCAACTCGACTTTTCGACGGATCGACATCTCTAGAACTCGAAAAAACTATTTGGAGCGTGACGTCTGTGTGTGTGTTGAAGTCCCAGACCTCTCGACTGACCCAAGGGTTTACAACAGCAGTTTCAGTGGCCGGTACGTCTGTGTGTGTTTGTCTGTCTGTGTTTAACTCAGAAACGAATGAGCCCAATTTCATAAAAATTGTATAGGTAATTGTCACTTGTGGGATATCCTGGTGCTGATTCAATGTTTTTACAATTCGGAATAAAAGTTTTTTTTTTTTTTTTTCGAAATGGCCAGCAAAAATCATATGTATCCATCTAGTTAAAATAACGAATCGACCTAATGTCACAAAATTGGGCAGATGAGTTTCTTGTGGGATACTCCGATGCTGATTAGAGTTTGGTAGGGTTCTGAGGAAAGAACCTGGTTTTTTTTTTTTTTGCGAAATGGCCCGCAAAAATCGTCGAAATCTAAAATAAAAGAGGACGCATGTTCAAATGTATCTATTAAACGCTTGTTTTATCCGTAATTTCTGATTGTGAAAAAGTAAGGTCCACCCCGTGACTCTATAAACAGCCGTTCTAGAGATATTTTTGTTTATCTTTCCATTTTTGCTACGCCGTCTTTACCAATATGTCCTGTGACCCAATGAAAACTAAAATGAAACTAAACGTGCCCATTGAGTGTCGCTTCAAATAATGATGCGTGTTATCGTGTGCCATAAACGCAATTGAATGAATTATTAAGAGAACATGAATTTGAATACGTAGCAAAAGTCATGTGCTGCCCACGACAGATTTTTCTGTTGTTCTTGTTGTGAGTTTTATGTACTTTATAACAAAATAGGCGAGAAGTGCAACCGTAGACTTTAGTGTGAAACATACCTTGAACTTCGCGAAATATAATAAAACCTCTAATAAAAGTAAGTGACCATTTTTGGTTGAATTTCCGTTCAGTATAGAATTTTACGCTGCAACTTTGTAACTTTTGAGGGGGTGGAATCATCCCTCACATGAAAATAAGGGCTGAGGCGATGAACCCCTATCATGGGACTTTCTTGTCCCCACTACAGGTGCTGTTGCCCCCACCCCCGTAATATATATATGTATATATATATATATACATTGCAAATTTTTTTCGCTTTTAAATAAAATAACACTTAAGGCAAGAAGTGCAGCAGCGGACTTTAGTATGAAACATTTCTTGAACTTGACATACATTGTTCTTTATCTAAATTCTTCGAGAAAGTAAAATATAATAAAATTCAAAGGGGAAAAAGAAACCCCTTTTGTTAGGGTTTTAATTCTGTATATAATGTGTGTAGTCATTTCTGTGGAGCAAATTGTGTCTTACCCCCCGTAGATTACCCTGGATGCAATGTACGCTTTGTACGATGGTCGTGGAAATATAAATGCTTGACAATCTAGCAAACCATATTAATCAGGCTGTGGAAACAAAATTGCAAGTTTTGCATTTTTTTACTTTCCTTATATACATAGTATAATGTATAAGGAAAATATTGTGACGGGGTCGAGCATTCGAATTCGAGTTTTAGACGGGAGAGCACGTTTCTAGCATCTCTGATCACGAATCGAACATTTTTGAGGTGATGTCTGTGTGTGTCTGAAAGTATGTGTGTGTGTGTATGTATGTGAAAGTATGTGTGTGTGTGTATATGTGTGTGTGTGTATGTGAAAGTATGTGTGTGTGTATGTATGTGTGTGAAAGTATATGTATGTGTGTGTGTCAGTGAATCTATGGAAACAATATCTCACGAAGGAATGGAGTGACTCGAAAGAAATTTACAAAATTTACAGTCCGTGAATACTGGAAGCCTATTGTTTTTAAACGCAATCGAATGTTCAGAATCCCCCTAAATTTTCGAGTGAAATTTTGAAAAAATCAAAACCTTTAACAAAGTTACGCAAATAAACATTTCTTATGTAATTTTTCCTTAGGGAACGACTGATATAAACTTTAGAACGCTAGCATGAACCGTTCTCGAAATATTGCACATTTTTCAAATAAATTTATCAAAAAATCCCATAAATTAAAAAAGGATATTAACTGTTGAGAAACATTTCCACTTTTCATATGTAATATCATGAGATACATTGGGTGACATCAATGTCGTGGATCGAGCTCGTTCCATTCATGCGAAAAGATACTTTTAGTCATACTTTTGTATTTGAACGTCAATAGTTATTTATCTGATATAAGAATAACTTATATCTCCGTCCATAACGCGTGGTGAGATTTTGGCGACGAATTGAGCGGAATGTCTCCAACTTGGCGACTTTTTAAATGCTGCCAAATGAACGAAAATCTCGCCAAATGGATAAAAATGACGCTAAATGAAAATCCATGAAAATGACGACTCATTGACAAAACTTCAATATCTTGGAAAGAATATAAGTATCTACTATAAGAATAACCTATTTTTTTACTGTAAAAGTAGTGAATTCATTGCATTATATAAGGAAAGTCATGTGCTGCCCACATTAGATTTTTTGTTAAAATAGTCATTTTAGAAATAACTTTTCTAATGCCTTTTTGCCTGATATTTTGCGGCGTTTCAATTTTTGCACCGTGACAATTCTCTTTTCAACCGCGGATCGTACAAATACATTTCCAATGAGAAAAATCTGAAGTGGCCAGCATTTGACTTTCCCTTCAGATTCAAATTAATTTGCTTTTTGTTTCTTTAATAATTGCTTAAATTGAGCTTAATGGCACACAATAACACGCATATTTAATGAGCGAACACTAAAAATGCACTTTCAGTTTTTATTTGCATTATGTAATGGGGCGTCTTTTCATAGGCGACTTAGCGAAAATACTAAAATATCTCGAGAACGGCTAGTTCTGGAGTAATGGAGTGGATCTTATCCTTTTAATCGTCAAAAGCGACATATAAAGCTGGCATTTAATGGATGCATTTGAGCATACGTATTTTTTGTCGACTTTGCAGGCAATTTCGCGAAAAAAAGGCAGGTTCTTTTATTCCGAATCATACCAAAATTTTATCCGCACCAGGGTCCCCCACAAGGGACTTACGTACTAAATTTTATGAAATTCGGTCCATTAGTCTTTCAGTTAGAGTGGATACATACATTACACAAAAACATCCACACACAGACGTCACGCTAAAAATATTTTTTTCGTATTCTAGAGGTCTCCAAATGTGTCGATCCTTCGAAAACTCGAGTTGCGATTTTCGACACGATTCCGATACTTTCCCTGTACATCACCATGTATTGCAGGGAAAGTAAATCTTCGAAATGTTGGTTCGACCCCAATGATTTTCCGCGCTAACTCGATTCGGATCCAGCCAAAGGAGCTCGTTCTTTGGAAACACGCGTTCAACAATGATTCTAAATTTGAAAACAGACGAATCTTGAGAACGTATTTGCCATAATGTCTGTATTAAATTGATTTCTTAAATGGAATCTTCGCATTGCATTCCATAATAAAATCGCGTATGTCATTTTCAGTACTTGTAGTCATTCTTTGGTTGGATGTGCGGTTAACTTGTGCTCATTTCTATGGTTAACTTATGTTCATTTGTGTGGTTAACTTATGGTCATTTCTGTGGTTATCTCATACTCATTAGATCAGCACCTACAGTTTAAAGTTGATTCCAAATACCCGGCAACGGGAATCGAACCCGCAACCCCTCCATTTGTAGTCGGAGGCCTTGAAAGCGGAGAGTCTGACTGATAGGACAAAATGAATCGTACCCAATTAACATTAACATTAGAGAGAGACCACTCACTACAAAAGATTAAATATTTCCATCAAAGAGGGCTGAGTATACCTCTTTGGTGGGCTGAGTCAAGGCTATCTAAAACAAGGCTCGGACATCTAGGAATCATGGGATACGTGACGTCAGCCGCGGGGGGATCTGCAATCACTCCGCGTGTACGAAAGTGTATTAAAGTTTCAGGAGTGACTTTCAAAAATTTATATTTTTAAATAAGAAAAAATAATTTAAATACGTGCCCACTAGGATTATAGTGTCTACTGAAAACAGGACTTCATAAATGGTGAGTTATTTTTAATTTTGTCTTATTTTATGCATGCAATTTTAACATTTTTGTAACACATAGCACATGTAGCGCCGAATGTTGCTATATCTGTACGAATAGTCTTATATCTTGGAAAAGTACTCTTAATTCATGTTTAATATTGCCTGAATGACTTGTTATTCATCACTGAACCTTGCATTTTAAGCATAATTTTATTACAGACTTTTGTGAAGTAAATATTTGCCTTTTTTGTTGAGATCGTGAATCGTACATTTTTTAGACGTTAGAACACAAAATCTGTTACAAATTACTCCTTACACCATGATATGTTATTTTAAGTTAATCTAAAGTATCAATGAATCAAATTGCAGTCTTGCTAAATCATAGAATTATCGAAATAGCCATAATAAATCATAGAATTATCGAAATAGCCTTGATAAATCATAGAGCATAGAAACTGTATTACAAATGAAATATGCGCAATATGCCTTTGTATAATTGTTTCGTACCGCTGCACATAGTACACCATTCCCGAAAAAATTAATAAATATATGCAGTAAGTTTCATTTCAACACATGCTGTATAAATAAAGTTTATTCAAGCTTATTTAGATGTTTTGATTTTACTTGGGGGGGGGGGGGGAATCTCAGAGTATGTGTAAATAAAGTTTATTGAAGCTTATTTAGATGTTTTGATTTTACTTGTGGGGGGGGGGGATCCCAGAGTATGTGTAAATGAAATTTATTAAAGCTTATTTAGATGTTTTGATGTTACTTGGGGGGGGGGGGGCGGAATCCCAGATATGCTAGCCCAAAGGAAAATGCAGTGAAACTCAATATGTTTGCAAAACTTGAGTACCGTTGCACATAGGTAAATGCTTTACAGTACACCGTTCCCGAAAAAATTATTAAATATATGCAGTAAGTTTCATTTCAACACATGCTGTGTAAATAAAGTTTATTCAAGCTTATTTAGATGTTTTGATTTTACTTGGGAGGGGGGATCTCAGAGTATGTGTAAATAAAAGTTATTGAAGCTTATTTAGATGTTTTGACGTTACTTGGGGGGGGGGGGGGGGAATCCCAGACTATGTGGAGTATGCTCTTCCAAAGGAAAGTGCAGCGAAACTCGATATGTTTATAAAACTTGTGTATCATTGCACGTAGGTAAATCCTGAAAAAAATATTAAATATGTGTAGTAAGTTTCAAAGTTATTAAATATGTGTAGTAATCAAAGTATTTAATGTGTCATTTAGATTTAACTGATTAAATAGTTTTTATATCTAATGAAAATGTCTTAATCCGTAGAGTAAAAATGTTTTCAGAACTCAATTGGGGGAGGGGGGGGGGAGAATGCAAATGTCAAATTTTTTTTTGGATTTAATATAAATGCTTTTACTGTAAAATCAGTAGTATTTATTTATAATCCATACTTTATGTACATCATTTAATATATATCAGGTTGGTATTCAGTAGATATAAATGGGGGGGGGGGGGGAGGGTAACTTTTGTTTGAGTGTGACATATGATATGCAGGTACTTTTCAGACAAAATATGGATCTAGCTTTTGCGGCAGATACATTTTATTTTTATGTAACTTTGTTAACTCCAACTACTTGGATTTATAAATTTGTTGTAATAAAGTTTTTATATGCTCATAAAAAGCTCTTCTTTTTTGTATTTTATTTACTTGCTTCAAGAAAAACTTAATAACTTCACATTTCAACACAATATTAATGGTGTGTACTAGTTAAAACATATACACATACATGGTACTCAGACACTCAGCAAATTTGAGTTAATTTTGAATATACTTCTTTCAGACAAAATACAAATCCAGCTATTTATTGCTACATATACAGTATGATACATTTTAAAATAAATTTGATGTCACTTAATTAGGTTTGTAAGATAAAATGTTTTTACAACTCATAAAAGCCTTGTTTTTGTATTTTACTTCCTTATTTGAAGAAATGCTGTTACATTTTTTGATGGATTTAATAATTTAAATAGTTTCATTGCATGTAGAAAGACAACGATTTTCTACTTAGTGTGGTAACCTAACTTATGGATAATTAAAATTTGTACATATACTACATGTCATTACAAGTTAAGGTAATTTACATTTCAAGAAGGAAAAAATGATTTAAATTTCATGAAGATATAAATCAATAAATGGTATGTACTAGCATATAGCATGCATACTGAGGTGCAACTATTGTGGTGATTGTCATTACTAAATTAAAAAGTTTTATATTTAGTCAGAAAGTTAAAATGATTAATAAATTTCTACTAAGTTATTTTCCCATCTAAAGTCCGACAGAAATTTATGCACAAATTTGCTTGAATTTTAAATGGCGAATTTTCAGATTTTTTAAACAGGCATGTTTCTTCGCATTTTTTATGAATTCTAGATTTACAGTATAAAATGTTGTTCAAGTTAAATAGGTAGGTATCAAGAGTTTTTGAAATATAGTATTAGTGTAAAAGTAATAATGTTGCAAAAGTTACTGTCACAAAATAGAAAAGTTAAATTTAGAAATTTATATTCCTAACTATTTCACTGCGTTTTATGTTGCTTATATTTTAAAACTAAATGCTAAATCTGGAGATATATATATATATATATATATATATATATATATATATATATATATATGTATGTTAGCTAATAAAATATGTATTTTAAAGTCATAGGTAAGTGTCAGCAGTTTCTCCCATTATAGTGAATAATATGTAATTACTTTTTTCCTAATTTATAGTTATAAAATATTATTTGAATTTCTAAGGTTTATAAGTTTTGTTTTTTGATATATTTTAAATATTATATAAATATTAATATAGTTGTTTATTATATTAATATAACTTTAACATAAATGTTTACAGAAGAGTGTGAAAAAATATTTGTTCTCAATGTAAATCAGTTTTTATTTTAGAATCACAGTTTGAAGTTTATTCTAATTTACTTGTTAGTAAACTAACAAGTATAGATATATTTTTTCATATTAGTCTTATTTATTAGTGTAGAAATTCATCTGTGTCAGATCCCATACGTGTTACGCACGGGAGATACGTTCCCTCCGTTGCTGCGGTTGAGTTGTCAATGTCCGGGCCTCTTATTCTAGGTGGCCTTGGCTGAGTATACCTCTTTGGTGGGCTGAGTCTACCTCTTGGGGTCCTGCCTGGCTACGGCCCTGATTCCCTGTCATTTTTTAAAGAATTATGAATCAATTGTACTTGATTGAATGCTATTCTGTTCGTGGGACAGGTATGTACGCCTTGTTTCAGGAGGGATCACCGAGTCATTCGCTGAAGAAAATGCGTTATTATAGATTTCTCCTCATAGAGGACGGACTTCTAGTGTATTAATATTATTATGTCATCTTATAAAAAAAAAAGATTCTCTATACATTAATATTATTCTCAAAAATATTCCAGTCTGTCCGCTCACTTTCTAAAACTTTCTTCATTATTGGACGGAATTCATCCTATCAAGCGTAAGTGAATGTTTGTTTCATTCACCGGGTATAGATTTTTGAGGATCGGTTAACCGGAGATCGGTTTAAATGTCGGGGGAACCGGTTGCTCGCACCACTGGAATGGGAAGTGCCGTAGCAAGGCCTCCCAACAAGCCATTGTTCTATCCGCAGAGTCTCTCCATCTTCTGCTCTCCTCTTCTCTTCTCGGCCGGATCAATGTTTGTTTATCGACCGAGAAAGCTGCTGCCATCTGGGGGCGTACCGGGGCTTTCCTCCGAGCATGCGTCCTCGACAGAGCCGAGTCGAGCGTCCGGCGGATTGCGCGCCCCGAAGAGCCCCGGCGTGAACAGTCACCCACGGAAAAATACCTGGTCCGGCCCATGCGAATTCGCTCGATTGTTGCATTTGGGAGGATTTCAGAGCGGGAGGTAAGACATTTGCATCTTAAGTCACGGGAGAAAAATAAACGCACCCGACGGGCGCCCACAGCGAGCCCTTTTAGGAGCATCCCCTACCGCTCGGCTACATTCTGACCGGGAAAGGCCGTTTCGGAATCGAGAACTTTCTTTCTCGGGCCTCGAATGCCAGGGCCTCCAAAGCGAACCATTTTAATTATGTTAATGTCATGACAAAGTGATACAAGCAAAGCTGAAGGCCCGCCCACGGAAGCGATTGACTCGGATCGCCCATTTTAAAAATGGAATCCCTTTTACTTTCGCTTCATTAAAGTACAACCATTCATACTAACTGGACTTGAGAGAACAGACCCAGGTGGTGCGTTCCAATGAAAATGCCTCCTTCTATAAAATGTTCGGTCCCGCCCATTCGTCAAGACGAATGGAAATAGTTCGACGTGCATCGCAAAAACATCCATGCTACTTTATCTATCTTTTCTACAAGGAGGATATTCATTCTATTTGAAAGAAATCCGAGGTCTGTTTCGGACCTTTTCAAGGGTCGTCATTTAACAAACAGACTCTTAATAAAATAAAAAAAATTGATAATCGAACTCCTGGAAGTCTTTCGGGAAAAGTCGTCTCCTAGAAAATCCCGGAGATTCTGAAGCATTGCATTTGTCTCGTGGAAAACCTAGAAAGCTTTTGTCCCACTTTTGAATTTATACTGTGCTCCTCATAAAAATAGATTCCTTTGGTAATGAGAATTTAATGATAGTAAATGTGTTTATTGGATGTATTAGTGATTGTGCATGTCATATATTAGCAAATGTACAAAGAATCTTTATGAATACATTGGAAACTATTTTTAACAAATCTTGAGTGACCATTAAAAATGTTCATTATATGTAAAACCAAGCTCAGGTTTCAGCAAAAAAGTAAATAATCTGGATCCCCTTCATTCGAAATTCGTGTTATATATACAGGGTGTCCCAAAAACATTGACCTCCGCTTTTATTCCTTAAATGTTGATCTTAAACATATATAATAAATTACAAAGTTGCGTCAAAAAAGGTACAGAAATTTATGAAATCGATTAAAATTTTTAAGGGAATTAAATTTTAAGAAATACGAAATTTAAATTTTTATATGACCCCCGTACAAAAACATTTCCAATGAGTAAAATGTGCGTCATACACTAATAAGGAGATGTACAAAATTTCAGCATTTTATCATAAAAAGTCCCAGAGATATGAAAAGACAAAAATGCTGACTTAAACCACTTTTCGATGCATCGACATGGGTTCTTAGAGGGGAAAAATCATGTCGGCAGATCGCGTTTCAGGAGTCATACACAAATTACGAATAATTTTGCTATTTATTGGTACAAAAGTATCTACGCTATGTAGAAATAATAACTCTACACAGATTACAGAGCTTGTTCAAAATGTTTTCCATCCATGCCAAAGATCCATTAAAGATAAGAGGCAGATATTATTTCCCTCTGATGCATTTCTGCGTTGCGTCATTTGCACTCTTGCTGTAAACATTTACATTTTAATGTGTGATTAATCCCTCACCCACTTTGTTTAAACACATCTCTGGGACTTTGTATGATAAAATGCTGAAATTTTGTGCATCACCTTATTAGTGTATGGGGCATATTTTACTCATTGGAAATGATTTTGTACTGGGGCAGTATAGAAATTTAAATTTTGTATTTCTTCAAATATAATCCCCTGAAAATTTTTATCGATTTCATAAAATTATGTGCCCTTTTTTGCGCAACTCTGTAATTTATTATATATGTCTAAGATCAACATTTAAGGAATAAAAGCCGAGGTCAAAGTTTTTGGGACACCCTGTGTATATAATAATAATAATAAAAATATTATATGAAAATTCAATGATAGATTAGAGATAAGTTGTAACTCTCTCTTTCTCTCTCATATATATATATATATATATATATATATATATATATATATATATATATATATATATATATATATATATATATATATGTGTGTGTGTGTGTGTGTGTGTGTGTGTGTTTTAGAAACAAGCATTTTTGTGTTCATTTCGTTTAAAATATTAGGACTTTATAAAGAATTGTTTCGAAATGAACTATTTTTTAGCTCTTCCACGTGCAAGCTTTAATGCTTGATTATTTTGGTTTTCCTTTTTTCGATTCCTCTTCATTGAAATTTGTTGATTATCTTTAGCTTTCTGAACTGTAATATGTGTTATAATTTCCTCTTTATTGTTGAATTTCATTTTATTTCATTGTATTCTGTAGGCATACATTTTTTTTAAGATAGTGTATTATGAGTTACTTCTTCCATTCTACCATTGGATTTACTATTTTAATATATATATATATATATATATATATATATATATATATATATATATATATATATATATATATATATATATATATATATATATATATATAAAAATAAATTATTAAATCCAAAGTTAGAATGTATGTAGTAACTCATAATACACTATTCCAAAATTTTCTACAAATACAAAGAAATTAAGACAAAAAGAGGAAATAATAAAGCATAATGCAAGTCATAAGGACAAAGACAATCAACAAATTTCAAAAATGAGGAATGCAAATAAGAAAACAAAAAAATCAAGCAAAAAAGCTTGCACATGGAGGAGATTTAGGCTTACGAGATTAGGCTTACGAAAAGTTCATTTCGAAAAAATTCTCGTCGGGTCCATATATCTTTTCGAAATGAACACAAAAATGCTTGTTTCTGAAACACAAGATAGATTTTATCTATAAACTTGTGTTATATGGACGACAAGCATAAAGATTGGAACAATAAAGGAAACATAAATACCTCAAAACGCACCTCTTCAGCGCAACCATGACGAGCAAAATATGACTGGATCAACGTTGCCATATGCCAAAATGAAAAGATGTGATTTGCTGTTGCCAAAGAGAGTAATAAAAACAGTACTGCGCAAAAGCAATAAAATGAGTTATTCAACTGTTAAAGCTTCGAGATAAAAAGATGAAAATATAATTGCAGGAGAATGAAGAAGTACGGCTAAAATGAGATAATAAGGGGAGAATATGAGAATTTTAGGCTAATCGAAACTTATTAACTATACTATTGACTAAATATGCAGGATATTGATACATTTTACTGGTAATTTTGAGGTTATTAATGTGCAAAGCATGAAATTTTTTATCTGATAATTTATAAATTCTAAAAAGTTGATTAAGTATAATATTTCTAAACAATTGAATCGAGTTGCAGGAATTAAAAGGTAATAATTTATTAATATTAAATTTAAAAAAATCTTTTTTATCATATAATTTAGTAACTATCCCATGAGCAGGTTCTATAATTAGACTTAAATCCAAATAATAAACATTATTACTAATAGAAGTTTCATTAGGTATTAATTCCAAATTATCCGGATAGAAATCTATATCTATGACATAGTTATCAGTAAATACAAGACAAATCAGATCATCTACATATCTATAAATTTTATAATCAGTTGAAGTAAAGAATTTTTCATAATGATATAGGTATAAATTAGCTAACATACTGCTACTACAGCCACCTTGTGGAACACCTGAGACTTGTAAGTATAATTTATTACCTTGAAAGATATAATTATTGAAAAGAACAAAATGGAGAAGCTTAGGAAAATTGGTAAATTTTGTAAGATTAGAATGTTTAGTAATATAAGCATTATATAAAGCTAAAATGACATCATATAGATCAGTGATCTTAATATTATTAAATAGATCTTTAAAATCAAAAGTTTGAAATCCTATTATTTTACCAAGCGTTTTTAATTTATTTTTTAATTCCTTACTGTTATTTAGAATAATGTAGCTATCACCAGAATCTCGTAAATTGCTATTTAGTACATTTAAATAATTTAGTAATAATTTACTAGCAGTAGTAGAGTATGAATTATGACCACTAGTAACAGTTCTAAATTTAATAGGATTTTTATGAAATTTAGGTATAAGCACAATATATGGAAATGTCAAAAATTTATTATTAATATCTAAATCACTATACATATTGATAATTTTCAATTTGATACTATTAAGAGAGTGTGAATCAATTTTAAATAGACTATTATTTTTTAAATAATCTAGCAGATATTGAATATAGAATTTTTTACAAATAATAGCATAATTATTAGAGGCTTTATCTACATAAGTAATAACAAAAGATCTATGTAAATCATTAACAGAATGCTTTATATTATCCATATTATATATGGATCTAGATAAATTAATACTACAAATGGTATTTTTAATAGATCTTAAAATAGTAAATTTCCACATATTAAATGCCTCTAAAGGCTGAGCATATTTAGAAGCTAATCCATAAATAAATTTATCAAGGTCCAGATTGATTGACTTTAACACTTGTTTAGAATTATTACATGAAGGTAACCTGAATTTAGTGCCAAATGACATTATAGTTCTTAAAGATTTATCTTTTACAATGGCTTTTATCTTTTACAATATATATCTTTTACAATTTATCTTTTACAATATATATATATATATTTGAAATGTAATAATAAGAATTATGTAAAAATAAAAAAATACAATTCAAGTAATATTAACATCACCATAGAAGCAAATTCAAAGCCATAATGCCGATAAGAGAAAAGAACAGCACCATCCCAAATTCGATGATTAATTAGAATTAAATTCATCGTCAGGTCTGAGTATTTAATTCCAATTAACCCAAACAAATGCCTGTTTCAGATTAAGCAATAGTACATTACTATAAATACTTAAACTCAGACTACAGGCAACAAAAAATGAAAAAAGGATACATTAAGAAAATTGTATTACCATGCGGCATGAACCATTCTTCTACCACGTGTATACACGATCAACCTCAACAGCTTAATCTAGAATCACCGGAATGAACAAGTCGAAATTCTACCAGGGAGGCAGTACGAACGTTCACGGAGTTACTCCCAAACCCGTCCAGTGAGTCTAAGCTGGAGACTGGACAAGCAATTCAGAATACAACTTCCCAAATATGCAAACATGAATATGAACATGAATCAAAGATGAAAATTCCTACTAAACAAGTAATTCATATGAAAAATGGATAATCGAGAAAGCCACTATACACCATTATAAGGGCGCTCAAAACGTAGTTTCAATACTGACAAAAGTTACATTTTTTTGCGAAAATAAAATTCAAAACATTAATGTTAATGCATCTTATTTTCCTATTTTTTGATTTTTCTAATGTTTTTGACTTAGTTTATTATTTTTCATTTTTATTTATATAATTAATAATTATATATAATATATATATATATACACACACACATATATATATATATATACATATATACATATATACACACATATACACACACATATATATATATATATATATATATATATATATATTTTTTTTTTTTTTTTTTCCCCCTACTGTATGTTAGTCACTATAATTGGGAATGTTTTCTAGGATGTTATCGAGTGAAATTTGATACACTGAGTTGATAATTTTAATAACAAACTTGGGGGGATATGCATTATTAGTCGCTGTACTCAATAATTCCATAAAGTGCGCTAATTTATAATCTTCATCACAAATTTTATTGATTCTAAGAGCCTGGTTTATTATAATATTTCTAAATACAGATATATGCAAACAAGAGTCAAAATGTTGAATTTTTGATGTATTAAATTTAAAATCCTGTCTTTTATCATACAAGTTTATAACCATATTACAATTTTGTAAATTTAAATTTAAGTCTAAAAAGTTTGCAACATTTGTGTCATTATTACTTGCATTTAATTGTAAATTTTTTGGATAAAAGTTTAATACTATAGGGATATTATTATTTGGGGATACACATAAAATGTCATCTAAATATCTAAACATGTGCATATTATGCAAGCTTGGATTAATGTTTTTTTCATAGAAGAATAAATACAGATTAGCTAACAATGATGAGGCACACCCCCCTTGTGGGATACCAACCTGTTGTTTAAAAAAAGTACCACCATGTTGAATATAATTCTCATAAAGAGTGAAGTTAAGTAATTTTTTAAATAGAAAATTTGAATATTTTAGGTTGATATTATATTTTTCAAAAATTCCTAATATAACTTTATACAGATCATCTATATTAATATTATTAAACAAATCTTTGAAATCAAAGGTATAAATACTACGAATATTTGTAAGAGTTTTCAATTTCTTAACTAATTCAAAACTGTTTTTTACAATATGACAATTATTTGAGATTTCATCTGACAAGGATATTTCATGTAATATCTTTAATAATAATTTTCCAGCATTAGTAATGTAAGAATTATGCCCACTGGTAATGGTTCGAAAAGCAACAGGGGATTTATGAAACTTGGGTACTAAAACAATATATGGAATGTTATTACAACTATTTTTTAGATGGATTTGCTTATATTTGGCTGATATTCTATTGTATAAGATTTTAAGGTTAGTTTTATGTAAATTATAGATTTGATTATTAAGTAAGTGTGACTGAAGGGTATTTTTATAATAATATTTACATATAATTGAGTAGTTTCCACATGCTTTATCGACATATGTAATGACAAAATCATTTTGTATTTCTTTAATATCATTTTTAATTGAATTAAGTTTATATGAATTATTAATTTTCTGATTATATATATAATGATTTAAGTATTGCTCTATTAAGACTCTCCAGGGTTTAAAGGCTTCTACAGGGATTTGATATTTATAACTGATTTTATAGATAAATTTATTTAAGTCAAGAAATAAACCTTTACAAATTAATTTATGTTTAAATTTAGTAGGTAGACGGTACTTAGTACCCAGTAACATCAGTGATCTTAGTGCATCATAATTAATAATATTTAGATTTCCCGTTATAACATGCCCATAGTGTTTATCTACGAAGTCTTTGTATTTTTCTAAATGACAGTGGCAATATGACTCTTTATCCAATTCATAGTTTTGATTAATATCTACTGATTTGGCAATTTGATTATAGTTGAAAATATAAAAATAATTATTTATTTATTCCACAAAAGTATAAACTCAAAGTTTTAGATGCAGGTTACAACCTTGTAAAACCTTTTGTAAACCATGCACTTGGCGCAATGCAGCTCTACAAATTTACATATATAAATTCCAAACAGATATATCAAGACTTATAAGCAAGAAAAGAAGTTCGAAAATGTAAAGTATCACAAACTGGTCGTGGGGAGTTGTGACCCCAACTCTCCGGTTAATCAATGCTTTGAGCCATGTTTCTTTTCTTGCTTATAAGTCTTGATATATCTGTTTGGAATTATATATATATATATATATATATATATATATATATATATATATATATATATATATATATAATCAGAAAATCCAATGATAGAATACAGAGAAATTGTAACTCAAAACCCATAAAGTAAAATATGCCTGCAAATTAAAAATAAGTATTAAATAGAGAATCAACCATCATGAGAAAAATTAAATGCTTATTTCTAGTCATCAAGCTTAAGATAATCAAATTCTTGTTCATGAACAAAAAATAAAGAAAATGAACTTGTTTCGAATTCTTATGACTTGTTTACGCCGATACCTTTCGATTTCGCATATGCAACAAATAAATAAATAAATAGAAACAAATTATAAAACATATTTTTTAAATCTGATCCTTCATGGGTGGCATAATCTTCATTTTTCGGTACATTCATCTGTTTAATTGATTTTTAAATTTCATCATAATTTTGTAAGTTATATACTGTATAATAGGAGGATAATCCATTATTTTGTGCTGACATTTTAAAAAGGCAGAAAACTAGGATGAACAAGCAATGATAATTGTGTTCCTTGGTACTTATGTTAATCCTTAAAATTAAGTGCTTGATATTATACAAACAAAAGTGAATTTATATATATATATATATCATGATATAACACCATGGCAAACACGCACTTTTTCAATTGTAAGTTTCTATTAAGCCGATTTCAAAAAATTTTATTCAGCACGATTTCATTCTGAGTTTGGATAAGATTTTAGTTAAAAGGATTTGTTTTATTTTTGAAAACCTCAAAACGGATTGAAACTGCCCCACTAGGGATTGACTTCATTATAATCCCTCCGTTATTAATACTTGACAACATAGTTGAAAAGTATGCATGACTTGGTTCATGCTGTCTGTCTGTCCTTTTGCACGATCACTGACGTTAAAATGGCTTCATCAAAATGAAATATCAAAATGAAATATCAAAATGAAATATCAAAATGAAATATCAAAATGAAATATCAAAATGAAATATCAAAATGAAATATCAAAATGAAATATCAAAATGAAATTTTAGTACCTTGTTCAGACGTTCTGTGGCACCTATGGGAATGACAATGAATGCTATCACCCAATTAGTTTTGGATTGAACCCGGGTTGAAAAAATGAAATACATTGAATTCTATGGGATCTCATTTTTCAAACATTTTTTAACCGAATTTAAAATTCACAAATTGCTTCGAAACTTTTAGGAAATATTCAAATTATCCCATGAAAAATATAAGAAAAAATTTCAGCAAAATATATTTGGTAGTTTTTAAATAAAAATTAAAATAATGACACCCATATCATAGGAAGAGATTACGTGACCCACTTCAAAGTAAAATAGGGCATCCATCTTGTGTCAAAATCGTCATTTTTAAAGTTCCTTTTAATTTATATGTAGTGTTGTATTTGTCCTAAAACTGCTTTATTTTTGCTTAATTTCTGTGCATCTGTATTTTGAAACAACACAATTACAATATATTTGAGTTTAAATGATCATCCAACTTTGATTATTTCAACAACGAAGCTTGATCTTCACGTATGTAGAATGTAAACAGATCAAGATGTAAGATGAGTTGCATAGGAATTGCTGAATTTCTTTAACGCAAAATTATCAAGCTCTAGAGTCTGCAATATAGCTGATATGAATGAAACATTCATTAATTTTACATAGAGAAGCAGACGATTCTGTTTCCTTTTTCGATGAAGATTTAAGCATGGAGTTATACAGTACTTTTACTTCCATGATTTTATGTTTTTAAGTAAAATAAATTGTTGTAGTATTGTGATAATTTTAAAAATATCGCCGCTGAATGAAAGAAATGGAAAAAGGTTTATGAATGAAATTTTCACTGCTTTTATATAGAGAGCTAGGAGATTTATATTTCGATGACATTATTTAAATAAAGCTCATTTATTTTTGATGAAGTTTTCAAATATAATAAATTGTAGTATTGTGATCATTTTAAAAATATCACCGCTGAATGTATCGCATTTTAGAGCTGTTTATATAAAATTGCATTGCAGTTGGAAAGTGTTTCATAATCAATGTTTTATGCATGATTGATCTTTCTTGTTGCACTTTCATAAGTTCCATATTTATCATCTTTCGTGGTATGACACTCGAAAAGAATGTAAACTCCTAACACCCTTCTGATAATGTTTTCAGAGGTTCCTTTTTCTCAGCTGTTTGGTAAAGAAATAAATGAATAGTTTCGAAGTATAAACAAACTTTACGTTTCAATCTTTCATAATAACTTGAAAGACACTTTTTAGGGTATCAGGAGTTGGAATTGGATGAATATTGTGAGAATAAGTTTGTTTGAATGACGGAAAATTGTGATTTGTCTCAGTCCCTTAATGAAGCCTATTTTGTAGTTCTGTATGTATTTATTTGTATGCAGTATGTATTTTTTGCTTTTGTGATTTGAACAGTGATAGAACGATCCTCTTGTATTCCTCTGCAAAAAGTTCGTTTCTATTGAGTCAGGTGATCATTGAGGTGTGGCCAAAATGTCCATTGAACACTTTGTGAATTGAAATAGGGCAATATTGGAAGGTGTAAATGAATTAAGAAACGTTTACGGTCAACTGTGCTATTTGACTTATTTTTATACTCTTTCCAAGATTTTCAGTTAAGTGGTCATTAAAGGTCCCACACTTTCACTGGAAGCGATTAAAGATAATCACATCTAAAGGCTGCATTCGATGAGAAACTTGGGGAGGAATAAGAAAGTATACTAACTACTATGTTCCTTTTCTTTCTACAATATTCAAGGTTGGTAACACTGATAGGTGATTCATGGTTATCAAGCAGAATAGGCATTTTATTTTGGAAAGAACATTTAGCAGATTTATGAATATGTTTCAAAATATCTGAGTAAAACATACTACTCATCCATACATCCATTCCTACTTCCTGAAGCTAAAGATGATGACAAAGCATCTGAAAGAAATTCTTATGAGTGGGAAAAACATAAACTGGGGACATAAATGTCCCACCTGCGAGGATAATGTTCATCAATGTTGTTGGTTTCTTTCTATCAGCAGATGACACGACACCGAACTGTTACACTTTGTACACCGAACTGTTACAGATTGTTACACCGCCGGGGCGCGGTAGCCCATTGGTTAGCGCGCTGGAGTTGCACTCGGTAGGCCCGGGTACGATTCCAGCCACTGCCAAAACTGCCGCCGTGTTCATGCGGAGTACGATCACGTTAAACATGTGGGTCCGAAAGTCCTTCCGAGAGGTTGGTGGTAGGGGAAGGAGGGTACGGTCCCTGTGGATGCCTCCCCCACTGGGTTCCGGTCTAAATTGGGTGGCACTTCCCGACCGTCCAAACTGTTACCTTACACCTTTCTGGTAGGTCGGACGGTCTGGGTTTCAACAACAACATTGTTACACCGCCGGCAGTCCAAATGGATACTCTAGTCCTCAGGATGAGTCGGACGGTCTGGGTCTTCAACATTGTTACACCGAACTGTTACACTGTTTAACACTTTGCAACATAGTTGAAAAGTGTTTATGACTTTGTTCATTCTGTCTCTCTGTTCGCACGATAACTGCTGTAAAAATGACTGTATCAAACTGAAATTTTAGTATATGGTTGAGACTGTCTGTAGGGAATAGGGAAATGTCAATGAATAATGTCACCCAATTAGTTTCGGATGGAACCCGGGTTGAAAAAATGAGATATATTGAACCCTATAGGACCTCATTTGTCAAACATTTTTTAAACGACGTCAAAATTCCCAATTTGCTTCGAAAATTTTAGGAAATATTCAAATGATCCCATAAAATATATAAAAAAATTCCAGCAAAATAGGTTCGGTAGTTTCTTAAATGAAAATTAAAATAATAATGACACCCATATAATAGGAAGAGATCACGTGACTCTATAACGTGACAAATATTTCGAGAACGGTAAGTCCTAAAGTAAGAGTTGTTCTTATTTTTATCTTTGTCAAATATTACATATAAAACAAGCATTTAATTTGATACATCTGAACATACGTAGTCTTTTTTTTTAGAATTTTAACAATTTTTGAGGGCCATTTCATAAAAAAAGGCAAGGTGTTCTTTTCCGAATCGTACCAAAATCTAATCAGCATCAGAGTATCCCACAAGTAACTTATCTACTAAATTTTGTGAAATTTGGTCAATTAGTATTTCAGCTAGAGTGGATACATGAGATTTTTGAGGGCTATTTCACAAAAAAAAAGCGGTCTTTTTCCCGAATCGTACCAAAACCTAATCAGCACCAGGGTCACACCCAAGTGATATACCTACCAAATTTTATGAAATTCGATCCATTAGTTTTTGAGTTAGAGTGGATACATACATTGCACAGACAGACAGACAAACAGACAGACACACACACAGATGTCACGCTAAAAATGGTATTTTTGCATTCTAGAGCAGCGATCTCCAAACTTTTTTGATCGCGTACCCTTAAGTCGAAAATAATTATAAGTTGCACCCCCTATAATATAATATAACATAATCTAATATAATATAATATAATATAATAAAACGATCATACACTCGCAAGTGATCTTGGGCCTACTTCTTTGGCGTACACCCTGGGGTACGCATACCCCACTTTGAAGACCACTGTTCTAGAGGTTCCAAAACGTGTCGATCCGTTGAAAACTCGAGTTGCGATTTTCGGCATGATTCTAATACTTTCTCTTTACATTACCATGTATTGCAGGGAAAGTAATAGGGCATCCATTTTTTTTCCCAGACTTATTCGGGATTTTTAAAGTTCTTTTAAATTTATATTGAGTATTGCATTCGTCCTAAAATCGCTTTATTTCTGCGTATTTTCTGCACATCTGTATTCCGCGCCGACGCAATGACACTATTTTTGAGTTTAAACGATCATCCAACTTTGATTATTTCTACAGCGAAGCCTCATATTAATGGATGCAGACTGTAAACAAGTGACTGTAAAATGAGTTGTACAAGAATGGCTGAATTTTTTTCACGCCACATTATTTAACTGTGGAGTCTGGAATAAAACTGTATGAATGAAATAGTCACTACTTTTACATAGAGAGCCAGACAATTTTATTCAAATGATGTCATCGAAATATAAAGCAATTTTTTTTTCGATGAAGTTTTAAGTTTTCAAGTAAAATAAATGATCGTAGTTCTGTGATCATTAAAAAAAAAAAATCACCGCTGAATGTATCGCATTTTAGAGATGCGATCCATTCAGCGGATTGCATTTGAGTTGGAAAGTGTTTCATAATCAATGCTTTATGCATAATGGATCTTTCTCGTTTTACATAGGGCATATCATTTTTAATCTCCCCATTCCAAATCGCACCTTTTAAATGTACAGCTCTCCTACCATACTAAACCCAATTTCTCTTTATCCTTTCAGCTCGCAGATGGAGAGGTTCTTTCTTGCGGTGGCGGCATTCCTTCTCGCCCTACGAGTGCAGGTAAGTGGTCCCCTTTCTTCCCACGGAAAACTGAACATGTCTGCGCTCCTCGCGTCAAGCCGGACGAAATAAAAGACCACATGCATAGACCGACGAAGGAGCGTTTGGACACTCTTTTGGCAGGAGTTTTTAACGGACTCTCTTTGCAAATGACGAAAAGCCCCAAAGCCACGGAAAACACCGATGGGACAGAGGCGCAGGATTCGGGGACATTTCATTTAGATTGAAGTCCGCGCACTCTACCGAAATACCGCGTTCGCCTAGACCGAAGAATCGTTTGTAATAACTCATTTTCATGGAAGCAAGTGGTCAGTTCTTCTGGCAGCTCGCGTCACTTCACGCTGAGAGAAAAAAAAAATGACAGGCGCGCAGCTGTCATGGCTGAGTCACGGGGTCTTTCAGGGGGGAATGCAAGAGCAAGATTGAAAAGTGCTTTAATTCTTGACCTGTTGGAGATAAGTGGGCAATGTAAATTGCAAAAATGTTGAAAGTAAGGTAGGAATTAAGACTATGTTAGTCCTCCCATTCATTTCCAAAAAGTTACAATTTTTAAATTTTTATACAACCCCCTTAGATAAATTGGATCAATCAGAAAATGTTTATTTTTAATGCAACAAGATCATTAAAAAAAAAAACACGCAAAATTACACAGTTGCGTAAAAAAAGGTAAAGAATTTTAGGAAATCGATTCAAATTTTCAAGGAAATTAAATCTTAAGAAATACAAAATTTAAATTTTTATACGGCCCCCGTACGAAAACATTTCCAATGAGTAAAATGTGCCCCATACACTAATAGGGTGATGTACAAAATTTCAGCATTTTATCATAAAAAGTCCCAAAACAAAAATGCTGACTTAAACCACTTTTCGAGGCATCGACATGGGTTCTCAAAGGGGAAAATCATGTCGGCAGATCGAGTTTCAGGGATACATGTTTTCCATCCATGCCAATACAGAGCTGCATTCGCCTGATAACACTTCTGTGCACTCGATCAAGTTCTTGATCGGTGATGTCACGACAACCATCTAGAATGCGCTGTTGCAACTCTGCTTTATTTAAGGGAGGTGACAGACAAACAGTTGTGCGCAAACGACCCCCACAAATAAAAATCCATTGGCGTTAAATCAAGCGATCTAGGGCGATTCGACTGGCCCATGCAAGCCAATCCACTTCTCTGGAAACTCGTTGTTTAACAAGTCTTTCACAACTGTAATATGGAGAGCTGGAGATCCGTCCTGTTGAAACCATGCATGTGGAAGTACTGTTAGGGGCAGTTCATTCATAAAATCAGGAATAACCGCATTCAGAATCTCATTAACCTATCTGTCACCCGTCAACGTACCATCATACAGTATGGGTCCAAGCAACCGGTTTTTGAAAATACTACATACATTCACAGAAAATTGCTTCTGATGAAGAATATCACGTACCATGAATTGATTTATGTCAGACCAGAAGTGCTCATTTTGAGGATTTATGCATCCATCTTGTTTAAAGCAGCATTCGTCAGTCCAAATGACATTTTTCAGGAAAGAGGGATTTGCATCTTTCTGATTTAGAGCCCAATTACAAAAATTTAGACGACGTTGATAATCTGTTGGCTCCTGTCCTTGCAACACCATGAATATTAAACGGATGCCATTTATTCAGTCTCAGTATTCTCCACACTGTTGCACGTGGTACGTTCATTTCTGAAACAGCGGCAAGAACAATATTATGCGGATGACTGCAAAGGTAAGCCAAAATATCAATTGCTACATCAGCGGAGTGAAGTCTGGGCCTACCTAGTCCATCTCCACGATGAACGCTTTCTCTTTCACGCACTCGTTGTACAGATCTCCCAGAAGGATGTCGAGAATTGGGAAAAGTACGTTGATATTCCCGTGCAGTTTCGTTAGCATTGCGATTGCATAAACTATAGCGTAAGCATTTCGAAAAGTTCTTCGTTGCTGCATTGCGACATACTGTCGGTACAGGCTAACTACACTCTCAACATGTAGCAGAAATGTGAAATACTTAAGGGTCGCTTAGACTGCCCGGTTTCGCGCGCTACGCTTGCGTAAGCGAGACGATTGATCCATGGCAGAGCAAAGTCAACTTTCTCATGGGATGCTGCGTCTGTTGCGATTGTGTGACGCACCGATCAGAGGCAGATGCATACATTTCTAAGCTGTTTTAATGTTCATTTTGGTGGTGCTATTTCCAAGTTTTGTTCTGTAACTAATCATGTCAAAATTTTAAGGTATTTTCAGGAAGCATATTTTTGAAAAATTGTAAATAAATCTAAAGATAAGAGGCAGATATTATTTGCCTAGGATGCATTTTGCTGCTTTGCGTCATTTGCACTCTTGCTGGAAACATTTACATTTTAATGTGTGATGAATCCCTCACCCACTTTGTTTAAACAGATCTCTGGGGCTTTTTATGATAAAATGCTGAAATTTTGTACATCACCTTATTAGTGTATGGGGCATATTTTACTCATTGGAAATGTTTTTGTACGGGGGTCGTATAAAAATTTAAATTTTGTATTTCTTTAAATTGAATCCCCTGAAAATTTTTATCGATTTCATGAAATTCTGTATCGTTTTCTACTCAACTTTGTAATTTATTTTATATGTCTAAGATCAATATTTAAGGAATAAAAGCCGAGGTCAATATGTTTGTCATAGGGTCGAAAACCCAGACTACTCGACTCACCCTGAGGTATGAGCAGCAGTTTGAGTGGTCGAATATATAGTATATGTGTGTGTGTATATACATTAGCATATGTGTCTATATATGTATATCTGTGTATATATATATATATGTGTGTGTGTGTGCGCGTGTGTGTGTGTGTGCATGTATAAGTAGTGTTTCAAGTGTGCATAAGCAGTGTTGTTCGTTTTGACCGTTTACTTGAAATGAACAAATGCTTGAATTTCATTTTCATCCAATGTATGCGTGAACAGAGTTGTCAAAAGAGTAGATGGGCGGATCGGAGGTTATGCTATACATAACTTTCTGCACTCGTTCCTATGAAAATCTTCCCATCTATAGTGTGTCCATCCTTTTCGATAACCACGTATTCAGTGTTTCTTTCAGCACCTTTTGAACGGGGAGGGGGTGGGGCGAATGATAAAATTTTAGGGGTGACAAGTTTTCTATTTGCCCTATATAAATATATCTAATAGCTGTGTCACATAAATAAACAAGGTTAACATAAAATGTCTCCGGGGAGGGGGGGCATCGCCCCCCGGAGATATGTCTAAAAGAAACACTGCACGTATTCCCACAGGATGTTCGCGTACTTTTAGACGAACCTTCATTTCCTATTCTGGAAAAGTATGAGCCACTGTTTACTGCTCCCATGAAGCGCTCCCCCCCCCCCCCCCCCCAAACATGGCGCAATCGAGTCAAACGGGAATTTGGATGAAATCCAACTTCTTTGCGTTCGACTGTTGTGAGCGTTAAAGATGCGCGACTCAAAGAATGCATTGATTGGAAGAGTCTAGCAACGGTTGCTATGGGCGATCGCTAAAAGACCCGCGATCATCAACGATCGCAGAGGCGAGACACACGCCAGATTCGCGACGAGGGTAGGGCCTTGCGGATACAGAGAGACCCCTTCTGCAGCACGGCCGTGTCTGGCATTTAAACAAAAGGACGCGTCGTTCAGGGACCCGTAAAGCTAAGGATGGGGGGCCTAAGCGTATTGACATTCCTTTATGAACATAATCTGATGCGGGCAGCACGTGACTTTCCCTATAGAATGCAACAAATTGACTTCTTTCACAGTAAAAAAAAGTAATCTATAAAATCTGCATTGCCATGATTTTAATGTTGAAATGTGGCGCTTTTCCGAATGATAACATGTAAAAACATTTCCAAACACACAATTCAATTATATTTCTCGCCATTCTAAATGGGCAGTTTCTAATATGGATAGCATCCTCAATAAGCGGTCCATATATGAAAATATTTTAATAATGATTTCATCAATGTGACGTTATTTCCGTTAACTTAACGATATTTTTGTAATTTTACCGATATTTTCGTCAACTTAACGATATTTTTGTAATTTTCCGATATTCTCGTCAATCTGGGGGTAAAATATTGTCAAATGGGCGCTCAATGAGTCAACAATGTCGCCAAATGGATAGCCAAGATAAACGGAGAGAAGAGCACTTCTCTCTAAATGACTGTTGGTGAATGGCTAGGCGACAAAATACAAAACTATCACACGAAGTTTCTTCTCTCGTAAATGGAACGAACCAGATCCACGAAATTGAAAGTAACAAATTTATCGCATAATACACTCTATAGCCAAAAAAATATATATGTATCCACAAAAAGTTACAACAGCGAAAATCGGCATGCAAATGATCAAACTGTCAGCGCCCATGATGTTATATGGCTCATGCAATGCGAATGAGAACGACGCATAGAGCAGTGATACTTGTTACTTTGATACATCTTTGATACTTGTTACTTTGATACAAGTTGGGCACAAAGATGCTTTCGAGACGCACTCGACGGCGCTATGAACAATTGTTAGATTTAGAGAGAAGTCGCATCATAGGCCATCATAGGCCTAAGGAAAGCGGGTGGGTCGAACAGACATATCAGTCGCCATCTTGATTGGAACGATTATTGGTAACAGTTGAAGGCACATGTAACCGTCGCAGAGGCTCATGATGCCCCAGATAGACAACTGCTTGAGAGGATCGTGCAGTCAGGAGAGGAGCCACGTTCACACCCATGGCGTCACACTCAGCCATTCGAAGGCATTTGCGTATTAGGACATTGCTCCATGCATCCTGTATCAAGGGATATTATTCAGAAACGACTGCCAGAAGGTGGGATTAGGTATCAGCAATCATTAGGGTGCCTATCCCTCAATATAGGCATAGCTGTCTGGATGAGTGTCGAGCTCGGACAGGCTGAACAGTGTCCGATTGGAGGCATGTTGTCTTTATCGGCGAATCCCATTTCTCTCTCAGTGCTGATGCTCTTCTGCATACGTGTGTAGAAGAGAACTGGCCATCGTTCTGATCCTGCTTTTGTTGTCAAGCGGCACACGGCCATCACACGTAGTGTGTCAGCCGTCTCGAGGTACAGCCAATCTCCTCTAATTGTGTTAAAAGCCAATCTGACTGTTCGCTTATTTGTCGACGATGTTTTTCAGCCTATTGTTCTGCTTATGGTGTCCTGCCGTCCACGTTTCATTTGCCAACAAGACAACGCTCGACCACATACTGCGCGACTTTCTCAACAATGTTTTCGAGGATTTAATACCCTATCATGGCCATTCAAGTTCCCAGACCTATCACCAATAGAACACGTCTGGGACAAGCTGAGACGGCAATTTCAGCTTTCTCAGAATACCACTGAATTAGCTGATCAGTTGCAACATGTGTGGCATAATCTTCCGTAGAGGGACATAATCAACGTAATTATTTTTATGCTGCACCAAGTAGCTTGTATATTTGCCAGGTAGTATTTACCATATACTAATATGTCATCCTTTTCATCCTAAATTATCATCCTTTCTTAATGAAACCTTTTTTGCTCCCAAATTCTAATCACTTGCATATCTCCTCAAACGATGCACACATGCCGAGTTTCGGGGATGTAGCTCAACTTCTTATGGGAGCATATATTTTTTTGCAACAAAGTGTATTACACACGAAAAGAGAACATATTTCACGGTAGTTAATGCTTATTCTATATGATTTTTTTGTAAATTTATTTGAAAAAGTGTAATATCTCGTGAAGGTTTCATGCTAGAATTCTAAATCTCGTGAAGGGTTCATGCTAGCGTTCTAATATTTGTGTCAATTGTTTTTAATAAAAAATTACAAAAGAATAATTATTTACATAACATTATTGAAGAGTCTTATTTTTTGATAATCTTTTCAAAATTTCATTCGAAAACTGGGAGGGGGAGGGTGTCTTCCAAGTATTCTATTGCAATTAAAATCAACAGACTTCCAGTATTCCCTGACTGTAGGTTTCGCACCAATTTTCATTCGAATCGTTTCATTTATTTGTGAAATATCATCTCTGCATACACACGTACAGACACAAACACGCAGACATCACCCCAAACACGATCGATACGAGTCAATGGATGCTTGAAACTTGCTATTCTGTCGAAAACCCCAATTCGAATGTTCGACCCCATTACTTGCTCTATACATTATGCTATGCTTATAGGTAAAGCATTAATAACTATAAATAAAATCTTCTGCTTGGAGTGGAAAAAATATCTTCTAAAAGAGTAGAAAATAATCTCACTGTTTCAGTCAATTAAACGTTATATATATATACTAGCAGCATACCCGTTCTTCGTACGGAGTATATAATATAAAGACACTTATAATTCAGAAACATATGCAAATTATGTTAAAATATTAAATTTACTGCTCCTAAAGAGAAGTTTGTGAATATCTGTTCTCATCAAGCAAAATTATCTTCACGGGCAGATCTGAAGAATAAAACATCCTGGCCCCTTTCGAAAGCAAATATACAAAAAATATGAAATTGAATCAATATATTCAAAACAACAGTGCTAAAATTGTATGGGACCCGTAGTATTTATATACTCGAATATTAGAAGATATAACCTGTATTAGTAGATTACATGTATAAATTGAAAATATCAATAAACCTGTAATTGATTCCAATATACGCCACATTGAAAGCACTAAAATTATATGGGAATATATATATATCCCCGTACTACTCATATTGTCGCAGATGGAATGCACTAAAATTATATGGGAATATATATATATATATCCCCGTACTACTTATATTGTCGCAGATTAGAAAATATGCCAGTGTGTTAGTAGAAGCTTACCCGTATTGCAATATGAGTCTCAAAAATATTTGCCAAAATAAAAAAGATGACGTAAAAAATTGAAAGTATCAAAAATCCCCGTAATCTTAATACCAGAAGGTAGTAATTGATTCCAATATATGCCAATATATATCAAAATATATGCCAATATACCTCTGTACTACTTATATACTCGTAGATTAGAAGATAACCCGTGCATTTATAGAAGATTACTCGCACAACGTACAATATGTGAGTTTCAACAATTTTTGTCATAATAAAACAATGGTATAATAATTTGAAAATATCAATAATCCCTGAATCAATAATCCCCGAAAATATCAATAATAATAATGTGTAACCTGAAGACCGTAATCGATATTTTCCAGTCAAAAATGCAATGCCAATGAAATTTATTTTATATACATATCTTTATTATTCAAATCGGAAAAGATTTAATTAAAATCGTATGCCACATAACACATTGGATTTACATCCATTGCTGAACGACATGATATCAGTTGCTTCAAATAAATTGATGGAAATCATATCGTCTGAATAATGCTATCTCCATGAAAGGTTTGGCGATATATTCTTCAATTTAGCGATAACTTAAAAAATCGCCAAATTTATCGCCAAGTGGGACTGTATAACTGATAGTCCCATTTTGCGACAAATTGACGAAACATCATCATAATATTGCGACTATTAATGGCGACTATTCCCTAACAAAACACAATTAATTTCATTTATTAAGCGCAATATTATCAATTTCATGACATTTTTATAGATTCACAAACATTTTTATCAACTTGGTGATATTTTAAAAATTCGATAAATGTGTTACTAAGTAGGATGGATAGACTGACCCACAAATGCTACCGAAACATCATTTCAGTACTGTCTTCTAAAAAAGCGAATTTAATTTCATTGATTTGCGTCGTTTTTAGCAATTTGGCGATATTTCCGTCAATTTGGCAAAGTTTAAGAAAAGTTGCCAAGTTAGCGATATTCCGCCAAATTCGTAGCTCTGAAATTGCAGATCTGAAGAATAAAACATCCTAATCCCGTTTGTATATGCTAAATGCAAACACTAAAATTGTATTAGAAGATATACCCTTTCTACACTTTTTCTGTTTCAACAATCGGATAAATGAGTTTATTGGTAAACACAATATGAGTTTATTAGCTAAACACAATATAAAAGCTTAAAAACTTGCGGCAGCAAAGACACCTATCAAAGATGCCACACGAGCCAAACCCGAATTATAAGAACAGAGGAAGAGCTAGCTTTTGCTCAGTGATTATAATGTCGGTCTACAATGCATCAGGTCCCTGGTTCGGGACCACGGCGACGCACAATCGCCACAATGATGACTGGACGTTTGAAAGACGCAACCTTCTCCAACGACTTCGCCTCTCAGCACGAGATGGCAGCACCACAAGGAGTCAGAAGCCTTGACACTCCCTTCCTGGTTGACCACAACTGTCCGTCACGCCGAGGCAACACGCCTCCCGGCCCTGACGTCACGCCGAGGCAACTTCACCTTCCTCGGACCCCGGCTATTCATCTCCGGACTTTTAAAAGATATCCTTTCCGGCGGCTAAGAGCTCTCCCCTTCCATGCCAACACAGACGTCGCTGAAAGGCAGGATCCTCCGAAACAACTGCAGTTCATTAAGGTCAGCACAGGTCAGTTCCTTTTTTCCCTTCCCACAAAATTATTTTTATTTCGGGACAGTGTGTATTCGCGTTATTACCGCTAATTCGCAAAATTACGCGTGCTAGGGAATCCTGTGTAAAAATTGTTTATATTCTATTAATTTGTATTTTAATTATATATATTTCTATATCTTAAGCATGGATGGAAACGACGAGCAACCCCAAATTAACAGGGTTACATGCAAAATCCCTCCTTTTTGGAAAAAGAATGTAACCCTATGGCTAGCTCAGGTTGAGAATGCGTTCCAAATTTCGCATATCACAAAGGATGAGACGAAATATGCATATCTCGTAGCGGCGATAGACTCGGAAGCATTATCCCATGTAAGTGATGTAATCTTGAATCCACCGCAGGAAAACAAATTCAGGACCTTAAAAGATAGGCTAATTACAGAATTTGCAGATTCGGAATTAACGCAAACGAGAAAACTTTTATCAGAATTGCAACTAGGGGACCTCAAACCATCCGCATTATTGAGGCAGATGAGAGAATTAGCTCTCGATAAAGTGAACGAGGATTTTTTAAAATCTCTATGGCTAGATCGCTTACCGCCAAACGTCCGCGCAATTTTATCGGCAAGCTCGGAAAATTTAAGCCAACTGGCAAATTTGGCAGATAAAATATTCGAAGTTACAGCAAGCTCGGAAAATATTTGCGCAGTAGCATCGCGTAATGAAAATCCTGCATTAACGGATCTATCGAACATGCAGAAGCAGATAGCTGACTTAGCCACCCAGATCGAGCGCCTATCTAGATCAAGATCATACTCAAGAAATCAAATTCGAGATAATAGACCACGCTCAAAATCGCGTAACAACGCCCGATCTTTCAGAAATCATGACAAGGGAAACGACGTAGGAAGGAATAGCGATTTTTGCTTCTACCATAAACGTTTCGGTAAAGAAGCATATAAATGCCATACCCCTTGCAAATTGGCCGACCAAAAAAACTTGTAAAGCCTGTCATTCCAAACATAGGAATGACAGCGGAAATTAAAATAGATCCTGCTAGTAGACTCCATGTATATGACCGCAAAACAAATTGCAAATTTTTAATTGACACTGGTAGCGACATTTCAATTATACCAAAACCTCTAAATAAAAAACTTCAACCATCTTCGTTGGAACTTTTCGCGGCAAATAACTCGAAAATCCAAACTTTCGGAACAAAATTAGTAGATATAGATTTAGGTCTAAGACGCGCATTTCGCTGGGAATTTGTTATCGCATCTGTATCCCAAGCCATTATCGGGGCAGATTTTTTGAAAGAATTTGGACTTCTTGTGGATCTAAAACAAAAGAAACTAATAGATTCCAATACAAAGTTGCACATACCAGGCAAATTAACGAAAGGTAGCGTTACTGAAATCAAATTGATTTCAGGCGACACGCGTTTCCACCAAATTCTCCGACAATACCCAGATATTGCTAACCCAACTCCTAAATTCAAAAATGTAAAACATAAGACGGTACATTATATCGAAACTTCAGGACCACCAGTTTATGCACGACCCAGACGATTACATCCGAAGCTGTACGAATCTACAAAGAAGGAATTTGAATTCATGCTAGAGCGCGGGATCTGCCGGCAGTCTAAATCAAATTGGTCGTCGCCCCTCCACGTAGTGCCTAAAGGTTCCGGCGAAATTCGCTGCGTAGGAGATTATCGTCGTTTAAATCAGGTGTCTTTACCTGACCGTTATCCGATAAGGAACATTTTAGATTTTTCGAACGCTCTAAATGGCAAGCGAGTATTTTCTAAACTAGATATTTTTCGCGCATATCACGCCATTCCAGTTTACGAACCTGACATTCCTAAAACGGCAATAACGACACCATTTGGCCTATACGAGTTTCCCTATCTTAATTTTGGATTATGTAACGCAGCTCAAACTTTCCAACGTTTCATAGATGAAATTCTAGGGGATCTAAATTTCTGTTTTGCTTATTTAGATGACATTTTGGTTTTTTCTGAGAGTGAAGAAGAACACGAGCTCCATCTAAAACAGATATTCCAACGTCTAGATAACTACGGAATTAACCTTAACATCGCTAAATGCGTTCTGGGAGTATCCGAGGTATCATTTTTAGGCCATCTCATAAATTCTAAAGGCACTAAACCCTTGCCCGATAAAGTACAAGCGATATTGAATGTCAAGCAACCTGAAACAATTAAGGATTTACGCGCATTTCTCGGCATGATGAATTTTTATCGGAGACACCTACCCCATGCAGCGCATACGCAAAAGCCCCTCAATGAGTATCTAAAGGGGGCACGAAAGAACGATAAGAGAAAAGTTAATTGGACTAATGAGGCTACGGACGCATTTTTAGCATGTAAAAATCAATTAGCTGAGGCAACGCTACTCGCGCACCCTGCTAAAGATGCGAATTTAATTTTATTCGTCGATGCATCAAATTTTGCGATAGGTGGTTCTTTGAATCACGTTCTTGATACGGGTATCGAACCCCTGGCCTTCTTCTCGCGGAAATTATCCCCGGCAGAGACAAGATACAGTACTTACGACAGAGAACTTTTAGCTGCGTATTCGGCTATCAAGTACTTTAGGCATATGCTGGAAGCGCGAAATTTTACCCTGTTTACCGACCACAAGCCGCTAACGTTCGCATTTCAACAAAAATTGGACAAATGCTCGCCTCGCCAAAATCGGCAACTCGCATTTATTTCGGAATTCACTACGGATATACGTCATATCGAAGGTACTAATAACATCCCTGCCGACGTAATGTCTCGCATAAATATGATTACGGTACCTGGTCCAATTGATTATGAAGAACTCGCAGATTTACAAAGCAACGATTCGAAGCTTCAAGATATTTTAAAAGGAACATCCTCGATCGACTTAAAGCAAATCGCTATTCCAAATGCTTCAGCCAAATTATTTTGCGACGTATCCACAGGTACGGCGCGTCCTTATGTACCGCAGCTTATGAGATTCAACGTTTTTTCAAATTTACATAATTTATCTCATCCAAGTATAAGAAAAACTTCGAAGTTAGTCCGCGATCGTTTTGTCTGGCCAAATATGAATAAAGATATTAATGATTGGGCGAGAAAATGCATCCCTTGTCAAAAGAGTAAAATTCAACGACACACTGTCCCACCCATTGGTTTTTTCCCCAAAACTTCTCAGAGGTTCGAACACATACATATCGACCTCGTGGGCCCCTTGCCCCCATCTGAAGGAATGACCTATGTACTGTCTATGATTGACCGGTTCACAAGATGGCCGGAGGCAATCCCAATTCCAGACATCACGGCTTCTACAGTGGCACAAGCTCTGATCGACCATTGGATTTCTCGTTTCGGTGTTCCTTCCAGAATCACCAGTGATCAAGGGCGGCAATTTGAATCTAGACTTTTTCAGTCTTTAGCACAGTGCTTGGGAGTCCAGCGAATACGCACAACTGCTTACCATCCTTCTAGCAATGGAATTATAGAAAATTTCCACCGGCCGCTGAAAGCAGCCTTAAAAGCACACGGTAATAAACAGTGGACTAAGACACTGACAATAGTTTTGCTGGGGCTTCGATCTACAATCAAACCGGACATAGGTGCAACGCCAGCTGAGCTTCTCTACGGAGAAACACTGCGCCTGCCAGGCGATTTTTTTCCCAATAGCTCACAAGTCACTGACCCCTCAGACTTCATAGTGCAGCTAAGAGAGTCAATGCGGGACCTTCGTCCCCCCAACACCTCTCACCATCGGAAACCGAGAATTTTTCTCCCACCCGCTCTTCACACAGCGTCGCATGTATTTGTGCGTAATGATGCGGTTAAAGCTCCACTACAAGCTCCATACGATGGACCATATCAGGTTTTAAAGAGAAACGATAAATTTTTTAAAAGCGATATCAAAGGTAGGAAAGTGAACATTGCACTTGATCGTATTAAACCAGCATTTTATGTGAATAATGATGAAGTACATACACCGGCAACAACCGGCCAACCGGTTTCGACCACTCAAGCTTCATCAGTGCCAAATATGCCTCCGAATATTACGATACGATCAGGCCGTCGTGTTCGTTTCACGGATCGTTATGGTTTCACTGGAAACCTTTAAGGAGGGGAGTGTGTGGCGGTTAACTATTGCCAGTTATGCCACCTGCACCAAAACGAACTAGAAGCGGCTTTTCTCAGTGTATCTGATAACTGAGGAAACCGCATACCATTTCCTGTTTTGGGACGTCTGACTTTCAAAGATTCCCGATGGGGATTTACACATAACTTTAACGCCGGTGACAGTATGTTGGCATGTGAAAGCCATAATTTTCGTCACCGGCATGTGTGAAAAACAAGACGATGGTGCACACCGAAAACACGTGGCGTGCATGGGGAGCACCCCCATTAATGAGCCCCAGACCGACGACGACCAATAAGATGGTCGGTCACTCCTTCTGGGGCGTTTACAAAATTCAGTTTAGAAAAGAACTTTCATCTTTTCGGACAGAGACTCGCTCCTAAAATCTCGACCTAATCGGTCGACTCTCGGTCTACTTGCTTTCGAACTTTGGAACTACGCAGTCGAAACCTCCTTCCGACTGCTTCGAACTTAACGTTCCAACGATCAGGATTTATCCGCTTGCCGCAGAATCTCTCTGCAAAGTATTAGTATGCTGTATATATATATTTGTAAAATTTAATGTAAATAAATGTTATTTTACGCAAGTTAACGTTCTGTCTAGAGAACAACAACAACAAATGTCGGGGATTTGTGCTGGGCATTAATACCGCATGTCAGGATCAGCCCACACAAACAAACCAACAATAAATCCCGCAATGGTGACCCTATGGACTTGAACGCCCGAGCATATGGAACAATTCTCTACGGATGCCAACAATGGAGCAATACTCTACTTGTCAACAGCAATAAATTACTGCTCATATAAGACTGCTCTCTCAAAGACAAGCATGCTCGCAGACGCAAACAGTGCTACCCAACAGCTGATGGCGACTTCGCCTCTCAGCACGAGATGGCAGCACCAAAAAGGAGTCAGAAGCCTTGACACTCCCTTCCTGGTTGACCACGACTGCCCGTCATGCCGAGGCAACACGCCTCCCGGCTCTGACGTCACGCCGAGGCGACACGCCTCCCGGCCCTGACGTCACGCCGAGGCGACACGCCTCTCGGCCTCCTCATCAGCGAGGGGAGTGTGCGGCAGCAAAGACACCTATCAAAGATGCCACACGAGCCAAACCCGAATTATAAGAACAGAGGAAGAGCTAGCTTTTGCTCAGTGATTATAATGTCGGTCTACAATGCATCAGGTCCCTGGTTCGGGACCACGGCGACGCACAATCGCCACAATGATGACTGGACGTTTGAAAGACGCAACCTTCTCCAACGACTTCGCCTCTCAGCACGAGATGGCAGCACCACAAGGAGTCAGAAACCTTGACACTCCCTTCCTGGTTGACCACAACTGTCCGTCACGCCGAGGCAACACGCCTCCCGGCCCTGACGTCACGCCGAGGCGACACGCCTCTCGGCCTCCTCATCAGCGAGGGGAGTGTGCGGCAGCAAAGACATCTATCAAAGATGCCACACGAGCCAAATCCGAATTATAAGAACAGAGGAGGAGCTAGCTTTTGCTCAGTGATTATAATGTCGGTCTACAATGCATCAGGTCCCTGGTTCGGGGCCCGGCGACGCACAATCGCCACAAACTCTTTGTCAAATGAAAGTGATGTACGCAGTCCGTAATTAATATATTGGGTTGGAGGGAAAGTTCTGTCGTATTTTAAAGAAAATATTTGAATTCATTTATAAAAATATGTGTTTAATATTAATCAATTATATATGCTCCGTTATTTGTTACAACCTGTTGCCATCTTTCAGGTAACCTGTGAATTCTTGTTTTGTAGAAGTTCTCATCCTTGGAGTTAAAATAGTCAGCAACTGCCTTAGAAACACTTTCAAAAGACGTGAATTTTTTCCCGTTAGATAATTTTGCAGAGATCTGAACAGGTAATAATCATATGGTGCAATGTCAGGTGAATACGGTGGGTGACTAAGGACTTACCATCCTAACGCATTCAGTTTTTGTTGTGTCACCATTGCAGTATGCTTGCGAGCATTATCGTGGTGGAACACTATTCCTTTTCTGGAGGCTAATGCTGGCCTTTTTTCTTTGATATCTGCATTCAATTTATCCAGCTGATTGCAGTACAGATCCGCGTTGATGGATTTCCCCTGTTTCAGCAACTCGTAGTACACTGGACCTTTCCTGTCCCACCACAAACAAAGCAGTACTTTTCGTTGATGGATACTTGGTTTTGGAACTATTGCTGATGATGTTCCTGGTTTCCAGTAAGATTTTTTTCTCTTAATATTCTCGTAAAGAATTCACTTTTCATCTCCAGTAACCAGCCTGTCCAAAAACGGCTCCACATTGTGTCTAATCAGATGTGATGAACACATTCTTACACGATCAGACAAATTCTTTTCCGTTAATTCATGTGGAACCCAAAAACTTTGCTTTATCACAAACCCAAGAGATTTAATGTGATCTCCAACAGTTGTATGATGAATGCCAAACTCTTCTGCAATTTCTCGACTTGTTACAGATGTTCTTTTTATTTACAAGAAAAATCACCTGCCTATTTAATATACGACATAACTTTCCCTCCAACCCAATAATTAAAAGAAAAATCAAACCGTTCATTTACAAAATATATTTATACATCTATTTATTTATTATTCAAATAGAAAAAATAATAACAAATATTAAGAAACACATTTAATTTAATTGCGTTGCTGAGCAACATAATATAATAAAGAATCTTCCTCATAAACTGCGAAATTAAAACCATTTTGATCTCTTCTCCGCAAAATGCAAAAATAATAACCATTTTGATTTCTTTATACTTTCCATTGTTTAGTAAATGCTTGACCATGGAGTTAGATTTTCCATTAAAATTCATGTTTCAAACAATTCATGCTTTCAGATAGTGACTAATTAATGCAAAAATCCTGCACTAAGCTCAGAAATGAAGTTTTAATTCACGTTGACGTTTTAAACAAACGATTTTCATCCTTTCCGTTTGGATAAACCACGGAGTTAGAGAGTAGATCTCCTAGGATAAAGTTCCGTTTTTCATTAATATCTCGACAACCCTGGTATTAGAAACTCGAAACTTGGGCAAAATTTATGGGGGGCTATTTTAAGGCTACTCACAAAATTTCATTAAATTCGATTCAGCCGTTCTCTCGTGATGATGAGACAAACGAAATATTCGTTTTTCACTAATATCTCGAGAACCACTGGTTATGGAAACTCCAAACATGGACTAAATTTTAAGTGGGGTGATTTCTAGGTTACCCACAAAATTTCATCAAATTCGGTTCAGCCGTTCTCCCGTGATGATGGGACAAACAGACAGACAGACAGACAGATTTTCAATTTTATTTATATAGACTAGCAGCATACCCGTTCTTCGTACGGAGTATATAATATAAATAAACTTAAAATTCACAATCATGTGCAAATTCCTATAGTATACTAAATGGCATTTTTAATCAAAATATTCTGTTAAAATATTTAACATAATGCTCCTAAAAAGAAGTTAAGGAATGGCTGTTCTCGTTATTCAAAATTATCTTCACGGGTAGATCTGAAGAATAAAATATCCTGGCCTTTTTGTAAGCAAATTTATAAAAAGTATGGAATTGAATCAATATATGCAAAACAATAGCGTGTTGTATGGGATCCGTACTACTTATATACGCGAATATCAGAAGATATAACCTGTATTAGTAGATTACATATATAAATTGAAAATATCAATAAATCCGTAATCTTTAAATCAGTAGGCAATAATTAATTCCAATATGTGCCCAAATGAAAGTGCTAAAATTATATGGGAAGATAAACCCGTACTACTTATAATGTCATACATTAGAAGATATGTCCTAGTGTTAGTAAAGGATTACCCGTATTATAATATGTAGTCTGAAAATTTTGTACCAATATATAACAGATTACTTAATAAATTAAAAATATCAATAATCCCTGCCATCTTCAAACCGGAAGGCTTGATTCCAATATATGCCAATATACATGTACTACTTATATTCTTTTAGATTAGAAGATATACCCGTGCATTTGTAGAAGATTACTCGTACAACGTACAATATATGAGTTTCAACAATTTTTGCCGCAATAAAACAATGCCATAAGAAATTGAACATATCAATAATCTCTGAATCAATAATCCCCGAAAACGTCAATAATAATAATGTTTAAACATGAAGATCGTAATTGATATTATCCAGTCAAAAATACGATGGCAATGAAATTTATTTTATATACATATCTTCATCATTAAAATCGGAAAAGATTTAATAAAAACCTTCTTCCTCATAAACACATTAAATTTAAATCCGTTGTTAAGCGACATGTTATGATTTGCTTCAAATAAATTGGTGGTCAAAATATCGTCTGAATATGGTTTGGCGAATGAAGGTTTGGCGACATTTTAAAAAATCGCCAAATTTATCGCCAAGTGGGACTGTAGAACTGACAGTCCCACTTGGCGATAAATTGACGGACCATCATCAAAATGTTATCCCCTAAAAAAACACAATTTCATTTATTTAGGGCAATTTATCAATTTCAAAATATTTTTATGGATTTATAAATATTTTTATCAATTTGGTGACATTTCAAAAATTCGCTAAATGTGTTACTAAGTAGGGCGGTTGGACTGACAGACAAATGCTAACGAAACACCATTTCAGTACTTTCTTTTAACAAAACAAAATAAATTTCATTGATTTACGTCATTTTTATCAATTTGGGGACATTTCAATCAATTTGGTAACTTTTAAGAAATTTGCCAAGTTAGCAATATCCAGCCAAATTCGTAGCTCTAAATTCGCAGATCTGAATAAAATATCGTGATCCAGTTTGTATATACTAAATGAAAACACTAAAATATTGTTAGAAGAAATACCCATTCCACTCTTTTTCTGTTTAAACAATTGGATAAATGAATTTATTGGGTAAACAAAATATGAGTTTATTAGCTAAACACAATATATAAGCTTAAAACCTCTTTGCTAAAATAAATGAAAGTGGTGAATGCAGTTCGCAATTAATATAATTAAAAAAAATCAAGCCGTTCATTTATAAGATATATTTCAATACCCATTTATTTAATATTCAAATCGAAAAAATAATAATAATCATTAGCAAACATATTTAATTTCATTCCTTGGCTGAGCAACACGATATAAAATAGAGTCTTCCTCATAAAATGCGAAATTAAATAACCATTTTAATACCTTTATACTTCTAATCGTTGAGTAAAAGCTTGTGAAATACAAAACATGGAGGTAGATTTTTCCCTTTAAATTCATGTTTCAAACAATTCATGCTTTCAGATAGTGACTATTTAATGCAAAAATCCTGCATCAAACTCAAAAATAAAGTTTTAATTCCCTTTGACGTTTTAAACAAACGATTTTTATCCTTTGCGTTTGGATAAACCACGGAGTTGGAGAGTAGAACTCCTATAAAAAAAGTTCAGTTTTTCATTAATATCTCGACAACCCCTGGCCTTAGAAACTCGAAACTTGGGCAAAATTTATGGGGGGCTATTTCAAGGCCATCCACAAAATTTCATTAAATTCGGTTCAGCCGTTTTTCCGTGATGATGAGACAAACGAAAATTTCGTTTTTTACTAATATCTCGAGAACCACTGATCGTAGAAACTCAAAACACGGACTAAATTTTAAGTGGGGCTATTTCTAGGCTACCCACCAAATTTCATCAAATTCGGTTCAGCCGTTCTCCCGTGATGGTGTGACAAACAGACAGACAGACAGACAGACAGACAGACAGATTTTCATTTTTATTTATATAGATTACCATACAAATTTTATCTATAGTAAAAAACGCTCAAAAGAGGGTTTTTTTCTTGAATATAAATATCTTTTGGTTACTGTTTATCCTTATGGACTTAACTGTTATATTGTTACACAATAGAAAAAGTTCGCTCACTAATTATAATTCCGCAGATAAATCCATTTACGAAAATATAAAAATTAAAAATAATAATTGTAGTCGAACAAACAGAGGTGAAAAACATATTGAACCAAGCTACAGTCAGGCAGAAATAAAAACACAAATCAACTTATTAAGTGATCTTTGAATGTGGATTATAACAGGAAATCCACCAGGACTTACTTCAATTACGCCCCATTAATGAGGCTTCAAATATTTTTCTAAAATGAGTCTTTCAACACCTCTTTTTTTTTTTTTTTTTTTATAATTTTATTCTAATGAAAGTAAAACTTGTGGATATCTACCTCATGAAACGACACTCTTCAGTTACACAAATTGCACCTGAATTTTTTTTTTCTTTTTTTACAAACTGTTGCGATACAACTGCTTAAGGGAGACTTAATTAAAATGATGATGTCTTTAATTAAGCAGCCATATCACAACACCTAACTGGGTTGGACACCTATATGCAAATATAAAGAATTAAATAAAATAAAAATGTTAATTACTTAATGAATTGGGACCGTATAGTGGGAAATAGAATTTTAAAAATAAATACAAAGCTTGTGAGTTAAAATTAATATATATATAACCATTTTGCATAGGGGCGCCTTAAAAATCACTGATTCATATATACAATTTTTACATGAATCAATTTTACAACTTTTTACATACCTTGTCTCAGGACCTGTAAATAAAATGTAAACTCAATAATAAAATTGTAACACTTCAGTTATGTAGTTGTCTGTACCAATATTATGAAGTAATATACACTGCATTTATTTATGTATCAAGAAAATTATTTATTTATGCTTGCTAAATTACATATTTGAAAATGCAGTCTTTCAATAGATAATTAAAAATGAAGATCTGACACGGGTTTTTCTTCGGCCGTCCTCTTGGTTGCTCAAGTCCTCGGATGAGTCGGACGGCTTGGGTCTTTAACGAGTTTTTCTTGTAGAAAAACAAAAACAAATTCAACGTTCACAATGTACTTTATCACACTGAATAATAATATTAACAATGTTCAATGTAAAAATGGAATCATCAAAATTTCCCCTTTATAATAACATTGACCTCATAGAATAATGAATACAAGAACACTAAAAAAGTTGGTCTCACCATCAATGGCTAATTGTTAAAAGTATTCATTACAAATATATATATATATACACTGGCGTAAAATAAAATCCCAACACCAAGAAGGAGTTGTGCTAGATAAAAGAAATTTGGGAGGCTCGTTTGCACATATGAAAGATGACTCTTATTCAAATTTCGAGCTAGACGAATAAGAGTGGCGCTAGTAGCGCCACTATGATCATGAAAATCACGTGTGCTTTAAATACTTTGTGAGCATTATTTATCTTCCAGATTGGACGTTGTGAGCTAGGTTTGAGTCAGGAATGCCTTTAAGGAGACGAATAAGGCAGTATCAGCAGCTTAGTGAGTTTGAACAAGGCCGTATAATAAGGCTACGAGAAGGTGGATTTTCTTTCCACGATATTTCAGAAAGACTTGGCAGGGATGTCCACTGTGCATGATTGTTGGCAGCAGTGGTCACGGGAAGGCACTGTCTCAAGAAGACCGGGGTCCGCCCGCACACGGGCCACTACTGAGAGGGAAGACCGCCGTACTCGCTGCATGGCTGTGGCGGGTCGTACTGCATCTGCAGCAGCAATTAGAGCTTCTGATTAGCCCCAGAGTGACACAGCGAACTGTAAGAAATCGATGACTTGAGGAACAGTTCAGAGCCAGACGGCTTGTAGCGTTCAGACCATTCACTCCGAATCACTGTCATCTGCAACGCCAGTGGTATCAAGCTAGAGCTCATTGGAGGGCGGAGTGGAGATCTGTTGTATTCCCAGATGAGAGCCGTTTCTATCTTGGTGCCAGTGATGGTCGTATGTTAGTAAGAAGGAGGCCAGGTGAGCGCTTGGAACTAAGCTGTCTGCGGGGTAGACACGCTAGGCCTACACCAGGAGTTATGGTCTGGGGAGTCATTTCCTATGACAGCAGGAGCACTCTCGTCGTTATCCCGAGCACATTGGCAGCAAATTTGTACATCAGAGTGGTGATTGAACCGGTTGTGCTGTCATTCATGAGCAGTATTCAAGAGAGTGTTTTCCAGCAATATAATGCTCGTCCTCATACCGCTGCTGTCACCCAACGTGCTCTACAGAGTGTCGACATGTTGCCTTGTCCTGCGAAATCACCAAATCTTTCTCCCATAGAGAACGTATGGGACATTATTGGAAGCGTCATCCACAACCAGCATTAACCGTTACTGATTTGGCTGACCAAGTGCAACAGGCATGGAACTCCATCCCACAAAATGACATACGGCACCTGTACGACACAATGCATGCACGTTTGCATTCAAAATCGTGGCGACTACAGCGGTTATTAATGAACCACCATTTCACATTTGAAATGGCTCTTCTCGCGCATACTTTAACCTGTGACCTTGAAACTTTAATCAAATAAGTATGTTACCTACACAATTGCTTTGCTTAAATTTCATTCCTCTAAACTAATTTCTTTTTGGTGTTGGGATTTTATTTTCCGTCAATGTAGTATAAAACTATGTCATCCACGAAGATTAGTAAAATGTTTCGTACTTCATAATTAATAAAACAGTGTTATGAAGAATGTCCTCTCATGTAATCTTAAAATGTTGCTTCATAGTTCGATTAGGCAATTGGTAGTCAAAAGAGAAAATGCCACACTACTATTTCTAATAACATGCTATCCTTACCACTTTAGCCACAAAAAGATCACCGCACAAAAAGAAAATTCTTTCCATTCGAGTTAAAATAGAGTCGATGATGAAGGATACTAGGAAACAGTAGCTCTCGGTGACCCTGTAAACTCTCGGTTTACAGGGTCAGTTCCGCACCACTGGAAGTCGTCCATGGACGATCCAGCTGAGTCCTCGGAGGAAGATATGTGCTTAAGCCAGTCCGTCCGCCCAGAATCGACTCAACATCAAAGATTAATTGAATGACTCAAGTGCCACACACACCACACCCCCACGGAACAGCTGAGGAAGCTGAAAAACTCGGGACTCTTCAGGGGAACTTCCCCTAATTGAAGAAACCCAAGCTGCAAAACCCCTTCTCCAAATGGAGTACAGGGGCGACCATGAAGAACGGGAGACGATGAATGTCGGATGCAGTGACTGCTTTATATGTCGAAAATAGCCGAGTTCAATGTCACCAAAGTTTGATAATTTTGCAGAGAATTTCGACTTTCTACCCCTCGGTAGTTATGCAGAAGCAGCACACAACTTAAAGAGGCGCTGTCGGAAACCTGTATTGCTAGGTTAACTTAACCTATGAAAATAACTATAAACTAAAACTAAGAAGGGTCGGGGGGGGGATGATGAAGGATACTAATATATTTTTTTCTCTTCGAAAAATATACTAAGATAAAATGAACAAAGATAAGGGGCGCCGAAGCACCCCCTCCTAAACGCGCAGCTTCTATACTCGACCCATTTTCTAGAGACTCAGAAAAGGCAAGGGAAAATCCCGCTCAAAGTTTTTAGACAAGTTCCAAGAGCGAGATGACGAAAGGGAAGAAGAATTAGATCAAGTGATCCAATTCAAAGTCTGAACCGGAAATGCAGATGCGTCAATAAATAGCCAGAAGAGTGCGCTGTGACCCTGTTCAAGTGGAAAGCATTCACGGCCAGACGAGAATGAAAGACCTGTCATTGGAATGACAATTTAATTTAGAAAATAGGGCAAAATGACTTGTTAGTGAAATAAAAGCAATTTTGAATAATTAGAAATTAATGATATATAAAAAGTATTAAGTTTTGAATAATGAATAAAGTGTTGTGATGTGTCACAACACAAACCCATTGCTAAACAACTTTAATTTTACAGATCATTCCCAAAATCATAAAAACATCTTTCCAATCCAAAACATAAATATTGAACAAGAAAGATCAATCATGCAGAAAGCATTGATTAGGAAACACTTTCCAACTTCAATGCAATTTCATTTAAACATCTCTAAAATGCGATACATTCCTCGGTAATATTTTAAAAATGATCACAATACTACATAAATTTATTACATTTGAAAACTTAAAAGTTCATCGAAAAAAATGAATTTCATTCAAATGACGTCAAAAATATAAATCGCCTGGCTCCTCGGTAATGCTTTTAACATTATCATAACACTACAATAATTTACTATATTTGAAAACTTCATCAAAAGCAACTGAAATTTATTCAAATGACGCCATCGAAATATAACACGCCTGGCTCTCTCTATAAAAGTAGCATTTCATTCATTAGTATTTTCCCATTTATTTCATTCATTAGTATTTTCCCATTCATTTCATTCATCACAATACTATAATAATTTATTTTATTTAAAACTTAAGACCATGGAGGTACAACTAATTAAACTCTATGCTTAAAACTTCATCGAAAAAATCTTCCTTCTCTCTGTAAAATTAATGAATATATCATTCATATCAGTTATATTGCAGACTTCATAAGCTAAATAATTTTGCGTTAAAGAAATACAGCAATTCTTATACAACTCATTCAACATATTTTGCTGTTTACATTTTACATAAGTGAAAAATAGGCTTCGTTGTAGACACAATCAAATTTGGATGATTATTTAAACTCAAATATATTGTAATTGCGTTGTTTCAGTATGTAGATGCACAAAATTTAAGCAAAAATAAAGCGGTTTTAGGACGGATACAGCACTCAATATGAATTAAAAAGAACTTTAAAAATCACGATTTTGAGACAAGATGGATGCCATATATCATTTTGAAGTGGATCACGTGATCGCTTCATATAAGAGGTGTCATTATTATTTTAATTTTTATTTAAAAAACTACTGAATATATTTTGCTGAAATTTTTTTTATGTATTTTATGGGATAATTTGAATATTACCTAAAATTTTCGAAGCCATTTGTGAATTTCAAATCCGTTTAAAAAATGTTTGAAAAATTAGGTCTCATAGGGTTCATATGCATTTCATTTCTTCAACCCGGGTTCCATCCAAAACTAATTGGGTAATATTATTTATTTATATTCCCATAGGTCCCACAAACCGTCTGAACAACATACTAAAATTGCATTTTGATTAAGTCATTTTTGCGCAGTTATCACGCTAACGGACAGAGAGACAGAATGAACCAAGCCATAAACCCTTTTCAACTTTGCTGTAAAGTGTTAATAAAAATGCTTTTGAGCACGATTATCCCTTAGGGCGCAAAATATTCAATGATAACGCAATTTCAAAAGACATTTCTGAAAACGATGTACTAATTTCATGCAGCGGTATACTAGAATAAAACAGCTTATACAAAAATGCATAATTATTTACGAGGAATTTAAATCGAGTGCATGAAAAATAATTTTATAGTACAAAATTCCGAACTCCTAAATGCTTCAATAAATATACATGACTCAAATTGACTATGCCAAGATGTTAAAAGATGGACGCACAAAATGTTTCTGAAACACAACTATTAGATCGTTCTCAATGGAAATTAAAATGAGCTCCAGTATTTAAGCTATGTGCATTATTATTGCGTTATTAGTGACGCACAATAAACCCAGTTCCAATGGAATGAAGTCGGCCAAGAACAAACAATATGTTGACAGAACCTTCAATAACTATGTAATCCTATGTAAAAAAATGAAACCACGAATAAATCTGTTACAAAATAATGACTCCCACGAAGTTATGACGCTGAACATCCATAGTTGTTGTTGTTGTTGTTGAAACCCAGACCGTCCGACCTACCAGAAAGGTGTAAGGTAACTACTTGGACGGTCGGGAAGTGCCACCCAATTTAGACCGGAACCCAGTGGGGGAGGCATCCACAGGGACCGTACCCTCCTTCCCCTACCACCAACCTCTCGGAAGGACTTTCGGACCCACATGTTTAACGTGATCGTACTCCGCATGAACACGGCGGCAGTTTTGGCAGTGACTGGAATCGAACCCGGGCCTACCGAGTGCAACTCCAGCGTGCTAACCAATGGGCTACCGCGCCCGAACATCCATAGTGGATAGCCTCCTACAAACAACCTAATCTGAAAACTGAACATCTAAAGAACCCTTATCTCGTAATTGTACCCAAATTTCATAAACAGCCGATTGTTTTTAGAGCCGTCACTTGTAGATCGAATCAAGCAAAGTAGACACTTTCCTTTTATTAAAGTTAAATGAAATTTATAGAGCCATTACTAATAAAAATTTGGGTAATCTATTGGGTAACAGCTAGGAATTGATAACAGGAATAAATAATGTTTGAAAAATTCATTGTCTATTCATGCGACTGATCTTTTTAAGAGTATGGATCGACACAAGACCCTTTTCGTATCAACATAGTACTACTCTGAAAAATAGGAGTCGTTTTCTTTCTCTGTTGTAGTCTACTTCAGTTTATTATGTTCAGTGATTGTATACATCAAGGATCCTTCACCTATCTGCAGCAGAGGGGAAAATCCTCCGGCTCCTGTATCTGTACTTTTATGACACTTTTCATATGTAATGTTGTGCGATTTGAATCTGCCTTTTTGCTCTGTTTTGCATTTGAACTTTCATGATTTTGTGGAATGCCGCAGGTGCGACTGTGCAAAGAGGATTTCCCCTTCGTGGTGGACGGCGACCCTTTTCTCAACATCGATTTGGATGGAAAGGAGGAGCTGCACCTCGAGAACGGTAAGTGATGAATACAATGTAGATTTCTAGATATTTTTATTACTCAAGATAACTGACTCTTGGCGGTCTTTTAATCCCCTTTCTAGAAGAAAGAATTGGGTTTATGTCTAAAATATTTTCCAACCAAAATGTAAAGCATTTCGATTGGAAAAAAATAATTAAGCCTTACCTGGCTACGTAACATTTGTTACTATTTGGACTGCCTCGGTCCAGTCATAGAAGATCGAGAATACCAGAAGGGTTATTTCTATATGACAGAGCTATATCCATTTAGATAATTTTGTCGAAGATCAATGAACGAATTTTTACAAATACATTTTAGACATGAGTACGGGGAAGGAATTTTAAGAAAAAAAACTCCCCTAGAAGCAGCCATTTTGGCGTAATGGTTCCCAAATGACCCCCGTGAGCGTGGACTCAAGAAATGTGTATTAAATGATGTTTAGAATTAATATTTTTACTTTTAATATTTTCAATATAATGGGATTGTTTCAGATAGATTGAAACGGAGGAGAGGCTGTCGGAACCATTCTGGATGTTTAGATTATGTTCGGCAGCCTGATTAACAGCTTATGCAATGGCAGTCATTTCTGCCTGAAAAACCGTATCAAGTCTGCAACAGAGGACCTCATCCAATACATCCTATTTAAAATGACACATGGCAAACCAACATTTGCATCCATTTTAAACTGTCTGTATAAATTAAAAAAAGAGTTAATATTAACAGAATAATTTGGAAAAGAAACAGTGCAGTTTGAAGGTAAAAAAACAGGGCTACTGAAATCAAATTGGGAAGGGAAGAAAATTTGAACCAGAAAGGACGCTTATTTGTTTCCCGAAAATATATTTTTTATATAAAATATTAATAACAAAGTGTATAGGTGGAATACCAAGAATGAAAAAAGTGAAATCCCCAAAAAAAAGTACAGCAGCCGGAAGGTATTTTTAGCAAAAATGTTCTCTGAAGAGAAATCAGTTTTTTAAATAGATCAGAATTTAGATTTTTTTCCCCTAACAATTTTGTGTTTAGGTTATTTTCAGCAGCCCGATCTACAGCCTATGCAATAGAAGTCATTTTGGACTGACTTTTGGATTTTGAAGTGTATTCTTTGCGGTCTGGAACAGAAGACCTCATCCAATACATCCTGGGGAATCGTGTTGGCTGCTGCTTTAAACTATAGGGTCGATACAATTTTACACTGTTCCATATTTTATGTGACATTTCCCCTTGACTCAATCCATCTGTCTGAAATGATTGGATCTCTTTGCTGCAGGGTGGATCATGGTTCAATTGACAACTACTTAATGAACCTATTTCTTTCCTTCTCACTTTAGGCTGTTTGTATAAATTTTTCTATTGTTATATTTTATGCTTTTTTTAATGCGTTTAATAGTATTTTGGTGTCTCTTATTGGATCGTCATTTATTATTTAAAAGGAGTTTTAAAAATTTCTGCTTTTTTTTATTTAAAAAGAATTTTCCTTGCAATGGGGATTTTAAATGATTTGAATTGACATCATTTTTTTATCCATTCCAACTGTTTCCAACGTGTTTTTTTCCTTTGGTTTCTTTCGTATTGTTTTCTGTCTGTATTGCATTTCTATGTATATTGCCTTTGTATGTTTGTGTATTGTTATTTCTGTGTTTATCCTGACCGTTCTCTGTAACTGCTCCATACCCTTTGGGTGAGCTGGACTGATTTATTTAATACAGGATGTATTAAATAAATAAATACATCCTGTTTAAAAATGCAAGTGGCAAACTATCATTTGCATTCAGTTTAAAACCGTCTGTATACATTTCATACCGTTAATATTATCGGACCAATTTAGAAAAGAAACAGTAAAACATCAGAGATTGAAGTCACATTGAGAAGCATTGAATTGAGCATTTGAATCAGAAAAGAATATATTCTTTGTTTCCAGAAAATAATAAAAAAAAATTATTAAACATGGAAAGGGAGGGTTTGACGATCGAATGAGGTTGAAATGGGTTATAATCCTTATCTAGCTAACCGAAGGTCGTGAGCATTCTTGGAAGGGTGGAGAATGTGGGTCATTATCAAACGTTTTTTTCCCCCCTTCATGTTGACGCCGATCCAAAGTTTTGGTAGGCACTCAACGCAAGACAAAGATAGCCCAGTCGTTAAAGCGTTCAGACCCAGGTTCGATTCTCGCCGACCCAAACTATCTCCGGGCTGATGCGGAGTATGGGTACTTTAAATCTGTAGATCCAAAAGTCCATCAGAGAGGGGATGACTTAGGGAAAGAATGACACGATTCCCGTGGTTGCCAATCCCACTGCGTTTCGATTGAAATTGGGTAGCACTATCCCGACTGTCCAAACAATTACCTTACACCTTCAGGTAGGGCAGACAGTCTGGGTATGAAAAACAGGGGCACTCAACGTTTTGAAATGGTTTTGATTTAAAACCATGACGTGCCATAAAATTCTCTTATTCATTTTCTTTTTCATCCATTTACAATGACGATAGCACCGGAGACGCGGGTAACAAACACCTTCCGCGTGGAAAGTGGCACCGAGATACATGAGCAAATTCGGAAATTAAAAGAAAAATCTGTGAAATATATAAAAATTCTCTTAAAATGCACATTACGAAATAATAGTTGAAACAAAAAATACTTCAGATATTTTTATAATACGAATTTATTTTATGAAAGGAAATGAACGCAAATATTTTTTTTCTTCTACTTTTTTATTATTTTCTGTAATGAAAATTCTGATCCTCACTATTCCTGTAGCGTTGGAAACGCAAATATAGAAATATTGCAAATGTGAAACGGTGTCAGATCCTAGCCTGGTGGAGGCAACTTCACATATTACGGACGTAGTATGTACGAAACCCGTAAAGTGGGCTATACACAGTGTTTCTTTTAGGCATACCTCCGGGGGTACTCAACCCTCCCGGAGACGAGTATTCGCCCCCCCCCCCCGAGTCATTTTAAGTTAACCTAGTTTCTATTTATGTCACACAGAATTTTGATATATTTATATAGGGCAAATAGAAAACTTGCCCCCCCTAAAATTTCATTCGCCCCCCCCCCCCTAACCGGCCAAAGATTTCTGGAAGAAACACTGGTTGCACACTGTTTTGAAAGAATGTAAGGGGTACTAAATATCTTCTCCCGTATTCCGCCTTGCTTTTGTACGGATCGAAGTACATCTTTCATGGAGGAATTTCAATATGCTGGGCAGCACTCTATGGGCTGAATCTTTTTTGAGAATTCTTCGCGTTGCGGTTCAACCGAATCAGACTGAACTAACTTTATTTTCTCCCACCAGATCCCTGTTCCACGACCGTGTGCGGACGAGGGCGAGAGTGCCAGCTGAGCGCCCTGGGCGAGGCGGTGTGCGTGTGCCGGCGCCCCTGTGATGTGAAGAGCCACCGGCGCCCCGTCTGTGGCTCCGACGGCCGCTACTACAGCAGCCACTGCGAGCTCCACCGGACTTCGTGCCTCGAAGGGAAGGAGGTCCTCGTGGACAGGAGAGACGCCTGCCTCAAGAGGAAGGGTGAGCTCCAGTCTTTCAGACAATTCCCGTTCCCGTCATACTCTTGCGGCTTATGGAAACATCCTTACTTAAAAAATCCGAAACGTCCCGCGAGGAACATTTCCGAAGATTTGCCTATTCTAGGTCATCGAATAGGCAAGTCACAGCACCCTATTCTTTCTCGTCCCTTCAAGTTTACGTCTCTATACCTACTGTTTAAGTAAGGCTCGTGAGAAACTTACTAGAAAAATTTCACGTTTCTGCCTCAAAGGGTTAAGGATAGACGGGGATCCTAATGCTCTGGCATGAAGCTCTCTTAAGGAGGAGTTATGGAAATTTCTCTTTTCGGTAGGTCATGTGATTCTTTTAGAACATGCATTTTAATATTTTCGAAGTGGAAAGACTGCCGAGATACGATGGTCGTTCCTCTCATTATTCTCCTTCCCTCTTTAAATGCGAGCTACGAAAATATGTCTTGTCCTTTAACATAAAAAATAAAATATCATTTTTAACTACAGCGACTGGGGAGGCACAGGGATCGAGGAGATTCCTCCGTCCTTTTACGGATGGGTTGCTAAAATGCTGCTGGTGATGACCCATCACCCTCGATAAATATCTCGTGAAATTTCCTAGGTCGAGAATGTAGAGTGATCGTGCCCATCGTTTATCTCATCCCTTTAGAGGCGGGTTTTGGAAATATCCTAGTGTCTTTAGTGGTCACCTATGAGCAGGGCCGTATTAAGACACCTTGGGGCCCTAAGCAAAGAAAATGTTGGTGTTCCTTGATAGAAGGGGTGGCAGTGTTTCTTCAGGGCTTTTTGACCGAGGGGGCGAATGAAATTTTGGGGGGTAAGTTTTCTATTTGCCCCATAGAAATATATCTAAATGTTGTGTCACATATATAGAAACTAGTATAACATAAAATGTCCATGGGGGGAGGGGTGATATTCGTCTCCGAGGGGGCGAGGTATGCCTGAAAAAAATACTGTAATGATCCTCGCTTTCGCCGAAAAAAATTCCATTGGTTCTCCATAGGGCCTATATTATAAAAGAAAAATTTGTATTGTAATCCTCATTCAATCACCGAACGTTCTTTCAAAGATCTTGCCAACGCCCCTAGGTACATATATTTATCAAAATACTTCTACGCCAGGGGCGCAAGAACAGTGCCTGAACATGACATTTAAATCACAAATATATTAAACTTTGAAGAGTACAAAAAATCATGAAGACGGCTTTAGGGTTCCCTTGAGTGACCCCCGATGAAAAGTGTATGCCATGATATTCAGTACTTTTCTTTTGTATGACACCAACTTGCTACAAAACGGCAAGTTGATGTCATAATGAAAAGGATTTATCATTGCCAAGTTGGTTGATTGATTTAGTATTTTTAGGATAAAAATATATTTACTTAATATTAAAATATATAAAAGAATTTACTTTATATTAAGAAAATGATTTTTATATGTAATTAAACATTTTTGATTTCCCTACGTACAAAGTATATATTATTATCCTTACATACAGTACTTAGTTATACTAGTACTTATTACACTTAGTCTGTAAGGGAAGTATTGCGAAAACTCGTATTCAAGTTTTCGACGCAAAGGCATGTCTACGTTTTAAGCATCCCTGAACTCGATTCGACAGTGTTTGAAGTGCTGAGTTTTTGAATGCGGATGAGGTACCTTATTGAAGAATAGAGTGCTTTGAAACGTTTGGTATGATTATTACAATAAAAAATACTGGAAACTTATTGATTTCCAATGTAAGCAAATGTTCAGAGGACTTTGAAATTTTCAATGAATTTAAAAAAATCTTTAAAAAATTAGGACATTCAATAATGTTACATAAATACTCATTTCATACATAATATTTTTCATGAGAAAATGAATGACACCTATTTGAGAACGCAATCTTGAGATATTGTATGTTTTAATATATTGTATGTAACGTGTTCTCGAGATATTGTTATGTTTTTCAGATAAATGTATCAAAAAATTACATAAAATTAAAAAATAGTAAGTATTGTCAATTATATTTACTTTCCATAAATTTGATAACATCAATCTTATGGATATAGTTCTTTCCAGTCACAAGAGAAGATACTTTTTACAATAGTTTTGTATTTTGACGCCAAACGATCCGCCAATAGCCATTTATTTCACGGAATATTAATTAAATGATTGCATCTTGATGTGGATTTTTTCCGTGAGTATTTCATGTTTGGCTGATAAAGCTAGCAAAAGTGGCAAATGTCACTTTTGCTAGCTTTAGATTTAGAGCCCAATATAACTCTATGCACATTCGGCAGCTTTACATAGGATCATTAGACAGTTGTCTATTTTGTTGAGTGAACAAACAATAACCATTTGTCTAATTGTCATTAGGTTTGCATGAAAGAAAATTTAATTTAGTACTTTGAAATGGTTTTGCATATCGTCATTGAGAAAACTGCCAAATGTTAACGCACAATTCAAAGCCAGAAATAGTGTGCCGTGTGTCTTATCTTGTACATCATTATTTTGCTGTGAAAAATGTAAAGTCATTGCAAAATGTAGCAAAATTCATGTGTTGACCACATCAAACTTTTATTATTCATTTTATTTGGTTTTTTCGTTTTTCGTGAGGAATTTAAGCCAAAGGAAAGTAAGTGGCTGACTAAAAAGTCCCTGAGGAAAGTCCACTGAAAATAATTTATTTTATTAAAATGCATAATGTGGGGGTCCCAAAATTATTGATTTCATAAAATTAAGTAATATGGAATCCTGAAAACTCATTACCACCTACCAAGATAATAATTTCAATCCTGAAATAACAATTTCTAATACTGTTTAAATATAACCCAAAATCTAATCAGCAGCAAAGTAATTTATTCTTCCAATCTCTACCATTTTTTACAATACAAAAAAATCTGATGTGGACAGCATGACTTTCCTTATACAATACAATGAATTGACTACTTTTACAGTTAAAAAAAATGTTATTATTATAGTAGATACTTATATTCTTTCCAAGATATTGAATTTTCTTCAATGAGTGATCATTTTCATTGATTTAGCGTTATTTCTATCCATTTGACGAGATTTTCGTTAATTTGGCAATATTTAAAAATGTCGCCAAGTTGGCGACATTCCGCTAAATTCGTCGCCAAAATCTCGTCAGGCGTTATGGACAGAGAAATAAGTTATTCTTACAGCAGATAAATGACTACTGGCGTTCATATACAAAAGTATTACTCAAAATATCTTTTCTCGTGAATGGAACGAGTTAGATCCACCAGAATGATGTCACCCAATGTATCGCATGATATTACATATGAAAAGTGAACATGTTTCTCAACAGTTATTTTTTTTTTCATTTATGGAATTTTGTGATACATTTTTTTGACAAATGTTCAATATCTCGAGAACGGTTCATGCTAGCGTTCTAAAGTTTATGTCAATCAATTTCTAAGGAAAAATTACATAAGAAATGTCTATTTGCGTAACTCTTTTAAAGGTTTTGATTTTTTGATGATTTTTTCAAAATTTCACTCGAAAATTTAGGGGTTTCTAAACATTCGATTGTGTTTTAAAACAATAGGCTTCCAGTATTCACAGATTGTGATTTTTGTACCAAATATCATTCGAATCGCTCCGTTCGTTCGTGAGATATCGTCTCCACAGACTTACTGACACACACACACACAGACATCACTTCAAAAATGTTCGTTTCGTGATCAGGGATGCTTGAAACGTGCTCTCCCGTCGAAAACTCGAATTCGAATTTTTGACCCCGTCACAATACTTTTTTTTTTCATTATGTATATAAGGAAAGTAACAGAAAACCGATCTAACAAGATAAGTATCAGATAAAAATGTGGGTGCTTTCGGACCGTCCATATTGTTGTACCTCTTTTGTTTATGGTATCAATAATTCATCCATTTAAATTGACAGATTTAGGTACAGCCTATATCTTTCGGACCATCCATATTGTTGTACCTCTTTTGTTTATGGTATCAATAATTCATCCATTTAAATTGACAGATTTAGGTACAGCCTATATCTTTCGGACCATCCATATTGTTGTACCTCTTTTGTTTATGGTATCAATAATTCATCCATTTAAATTGACAGATTTAGGTACAGCCTATATCTTTCGGACCATCCATATTGTTGTACTTCTTTTGTTTATGGTATCAATAATTCATCCATTTAAATTGACAGATTTAGGTACAGCCTATATCTTTCGGACCATCCATATTGTTGTACCTCTTTTGTTTATGGTATCAATAATTCATCCATTTAAATTGACAGATTTAGGTACAGCCTATATCTGAATCATAAAATTCCAGAGAAACAATAATATCTTAGACAAAATTTAATAAATGAACAAAATAAAACTTATTTTATACATTTTCTGAGGTTTCTTAGAAAATATTAAATTTGTAAAAATAGCAACATAATTAAATTTAAGGAAATAATAATTACAAAAATATTCTTTTGTTATCTGCAATCAATCCCTCTGATAAAAATAAATGTATTTTCATATTATGCTTGTTTTCAATAAACGTAACACGTTCTTGGCTCATTTAAAAAATAATTTAAAGTTGGACAATAATATTTCATCTCTTTAAACTCGCAATTTTTATTTAAATTTCTTGTGGCTACAGTCATTTTAGGGTCTCTAGGCCAAGGACCACCTAGGCCCAATGGATAATGCAGCTTGTTTAAGGACTTCCGGTGCGCAGGTCCTAATTAGGCCACATTATTAACCACATGTAAGTTTGTTAAAATATATAATTAAATTGTGATTGAGAAGGACGGCAAGAATGTTGAGAGTCAATAGTTGGTATAACCAAGCTCCCAAAATTTAGCACAGGGTCCAGAAAATTTTAAAAATCCGCCCTGGGTCCTTAAAATGCAATGCAGCCGACGTTGGAAAATTAACTGCCCTCAGTGCTATTTTCAATGTCTCATCCTAGATCTTGGAACTTTCGAGGTTTCTACTCTGATCACCTCTACCAGGAATCTAACTTCATCTAGATTGCTTAGATAGCTCTACCTAGAAAACTCACCACAACAGGAGAGAATATCTCACCGACTTCCTCAATTTTCGGTTCCTTTTATTGCTTTATGAGGTAACAGAAGGGGAAGACAGTGTCGAATGTCATAAAAGTGATAACAAGCGTAAAGAATTCTAGGAATAAAGAATAAAAATCTGTGCATATAGACCAAAATGCTCCGCGCTCGCACCACAGAGGCCGTGATCCTACGGTTTTCTCCAAATTTGCAATAATGGCCTGAAAGTTTTTAAAATGGATGAGAATGTCGGTGACATGTCAGAAGATCTCAGCAAATGATTCAATATCACCGAAACCGGCCATCCAAATAGATACCTTACACCTACTGGTCGGTCGGACGATCTGGGTCGAACAACAATATCACAAAAAAGTGAATGTTATATATAATCCCGATTCACATTAAGAAAATGGTTAACAGGAGGCCCCTAAGTGCAAGTATCTACTGCAACTCAGTCCCTACCAACATGAATCTGTGCAAAGGACCCTGTTCTGTTTAGGAACGGGAAATTGTACTTAGGACTGTGTAGCCCCAAAGCTTTAAGAATAATATTGTTACTGAAGATAAAACCATGCTGCATAATAATGAAAAATATTATTTACCTTAATTTATGTGGGACCAGAGGTTCATTTTATTTTCCGTCAAGTAAAAACTAAAAGGCAAAAAAAAAAAAACATTTTTGCTTTGGATGAGTGCCCCTAATGTGTTTCGTGTTGTAGCACGTGCTTAGTGTGCCTATTGGGTCATCCAGCCCTGCCTATGAGAGACATCCTCTCATCTCAAAGACAAATAACTCGAACGCCTGAGGAGGCATAGTGACCCAAACTCTTTCTTGGTTTCTTTAGGGGCGGGTTACGGACATGAGGCTTCTCGGTGCTTAACATATGGCTTTCATTTCAGGTTCTTATATTGAGGGTTGCTGATACCCTCGGACATCCCACCCCTTTTCGTCTTTCTGAAGCGGGTCACTGAATCGTCCCAATCCTAGGGTTTATCGAGGACCCACGATCAACATCACAGTAACATTTCAGGTTCTCAGCTCGAGGAGATGCGATGATTGTGTCCCTCTTTCATCTTGAACCCTCACGGAAATACCCTTGTGGCAACGAGTCCTTCCAAACTAAAATTTGAAAATTCAAATTTGTAATTTTATTTTTTAGGGGAGGGGGGGGGGGTATACATTTTACTCCTTCTCCGGACATCGAAATGTCGCAGAAGTGAGCCATTTCCCATTTTTGCCAAATATTACACGCAGTTGTAAATGTTTGACATGTTTCATAATAAGTTGATAAAAACAATGGGATGAGTTTTGCACTTTTGCGCTTTGAGTTTAACTGAACTTGCATTCAGAAAAGGCGATTTAAAAAATAGTCCCTTTTTGGGACTCATGGATTCACCTTTTTAGTGAATACGGGTGTTGCAATCCGAAGTACCTTAGCAATATTTCTTTTTTACTTCTTTTGCTCTTTGTTCCTTTCCCCCCTTCTTTCTACTTTTGTTTTCCCTCCGTCTGTCTCAGCTACTTGCTTTTATTCTTTGCTAATATCTGTATTTTAATTCCCGTCTGGAGCAGCATGTCCTCTTTGGATCTGGTGCCAAAAACCCCAATCAACCAACCAACGTCCTTTTTGGGTGGTTGAAACTACGATCGGATGGATCCTTTTTCCTGACCAAATTGTGGGAAATTAGCTTTCGACTCATCTATAAAAAAAATGTCACGTTTTAAACATCATTTTTATGCTTTTTAACATCCCATTCGAATAGACGCCTTTCACATAGTTCGAGGGTTTTTTAAAAGGGGAAGCTGCAAAAATGTTAATATCTTTGTGTCAATTCTCCTGTAAGAAATTTATAAATGATATGCATTTCATTTTTCAAGCTTTTACATTAAGATATTGAACGGGTCAAGAGGGCCGGGATCGAAAAAGAGACATACACGCATCCTCTATATAAACCGTCTGTTTGTTCGATTCTCGTGGGAGAACGCCTGTACAGAATTTCATAAGATATATTTGATAAGTAGCCTTGGTAGGGTCCCCATTAAGATTCAGACGTCTGTCTGTTTTCATGTTCTTTTGTCTGTTTCCTCACTTCGAGCGCGACTCAACTGTTATGGAAGCCTCCAAACAGACGGGATCCGATCGTTTTTTAAGGTTTCGAACGAGCCTGATGAAAACCTTTCAAAATCGGATAACATAACCCGACCGTTGTTTGTACTTCTGTCTCACATCATGAAAGCTTTTCGAATGAGCGAAATAAAACGTCAACCTTTCAATCTGTAAACACTATTAAAAAAAAATGAAAATTATATTTTAATATTTTTTTATTGTCTCTTCTATATGGCTGCTCTGTATTTGAATGCATTTTCTTAGCAACATCCCATTTTTTATTATCCGTCCTTTACCGAATGGCAATATTGAGTTATTTGTTGGATGCATAGAATATTCTAAACCAACAGCTTCATTAAAAATATTCTATGCATAAAATTTATTTTATATTTTTAGAATTATATTTTTATAGTTTAAGATTTTGTTGTAAAGATGTCACATTTTGTTTAATGAGTATTTCAGAATTCCTATTTGGAGTTGTAAATATTTTGTTTGCTTGAATGAATGAAAGCGTGATATTTCGTTTCGAATATTCTATGCAGTGTTGTTACGATATACGTCGTTGTTACTTACGGTGATATAGTGTTTGCAAGCTGTGCTTCTGTCTGATTATTATTTCATCACGGAAAAACTCGCCTCTTTCCTGTTAGTAAAAATTTTTATAAAATGTCCAAAGGAAAGACTCCAAATATTAAAAGTTCACCGCACATTGTGAACTAAATTTCTTTCCATTATATATTCCGTACGAGGAATGGCTGGTTTATGCAGATCTTCAATTGGATCTTCCGATTGGACTAGAGCATTATATATATTAGTTCTTCCTACCTCTAATAAATAGGAATATCAGCATTTTGCTCAAGATGGATGGGATCATGTTACTATTGACACTTTAGATATTAAAACTTATTTATCCGATAGAATATTCTTTGAAAATTTCTACATCGAATCGCGGTAAAAGCAAAACTAAAAGTAAGCATTTAGATTATAAATCTACGATTAAAGGTTCGACATTATAACTTTAATAACACTTTTCAATGGAAATTGATAAAATCTTGAAGTTTTGCAACCAACAAAGGCAAATGAATTCTATTTATGCCACTTTTTCAAATTAAATTTACCTAATGGCCACTTTATCCTATTTTTTTAGGATCTGCTGACTATTTCTTAACAAATTTAAAAGAAAAAAATCTCTCATACATTCGATATATAATTCTATCAATTTTAATGATTTATTTGATAATTATAATCATTTATTGCCAATTAAGAGTTTGAAGGTATTAAAAGCATTTATGTAAATACAGTAAGCCACGCATACGAAGAGCAATAAATACAAGAGTTTTTTTTTTCGTTAGGAAACAGAAGAACACACATACAAAACGAAACAAGAAAGATCAATGATGCATAAAGCATTGATTATGAAACACTTTCCAACTGCAATGCAATTTTATTTAAGTATCTCTAAAATGCCATCCATTCAGCGGTCATACTTTTAAAATGATCACAATTCTACATTAATTTATTACATTTGAAACTTAAAACTTCATCGAAAAAAATGAACTAGATTCAAATGACATCATTGAAATATAAGTCGTCTGGCTCTCTCTATGTAAAAGCTGTAAATATTTAATTCATACGCTTTTATTCCATTCCTTTCATTTACCACAATACTACAATAATTTATTTTATTTAAAAACTTGTTATTTAAAAATGTATTTTATTTAAAAACATGGAGGTAAACGTCAAAACTTCATCGAAAAAGTCTGCTATAAAACCGTGTTCTCTATGTAATATCACATATCAGCTATACTTCAAACTCAAAGAGCTAAATCATTTTGTGTTAAAGAAATTCAGCAATTCTTATACAACTCAAACTACATCTTTTTGTGTTTACATTCTCCATAACTGAAAATTAGGCTTCGCTGTAAAAATAATCAAAGTTGGATGATCATTTAAACTCAAATATATTGTAATTGCATTGTTTCAGAATGTAGATGCACAGAAATTAAGTAAAAATAAAGCGGTTTTTGGACACATACAACACTCAATATAAATTAAAAAGAACTTTAAAAATCACGATTTTAACACAAGGTGGATGCCCTATTTTATTTTGAAGTGGGTCACATGATCTCCTCATATAATATGGGTGTCATTATTATTTTAATTTTTATTTAAAAAATTACCGAATATATTTTGTTGAAATTTTTTTCATATTTTTATGGGATCATTTGAATATTTTCTAAAACTTTCGAAGCAATTTATGAATTTTAAATTCGCTTAAAAAATGTATGAAAAATGAGGTGCCAAAGGGTTCAATGTATTTCATTTTTTCAACCTGGGTTCAGTCTAAAACAAATTGGGTGATATTATTCATTTATATTCCCATAGGTCCCACAGACCGCCTAAGCAACATACTATAATTTCATTTTGATAAAATTATTTTTATGGCAGTTATCGTGCTAACGGACAGACAGACCGACAGAATGAACCAAGTCATAAACACTTTTGAACTACGCTGTAAAGTGTTAAAGAATTGATATCAACTGCGATGATGAGCTGGGTGATTTTTGGTGATGGGTTTCAATGTGATGAGCTTCAGTAATGTCTGAATGATCTTTCCCATATTGGGTGTCCAATTTGAAACACACATTTTTAAAAAATATATTTCAACGGGTTGTGAGGTCTAACTTTCCAGTTGTTATCATTTCCCTCGGTTACTTCATTATTTATGTTTACTATAGATTAACAGAGTGGTTCGGTTAACAGACCCATCACTGAGCCAAGTCACATTTTGCGATCCTGGGATGGCGACAGGATGAGTTTCGAGCGAGTGAGTTAATAAGTTGGATAAAGGAGGTTGGCGAGAAGGCTGGTGTCAGTTGAAAAGCAGAAGCTGGTTGAGTCGCGAGGAATAAAGTGCTTGAGAAGGAAGAATAGTGCAAGTCCTTGGAACCAGCACTCATGGATACTACTATAACCGGAAGGATCTAGTAGTCCGGGTTAGCGAAGACTCGTTTATAAGCACTGGGAAAGAGTTGGGTAAGCTTTATAACTGTTTACTTAAACTGTTAAACACTGTTTACTTAAATATAATAACTAGGCTCATCAAAGTGCATTTCATGATCTATTTGGGATACATAATTTGGGATACACATGCAGTACTAGCTATTGAGTACCTGTATTTTAGTTAAGCAGCCAGCTGCTATAATTTGGGTCAATGTGTTTTGATTTAAGTGTGTGTTATTGCCCCTGGTTGCAAGGTTCTGTGCATTCAGTTATACCAAGTTTAGGGTTATGTCACTTTTGTTCGATAGAACCAAGTCATTACGGATAGGTCAACAAAGTCGATAAATCAGTACAATAGAGTTCTAGCCAATCAGTACAATAGAGTTCTAGCCAATCACCTCACAATGAATCTTGATCCGAACGAGGCTCTGAACTCTATAGGTTTTAATCTTAAAACGAATTATTATTATTATTATTATTATTATTTATTATTATTTCATATGCATTATTCTGGAGAAGGATTGCTTCCAAATATAACTTCTTCCAAATATGGAAACCATTTTCCTCGCAAACATTCTTCCTATTGCTACAGTCCCTTTTTGGCGACACATGATGGAACTTAAGTTTTCAGTTTTTAAATTAAGATTGAACCTATTTTTTTTCATTCAAATTATTTTGACCGCGGCGTTTTACACGATGCTACATGTTAAAAACTCAACAACCATTTAACTCAAAGCAGGTTTTCGAGAGCCTTCTTGAAACGGATCTTGAAGAGATAACATGTATAATTCCCTCTAGAAAAATTCCAACTTCAAGATAGGTATTAAATTTCAATCTGTATTAGTCCACTTCCCCCATTTTCCTTTTGTTTTCTTCGTTACATTAGCTTAATCCAATAATGTGTCGATTTTCCAGACGTCGAAAGAGTAGGGTTCCAGCCCTCCCGCTCGACGCACAAGGCGGGTGCTTCTTGGCGGAAACCCCCTCTGCAGACCACGACGGCAGTCCCGGACTCGTCCACGCAAAGAGAATGTTCTCACGAAGAATACGACTTCATGAAGGAGAACTTGCTGCTCTACAACAACGCCAGACTCATGGACACCAAGAAATCGGGTGAGAAGATTCACAGAATTATTTCACTTCATTCAGACACACAGCCGCAGAACCATTTTTTTTAACCTGGATTATGAATAGTGCATGATGACATGTTGAATATTATTGCACATGATTGTAATATATTCCGTAAGATGAATAACGATTATTTCTATTAAGTGACTTTTTTTTTTGTGTGTGTGTGTGTAAAAAATGTAGTATACGTTCATTGTAAAAAAATGTCAAAGAAATGATTTTCATTAAAGAATGCAAAAAAACATAACGAGTTTAATTGGAATTTTTTTTTAAAATAACATTTAAATAAAATTGCTTGAAAATAATGGGTTGTACGGGGCCTTAAGCACTCCAATCACTTTAGAAGGAAAAGTCCATGAGTGTATTGCTTTATATCTAAAGTGACCCATCAAAGTGATGAGTCGATAGGGAGTGCAGTGCTCCTAGCGGAACATTTCGAAAGTTAGGATAACGAAATCAGCTACAAAATGAGATAGACGTAATAAGCCACTTACAAAAAGGGTCAAGCAATGTTTCATGAGTAGGAATGGATGCCAGTAACAAACGAAATGCGTATAAGGTAGGCAATAAACACCTATCAAAAAGTTGTATCATAACACGGTGATACCTGGGCATAGTATAAGGTCCTATGTTTTCTGGAATTCTTGATCTGGGGTTGAGGGTTAAAAGGATTCACACCCATGTGCTTCGAGTGACTCATCCTTTGTTAAACGGACGCTGCCGAACTGTTCTACAGGATAAGTGCTGATCTGTGACAGTTTTCGGCTGCTGTACTGGCACCGTGCATGCCGTTGTGCAGTCGGTCATCGCCATGCCGCAGAGTTGTCTGTCATCACGTGCAGTTCTGGGTTTCTGCAGATCCGAATAACGTCCCATTCTCATCACGTGTGGCGTTACGTTCTGTACGGGTGGCAAGAAAATTCAGTCTCTCTCATCCGAGGAATCTGTCCCCGCTCAAATTCCAACAGTTGCTAATGATGTATGCTTTACATCTTCAGATGACCTGGGAAGTAAAAAAATGTTTTCATAAAACCACCTTTTCAGGGTGACTGGGCTTAATGAGGCACATGTTTCAACTGAATGTCGGCTCTTCACCGATTGTAATTCTCGTTTGATCCAACCCATCTATACACAAGACCGAAAAGTCCACTCTTCTCAAACTGTATTCCCCTGACATCATCTGCATATTCCAATCTCACAAACATATCCTGTAAGTTTTGAGATAATACTATTCATTCTTCATGGTGTTGCAGTGTTTACAAACAATTGTGCATTTGAAAGAGTGTGGGGGCAGCATGGCGTCACTCACTGCTACGAAATTCCCTCGGTTCCGGAGAATTCGTTTGGAGTTGATGCCATAGGGCGGGATCGGCAATCTAAAAGTTACGAGTTCGAACCTATTTCCCACCATCGGGGATCTGCGTTTGTAAAAATCTGTAGTTTGTAAAAAAAATGTTCTGTTGGAAACTATAGTAATCCTACATTTTGTAACCTGGTTTTTGTTCATTTTTAGAGTCTTTTTGCACTGGCAACTTTGAAAAATCTTAATTCTAAGGAAAATGAAAACAAAACCTGTGATCCTATATGATTTGCATTCTGTTTATCGACAGAATGGGGTGGATATTTCACAGGAGCGGCTCTTTTTATGTAGAGCGCAGAAATAATGGGAAATGTTATAAGGATTCTTTTTTAGACTTCTTACTAATATTGCCCTTGTGAGAAAAATAACAAACTAAAATTTGTATAAAGTGGTATCACGACTTGCGCGAGTGTTATACATTGAAATGAGCAACGGTGATCTGTGCACTTCCAAGAACTGTACGTTCCGTAGAGTTAGCGTTAGAAAGCGTCGGGCTTTGAATCTTGCTCGGACTGAAAGTAACGTCCATGTGTTTTTTTATTTTTATTTTATTTTTATTTTAAAAAGACCGCAAGCTACAGAATCGAGTCCCAGTAACAGCGTGCAAGATAAAAATACATTAAAAATATACAGATTAAAATGTAATAAAATACATTAGAATGCAAACTATCGACAACACATGATTTTCGTAAACAAATGCAAATGAATAAATGCAATAAAATATAAAATATTGACAACAAATGCTTTTTAAAATCCATTTCCGATGAATCAAAAACATCGAGATGATCGGGGAAATTGTTGTAATATCACTTATCTTTTAATGATACGTCCTATACGTCTGTTTTAAACGTCTGTGTGCAATACGTTATTTCTTCAGCTAAAACCTACAGCCGAAGAAATAGGAAGTATCTCGCCTCACAGTCTACCTGCTAGACTAAGGACTTTATAAGGCGATTTGACAACTTACTCGTTGAAAAGTGGGTTGTTCACTGAAGCTAGTGCTCCTTATTTTGCAGGCAACGAATACTTGGTGAGCGTCCTCTTCTCGCATTATGACCAGAACAACAACGGTCGTCTGGAGGCGGAGGAGCTGTGGCAAGCGGCCGAGAGGGACCACCTGGGCCAGCTGTCGGCCTCCTGTATCCTGGCGGATATGCTTCTGTTTGATGATCCCGATGCGGACGGCACTCTTGACATCAACGAGTTCTACGCCGCCTTCAGTAAGTTATACAGTAAGTGGACGTTCCCTCAGCTTCGCCTCACCCTCACGTCCCCTTCCTCTCGTCCTCAGTGTTGCCACCCAGAAGGTTCGAAAACACGCGAGACTGCTTGTGGTTTGGAAAGTGTCTTACTTTAAATTTGAAAAGATGAAACTATTTATTTTCACGTCAAGCGTTCTGGTTTCTTCCCATCCGGTGATTAAGAATGCCATCGAATAATACGTGGAAGAAAGGAAAATAATAAGGTTACAAAATCTATTCAATATTTAATTGTTATAGGACGTGACAAAGGAGCTCTCAGTACGCTTAATCTTTGACGTAAAAAGAAAACAACGAACTTACTTTGAAACTTTGTGGTGAAAAATAACTGAATAGCATTATCACGGCAGATACACTTTTCCTTCAAAAATGTTTCAAATGTAAATTGCAAATCCTTCCAAGATTTTAATGACAGCTGACAGACGGCGTGACATTCAATTAATTGATATTTTATGAGTTGTTTGACATCTTAAATGTATATCTTATTCGCCTCTGGGGTAATACTTCCATTTTGCAATTGTTAAATCTCTTATTTCGGAGCAGCATTTCTGTACTATTGCTTATATCGTGCTTCATTTTTGTTTTCCCATTTCTATCTTATTTGCCACTTTCAGTTCAGCAAACATTCACATGCTTTTATCTGTGCATTGAGTGTTGCTGGTCTCAAGGAATATGTTGTACTTCCGGCAGATCAATAAGACTTCAAATATTCATTTGTCAATACAAGGCATTGGAAATTTCTGTGCAGACAGTTACGAGCTGAGTCATCTGCGATCATAACAAACGTTGCCATCCACGATCATAAATATGTTCCATTTGTTTCGAGGCAATGTTTACACAAATAGACTGCAGAAAACTGATTTTCAGTATCCTATTTTAGAGTTTCATTCAACGTTTTGTTTACCTTTTAAAACAACGAGTTCACAATAGTTGACAAAGATCTGACATTTTTGCAAAAACTCCGCGAACTCTCTGAACACATGCAAATCGCTTCTATTTTTTTTCCGCTTGCATCGAATTTTTGTACGGAAATTTCATCCAAAGACCACTGAAGATCAGTGATAGATATCTTCTTCTGCAGTTAAGTTTTTCGGTTGCTTCTGCTATTTGAATGCTGGGATTTATGAATGTGGAGATTTATTTGATTCATATCACACATTTTGGATAACGCCTAGATTTTGTTTCTGCAACAAGATAGCGAGATGGACGTATGGCGTTTCAGCTAGTGCTTTTACGATCAAAATAATTTTATACACGAATGATCATCATGAGTCTGTTTTTATTTTCCTACGCTATTTTAGATATTCAAATAGAATGTAAATTGCTTTTTAAAGTAAAAATAAAGTGAAAAATGAAGAATTATAATGCATACTTGCAAAAATGAGATTCTTAACTTTCAGAAAATGACTGGTCTTACTGGAAGCCAATCTAAATGGAAAATTAAAATAATCTATTCTGCAGTCGCTTCCTGTACTGGGGGCCTTTTTTCAAATGACGTTTATTTCAGTCATTTGTTTTTTTAATCCTAAAGTATGTGAATTGTGTATAATCCTAACAAATGGCACACTAGTCTATGAGAAAATGGATCCATAAAAAGTGACATGCCGTCGATTTTTCAATGAGACAGAAGAGGGCATCCACCGAGACTGGCATGGCAACACTGCTCGTCCTGCTTACATCAGTGTCATCCCCTGTTATTGTGTCTGTGTTTCTTGCTCGATTTCATGTGTCACTGAATGCGACCCTGCTCGAAATGCAAGCGAGAAGCAGGGAAGTCGAGTCATGGTCAAAATGTTTGTGAGACTTCTCTTAAATTGTTTTTTGACTAATTAGTATATCCTAGCTGCTGTATCTCGAGTAATTTTGAATTTTCACTTTAGTGTCCTCTGCGTATACTTTTAAAGTGCTTTAATCTTGACCATTTTATCGAATTATAATGAAGCAGATTGAGATAATGATCCCTTAATCCCCACGATACGCTCTCAACGTGGCTTGGGGATGTTAATGCAGGCTAAATACATTTTGTATTATTTCTGATGTCTTCGCGTTTCGGTATTGGGTGATTTCAAGGGCTATACATATTATGAGCCTCTGCCTAATAAGTAGAGTGTTCTCTCCTCTTCCAGGTTGAGCTGTGGGAGCGCAAATCTCCGATGGTGGGGGGATAGGTTCGAACTCGGAACATTTAGGTTGCTGATCCCGGGCTATACCATCAGCCCCAAATGAATGAACCTTTCCTAGTTGACTACGACTGACGTCACGACGCAGCACGACGAGGTACGACACGCCTACTGGCTATTTCAGCTCACCGACTGAGTTTCAGCTTGGGGATGAGGTGAAGGGTTTTCCGGTTGTCCCTTCTCTTCACTGCAATTCGGCCGAGCTTCTCGCCAGGAAGGAGAGGATGTGCGAGCAACATTGCATCACTCACTGCTACGAAAGACATCGCCCGTTATTCCCTATGCCTAGGAGAATTCTTTCAGGTCTGATGGCATAACGTGGGATCAGCAATCTAAAGGTTCCGAATTCGAACCTATCCCCTACCATCGGGGATCTGCGCCTCCCCAGAGCTATATCTATAAAAAATCGTTTAGTATTAGATATTATCAATTAGAAAAACCATGGCTATAACCAGGAATGGATGACTCAATTGACCAAGGTGGACTCGGGTCCTAGGACCTTAGTGATTTTCAAGCCGCAATCGGGGAATTTATTTTACAAGAGATTAATTTAAATAGTTGATTCATTTATACCATAAGCAAAAGATTAACCTGTTAATTTAAATAGTTGATTCATTTATACCATAAGCAAAAGATTAACCTGTTAATTTAAATAGTTGATTCATTTATACCATAAGCAAAAGATTAACCTGTTAATTTAAATAGTTGATTCATTTATACCATAAGCAAAAGATTAACCTGTTAATTTAAATAGTTGATTCATTTATACCATAAGCAAAAGATTAACCTGTTAATTTAAATAGTTGATTCATTTATACCATAAGCAAAAGATTAACCTGTTAATTTAAATAGTTGATTCATTTATACCATAAGCAAAAAGTTCGATAACATTGTTTAGAATTGTCTGAAATGTCGATGTGCAGCGAATGGGTCAACTCCCCCATGTCAAAAATCCTCTATTTCTAAAAATAAGTCATATGTGCTCTACTCCCTTTATAAGTCCGTATAGATCAAGTCGGGTCTGATTTCCTCTCGGTAGAGATTGATTTCGACTGTGTTAGTGGGTGCGAAATGGTCTAGTTGTGCAGCTTAGACTCACTGGAAATGTTGCCTCCATACATATTCCCGTGTCACTTATAGTGTTTGTTGTGTGGCCAGCGTAGCAGCCACAGCAGACCGATGTCTGCCATACAGACATCAGTCCTCAGTATAGTATAATGCTTTTAAAGATGTTTTTTTATGTAATTTGATAAAGGCTTTAACTTTTGTGACATCAAGTTAAAATTTGCATTTAATCGTTACCTGTATTATTAGACTAAAGTTAAAAATATCTTATATAATCCAATAATAAATGTGGTAAGCAGATTTGGAGATGGTAAAAAATGCAGTGTAAGGTTCAGTGGATCCACAAGACATTGACGACGTCAGTATGTCATATCGTCCTGACGCCAAGATTCAGGATCTATGTTGAATGTACAGCCGCGGAAAAAAAAAAGCCCCACCCTCTGTTAATCGAGCATCGTTCATCGTAGAGAAAATTGAATGATACCATTCGATTAGGTGTAACATCCTCTACAAATTAATGTGCGTAAAATTTGCATGAGGGGCCGTCTTCATATCTAAACGCGCACAAACATTGAAATTTTAAATGGCAACACCCAAGTTTGACAACATAGTTCGAAAATAGAGAAAAATTCAACCTGTGATACCAAATTTCAAGTCATTTGGGTGAAGCGTTTCTGATTTGTGAGTATGTAAAGTTTTGAGCTACTAATGTTAAAATAGTTTCTTCCATTCATATCTTCTGTAATATTTATCTGCTCACGCTGATTATTTATATGACGTTACTACTAAACAACCCAAACACATTTAAGTGATTTTTATTTTTGTAGAATAAATTGTTTGTATGAAATATTAATTATGAAATCAATAATCGAAAAAATATGAATACAAACCTGGACACGTTTTGATAAAAATCGATTCACAAAGAGTTTCTATATGTTTATATAAAATTCCAGGTGTTTCCTCCCACTAATTCTTTCAAAATGTTTAAATATTCAGGATTACGATGACTTTAGGGGTCGTATACTAGTTTAAAAATGACTAATTTGAAAAAGTTATATTAATTGTAAGTTAATCTTTATTTAAGAAAACGGCATTTATTTTTACCCAGTTTTAATAAAAACTTTGTATATAAACAGTGTTGTATAGATGCAACCTAATCAACGTAATTCTGCTACTGTATTGAAGGGTGCAAACTTGTATTGTCAGGGCCGATCCTAGCAGGTGTGCAGCGCGTGCACCGCACGCGGGCGGCCAAAACAAGGGGCGGCCGCAGGCCGCATATAGTTCTATCAATCAAGCAAAATTTTTTAAAACGTATAATAAGTCGAATAAATATGCTGAATTTTAAATAGTTATTGAAAAATCAAAATAAGTCCCGTAGTTTAAGAAAAATAGAATGTTAGTGCACAGTGTGTTGGTCCATTGTCCATTAATGTCTACTCTTTACACATTTCTTTCATTTGATAGCAAAATTCGTGGCAGAGCCGGCAATACGGCATAGAAAAGGATACCAAATTTTAAACTTCTATCAAAACAAATAACCAAGGGGCATATTTTTGAGACGCCTAAGGATGTTTCGTTCCACTGTGCGGCAGCTTATTTATGTATACCACGGTCGGCACGCGGCTCGCAGATCAATGGTCAAAAGAAACTTTATTTTAGCGGTCTCCTTTGTAGATTAGAACTGAATTATTTCGGCAAAGTTAACCCTTTCGCGAAGGCGGCATTCCGGAACTGCGGCGGCCCAAAGAACGGAGCGCTTCTTTTTCGAACTGTTCCCAGGAGACGGCAATTTTATTGCGCTAAACCTAACTCTCGAAAAAAATTCACTAAAAATCACCCGTTCAACACATCATTCTACTATTTTCAGGAATAAAGGAAATTCTTATTTTTTATTTGATGTATATTTTTCTTTCAAATTTTCTTTTATCAAAATATTAAAAATTTTAGCGTATTAAAAATAATATCTTACCTTGAATAAAATAGTTATCAGTTAATCAGGAGTGTATATAGATTTAAATCAGTTATCAGGAGTGTATACAGATTTAAATTTTGAAACTAATGCATCTAAAACGCGTTTCAATTTGTCTAGTTTTTGGGCATTACAAGAGTAAAATGAAGGTAACGTAATGTTCTTGGCTTAACAATGTTCTTGGCCTACATTTTAACGAAAAAAATATTGATTTATTGGTAGAACATGGTCCCTAACAAGTAGTAAATTTTAAATTTCCGGTCGATGAGAGAGGCAGAAAATTTAGCTGTTCATATTATAACAAAACTTTAGTGAACGGGGAGAAAATAAATCGCGCGTGGCTCTGATATTCCATAAAACTAAATCGTATGTTTTGTTTTGCATGTAAATTGTTTGGTAAAGATAGTTCAACACAACTTGTAAGTACTGACTTTTCTGATTGTCGTCATTGTTTGGATTACCTTAATAAGCATGAAAATACTCTAAAACAAACTCTATAAGATCGTGGTGCGAAATAAAGACGAGGCTGGAAAAAAATTGTACTATTGACGCGGAACAACAAAATGTTTACAATCGAGAGAAAAAGCGATGACCCGCCATCATTGAAAGAATGATTGCTGTAGTACAATTTTTAGCCAGTCAAAATTTGGCATTCAGAGGAACTAGTACGAAGTTGTATCATAGACATAATGGTAATTTTTTAAAGGCAGTGGAGATGTCGGCCAAATTTGATCCAGTTATTTCAGAACACCTTAATAATGTCAGTAAATACAAAGATAACAAAACACGTATTCCACACTACGTACGGCAGTATTTTCAAAATGAAATAATTAATATTTTAGCCGAATCTATTCGTAATGAGATAACACGCATTGTCAAAAAAGCCAAATATTACACTATAATTCTCGACTCTACACCAGATATTAGCCACACAGAACAAATAATGTTTGTAATTAGATGTGTGAACACTACTGATGGTAAGATAGATATTTTAGAATTTTTTGTAGGATTTTTTCCAATAACTAATACCACTGAAGAAGGTCTGTGCAATTTTCTATTAGAGAAGTTATTACCTAGTCTGCAGTTCGAAGTTAAAGATATACGGGGTCAGGGCTACGACAATGGATCGAACATGAAGGGGAAAAATAGAGGGCTTCAGAAACGGATTATCGATATCAATCCTAGAGCATTATACGTGCCGTGTGCGGCTCATACATTAAATGTCGTCGTTAATGACGCTGACAGCTCCAGTGGTGAAATTTCTGTGTTTTTTTGATATGGTACAAGAGGTATATAATTACTTTTCTGCGTCCCCATATCGATGGGATTTACTAAAAAAACACGTGCAAAGTCTAACTTTAAAACCATTAAGTGAAACAAGGTGAGAAAGTCGTATCAACGCTATTAGACCTCTAAAACAAGACCTAAAAAACATTATTACCGCTTTAAATGCCTTAATTGAAGATACCACCAGAGACACGAAAACAAAAATGGGTGCTGAATCAATAATTAAAAGTCTCGAAACATTTAAATTTTTGTGTTCAATTTTAATTTGGCATGATTTATTATCAAGAATTGATGTATTGAGTAAAATGCTTCAAAATCTTAAATTAAACATCGCGGAATGCATTGAAGGCTTAGATAATCTTAAAAAATATTTAGTTTCCCAAAGATCTGACGATAATTTTAAAATATTTGTCGATTCAGCAACAACACTTGCTAGAGATTTAGGTATTGATCCCGAATTTCCCATGTCGAAGCTCAGGAAAAAGGTCCGTTTATTTGATTACGAGGGCAGTGATGAACCAGTTTCAAATTCCTTCCAGCAATTCAAGACTGCTTTCTATTTTGCAATTCTTGATCACGCGATCTCTTCGGTAAATGAAAGATTTACCTTATTATCTGAGTGCCATTCAATATTCTGCTTTCTGTATGAGTTTCACAACATTTCTAATGATGATCTCACGAAAGCCTGCATGGACTTAGATATTAAGTTACAGGTACAGGAGGAAGGAAGAATTGTGAAAGATATAGACGGTATACAACTCTTTAATGAAATAACTTCATTCAAAGATATTTTTCCAGGTAAAAATCAGCCAATTGAGATATTAGAAATTATAGTCAAAAATGATCTCATTCCCTGTTTTCCAAATTTTGCTCTAGCAATAAGAATTTTTTTAACCTTACCTGTTTCTGTGGCTTCAGGTGAAAGAAGTTTCAATAAATTAAAAATTATTAAAAATTACTTGAGAAATAATATGACACAAGAAAGGCTTTCAGATTTGGGCATCATCTCTATTGAATCCAAAATCTCTGAAAAAATTGATTTCACCGAAATTATTGACAATTTTGCTTCTCAGAAAGCCAAAAAAGTTATTTTATAGTTAATTATTAGGTAGTCTTTGTAGAAGGACTGATTTATATACTTTTCGTTTCACGAGATTTATGCTTTAGTACTTTTTTTTATTAGATTATATTTTCTGAGTAAATACTGTTGTTCTGCATTTCTAATTATAAAATGTCTATTTTTATTTCAAAGGTAATATTTTTGTTTGTTTATTATTTTGTTAAAGTATTTTGTCGCTATTATAACCTATTAGCTGGCCAAAAAATAAAGTTTTGCACTTCAAATTTTATTTGCATTTTTATTAATGTTTTACTTTTTACTCTTATACAGGTAGATGAATTTATAACGTCAACGTTAAGTATTAGTCAAAATATGAAAAATTCTCTAGAGGGGCGGCACATTAGGTCTTTGCACGCGGGCGGCCGACACCCTAGGATCGGCCCTGTGTATTGTTATAAATGGAATCTACTTATGTTACTGCCGATTAATAGTTCCCGAGCTACTGCGAGTTGAAATCGCCCACAAAATGTAATAATTTATAATAAAAAATATTTATATAAAACAATAAATTATAAAATGATGTGATACTAAACACCAACAAGACGTGATTGATAATGACGGATTGATACTTTTAAATTCGTCACCAAGTTCCAACGGAGTTGTTTTGTCGCGTCTGTAGATATCTGTAGATATTTGTTAGTCTCATAAATTGATTTTGAAACAGCATTATTAAACGACATTTGAAAATAAACATTTCATTCTTCTTTATTTCTTCTTCCTTTTATTAGCCCTGGCACGAATGCCCCATTAGTTTTTAGCAACGTACCCAATACGACTTTTTACCCCTAATAATCGTGCCCTATTTGAGGCTCACATAATCCTACCCATTACAGGCCAACTGCCTTAGTAACACATACACACAAGACAACACCACACACATCCATGAAAATGCTCACCCTCTCATGCAGGAATCGAACCTGCGACCCTTTGGCTGTGAGGTAAGTCATAATGCTGAATGTCAAGAGGATGGTTCAATAACTTACAACAGCGCTGTGGTCAATCCACGAAACATCGCCCTTCCAATTGCGCTTTTCAGTATGGAGCTAGCTGATTGTTGCGAGGTAGATCACCTCACGTTCGATTTGAACGCTAAAATACTGAAAATGTTCCAGGAACATTAAGATATTGCCGTGTGAGATCGCAAGTGGTTTAAAACTGAAAATTAAGAAGTAATTAATAAGATTGGAAATGAGGACACGGATTAGATTTTATGAATAAGAAAAAAACAAGTTTATTTACAAAATTAACATTTAAAAATAAAAACATGAAGAAGTTTTGCTCAAAACACATGAGCTTGAAAGTTACTCCCTTAAAGTACGAAGACATAGCAAAGTATCAAAAACATCATAAAACCTCTTAAAATTAATTCTATTTGAAAAAAAATCCCAAATACATCATAAATCTCTGACGTGTCGAAGAAAACATTAATTTCCTTAAGAAGCAATAATTGAGAGAGGAGAAATTCAAGATCTAAGTAAATGCATGAAAGCCAATAGGCCTACCTTCGGCTCTGGGTCCGGCAAGGGCTCGGCTGCGATGACATCTTGGAGTTCGGAAGGAGCATCCTTTTGCTCCGTCAACTATAACACAACTTCACTCATTCAGCTCACAAGAGGCACTCTCGATCCCTTTTTTCTGACAAAAACTCTCTCCAAAAACTTGTAATTTGAAGTCTCCTCCCTCTCAAATATTATTTGCTGACAGGACTTAAGCCCCCATTTATATTACTGGTGGACACTTGGCTTCCACTCTCAGTGGCCAGTCCATGACAGCAGGGCTTGCCCACTAGCCCCTGAATTATCGCTTGTAGGTGGCCAGGAGTCCCAGCTCCCGTGCGAACCTCTGGGCTTAATTGCGCCCCCAACGACCGCTTTCCCCCCGTTCTGTCTTCCTCTTGTGTAAGACCACCCAGGCAGCTCCACTGACCCTCTCCTTTGCAGGTGGCCAGAGGGGGACCCTATACATATTTGTACCAGGGCTAGGGACCGTCCTTTGCAGGTCGCCTTCTTCTCCAAAATTTCACAATGTCACATATTTTGGAAATCACCATGTGACACTGATCCCCGAAAATTGCACATTCCGGAATATTGAATATCTTCGGATATAAAGATAGAAACGTCGTGAAAATTTGAATTTGGACTCATTTGGGGGTCTAGAACTTGATTGACGTCAAAATTGGGTGTTGCCATTTAAAATTTCAAAGTTTGTGAGCGTTTAGATATGAAGACGGCCCCTTATGCAAATTTTACGCACATTAATTTGTAGAGGATGTTATTCCTAATCGAATGGTATCATTCAATTTTCTCTACGACGAACGATGCTCGATGAACAGAAGGTGGCGGGTATTGTGTTGTGCTGCTTCTCTTCATGATGTGTATCCTTCTTGCACAGGCGTTTCAGTGGTGTCGCTGGATAAAGCGCTCGAAGTGAACCATGTGACTGCGAGGGTTGGCGACAATGTGGAGATCAAGTGCGATGTGAGGGGTACACCCCCACCTCCGATCGTCTGGCGGCGGAACGATATGGACCTCTCCGTCCTCAACGACCAGGAAATAAAGGTGAGCCTTTGCATGGTACCTCTTCTGACTCTTGTCTACTTTGACTCATGTTCTGTGTACTCAATATTTGTTATAAAATTTTACAGTTCTCTCAACTGCTAGGAATTTACACATGGTTCAAAATCTAAACTTTTTTGTGGCTGATTGGATTTCGAATCATTTCAAGAGATAAATGGACTATGAATCTTTTTCGCGAAAGCTAACATTCGAGTCTTGTTCGCTCAAAATTTCCGAATATTAAAACATTTCTCTAATCAAGAATCAGTTCCCATTCTCAGAGACCTACCTGTACTCCGGTGTGTGATCCTCTTTCTTCGTTGCAGGTGTCGCAGGTGTTCGTCGACGGCTCTCTCTACCTGACCAACGTGCAGCTGGTGCATGCTGGGAACTACACGTGCCACGCACAGCGTAACAAGGATGTCACGCAGACGCACGTCCTACACGTGCAAAGTGAGTCTAGAAGCAGTGTTTTACATGAGGTGTAGTGGCTCAGCCAGACATTTTTTCTGGAGGGGGGGGTCCAAATATTCTAATCTTAAGAATAAATGTGTTTTTAAAAGCTAAATGAGGAAAGATTTTTGTTTTAAAATTTACATCATATTACATGGGTTCACGAAATGAAATGATTTCATAACTCTTTCTGTATCTAAGATTAAAAACAATTAAATTACCCTATCGTTGTAGTTCATGTTTTTTACTAATAAAGGTAAATAAAGTAATAATAACAGATATAATAAATGTAGGCATTTTCTACAGTACAATATTATTGATTGCTATTTTATTTTAATCTTAAATTTATTTTCCTTGGTTTTTCTGAAAGGTTATTTAAAAGCTCCTTTTCAGTTACATGTATATCATTATGTATATACATTCTTTCTTCAGAAATGGAATTTCTTTCAAAGTTTAAGAGTTAAAAATGAACGCTCGTTACTACATATAGTCACAGATCATGTGGCCAGAATAGTTAGAAGCTGCTGAACAGTCGGAAAAAGATTTTCATTACAAAGAGCAAGAACATCTATGGCACACTGGGATTTTTTCTTAGTACAGAAATTACTATTTTCTTAGTAAGAAAATAGCAATTGTTTCATAGTGTAACCTCACCTTCAATATTGGATGGCAGAGAATAAAATTCTGCTAATTTAGCAATATTATCAGCCATTCCATCTTTAGCGTTATGATCTGACTGACTGGCCAGCAACTGAAATGGATTTAATCTGTTTTTATTGGCTGAAGATTTTGCGTCTAACGAATGGATGAATTCAATCCAAAAAGGACTGACAATTGCTCTTCCAAAGTGAGGCGCTTCATTATCTGCTGGAATATTATTTCTCATTGTCTGTCGAATGGCAGCGCGAGGCTTGGAGATGACACTATCTCAGTCTCCGCAGACATTTACAACAGTTTCATGCATTTTCAGAAATATTTCCACGGCTTCGTCTCTCATTTCTTGCAATGCATTTTTTAGGTTCATCACAGATTGCACTGCAGGGCTCAAATCTAAACGGATTGTCTGCAACTACTTGCTTAGCGGCTACTTGTCAGTTTGAATACGGAATCAAGGACAAACCAATTTACTAAAACATCCCATTTGCATATTGAGTTATTTACTTCTTTTCCTAGTAATGACGGATAAAACATTGCTGTGCAATCTTTTTTTTCGCAGTAGACATTATGGGTGTTATTAATATATTCTTAATACGCTTGTTTAAGATGAAGGTTATAGGGGATTTCTACGCATACGACACCACGCGCACAAAGACAATTGCATCGGTTTTCCACGCGGCGATTTCTCGTCAAGACATTCTGCCATGGAAGAGAAGGAATAACATATTTTATTTCCCATTATATATACAAAATATTTAAATTTTACTTTAAATCTATTTTATTTAGTCTTTATATTCGTTTTGCAGTGGAAATCTTAAAAATATTCTAATGTGTGGAAAAAAGCGATTTTTTTTCCCACTTTTATGGCGCATTATTTTTTTTTTTTTTTTGTGGAAGAATAAATCTCGCACCTTCTGCAGATTAGGTGTTTGTCAAGTATAGTCACGGTACTGGTATACGTGAAGGGATGGTCCATTTCTTTAAATTCCTTTCTGCGCTTAGGTATCTAGTGACCATAAAGGGTCACTAGTAGAGTTGCAAAAACCCCGAGAATTTTGGAAGCATTAGAAACTTTGAAAGAAAGAAACTTATGGTCGCGTTTCTTATAGGCTCCGGCTAATCCAACCCATTCTGCAGTTTAAAGCTGACTGATGGATCGCCCTTTAGATCCATTTACTACATCTTTGTATCGGATTAAAGGTAAAGGGTATTGAAATACAATTTTTGAGAATTTGAAATGATGACAATTTTGTTAAAAATGTGCCAATTTTACGAGTCCCAAAATGATTAGAATGTTATTAGGATTCATATCAATTTAGGATCGTCGTTCCATTTTGAGTGAATTAACGTCTTCGCAATACGTTTTTCATCGTTCGGAGTGTTTTTACTTTTAAAATATTTACAATTCAAACTGTAATTTATGTGTGAATTCATTCTCATTTTATATATAATAAGAAAATCACATAATGTAAATACTTTTTTAGGATTTAACAAATCTCTCTCCATTTTGCCTGCGGTTGAAAATTCCCACCTTTTGGGAACTTTCAAATTTCCCTTCCCGAATATTATATCCCGGTTTATTCCCTTGCCGGGAATAAACCGGGTTCCCTTCCCCCTATCTTTGCAACTCTAGTCACTAGATACCTAAGCATGTAGAATCTCTCTATCCTACATGCAAATGAACGAGACAAAAAACGAGCGCATTCGTTGAGAATCCCCATCACCTTCCCCTGTGGCTGCGCCATTGACTGAACGGACGGGTTGTAGAACAAGCAGAATCGTATCATTTATAGCACAGATACGCAGTCTTTTGGTGGTTCAATAAGTACATTGAAGTTTGCGAAGTCACAAACGGCTTTAAATGAAAACTGTCTCGCACCCAACCTCAAACAGACAACGTTTCTTTGCGCCTAGTAAGGGCCGCATTCTTCATTTAGAATAGGGTGGCTCAACTCTCGTTTTACATGCCGGAATCCATTTTCTGTAACTTTTTGTTTTCAAATTTTACAAGAACATTTTTGAAAAGTCAAAGTCGGTATTGTGGGTCCCTATGATTACAATTATAGCGTCTTACCCTTCACTTTAAAGGGTTTGACAAAATATCTTTGATGGATACCGTACTTGACAATGAGCTCCCCGGTCGGGGGGGGGGGGGGGCTAATAACGCCACGAACAAAGAATTGTATCGCGATTATTTTCACAACAGTGATTGAAACTATTAAGTTTCGTGATCATTGAGACCTCAATAAACCCTGTCATGCATGATTATGTCACATTTTGCTGCCATGTTAAAAAAATATATAAAATTACGAATCCATTTCGAAATTTTCGCTCGAATTAAAAAAAAAATTCCATTTAGTTCTAGGTTTTTCGACAACAAAGTTTCATGAAAATTCATTCATATTGGCTGTCGCTATCGTGTACACAGGAAATGAATCACAGTCATACAGACGGACAGACGGATATCACTCCATAAATAGTCAAAACGTGTTCAGGAGGTCTTAAAACATATATATTGACATCCAAATCTCGATTTCGAAAATTTTTGGGAAACAATACTTTATACTATATTGCAAACTATGAGAAAATAAAAATGGGTGGTAGTCTTTGTCTTGATTTCGTTTATGAGTACGTTCAGATTGAAAAGGATAAATGGAATTTCCTCGGGGGTTAGAATTCGAAATAAATCACTAAAAGGGTTTTGTAGCAGATATTTGTGTTTTGTTTTGGAAGAATTTAGATTTCGCCTTCTCTTCTCTCCCCGCAGCCCTTCCGGAGGTGCGTGTGGTTCCCAAGCTGCAGTCCCGGGCGCCCGGAGAGCTGGCCGAGATGGAATGCCGCGTGACGGGGGAGCCTCAGCCGAGGGTCTACTGGCTGAAGAACGACGAGGAGCTGAGGATGGGTTCCGAGAAGTACACCATCATAGGTACGGAAGGATGAATGGACGCAATAGAGCCTGACGTCACACGGACCCTTTAGCCCTGACGTTTCCAAAACAAAACGCTCGTTCGCTTAGCAGTATGGAAATTTTGATTATTTCTGGAACTTACATTCGTTTAACCTCTCATTTGAGTAGACTCTATCTCAATGGATCTCCTTGGATTGGCCGGAAAATGAAATATTCACTTTCATGAAAATATATACCCGAGTTTTTGTAAGAAAATCGCTATGTACCGCTCCTTTCTCGCTCGGGAATACATTGCAAAATTGGCTAGTCAATGTATACATAGTTAGAACGCTAGTCAGTGATTACGGTAGAAATGAGTTGTAATGTTCAGTCACTTAAAATCCCTTTAAGTGCAATTTACCAAATGAAATATTTATATTCAAGTATTCCAAATAACTTATTTTCATCACAAAGATAAATTTTGCTGTTTAATGCGTTTAGTTTCAACTTTGATCGGCCATCCTCTTCCGTTGACCATGCCACGCTATGGTTAAAATAATGTCCTTTTGCCCTTACGTTTCTGCGCATTCTACTACGCAGGTTGTTTATGGACACTCGTGCCCATGCTCTATTGAAAGGAAGCAACAACCTTTCTCGGCTCAATGGATCAGTGATACTTACTGTGACGGCGGCACATTGTTTTAAATCAGTGCGTAAGTTCTCTAGCGTAAGGTCAGTCCTCCAGAGCATTACTGGCTTCGATGCGGATATAAGTTAAAATTGGATTCTCAAACAAACACGCTTAATGCAGCGATGACGAACACGAGTTTTTGATTCTTTACCTCGTTCCATTTTTCTTTTAATGTCCGATTCGTCGTCAACGGTGTATTTTTGACTTCTCTATGTCCTCCACTTCCTGATGCAACGAACCATTTTCTTTCTTCTAGCTTCTATTCTCCGGTTTCTTATTCTCTGCCGTTTTTTCCTCCTCGTTTTTTTTCCAACGTGCAAACCGCATTGACTATTAGTGCTCAATATTCAGCATCCTCGTTTTTATTAAGAAATTTTCTGTCTGACATGTATCGACGTGGACAACACAAACACTGTCTCCCATGGCCTCGCAAGAGAATAGGGTTTATGATGCAAGGGAGACTCTTATCTAGGAGTTTACTGCCCCGTTTCGATCCATGATCAAGAAAGCACTTGAACATTTCAAACGTATTCTGCCAAGTACGAACCAGATATCACATTATGTTCTACAGATATAGCTTGCGCCCCGCTTCTGACTTCATCCACCATTTTGTTTCTTTTCCGTCTCAGCAAATGACTTGTCACTCCACTGTTCGGAAACAGAAATGATTCCTCCGATGATGTGTGGTGTGGAATTTGCTTTTCGATGTGGGAGGCGAAAGCTGCCGAAACACGAGGTGTTGAATTTAGAGCGTCCATAAACAGTCTGCGTAGTAGAATGCGCAGAAATGTAAAAGCAAAAGGGCATTATTTTTACCATACCGGGTTATGGTAAACGACGATGATGGCACACAAAAATTGAAGCTAAACATCGGAATTTATCTTTCTGCTAAAAATAAGTTATTTAAAATACTGGATAAACGATGCATGTTTGAAAATATCATTGGCCAAAATGCATTGTAAATGAATGCACACTACTACATATTTTCACCGTAGTTACTAGCTATCGTCCCGAAGATGCAAGATGTTCTGAAAATGTTCTGCATTTACTAGCAAATTCTGCAGTGTATATACGAGCAAAAGCGGAAAGGTACATAAAAAAATTTCTTAAAAAAAACTCGTGTATATATTCTATTGAAAGTGAACATTTATTTTCCGGTCCATTAAAAATACCCATGAAAGAAGATAAATTTCAATATAACGAGGTTAAACGATTGTAAATTTCTAAAATAGCTGGTTTTAATACAGAAATAATGAAAATTTTCATGCTGCTATAAACATGCGAATATTTTACTTTGGAAATGTAAGAGCCCAATTTTTCGTGTGACGTCACGTGCCCATGCTCTATGAGCAATTTTACGTTGTTTTAAGAATGTATTCAATCCAATTGCTTTTTAAATAGAGTGGGGGTATCCTTAAAGGCATATTCGAAATATCCTTAAAGCCACGGATGCGTGTTGGAAATATCGGAATTACTTTGAATGAATATCGCACTCACTCTTTAAAGCACGAATGTAATGTTTCCCGGCCTACTTTCACTGAATAAAGCCCGTTGAGCAGAAGGAACGTCGCAACACAACTTATTCGATTAAAAGGCAACAGAAAGTTTTCATATAAAGAACATTAACATAGGCGTAGCCAGCTGTTGGCGCGGGGAGGTGCCCTGATTAAAAAAATTCGTAAGGGAAAAAATTCTTATAGGAACGCAATTATAAGTGACTTTGCGATTTTAGAGAAATGTATAAATAAAAATGTATAAATTTTCGAAATGTATAGATAAAAATATTTTAAAAAATTAATTTCAATTGAAAAAAATGTATTCAAAAATACTTTCATCAGGCCCTGTATACAAGATAAGTCATTTCATTTCCAAATGAAAACAGGAAACTTTTTAAAACACTTAACACACATTAATTATTAATTACAATAAAAATAAAAAAGCCCTTGAATCTGGAAATGGCCTGCGGTTACTGAAATTTACTCTATTTTAGCCTAATTCTCTATTTACTCTAATTTTACTCTATTTTAGCCATTTAAAATATTTCCTAACTGCAATTTTCTTGTGTGTATACTAGCAAAAACATCAATCACTGTGTCAATTGATATTTTTTTGTTGTAGTGAATATGGATTAAAGCAATGGAACTCTTTCTTTTTTCAGTGATCGTAGCTCTAGTGTCATTATTCAGTCTCCCCAAACTGCTTACGGAACGTTCACATTCACAAGATGGAACAGGAAGGGTTGCTGCAATAGGAAGAAGAACGCTGATATTTGGAAAGAAATTTTCGTGTATATATTTTAAAGCTGTAGCTGGTGTGTTTGGAAGATCTGATTGGGAATTAGATTTGAAATGTGCACACCAGCGCTTCATTTCTTGAGCTAAGAGTTCTGGGGTTGGCAATTTATCATTATAAATCTCCCTCAATTGTTCCAAAGCATTTTCTTTAGTTTCGTTCAATGAAATTGAAGGTAAAATGGATAGTAAGGATGAAGTTTTCTTTCAAGCAAATTTGATATTATGCTGTCAAGTAACGGTATGGCTAAATTTACTTTATAAAAATTAAACGATAAATTGCACTTCACATTACTTGTCTTTCTGCAATTCGTGGCACTGAGGGTTTTATATTGATTTTTTTGACCCATCCAAACTGCTTGCTGATAGATACTTTCATAACCTTCATCCACTGTATTTCTTTCTGAAATTTACAAATTTATTATTTCTTCAATCTGATTGTAGGTCTCAACGATGTCGGTTGCTCGGCCTTGAAGTTTGCTGGTTATCCCTTCTAAATGTGATAAATACTGGTAGGTGGGTGGTGACAAAAGTTGCTATGAAATCAAACGATGTTATAGAATTGAGTAATGCTAAGGCATCTCTTTTACACTGAGCACTCCAGGTAGTGTCAGAGCGCCATATACGATGCGCTCTAATGCTTCCACTATATAAATGAAACTTTGATAGACAGGTTGTCGTCCCCACCTAGGACGTAAACGTTAGTTTACGTCCATGGACAACCTAGAAAATGAAACTTCGATAGAAGTGTTGATAGGCTTTATGCCTCATGGTCCATCTTGTTCTACAGAAGTCTAATAGAACTTTTCGTCTGCCTAAATCATGGACTGTGTTCTGGCTTACTGTTTCCGTAAGGAGTAAGAAACTCCAAAAAGGAGTTTTGGACTATTCAGAAAAAAAGTCACACATCCTTCAGTCTGTCTAACATATTCCTTATTTCTGGAATTTTGCTTGATTGCGCTCTAACCAGATTTAAGCAATGTGAATTGCAGTGAACGTATATACTTCTTAATTCTGGACTGAACTCCAACTCTTTCTGATGACATGTTTGGAGCACCATCGTAACTTTGGCCAAATGCATTTTTTATATCCAGCCCCAGCTTCCCAATTGTTCGCATGATTGTTTCCGCGATAAATTCTCCTGTGATGCGGTCAACCTGAATAAATTCTAAAAATTCCTCTCTGATACTTTTCTCGCTATCAACAAATCTAATACAAAGTGGGGAGTCAATAATTATGGGAAGTCACTTCATCTGCAATGATGGAGAAATATTTAGCATTTTTAATTTCTTCTATGATATCTTTTTGTATTACATGATGGGCGATTGTATTGAGTAACTCGTTTTGTATGCTGGGAGAGATATAAGTCGCATTTCTCATTATTGGAGAATCCAGGTATTCCCTTAAATCATCTTTGTATAACGAAATCATTTTGAGTGCTGCTAAAAAATTTCCAGGATTTTCTTGGATCTTCCAGACTTTCACGGTGACCTCTTAGAGCTATTCCCTGTTTTCCACAAAATAATATGGCTTGTATTATATGTGGAAGCATTTTTCTGTTTTTAAATCTGGTGGTCAGAACTTTTGGTGACTGTCTTATTGCAGAAATTGTGTGGTAATCTTTACCAGAACGCGGAGGGGGGATGTCCGGGCACCCAGGGCACCCCCCCCCCGGCTGCGCGTATGATTAACCAGAGCAAGATCGACTTTGGAAAAGTCGGTCTTGCGCTGCTGAATGTAAGTCGGTCTGTCCTGTAGTCCTGAAAGGAAGATGTTACACTCACCTGAGGAAGATCAGCATCCTACTCCGAGTGTGGGTCCCCCTGCCTTGTTGTCCTGAAGATGGGGACTGGTTTTTGCTTTCCAGACCAGTCAATACCCGTATTTAGTAATTAAAAACACTTTGTGTAAAGTATAAGGAGAAATTTAACAGCGTTATTCAGCACATTGTTTATGAATGCGTGCTTTGTTTAAGTTTTTCTCAAATAACCTTAATGTGTTATTTGCTGTATGAAATGATTTTAAACTATTTTGTTTAATTGATTATGTGCACAGATGCATTTTATTTTAGGGTGCATTCTTTTCTTAACTGTCTTTTTCTGGGTAGGAAACAGCACAGCCCTGGTGGTGGGCAAGATCACGTACAGCGATACTGGTGCCTACATGTGCGTGGCTTCCAACCCGGCCGGAACCACTCGAGACATCAGTTCACTGGTGGTGCAGGACCCTCCCGCACGAAGTAAGTCCCGTTCCAATGTTTGTCGCGACATTCAATGTTATTGAAAAGGACGTAGGAAACGGACTTTTCTATCTGCAAACTTATTCTGTGCGTCGATTTAGATTTCTGCCTCCAGAGCCATTTCGCTTTATCCTCACTGTCTATGATGTCCATAGGATGAAAGATGTACAAAATATGGATACTGCTTTGTATGCACTTTACTTTCTCATTGCATAAATAGGCGTAGAGTTTATCATCAGTGGCATTTCTTTATTATTTTCTACGATGAGACAGCGTTTTAAATGACAACGCCTGAAAATATTTAAGATTCCCGTCCTCCTTTTCAGCCCACAATGTCAAATACAATGCAAATAAGGATAAAAATACACTTATGATTCAGAAATCAATTAATTTACTCCTTTGACGCAACAAGCCTGGAGCAGAATGCCCAAGTGAGCACAGACCAGTGGCATAGCGCCCGCAGAGGCTGAAAAGCTGAGCCTCCCCTGTTTCAAATATAATTTAAAGAAATATTTAAACATATGTTTATTTAATTTAATTTTGAAATAAATTTGCGAATATATGTGTTTTTGAAAAAATGGTTATACTTTATTTGCTTAAAGCTACGCGTTTCAAAATATTTTCCCCATTAAAACACATATTTATATGTTTCAGAGGCTAGAACTCTCCAGCCTGTACCATGTATTACGAAAAAATGAGTATTAAAATGCCCTAACTTTTGAATCCCTCCTTCACTAATAGGCGTTTCAATAAGGCTAACCTTAAAAATGTGTGTCTACTTTTACTCCCCCTTTTCAATCATTCGCAAACGATTTAAGTTAAGACAATGATTAGATTTCAACTTGACGTTTCCCCTCGAGGTGGGGAGCGAGAAAAAAAAAAGAGAGAAAGGCCAATGGATCTTCCATTTTGAGTCAAACGAGGTTCTATTAATTAATATTTGATAACTTTTCATAATTCTAAAAAATGAAGCATTTTCAACTAATAACTTGTCAAAACGAAGGTCAAAACAAAGAAACGTACTCACAATGACTACCATTGAACTTAAGTAGTTTGCGAAGTAGATTTCGCTCTTTATTTCGGCATCCACAGGGGGAGCATCCGCTTCCGTATTTGGGAGTTTTAGGAAGAATAAATATAATTTCGTTTATGAAATCACACATTACATGAGAATCCTAGATAAAAGCGATTGATAATTTTCCCAGCGGAGTCTAGCTGTGTTGATTGTGGTTGTATCCCACTTTATGAATAACTGTTTTTACTTTCCCTGTAATACATGGTAATGTATAGGGAAAGTATTGGAATCATGCCGAAAATCGCAGTTTCCAACGGACGTTTTGAGACATCTATAATTCGAAAAACTATTTTTAGCGTGATGTCTGTGTGTGTGTGTCTGTCTGTGTCTGTGTGTATATGTCTGTGTGTCTGTCTGCTTGTCTCTGTGTGTGTGTGTCTATGTATCTATCTGTTTGTCTGTGCAGATTTTGTATCCACTCTAACTCAAAAACTAATGGACCGAATTTCATAAAATTTGGTACGTAAGTTACTTGTGGGCGAATCTGGTGTTGATTATTTTTTGGTACGATTCGGGATAAAAAAAAAAAAAAACCCGCTTTTTTTGCGAAATGGTCAGCCTGTATCCACTCTAGCTGAAAAACTAATAGACCGAATTTCACAAAATTCAGAAGATAAGTCACTTGTGGGATACCCTAATGCTGATTAGATTTTGGTATGATTCGGAAAAAAATAACTTGCCTTTTTTTTGCGAAATGGCCCTCAAAAATTGTCAAAATCTAAAATAAAAAACTACGTATGCTCAAATATAAACATTAAATGCTTATTTTATACGTAATGTTTAACGAAGAAAAGAATAAGATCAACCCTATTACACTAGGACTAGCCGTTCTCGAGATATTTTAGTTTTAACGTATTTTCCCTACACCACCTTTGAAAATAAGTCCAGTTACCCAATGAGAACGAAAATTGAATTAAATTCAATTAAAATAAAGAGAACGTGACAGGGAAAGTCACGTGCCGCCCACATGAGATTTTTTCTATTATTCTTGCATAAAAGGATCACCATTAGCGCAGATCTCCTTCAAATATTGTGTATTCCAGGGTCGGGCAATAATAAATATAATTTCGTTTATGAAATCACAAATTACATGACAATCTTAGACAAAACCGATTCATTTATAAGCTCTTATGGTCGTTGGTCAATGAACTTATTGCACGAATACTGTGTTGTTACTGTTGATTATTTTGTTACTGCTCACAACTGAAATCGCAACACCAGAAAGTTGTAGGTGGAGCTTTATGTAAATCAGGCAATGGAAACAGCGAGGCGAGATATGCAAATGATCACAGTTTCGTTACGCATAGTGACTAACACCTTGCCGAAAAGCATAAAAGCGTCAGGTCAAGGAGGAGCGATATCTCAGCTAAACTGTAGCGTCATTAGTTTCAGTTTGTAAAAATCATCACAGTGTGCCAAGAGTACGTCGACGTACCTCATACGTTCAGTTGTCGTCAACGAAACGGCAGCAGATCATTGTTTTAGGTGAGAGCGGAATGAGCCTTCGAAGGATCGCTGAACTATTGGGTCGTGATGTGAGCACAGTTCAACGGTGTGTGTTACGATTCACGAGAGACAGCGAAACGACACGAAGATCAGGTAGTAGAGCTTCCAGGTGTACCACACCACGTGAAGATCGTATGTTTCTGAGAAACGTTGCGCGGGAGCCGTTTAACCACGGCAACCGTGTTACAACGACATTTATCCCACACTACAGGTAACGTAGTTTCGACGCAAACAATTTGAAACCGTTTGCATGACGCAGGTCTCTGAGGTAGACGACCTTTTAGACACTTGCCGTTTCAACGTCTTCATCGATTACGTCGTCTCCAGTGGTGTCAAATGAGACGCAATGGGCCGACAGAATGGCAAAACATTCTATTCACGGATGAATCACGATTCTGCTTTAGCATGCCAGATGGCCGTACTCGCATATGGCGGCGCTTTTAACAACGTCATCAGGGAGCTTTTTCTATCAGTCGCCACATATCCCCCTAAGTAGTACCATGGTTTGGAATGGTATAACATTTGGTGGACGAACACCTTCGGTTCACGTTTCTGGCAGTATCACGGCACAACGATACGTCTCTGACATTGTGAGACCTGTAGTGCAGCCATATCTGTCAACCAGGGCTGGACTGCTTTTTCAGCAGGATAATGCCAAGCCACATACTGCACGGGTAACTATGAATACTCTACAAGGTTTTGATATCTTGCCTTGGTCAACATATTCTCCGGATGTGTCGCCCATTGAGCCTATCTGGGACATCTTGGGTCGTCGATTAAGAGAACTTCCAATTCCAGCAAACCATGTTCAGTTACAAGCCCAATTGCATGCTGTGTGGGATGTCAACCCTCAGCACACCATTGCGACCATCTCATTGACGGGATGCTTCGTCGTATTCAATCCTGCATAGTCTCTCGCGGTGGGCCTATTCCATATTGATCTAATGTCAATAATGTTCCATGCTTTCATTTTCAAGGTATGATTTTTTGATCATTTGCACATCTCCATGTTACAATTATATTCCGTCAATGTCATAAGGATACATCCATTTCTTCATGGTGTTGCGATTTCAGTTGTGAGCAGCAGTGTACATTTGGAAATTCCCAAAATATCTATTTATGGAAAAGTGCGACACGACTTCATTGAACACATATCGACGTTATTCATTTGTAGTCATAGCGTCTCTGGCGGGTGGTGTTTGCCGTTTCCCTCCCGCTCTAAGTCTGAACCACACTTTTCTTTATACAGGACAGGGTGTTTAAAAAAAATGGACCACGCTTTTCACTTTTAAACCTTTCGTGATAGACGCATCCTTTCCTTTGGAAAACGGTTTTGAATCCTGTTTTTTTTTTATCTTAGGGTCCACCACCGAGGTTCCTAATCCACATTCAATGCCGGACAATTTATAGGAGTGCTCTTGACTCGAATGCTTTTATTGTGCAGTGCAAAAGATTTGGTACTTCATTCAACAGCAGTGTTTTCTTTTCGTTCTCAGGCATTCCGGGAGTGTCCCAGCGCTTCTTCACCTTCCACGATTGGGGCGTGTCCATCTACGAACCTGCCAACTGTCGCCTCTACCACCAGGTGCAGTCGACGGATGTCATCCCGGGCACGCAGGAGTACGTATGTGGCGACCGCGGTAGGAATTGCTCATGGGGCAGGGCGGTGGACGTGGCTGGACGGTACGTCTACGCGTCTCAACCCGACAAGGATAGGGTCCTCGTCCTATCGAGGGTTCAAATGGTGGTCGTCGACGTAAGTTGCATTCTCCTTCTCATGGACATGAGGATAGAAGATGATGGGAAACATTTATACATAGATAGGAAATGATGGGACACATTTTGACATCCGTTGCGACCAGTTGGGGAGGAGGGGGTGACTCAAAATTTTGTCTTTCTATTTCCCCCCACAATCATTTCTTCGAAATTGAATGGATTTCTGGGTGTGTGTGGGGGGGGGGGGAGTTATAACCCATCCCCTTTCAGCGATGTTACAGTTTGCGAGAATGATAGCTGTGCACCTTAGCCAGGCTCATTTTTTCAATATAGCTCACTGATGAAATTTCTTGTTCAATAGGTACAAACAATCCAGTCTGACTAAAATATTTTATACTGATATAATATGTTCCGTATATCGATTTCTATTGCGGTTTTAATTGACCACATACTTCCTAATGTTTTCATATGTACTATTTCTCCAATATCAAAACCCTTTCTAGCCTCGCTTATATATATATATATATATATATATATATATATATACTATATATAATCGCGGTATATGACCTAAATTTTCTTTTAAGTAAAGGATCCCTCAATGCAGTACGGAACGTTTGTGCAGCAGTTGTTATTTCGAGTTGTTAAATTCAAATCGGATTAAAGTAAATGGAGAGGATTCCTCCACGGTAACTGCGAGATATATGCCGAAAATAGAAAGACCTCGTGTTCTAATCTCCCATCCAGCAAAGCCACATCCGCAGTTACGTGGCCGACGGAATTATTCACTGGATAGGGTCTTAAGAATACTAGCCAAATAAAGAGGCTATAGTTTCAGGCTCAGACTTCGAAGAATCTGGTACGAGGTATTTGCCCATATAAACCGGGGAATCTCCCCAAATGTATGTGTCCATTAGAAGAGGGGCTTTCAAGGTCCTTTCAAAGAGGGTCCGTCCTTGGAAACGGCAGCCTCCCGCAAAAGTGTAAAAGAGGTGCAGTACCACTTCGGTGATATAATTTCTTAGGCGTAGTAAAATACGTCTGATCTATTTCATATATCTCTTTCTATCAAAGACTACAAGTATTTGTAAACTGTCTTCATTTAAACACCCTCTTTACGTAGAGGAAATTATTTCAAATGCCATGGTGCTTTCAGAATCATAATGTCCGATTGCGATCTTTTGGATGCATTTATTTGCAACTTCGATCCCGCTCGAACCCGTAGTTTCGCTTGGCGGCTCGTTCTCAACTCTATGCGTGTTAAACCATTATATGATTTGCTGGAAATCGAGCGCTTCGTCACTAGTGTTCCGTTTATGTATTGGCCTGATTTATTTATGTACATGGCTTTTGAGTTGAATTATTTTTGCTTCAATTTTTATATACTTATTCGTAATGTTTGATAATTGTAGTACCGGTCGATCCGATTGACCCCATGCCAATTTGTATTCACGATTTCGGGTTATATAGAAGCTCATGTCTGTCCATTCTTTAATATTGAGGATGGACATTGTGATGTCTGAAAGAGCTGTGGCATTTTGAAATATTTTTCGGTCCGTCAAGAGGGTGTTTAAATACAGTTTACAAATACTTGTAGTCTTTGACAGCGAGAGAAATTTACAGCGTTTTAATTTATTTCGCTTCATGCACGGCTTCTTCGCGAGTTAGAACGGCTTTCGCAAGGTTAACAGATACTGTAAGAAAGTATTCAATTTGTTATGATTTATACCCTGAGCACAGTGACTCTGTGGCTGCTAGATGAACCCCATTCAAGGCTATTGCACACCTTTAGCTTCATCACCCGGCTGATAAGAGCATCCATTTGTTGCTAAGGGAATGCTGCCAAATTCAGCATAGGAAATCATTACTATTGTTACGAAACGTATCCCCAGGAATCGTGGGTGTACACGGAGGATACGAGAACGAGTTCAAGTTTCTGAATAGCTTACGTTACAAAGTAAACAGGAACAGTATACAGTCAAACAGCGCTTAAGCGGTCCACTCATTTCACAAAATAAGCGATATTATTCTCAGAACGGTGACAAAAGTCATTTCACAAAGCAGCAGCTACCATTCTCAAAACATTGACAAAAATCGAAGCCCAATGGAGCTCGTGTCACGTCCATTCGTCAACTGGACTCCAACGGAGTGATGAGTCCTTTTTATAGTCTCTCTATAGAAACTTCTGGAAATCTCTCTGTAGAAATCTCCAGAATTATGTAATACCTCTTAAACTAATCATTATTCCGTGAAGTTTCTGGAACATTCCGGAAGTCGCCGAATGTTGCTAAATGGCCCCATCACCCAATCTGGCAACTCTTCGTCTGACTCGAAATTCTAGCAACCCTAGCGTGACATTGGGGAAAAGCATGTTCGTACCGCTGTCTTCCGGAGAGAACACTCCGATGCCACCGTTTGGTCTGCGATAGAAACGAAAGACAAGACGAATATTACACGTTCGCAACGCTATGCATTTAATGGGGAGGTGAGGAGATTAGATCTTCAGTGGAAAATTGAAATTGGCATCCACTAATAAGATAATTTTGTGCAAATGACCTTATGTTCTTGCAGTGGTATAGACTTGTTTCCTCCGCAGGTTGTCGTGACAGACAAGTATCCCGTGGAGTTGCATTACGTCCCCAACCTGGACCAGGTGTGGGTGGTGTGCTGGCGGGGACTACAGGACAGAGGGACCAAGACCATTCAGATCATAAGAGACGCCAGCCAGAAGAAGAAACACCACACGGTGCACCCGGAACCAGTGGATGGACACTTCGACCTGGTAATACTCAACAAATACTCACAAAATGTGAAAACACACATTTTTACTACTTTGATAGGACGTGTGAGTTGCCATAAGGCACGCTCGGATTTGTAGGAATACCCCAGACAAATGTTTGATTTGGATGTAATGATAAAATGAGCTAAAAAATGAAAATCCTAGGCAATTTTAGTATGCCATACAAGGTGTGTGTGTGTGGGAGGGGGAATGCAAAAGAAATTAAAAAAATGTGAATTGCATTTGTCCCTAAAAACTTTTCTGCGACCTTCATCACGTAAACGATCCAAAAGAATTTTATATCGTCGAAAAAGGCTAACAATTCAGCCTATTCATTAAAAACGGGAAAAAGACCCATAATTGAATTATGTTTGAATATACAACAATGTAACATTATCTGCAGGCAGAATTATTTTTAGCAGTGCATTGTATTAAAACACCGTTTCTCGTACGGAAAAAGTGAGTGGCCCAAAGTATTGGATCACCCTCTTTTTCCTTGGAGCAAATAAGTTATTTCATAGACGTTCGTAGAGGTTAACAGTAAAAAAATGGTAGATAAACTATTTTGCAGCTGTTAAAATGATTAACATTTGAAACCCATTTTTATCTGTAGCAATTTTATGCTAAATCAAACATTTTTTGAAGGGGCTGATTTTTCTGAATTTTCTTGTCGTAATGAGGATAGTTAGCCCGATATCCTTTCTCCTTTATCAGCTGACGAAACCGCCCACTTACTTGTTCTCTTTGTGTGTGCTTCCTTTCAATTTTTGAATAGAAACGTTTCGTTAGCACCTTTTATCACATATTTGTCTTCTTTTATAATAAAAATTCTAAATATGTAAAAATCAAAAGAAGCTTTCGCTGGAAGTCCGTTCTTCGATAAATACGTATGTTTTTTAGTTTCCAATTAAGTTCTTTTTGTTATGATCTGTACAGCTTTACATATTTTGGACTTATTAATCTTACAGATTAGTTATATTTATGATCGCCCCTTTATAATCCAAATCATCGTCGACGTCTAATACACATTCAATTTAAAAGTCACGCTGATCATTGTACGTTTGAAGCTTGCGTAGAGTTGGGCATTACAGACCAGTATTGAGATCTATATATTCTTAACGACGACATTCTGAAATTTCTAGAAATCCCTCAGATGCGCATTTTTTATCGTCCATCCTAGTCCATTAATATCCTTCCTAGTAATCAATGTTCGCTAGATTGAAAATTGAAAAATATGACTGTAGTGTGTTCCAAATGGATACTTGATTGTTGGTCAGGCAAGTATGTCAATATAGGTAGTCATTACAGATCAGATTCGAAACAATGTTATGACTCATTGCTAAAATGCTACTCATTGCTATTGTATACCGATCATCGTTGTCATTTCTAGAGTTTCTTGCAATATAGTGTGCAAGTAACCTATTGAAGGTTTTAACTATATTTTTGATAAGTTACCATGATGGCTAAAGTTCTGAAAAATGTTTTCAAGAAGCCTTTAAACAACAAGCTTGAAGGTCAAAACTTTACCTTTAGACTGACTGTAACACAGTCGGTGTAAACCTGCTGTCCTATGAGAACAGAACTTATATAATTTCCTTGTAAATGGATCTCTTTGGTTAGACAATGTGTTTGTTGATTTTGTAAGCCTATTGTTTGATACATAGGACAATGGATACGAAAACATATACGTTAAGTAAGAGTTAGTCTTAAAGTAAAACCACCAGTGAACCGTTAGGAAGTTTATACCCATGAATCGCTGCTAGTTCTTGATCGTTCTTATAAATTGGCTCTTCATTTGGTACACAAATACCACAATTAGTAACATCTGTATTTATGATAATTGCTTTGTAGTTTATTAAATGAGTGAAGAACGTGGAGAAAGTAGGTGTATCAGTCTGAAGAGGCTGATACGCGTACCTTATCACCGTGTCATATTGACACGAAGATATCTTTGCTACACACTCAAAGTTATTACTGGACAGACATTTATTACTGGACAGACATTCTCTCAGAGGTAACATACATAAATTTTCCATTTTTGCGTTGGTCGCAATTGTTTTCGTACATCAATCAGAAGCTTTTTTATATGAATTTTATTTAACATAATAAGTAAAAGTTTCCACCACGACTGCTTCACTTTCTGTCATGAAGAAACAAACGACTTTAAAAACATGCCTAGTGTTCATCCCCTTGGGCTGTTTTTCTAATCGTTTTGTTTCATGAAACAAAAATAACCTGGTTTTTAAAATGTTAATGTTTTCGGCTGGAAATGTTCCGAAGTATCCTAGGTTGGAGAAAGCTAATCCTAAATTATTTTTCCTGATTTCCTCCCAGGTGAGCGGCCTCTTCATTCCCTCTGCTCAGGACTTGGGCCACGGCTGGAAGTACGGGTACGTGGTGCACACCAACCAACGAGGCATGTACAAGTTGGATCTTCAAGCCATGAAGTACCTCAAGACGGTGGACCTCACGCCCTATAACTGTGCACCCAGGTCTGCCGACTTCGCATCTTTCGGTGAGTTGTGTCTGCCTCACAACGAACCATTTTATATCGCCTCAACACGTCGCCTTCCTCGTCTCTTTCGAATTACTTTATTATACGGATGAGTCTATTTATGTTTCTGGATTACATACCTGTACTTATCTCTCTCACCAAAGTGACTCAACTCAAACTTAACTTCTTTGATAGTCAGACCTTTCGGTCACAGGAGTGGACTGAGTCCATCCAATTCAATTTATTGTGCACTTCACAAAAATAACAGCCGTTTAAAGCAATGGATGACATGGGCAGTCATTATTATTACACACGCCCAGAATACACCACACATATACAAGATACAACCATTAACTGTCCTGGTGATCACTCTTAAAGGGAGACGATTCCAAAGCTTTTCTGCTGACCACTGGCCTTCTTTTATCTCTCCTCGCATTGCGGCCAAACCCCGAATACTAGACCTTTCCTACTCATCTTTGTATTCACTGGGTTTTCCTTCCCCTCCTTTACTCGAATCTTTCATCATTCCATGAACGCTCTACTCAAACAGCCATTCGCCAAAAAGTCCCATTTCCTTCCCAACACTCACTCAAGACCCGATCACTGAACTCTCCCGATCCGAAACTTATTTCTACTCTACCGTAGGAACGCAAACAATGCTGATTGGGTCGGTGATTCGTCTAACAACCGAACCCGTTAGGATCGCTCGTTTAAAGAAACATAAACAATAATGCAAAGGGAGGAAAATAATAATCGAAAGGTTATTCACAAAGTTCGTCAAAGATCCTGCCTGGAGGAGCGGAGTTGTGTGAGAGAAGTTTGTATTCTCCTGTGATGTCGACGCATGTTCGATGTAATAGCATCCTCCAAAACGTTCGGTCAGGATTTTATTCCGTCTAGCACTTTTCGGACTGGGTAAAATCCTACAAATTTTCTTTTTCATCTTGGGTTTTCCAATAGATCGAATTTGAAAATTCAAGTTGCGCGTTCGTCCGTTCGACGTAGCGGACTATTTAAGATATTTTTTTCACTCAAAAATAATTTGAGGTGCAAAAATATAATGGATATCGCCACCGTTCAATTGGATCGCTTTGGTAATGTCCAAATATTAACTCGGCGACACTATCGTGAACGGATAAAATTTGGGGGATGTTCTGAGACGCCAAACTCCAATGCGCGTCTAGAGAAGGCATGTTTTCCTACAAATCTTCCATCTCCAGAAACGCACGATGTTGAGATGGATTTAAACGAGTATTAATAAAGACTACCATTATACTCTCAGTATTGACTTTTATCAATAGTTGATAATACAGAATGGTCATCATTAAAGTAGAGGTATTTAGAGCTCGATAGTGAGAAAACTGTAGGGCCAAACTCAACCAAATTGGCAGTTAATACTATTTAGACCATGGGGTTTTTGATTTTTAAAGAAAAAAAAATAGTTCGGATTTTTGCCACCGGCGCTGTAAGATTCATTTTTGGAGTATAATAGGCATAGGAAGTACAGAAAGTTAACATTTTACATTCATTTTGAAAAGGACATCCCATTTACATTTTATACGTATTTAGTACATTTTATACTTACATTTGCATCTTATATACATACGTATAATATTAATTTTTATATTGGCATCATTTACATGTGTGATTCAATATGTTTTCCTTGCATATGTTCCAAAAAGTGTATTCTCCGAACAGCATTCTCTACTGCAGAAAGCGGCAGATCTCCACTGATTTGCTTGGCGTTCAATGTTATTCGGTCCTTCAAAGTGGCTACATGGTCCACATTTCTTCGGTATGCCGAGCGCTGTACAAGACAACCAAAAGTCACGTGGGGTCAGATCAGGCGAACGGGTTGGACACTTCATAGGAAATGCTCGACTCATTATTTGGTTGTTGGTAAAACGGAGGTCTTCTTGTACGCGCAATCCAATAGGAGGGAGTGCTCCATCCTGCATAAACATCGGAGACATGATTGCTGAAAGGTTTGATAAAATGTAAGTGCAAATATGAATGTAAAATGGGATGTGAATATCAAAATGCATGTAAAATGTTAACTTTCTGTATTTCCTATGCCCATTTTGGCCGCAGTGACAAAAATCCGAACTATTTTTGTCTTTTAAAAATCAAAACCCCATGGTCTAAATAGTATTTGCTGCCAATTTGGTTGAGTTTGGTCCAACAGTTTTCTCACTAATTAGCAACATCGTGTTTCATCTATCATTAGCTACAAATATCATGCTTACTCGGGAGTCTTAGAGGCGTCTGTGAACCGGATAAAAATTGGATTCGATTTTAGAAATGTGAGCTGTCGTAAAGATACTGTCGCACAGCTTCTTGTAGGGTGAATAAAGTGTGCTCCAGTTTATTTTTATGTTTACTCCAAACTTTGTTACTTTTCATGTTGGGAAAAGCATGCGAGAGAATATCCCAAATTTTCCCAAAACTAATATTCAATGTATCGCATTTTTACTTTAATCCCCTTTAAAGTACTTTCTTTCCGATGTTTGACACTTGTTTCAGAGCGAAACAATTGTTAAAGTTCAAGCGAACAATTGTCACGTTTAGTGGACTTTACTTTGACCTGGGAAATATTTGCAAATATTTTCTCTTTAAATTAGATCTTTGACCTGGGGAACAGGAAGTCTCAGAAGATAAATGTGTAGAGTTGTGGGGACGACTCCAAACGACTGCCGTGTTATTTATCGCGGAAATCTGCTTGACTGCCATGTGCGCGGAAAGCTCTGCCAGGGCCAGGGCCCAATTCATCCACTAAGAAGCACGACCCTATTTGGGAACCCTACTTTGATTTCGTGAACATAGATAGTGAAAAGTTTTCAACATTAATTTCTCACACGCTCGCGCAAATTGCCGGAGTGGCTCGGGTCAACTGAAGTTTCTTATCAAACAACCATTTTTCTTACTAGTGTCTGCACAAAAGTGCATTACAGAATTTCTTTTTGGGGCATAGTCTATTTTTTATTTTATCCCTGACAGTAAATGTTTACTTCTGTAGTTAATTCAAACTTTAGCAATGACACTTTAATTGTGGATCGTTAACAGTTTGCTATTTAAAATTAAAAATGAACAATTGAAAGGAGGGCTCCGACAACCCAAATAATTCCTTGTTTGCCTTCACAGACAAAATACTATTTAGAACATGGTTGACTGCTTCACACCAAAAATTAGTTTTGGGTGTCAAAATGACCAACATTTGGCAAAAGTTTAAATCCATGTTTCGACGAGATAAAACTGTTAAAACCATTCGAACAAAGGAGGTAAAATAATATTAAATATATTGTATTTTAGTTACTTAAAGAATACATGCGATTGCTGATAAAATTGTAATGGGTGTCACCATAAAATAACTTAAATAAAAAAGTGTGAATTGGGGACGTAATTTATAGGAAATCTTTTAAATTTCTTGAAGGGAACCCCACATGCTCCCCTTGTCTTTTTGATAATGAGGCTCTGGTCATGGTGCATGAGGGAATCCTGGAGAATTCAAAATCTCGTCAATAACGCTACGACAATCCTCAAAACAACTTTACGATTTTTTTTTTTTTCAAAAAAGAAGAAGCTAAAATTATACCTAAGGACTAGAGGAAAAGGTCAGTTAGTGATACATTCCAGTATACTGCACATCTAGCGTCGCAATTCTCCATTATACTACTTTTTCGCGCTCTTTAAAATCTAAGCACTTTGAGAATTATGTAAAATCCCATCTAGTTAGCGTAACTGGCATAAAATGTTACAGTCGTTTTGACGGAGCTTGCAGCTTCATGCCGTCTGGATTCAGTGTTCAGACGGCATGAAACTGCAAGCCCAGTCAAAAACCACGCTGATAAAAGGTGTGCCAGGTCTTGGAATCATAATTCCAAGCAGCAACCAACACGGGTAGACATATTTCACTCTTGTTGTTCGGTGCACCGAATATCAGTTGTTACGCTTGATACCATGATTGTAAGTCTTGGAACGTCCATTATCGGCGAATTTATTACTGTAAGCCTAGCCTTGCAGCCTTGTGAAATTTGAGCTCAATCTCTAACTCTCCTTCCTTTTCTGTTTGTACTATACATGCAAAAGGTCAAACTCAAAAAGAAAAAAAAAATGTTTTTTTTTCTTTCAGGAGGTCTGGTGATTCTGGAATGCCTCGAGCCCGTAACCCATCGACCCACTGGACAGATCGTCCTGGACTACTTGACGGATACGGTACTGGTCCACAGTACGACGCTGTTCGGCCAACCCCGCGTCTCCCCGGATTCGAGGCGCGCAGTAACCCTCAAGGCAGACGAGCGCAGCGTCGTCATCGTAGCACAGGAGATCACAGAAAAAGGTACAAAGGGCAGGTTTACCGATAGGGCTTAAGAAACTTAAGGTCTCTTATAGGTCTTAAGGCCCTCATTTCTGAAAGAGATGCCATCATTTTTAATTAGGGAAAAAAGTAAAGAAGAGTAAAAGGATCTGAAACTTAAATAATATTTAATTACTTGTAGAGGTGGAGGTGGCAACACCAGAAGGCCTTTTCATGAGGCTGAAAACCAAATATAATAACTTGGGTGATGACACCTATTGACTGTGTGCGTGCAAAGTGCTACAAATTGACCCAAATCAAAAAATATTTAGGCCCGAGGAAATCGGACTGTCATATATGGGAATAGCCTATTTGTGTATAATTTAAATGAGGCTGACCTATAAATGAGATTTCAGGCGATGTATTAAAAATAGGTTGAATTTAGCTACTTCACCCGCTCAATAAAGGAAAAAAATATCAGAAATATATCCTCCCAAAAACTTTGACACCTGTGATAACAAATTCTTTTCTTTTTCACCAGACTGGGTGGCTGTCCTAGACTAGGGGGCAACTTTAGGCGCAGTTTGGAACAGCCACCACTAGACGGCGCTAGAATGTCAAAAGCGATTTCCATATTACAGCTGTCCTACACTTTTGCCTTTTTATCACTTTAGAACAAAGTTGAAAAGCGTTTATAACTTTGTCCATTCTGTCTGTCTGCATATCTGTCCGTTAGCACGATAATTGCCGTAAAAATGACTTTATCAAAATGAAATTTTAGTATGTTGTTCAGACGGTCTATGGGACCTATGGGAATATAAATGAATAATATCGCCCAATTAGTTTTGGATGGAACCCGGGTTGAAAAAATGAAATACATTGAACCCTATGGGACCTCATTTCTCAAACATTTTTTAAGCAAATTTAAAATTCACATATTGCTTCGAAATTTTTAGAAAATATTTAAATTATCCCATAAAATATATAAAAAATTCAGTAAAATATGTTGGGTAGTTTTTAATTAAAAATTATTTAATATAGGGAGAAAAACAAATTCAATTAAATTCTGACTTTTGGGATCTATCAGAAAGAAGAAAGAGATATGTTATATAATAAATATCTTTCCAAGAGTTTAATTATTTTGTATATGAAAGAGGCGTCACATTTTAAAATAAATTTGGTAGATAACAATTTTTCAAATTTTTTTAAAATTTTATATAACTCTTCATGATATACTTATTTGATGGCATTTTTAATGCACTTTCCTACGTCCTAGAGAGTTAAAATTTGGTACACAGCTTAAATTTGTAGAACATTTTATTCTACAAAAATTTGGTGGATCTTTAAATATAGATCCTACATTTTTTTCGAAATGGCCTGCAAATAATCTCCGTTCACTTCTATGAATCATTGCTGTAAGATTGTTAAAATTTCTGATGTAGGCAGCACATGACTTTCCCTGCAGACTCATATTCAAGTTCTCTTTATTTCTTCAAAAATAATTTGAGTTTATCTGCACAAAATAACAGCCATAAGTATTTTAAATGACATTGAATTTGCACGTTAAACTTAAATTTGGTTCTCAGTTGATAGCTGAACTTATTGTCAAAGGTAGGTGTAGCGAAAACACTGCCCCTCCTAAAATTTCGAATGAAATTTTGAAAAAATCATCAAAAAATCAAAACCACTAATAAAGTTACGCAAATAGACATTTCTTATGTAATTTTTCATTAGAAAACGATTGACATAAATTTTAGAACGCTAACATGAACTGTTCTTGAGATATTGTACATTTTTCAAAAAAATTATCAAAAAGTCATATAAAATAAAAAAAAATATTTCTTATTGAGAAACATGTTCACTTTTCATATGTAATACCATGTGATAAATTAGGTGACATCATTCTCGTGGATCTAGCTCGTTCTATTCACGGAAAAAGATACTTTAAGTAATACTTTTGTATTTGAACGCCAATAGTCATTTATCTGCTGTAAGAATAACTTATTTCTTAGTGCATAACGCTTGGCGAGATTTTGGCGACGAATTTGGCGGAATGTCGCCAACTTGGCGACTTTTTGAAATGTTGCCAAATTAACAAAAATCTCGCCAAATGGATAAAAATGACGCTAAATCAATGAAAATGACGACTCATTGTCGAAAATTCAATATCTTGGAAAGAATATTAGTATTTACTATAAGAAAAACCTATTTTTTTTACTGTAAAAGTAGTAAATTCATTACATTATATAAGGAAAGTCATGTGTTGCCCACATCAGATTTTTTTATTTTGAAGTGGGTTATGTGATCGCATCGTATAAAGGATGTAATTATTAATTTAATTTTTATTTAAAAAACTACTGAATATATTTTGTTGATTTTTTTTTATATATTTTATGGGATCATTTGAATATTTCCTTAAACTTAAAGCAATTTGTGAATTTTAAATTCGCTTAAAAAATGTTTGAAAAATGAGGTCCCATAGAGTTCAATGTATTTCATTTTTTCAACCCGGGTTCCATCCAAAACTAATTGGGTAGTATCATTCATTTATATTCCCATAAGTCCCACAGACCGTCTGAACAACCTACTAAAATTCCATTTTGATAAAGTCATTTTTACGGCAGTTATCGTGCTAACGGACAGACAGATAGAATGAACCAAGTCATAAACACTTTTCAACTATGCTGTAAAGTGTTAAAAAAATGAGTTAGTTACTCAAATGAAATTAAAAACGTTTCCATTTCCAGGTCTTCGCTTCTTGTTCGACGTGAAGACCACCCTGCAGATCAGCGATGTCGCTTTCTTCCCCTCCAGGACGACCCACAGCTATGACCTCTACGCCACATCGTCTTCAAAAGAGGACATCTTGTTCGTGGACCTTTCGAACGGCAAGGTGGAGATGATCACGGGCGTGGGCCGGCCCGCGGTCCACGCGCTCTGGGGCAACGCCAATCGACCCATCGCCAGCTCTGGCGTCTTCGGGCACTACCTGGCCACGACGGCGGAGGGTGCTCTGTTCGTGGTGAACGGAAAGACCCGGACTGTCAACTGCGAGATCGGATCCATCGTCCATCCGCGGATGATGGTCTGGGTGAGGGCACCCTGAGAAACTTGGCAGTCCTCGTAGCGTTTGCGTCCATCTTCACTTTGCTCTTTCTTGATGACTTGAGGCACTATGATTTAAAAGGGACACATGAGAGCTGCAGACAAGAAGGGGTGGGATTATCTTATTAAGCTTCCCGGCCACACCTTTGGTTCGCAATTCCCCATAATTTGTTACGGGTGAATAAATGAATCGAATGCCATGGGGATGCGGTGCCGTGCATACTCTCAATTCAAAACTCCGCTCGCCGCATCCTTTCCCACTTGACAAGTGCATGAAACGACCTTTACAACGTCTGAATTGGATTAAAACCCTGCGAGCGAGTACTCTGAGAGCAAGCAGTTACCCTGAGAGCAAGCGGCTGGGAAAATGCTGTTTCTCATTCCTGAATGTTTTACGATTTGAATAGGGTGTTTGAGTACCCGACCGAAGTTTCTGTGACAAAAAATTCTTTTTAATGAATAAGGTCAAAGTTTTCCCTTCCTGTGTGCATCCATTTAACATTTTTTTGTAAATTTCTTCTACTTTTGACACCGGAATATCTCGCTTTCTTATCTGAGCACTGGGTTTTTCAGAAAAAACTCATTTTTATAGCACTCGTTAGCCTACTCCAAAGAAATGTTACTTTTAAAATATCTCCAAGAAGATTTGACAAAACATCCGGTTCTCAAGGCATTTTTTTCTAGCAAGCTACGACACCATTTCGGTCCAATCATCCACTTTGCGACTTAAGCCGTTTCAATAGGTCTAATAGGTCTAATAGAGAAGGAAAGGGATTTCCGATACCTTAGAGAATTCAATCTTATTGAATTGCCAGTCATTCATAAAATTAAGTTTACCGGAGCGAGTTCTTTATTTTCGAAAATAATGAACATAAAAGTGCGTCAAATGTATCTATAGGTAGCCAATTATACAATACACGAGAGATGTTGAGCGGTTGATTAGAACGCGAGATATTAAAAACAAATCGTTTTACTAAGATCATCTGTTGCGGCTGAAAATGTTTTGGACGACGAGCTGAACCTTCAGAGCACTGGATCTCGAATAAAAAAAAAAATAGAACCGTACCCTGAAACGATGCTGCCCACTCAAAAATATCGGTCAAAATACACAAAAAGGGAGTTTACTATCACTAGAATGACACCTTTAAATAAATCAATTTACAGTGACGCACTTAGAAAGGTAACTCTCTATGAATGTGTTATTTTATTCATTTATATAAGAATTGCGCAGAATGATGGATCTATTTTATTTTACATCCAAAAAACCGTTTTAAATAGGTAAAGACGCACCATGAGGTAAAGGGTGCCATTCATTTTACGCTTCCAACTTAAATGACTCCTGCTTAAATGAGTCAACTTAAGGTCAACTCAGGTCAACAGGTGAGTCAACTGACCAGCTTAAAACAATCTTTTCAGGGTACAATAAAATAGATTCCATGCAATTCTCATATAAAAGAGTCAAATAATTCATTCATAGAGTTATCTTATTCTATCTATAAGGTAGGATCAAAATTTCGGACACTGTGCTGATATCTTCAACCTTGATTGGAGGAGAGGGGAACTATTTTACCGTGGCGTAGAGGCACATGTGACGCGAGATGTGAAAAGGAAGAAGCAGGTCCGCAGTGCAGGGTTTTTCCACAAAATGCGTGTCAGTGAACTGGAAGTGTTCGCGTTCGTCAAAAACGGAAATGGCGTTTAAAGAACAACGTGCGAATATCAAATTCTGCCAGCGCACCTGCTGCAGCAGGTGCAATGTTTCTACCGGCGATTTTCCCAAGCGCTGGCAGAATTCGATATTCGCACGTTGTTTTTCAAACGCCATTTACGCTTTCGACGAATGCAAACGACTACAGTTCACTGACACGCATTTTCTGGAAAAACATCTGCTTTTTTCTTTTCACATCTCCTGTCACATGTACCTCTACGCCACGGTAAAATAGTTCCCGTCTTCTCCCATCAGGGTTGGAGATATCAGCGCAGTCTCCGAACTTTTTGATCCTACCTTGTATATGTGTCACTGGAAATTGACCTGCTTAAAAGTGTCATTCTAGCAGCCGTAAACCCATTTTTTGCCGTGTTTTGACCCTTTTTTTGAGTGTGTGGATGCGCATAAAACCGTTGGGTTCTGAGCCATAAAGAGACAGAAAATTCGGGATTTTCCTCGGGGACTGCGCTGTGCCAACTCAGTCGAGGCCTCATCTGAACCCATCTCCCGTCTTCCTCTTATTGTTGCTTACTAAATAGACACCCGTCTTGATTCCCCAACTTTCAAGCAGACGGTCCTGGTCGAATTATATTTGTGTGGCTTACCATATCTACGGATTCTCAAATGCCGATTTCTCGAGAGATGCAAGAAGAAAGTGAGTCAGTCGTAAGATGATTCTCATAATAGGTCGGTGCGGACTGTGACAGGTCATCTTAAAATTTCAGTAAATATGTACCTTGAAGTAGTTTCAAGAACACATCATTTTGTGTCTGTTTTTTAACTTCGATTGCGTTCAAATTCATTTCCGTGGTAAGAGAAAATGAGCAGCGTTTGGGGCTTTGGCTGCGTTCGTGACATTCGAGAGGGAACGAAAGAAATGAGAGTTGTATTTTTTGTGCACGTTTTGAACTGGGTAAGATGCGGTAAGCCCATGAAACTCTTGATCCCCACTTGTTAACGACCGTAAAATATAATGTTGAACTAGGAATACTATTTTATGCTTCTTTTAATATTTGCTGTTCGAGATATTTCAATTTTGAAGCCAATATTTTCTATATTTTGAAGTAAGTGAATGTTTGGTATAACCCGCTTATTTTAGTCAAACATATGGGCTGAAAACACTCAACACAAATGTATTAGAGTTAAAATGCGAAAAATAAATACCAGGTACTATAAAAATATTTTATAGCATCCAAACTGGTTTTATAGTGGTTAAAAAGTGTGAATTAAAACAACATCGCAGATAAAAATAAAAATCGGTTTATAAAAACAGACAGTGTTCAAAACGTGTCGACCGTGTAGTATTAGTTTATGGGAACTCATTGAAAGCGCATTGAATTCCGCTAAATTTCTTTTGATAGAGGGTAGTACGGTTTGTGTGAAGTCAACTTCCTGGCTTCACACAAACCGTACTCTCTCGCAGTCATTGGACTAAAACTTGGATGCGTAAAAATGAGACTTGAAATTTCACTTTTTGACAACTTGGGAGCTCTAACGATATATGCATCCGCTTTTCGGCACAAAACAGTGATCCCCATTTGTTTAAAAATGTTTCAATAGGGTGATACAGTGTCTTTTGTTCAATACCTTTTAAGGAACATTTGTATAAAAAGTAGATTTATTTAAAAATAATTTAGGATCTATAAATAATGTCTTGTGCACCAAATAGACGAGTTTTTAACCCATTAGTGCCTAACGTCCCATCCAATATAATGGGACGCTAGGCACTAATGGGTTAAAAAGTGAAGCTGGAGATGGGTGAGGTGATGAAAGGTGAATCTATGAGAAACTGGCCTCTTTCAATAATTGGGCGTATGCATTGTACAAGCTGTGCATCGGATGAGTTATCGCTTCACGACATCCGTTCGGATGAGACTGAAATTGTCCTTTTGAACGTTGTTATTAATTGGATGTCAGTGATGAGTCAATAAAGATGATCTTTCTACTGGTTACATAATAGGGGAAGTTGATTGCGATTCTTAAAGCGTATCCCCTTGTTCCAATATCGCATTCCCCTGTTTTGTGCGTGACTGTCCTGTGGCGCCAACAGAACAAACACACTGTCCGACATACCTCAGAAAGTTGGCGAGATCTTTCGAACTGGCCCACCACACATCACCGATTCCACTTGGCTGCTGAAATCGATTTCGGGGTCAGAAGGTTAGACTATTTCTTGCCCCCTTGTAAAATGAATAACCCCCATGAAATAATAGTGTGACGAAACGGAGTTTATTAATGAATGATCCGTTCTGCTCCAGTGAAATCTTGTAATACATCAAGACGTTGAAGACGCTTTTTATTTCCTTTATATAGGGAGTTAGGAATGGGTAGAGGTAACAAGCACCCGTTCTGCAAACAGTGCAGCGAAACTAGGTGTTTTCATTCACTATTGTTCGGTTTTATCTTCATCCAGCATGACATCCATTCCCGACTTATTTAAATATAGTTGAATAAAAATACTGTATTTCGTAAGAGAACAATTCCCAGATTCTTTTAACCCCGTTAGCCAACAATTTAAAAAAAGGATTTCATTCGTAAGCTTCAGCTTTGAAAGCGAATTGTTCTTCCTATTCCAGGTCAGTATTTTACAATGAACTGAAAAATATTGGTTCATTATGTTGTTGTCCGTACAGCACGCAAAATTATTGACAGTACAAATATTGGCAGTGTCTGTACGTTGCAAAAGTGCCCATTTCATGAGCACATATATATTATCGTCATGAGTACATATACATTATTGTTTGTAACATTCTGTAAACTCTGATAATCTCTTTCAATATACCAAAAGTGACATATATACGAACTCATTTTGTTAGAATTCAAACCATAAGCTTAAAGCCACACACACACGCACACATATATATATAATACAAAATAATATAATATATGCGAGACCCAGACCGTCCGACTCACCTGAAGGTTTAGGGTAGTAGAATGAATGGTAGGTACCATATATATATATATATATATATATATATATATATATATATATATATATATATATGAGGAGTCCTTAATGGACTTTACCGCTATAATCTCAGCTTTGATCTCAAACTTAACGGCAACAGTATTGTGAACTCTTAATGCTACCCGCCAAAATGGAAGTACACTATAGAAATGATCTTTGAAACTTCTTGAAACGTATAATCGTTCCTTAAAATAGCACCCTTTTCAGCCGTAAAGAGGTTGCCAATTTGAAAACGCGGTTCAGATGAGGCTGCTCGGACATTGGCATGGACTCATTCAAAAACAGATGTTCACGGAGGATGGAACTCACTCTCCATACTGTCGTTAAAAATATTGCATTTAAATTTAAACAAAAGAGTTAAAATTGGGCGAGTCTGTATCCTAAGAATGATGAACGGCTGTTAAGAGACGGTGTTCCTCTTAGGACTACGAGAGAGACTATTCGGAAGAATTGGGATTCTCGCTGACGCCCGGACTGCTGTTCCTCCAGCTGAAAGCACCCTGTTAGAGCGACAGCAGAACGAAATCGGTTAGGACGCTTAATTGTTTTTAGACGGTGCAATTTGTTTCGGAGATAACGTAAAATAGTTCATAATGGACGGCAAGATTGACCTACCAAGTACTAGGAATGTGTTCTCACACATTATAAATGCAGATAACGGTATTCAAGAATGTCAAGTGACGCTTACATAATGCGAATGTCTTACTCGAGATGCACGAAAGTGAGGTTCGTGGTTCGTACTATTTTAACGAATCAAAAACCAACGAGATTGTTTATTGAATGCTGGGGCGTACCCTCACACCAACAGATCATGTTAGGAAGTATTTGACTCTCTCCATTTGGAAGAAGAAACACTTTCCAAAACTTCCTCGAGATACCATTTTCAGATGATCGCACGCTAAGAAGACGATCTCGGGGAAAGCCCGTCCAGGTTCATGAATGGCATGGCATTCAGCCCTGCAACGAATCAAAAAGTTGTCGGCTTGACGTCGTCAAGTTTCGCCATCTGCATGTTGTGTCATTTCAAAGTAAACTTTGAGAGCAGTTTCCAAACCATGAAAAGTATTCGCATGATTACAGTAAAAAAGTGTTTGTTCATTTTAAAGTGGCACTATCCAGGCGTTAACAACGTGCGCAAAGATTTTAAACTGTGCCGTGTCCGCAAGATCCAGTGACGTCCAAGGAAATTGAGTAAGATAACAATCGCAGTTCGATCCCTCTTGAGAGTTCGAGAACAAAATGCGCTCGCATTCTTAATCCCCATTCCATCATATGCGCAGAGCCAGGTAAAAATAATGAACTCCCTGAAGCCATTGTCGATTTTCTTTGAGATCGCTGGTCAAAGAAGAGCAGATTCACTCTGCTCGACAAAGCTCGCTGCCGCACCCAGTCGAGTATTCCAATCTGTCGGGAAACCTGAATCTTCACGAAAGGCTATTCTGAAAAGGATCAACCGCAAAGTTGAAATGTTGAGTGTTCAACAAACATCATACTGTAAAGGTACGTTAAGTACTTCTATTTAAACGTTAAGGAAAATCTTTTAATGATATAGCAAACATATTTATGCCGAATACTTAATATGCGAATATTGCCACAGTTTGATCCATGTGTATAATTCAACCTCGATTTATATGCATTTTTGAACATTTTTGGATTGCAGACCCTATAACTTATAATTGCATAAAATCTCAAAATGCGCCTTTAAAATGCATACATCAAATATATTTTTCCCGTTTAATTTCTACTTTTGTTTTATAATTTAGCTCCGTCCAATACAATTTTTAAAAACGTCCAGAAATACAATGTGTTACAGGAAAACATTCCCGGCCTTTAAATTGCTTTAAATGATAGAAATCTGAGTTGCGTGGTATGATCGAATGAGTCGGTTCCCCCCCAGAGGCTCTTAAAATGGCGGCACATAGCAAGCCCTCTGGCACTGCAGTTGCTGAAGGGAGTTCGAGCTGAAGAGAGCTAAAAAGTGGAAAACGAGTCCCAGGATATTGCAATGAGAGCACGATTCCTAAAGTCTATCCTTTATCAATAAAACATATTTTTTACCGCAATAAACATCCCTCAATATAATATTAAAAGTTTTGCATTATGTGGATTGTAAAAAGTGTTTCTTCGCCATAATGTCTTTCACGAAATTGGGGGAATCTGTTGGACAAGTAACATACTATATCACAGGGTGTTTAATGAAACCCGACGTTTAATCGGGCGACTGGTAGGCAGCAGTCACTCGCCCAGACGAGACTATTCTGAACGGTTTAGCTCTGGAAAAGTATATTTTTATACGCATTTATCGTTTCGCGCAGACTGATACCGAAATCAAATCAGCGCCCCATTTTCTCGAAAATCGTTTCTGAGACGGAGTGGAATGCACAGCCAAAAGATCAAAATCGAAAGATCAAAATCCCCCATTCTAAGAAGCAAAAGTAACTGTGTAGTAGAGAAAGTCTGCAGTGATACTTCAGTCCCGATCAAGTATTGCTGCACACTTTCGAAGATGAAACCGTTCACAATACGTCATCCTATTTTTGATTCCAATGTCGACCCCCCTACCAGGGTCACAAAGACGGAGGAGGCGGACGCCACTCGAGTGGGGAGGGGGCACCGCGGCTTTATTTCTTCTTTCAGAGGGATGGAAAGAGAGGGGGGCAGGAAATATTCATAAGTAGAAGAAAATCAAATAAAAAAAAAAAAGATTTTCCCCTGTAAACACGATGTTGAAAATTGCAAAGCACCTGGATGCTCGAGTTTCTTTTGAGTGTGTTTTGGAATGGAGGAACGTTGTCTGGTAAGCTCCCGCCTCAAACTCATCCACATAGACTTTTGAGTGAGCCTTGTAAAGAAATATTATGTTTTGTGCCTTTACCTTCCGTTGCCGTGTAGTCCGGAACTGTTGCATCATGAAGTGTCTTACTTCCACGGATTTTGTATCATATCCCATGAGTTGTTCCATTTGTAGATGTATCATATGTATTCGGTAAATAAAGTCCTCGGTGTCGACGCTGTGTCTCTCTTCTTTTTCGCTCGGATGAAACTGCACAGACAAGACAAAAAATATCCGAACTCGATCCTTATGAAATAGTTTGGTCGATGTCTATGCAATAGGTTGCAATAGTTTGATCTAGATAGTAAGTGGCATCAAGAAAATTTATTAGAAACAGAAAAGTTTACCTCTATCAATAGCAAATACGGTCTATAATGAAGACCTTCGTCCCGTCATAAGTCATATATACATATATGTATACCGGTTGATTCAAAAGTCGGGAAAAACTTTAAAAATTAACAATTCATGAACTAATTTAGATGCTGTTTGCACAGAAAAAATGGAAATGAAGCCGGATTTTTGTGTCAAGTGTTAGTATAATTTACATTTCTACCGACAGATGGCGCTGTATTAGGCACCTAGTTTACATTACATAGGATAAGATGTCAGATTTAGCTACAAATGTTCAATGTTCCGTCCGTCATTCAACAGCACAGCTGTCAGACGAGCACTTCTTTCGGTGTGTTGCTGCACGGCATTTTTCAGTATTGATGTTGGTTGGTCGCGGTACACTTTTGGCTTCAGGTGTACCACAACCAAATGTCAGCAAAGAATATACATATAAAGGAGGAGATCTGGGTGGCCATGCCTGTGGAAAAGATCCTCCCCAAATGTGCAATACAGCGCCATCTGTCGGTAGAAATGTAAATTATACTAACAATATTTCTTTTTTCTTGACAAATAATTCTATTCTCTCTGTGCAAACGGCATCTATTTATCTTTATTAGTTCATGAATTATTAAGTTTCAAAGTTTCTCCTGACTTTTGAATCACCCGGTTTATATACATTATGTATATAAGAAAACCAAACTGTGCTGTAGGTTTTAATGCGAATAACTTCTGTGCTTGTGGTTTCTGCGACATGACGTTATGTGGAAATATCAAAGTTGGAGGATCATTTAAACTCAAAAATAGCGTCATTGCGTGGGCGCAGAATATAGATGCACAGAAGATACGCAAAAATAAAGCGGTTTTAGGACGGATGCAACACTCAATGTAAATTTAAAAGAATTTTAAAAATAATGATTTTTACATTGTAAAATAAAAAGATGGATGCCCTATTTTATTTTGAAGTGGGTCACGTGATCTCTTCCTATAAAATGGGTGTCATTATTATTTAAAAAACTACCGAACCTATTTCGCTCAAATTATTTTATATATATTTTATGGGAGCATTTGAATATTTCCTAAAATTTTAGAAGCAATGTGTGAATTTTAACTTCACTTAAAAAATGAGGTTCCATTATAGGGTTCAGTGTATTTCATCTTCTCAACCTGGGTTCCATCCAAAACTAATTGGGTGATGTCATTGATTTACATTCCCATATACCCCACAGACCGTCTCAACAACATACTAAAATTTCATTTTGATAAAGTCATTTTTCCGGCAGTAACAGTGCGAACGGACAGACAGACAGAATGAACCAAGTCATAAACACTTTTCAACTATGGAAAGTTTTAAAAATGGAAATATTTTTCCTAATTTTATCGAAACAGCAGATTCTAAATGTTTTTAAAAAATAATTTCAATAGTTTTAATATTTTAAATTTTCCCCGAAAAACTTACACGAATCTGTCCAAGAAAGTGTTTTTCATTCATGTTTTTCATTTCGTTAATTCATTTTTCTTACTTTCTCTCGAAATATCCTCAAAACTATAAAAGATAGAAAACGGCAAAGATATGCGTTAGGAAATTTAGTTTCGATATCTGTATTTAACTTTTTTAAAAATCTGTTACGGCTTTTGAGTCATCGCTTTGTGAAGTTGAAGATTGAAAATGTTTCGTTTTTAACATTTTCCAACAGAGTCGAAAAGTGTTTATGACTTTGTTCATTCTGTCTGTCTGTCCGTTCGCACAATAACTGCCGTAAAAATGACTTTATCACAATGAAATTTTAGAATATTGTTGAGACGGTCTATGGGACTTATGGGAATGAAAATGGATAATATCACCCAATTAATTTCGAATTTAACACGGGTTGAAAAAATGAAATACACTAAACCCTATGAGACTTAATTTTTCAAACATTTTTAACTGAAATTAAAATTCACAAATTACTTCGAAAATTTTAGAAAGTGAAGAAAGAAGAAAAGGTAGTAGTTTCATTTCTGCACACTATTGTTTTCGTAAAGCCTTTATTGAAAATCTCCATGTCCCCCATTGTTCTAATTATATTTACAAGTGGATTAGAAATTTATTTTAACCAACAGAAAAGAAAAAAAATCGGGTAAATGGAAAGGTTTTTGCACCAATTTGATACTGTATTCTACGAGTTACTTCTTTATGGGTGCACAACCTTTCCTTTCTTTTTTAGTATATTCGATTGCAAAATTATATATGCACCCATAAGAAATTAACAGCCGCAGAACTCGGTACATATACATAGTTTGAAGAGATACGCAGATGATTAGAATTTGTGAGCAAAGAAACGTTTTATTAAGAAATAGTGGCAACAAAAATATAACATTTTAGTAAGTGGTAAATCGTCCCCTGGCAGTTTTGCAATTCTAGATTCGGTGCGGCACAAAGTCAATTAAGTTGCTTATGTCCCTCTACGGAAGATTATATGCCACACATGTTGCAACGGATCAGTTTATTCAGTGGCATTCTGAGAAGTCTGCAATGTCCGTCCCAGCATATCCCAGATGGGTTCTATCGGTGATAGATCTGTTGATCTGAATGGCCAGGGGAGGGTATTACATCCTCGAAGAGATTGTTGAGAAAGTCGTGCAGTATGGGGTCGAGCGTTGTCGTGTTGGTTAATGAGACCTGGCGGCTGACAACATTGGCAGAACATTTGTATGCATAATGTCGTCGACGTACAAGTCAGCCGTTAGACTAGCTCTCAGCACTAGAGGAGATCGGATGTCCCACGAGATGGCTCCCCAGACTGTTGCATGCCGTAGGATGGTCGTGAGCCGGTCGGATAACAAATGCGGGAGCGAAATGCTGGCGAGTTTTCCTTTACAGTGGCGTCAGCAGCACTGAAAGAGAAGTGGGATTCATCGCTAAAGGCAACATACCTCCAATCGGACACTGTCCAGGCTGACCGACTTGTAAAACTACAATTATTAATCCCCCCCCCCCGTTTACACGTGAACTTATATTAAATGGTAAAGAAGTAAAATGGAAAAAAAACTCTCACTATTCTAGAACTAACCTTTAATAAGAAATGGAATTTGGAAGACCATCAGAAAAGTACAGAGATCAAAGTAAAGAAAAAAAGAAAAAGGAACAATGGAATGGTTATTTTAAGCACACAGCCTACGCATATTGGAGTCTAAGCACAAAGATCCTTTTAAGAATTATTAAACAAGCAATAAATGTACACATTGACTACGCGGTGGAGATCAGAATAGACGAGACGCATTTTATTAGACTAAAGCACGATAAACTGGTAAATGTCGCCTTCAGAATGGACACGGGCTTACCCAAATGGTCAACCATAGATGAGGTGGGAGAATTGGACTTGTCCGATTACGATATCCGTAATACCCATTGAATTGGGGTGAAAACGACAAAGAATGAAATCATAAAAAAGAAGAAATGGATGTATAAACAAAAATATAGAGATCATAAGATGTAAAAAAAAAAAAAAACATTTCGGCTACTGAAAAACTGGCAAGTATCAAACAAAGATCTTATTATGAATGACAACCTAACTTAAAACAACAAAACCCCGTGGGAAAAATTCACCCTCGAAGTTAAGGCGAAGAGCCTAAGTTTTCAAACTGCTCAACAAAAAGAAATTCCTTTAATGTTCGAAGAATTCCAAAAGGAAAAAGATAAAGCAGCTTGCTGGGTCGCTACGAATGGATCCAAAATGGAAATCGGAACTAGTTTTGGCATTTGCAGCAGCGATAACAACGATAGTAGAAGTATGAAAATCCCCAGGTGCTGTTCAATTCACACAGTAGAAAGTGGTGCTATTCATTATGCCTCAGAGCACGTAGCGGATAAAAGTAAAAAGAAAAACAATTATTATGATGACGAGCTAAGTCAGAGCAAAGGCAGCATTCGAAGCAATCATCCATAAATCTAATAGAAAAGACCTAATTACTAATTGTATAAGAAACAAAATCACTTCATTTGGCTACATGCCGGCAGCACTTTAAATGAGAAATTTGCGAAGAAAGCGATTCAAGTCAGAGCAAAGGCAGCATTCGAAGCAATCATCCATAAATCTAATAGAAAAGACCTAATTACTAATTGTATAAGAAACAAAATCACTTCATTTGGCTACATGCCGGCAGCACTTTAAATGAGAAATTTGCTCTTTAAATGAGAGCACTTTAAATGAGAAATTTGCTCTTTAAATGAGAGCACTTTAAATGAGAAATTTGCTCTTTAAATGAGAGCACTTTAAATGAGAAATTTGCTCTTTAAATGAGAGCACTTTAAATGAGAAATTTGCTCTTTAAATGAGAGCACTTTAAATGAGAAATTTGCTCTTTAAATGAGAGCACTTTAAATGAGAAATTTGCTCTTTAAATGAGAGCACTTTAAATGAGAAATTTGCTCTTTAAATGAGAGCACTTTAAATGAGAAAGCGATTCACGATGAGTGGCTTCCGAAGATATAAAAAATTTCACTCATAAAATTATTAGACGATCCATGTTGCACGAACGGTTCATTCCACACATGAATCTTTGACAGAGAACAACTGGCCGAAAAGTACCTACATTTCTTCGAAGTATCAACCTTTATAAATTTCTTTTAAGTTTCATTTTGATCAAACTTCTTGCAAGTATCGATTTTATTAAATTTCTAAGTATCAACTTTAAAAAAAAAATAAGTTGCGTGTTTTAAATTGTTAGAATATTGTTAAATTTGCAAAAAAATGACATAAAATGCATTTCTATAAGCTACGTACATTTTAAAAACATCGGACGTAGTAAGAGAATTGGCGAAAAAAAAGTCGCTAAATTGTGGAGCGTACCGGTCTTTGGGAAGATGCCCGTTTGATTCGAGCTGAAGGGTGCGCGAAACGGTCTCTTTCGTTGAAAAGTCGCATTTGAATGCTCCCAATACATTATACTACGCAGGTAGAGAAGTCGAAAAAGGTTCCACGAGTCTATCTACACCAAAAGGATCAGATCAAAGCATGGGGGGCCAAAGAAAGGGAGCCGACAACCTAGCGAGACACACGAAAATTGGGGATGACAACGCCTCTCAAATAACCTCGAAGGAGCGATGAAGGTGTTCAATTTCAATTTGATTAAAATCGTTAAGTAAGATGTTTATTTTAAAATGGACGTAATGAATTTTAAGAGGATATCCATTATGTGATTTTAGTACTCTTATTGCAACGAATTTACACGCAATATTTTAACGAATATACGAAAAGTATTTAATTTTTGTATGTGTGTGTGTGTGTCTGTTGACAAATTAGAGTCTTGTAAATAAATATGAGATATCAAAAGTTACGTAGTTTAATTTGACTGTAACCACGTTCAATAAAAATGACACCTTTTAAGTTAAATATGTAACGGAAATGTGTAACAAAGTTAAATATTCACACTTTGAATACGCGGCCGTCCAAATAGTTGCTCTTAGTCCTCTGGACGAGTCGGACGGTCTGGGTCTTCTACACTTTGAATACGATGAGAAAGCTCGCTGGGCGAACTCCAGAGGGTTGTGAACAACAGCGAACAAGGGGGAGAAACCCCCCAACGGGCGTATTACGCCTGTGTAGCAGTCGGGGTGCGAAAGAGCTTGCGAAGCGAATCTCAACGCTTAGTAAACAACAGCTAACAGTGAGCAAGCAGAACCAACGAGTTCAGAGTTAACTCAGAGCGTCAATGAACAAAGGCCGGAACAGAGCCGCACATGGGGGGTACGGACACCATTGAAGGGCTCGGCAGTGGCGAATCATGGGAGATTGTGGCCTCCGGTGATCTTTGCAGAAGAGCCCCCCTAAAAGCAAGTTTAGGGAAAAAAAGAAAAGTACTTAAAAATAAACATGTTGAATCTTGCTCTATACAAATCTTGCTATGCTTTTTTTTTCATTCAATAAACATACTTGAAATATTTGTACCCAAAAGTTTGAACAGAAATTAAATTAAAATGAGAATAGTAATATTTTATGAAAATATTGAACGATACAAGTTTTTAAATATTATACAATTTTATTTGATAAACTATGCGGTCAATATTGAAATGACAGCACACTACTAAGGAAAGAACTAAAACTTCTTAGGGTACTTTCAAAAATATCAATAAGATCTAAAAATCTAACGTTTTAACAAGGTCGTTTTCAGCGCTAAGAATTGACAGCTGATATAGCAGCCTCTTTTCTAACCATTCCCCAATAGCGTTGGAGATCATCCAACACACATAAGTACGAAGTACTATTTCAACATTTGGAAACGCTTCAATTAAGTTTTCTCCACATAAATACGAATACAAACACTTTAAATCCACTTTTTTCTCACCACAGAAAATCAAAAATATTTTTTTCCTTAAAGATATTTTACTTTTATTTTTCGTTCAAATTAAGGCTTTCGTTCAAAATAAGGCTGAAAAACTAGAAATGAAAGCCAATGTTACTAGTTTATCACTATTGACTAGTTTAAAAAGTTTTGTGAAAGAGCCATTTCTTTGTAGAATCGAAGGTGGGTCCCATTCTCCGAATGCAACCCTCAAATGGGCAAAATAAGCAAACACATTCACTTTATTATCAAAACAGCTTTATTTTCTATCGAAAATATTGACACTCATATAAATAGTATAACATTCATTCATTTGTTAGGGATCAACATTTATATTTCATATTTATACCTGCATTCTAAGCTATTTTTAACACTCAATATTTTTAATAAAAATATATTAATTTTGAACACTTTTCATTCTTTCAATAACAAAAACAACTTTTGCTGGTCCACATTTTTTGGAACACTTGAAACTATGGCTTAAAAAGTGAATCTTTCATTTTGCAAATATTGTGAATATAAATACCACTATTTTACATTTGACACTACGGTCATTTGGCGGTTTTAAATGGGACGCACAATAAAAATAAAAAGTTTAAAATAGATAACACATAATATCCCTCTGGAGGGATCTCAATATTAAAGAGGATGCCCCGCAAAGTTGTAACGACGGCTATCAAAGGGAATCCATTGGTATGGTTAAGTGAGAGTGAGGGCAGCTGAAAAATTGGCACTTTTACCTCTGAAACTATGAAAGATGCAGAAAAAAAATCAATTCGAATGTTGTAGATCCCCATCGAAGGAGTCCGAAATGACTGCGAACAGAAAGCAGAAATGTGAATATCGTATCGTATGCAAATGATGGCAAAATAAAATCGGGAAGAAAAATTGTAGCATACTCTGCGTTATCATTGAAAGAACGCTTATTGGGAAACGTTATTTCAATGAGAATTTCGAATTGAGATTTTTTTCGAAATCTCTCCCAGTTTTCGACTTAACTTGCACATTTTGCCGCAAGAGATGCTGTCAACCATACCATGCAGTAGCGCAGGGTCACTTTCATAGCTCTAGCTAGGATTGTTCAAAATTGATTGGGCCTACTTACAACTGGAGAGGGCACCCTGATTCATTTCCTTAAAAATACAGGCATGGGACCATTGCTTTCCTCGAGAGAACATTCTCACAAGCAGCCGTTCTATTGTGTACTGCTGTGCATAGGCGCCGAGTTTTCAAAATCTCAGGGGGGGGCACAATCCGATAAAGTTATATAAAAGTTTCACAAAGTCGATAAAGATATAATAAGTTACAAGGCCACATTGAAGAAAGCAAGCATATGTCAATTAGGTGAATACAATTGGTTGGAGGTCATTTTAAGCCCCTTCTTCAGACCAAAAGAACAGTATGCGCCCTTAACAACAGCCAATAACGAACTGCCCAAAGAACGGCATGTTATTTTGGCCTAAAAAAGGGGGATTATAATGCCATCGAAGCAATTGTAGTCACCTAACTGACATATATATGTTTTCCTCAAGGAAGTTTTGTAAGTAATTGTCTTACAAGCAGCAGTTTTGTAGTCAGATAACCGAGTGGTTAAGTCACGGGGATTGTACTCGGAGGACCCGAGTTCGATTTCCGACTTTGCCTAAACTATTCCCGTGTACGAGCACGTTAAATTTGTGGGTTTGAAAATCCTTCCGAGCGGTTGGTAGCAAAGGAAGGAGGGTCGGTCCCTGTGGATGTCGCCCCCACTGTGTTCCAGTCTAAATTAGATGGCATTGTCTCGGCGGTCTAAACAGATATCTTACACCCTCGGGTAGGTCGGACGGGCTGGGTCAACAGAAAGAAAGATATCAACAGTTTTATTTATTGTACGATAAATATTTTTAATCGTTTTAGGTCTATTTATATTTGTAAGCTAAGAGTTGATTAGGGAAATCCATGTAGTTACTATGCATCAATATTATAATATATAATAATTACAATGGATTTTAATATAAGAATTAATTAGTAGCAAAGCTGTTAATTAATTAAAAAAAAAATCTGAAAGTTAATACACGTTAACGCTTAATATCAACTCTTCACTACCTATCAGTTGATTTTGACACAATAAATTAAAACAATGAACCCAGCAATAATACAAAAGTATCTAAATACTATTGTCTATATTTAAATATTTTAAATTAAATATGTAAATAAATTGATCATCACTATAACCACACATTCAGCTAAATTAAAAAATCTTTAAAACAAAACAATTTATAAAAAAATCTCATAAATAAAATTTTTATGCAAAATTTGGATGACATGTTGGTTGTTGACATTTCTTATCACAACTAAAACTTCAATATTTTTTATCAGGGGGGTGGACTGAGTATACCTAGTGTGTGTGTATGTGGGGGGTGGTTTAGCTCCCTCTGGCCCTTGCCTGACTACGGTGCTGTGCTAAACGTCCGGTGCTCACCAGGAACACAGCTACCCGCGGGGTTTGCAACTTCAAACGGAATGGATGCCACCTGTAAAGACAGCACTGGTATATAGAATCCAGGCGTAATTACAGATAAGATCTCTTTAGGTAGACAAAATAAGTCATCTCTACTTCGTGGTAATCATTCATAGTTATTACTAGAGCGAAACAACTATTTTTTGGAAATACCAATAACATGGCTTTAAATATTCCATTTCTCTTTGAATTAGGTGGTCAGTCGAAAAAGTTCTGGTAACCAGGTGTTTTTGTCATTAGCATAAACATGTTTCCTGGGAGTAAAGATGAGCTTGGTTTGTGTGTGAGATAGTTTAGGGAGCTATGGTAAGGAAGATGGGAACATGACTGAACTGAAATGTGACATTTACGTTGATAGGATTTTCTTTCAATTATTTTTATGTTTAAAAAATTTCATTTTTTGGTATTTAGTAAAATATGAAGTTAGAAAAAAATCTTGAAATTTCCCAGAGGGGGCAAAGCCCCCTCTGGAAAAGATCAGCGGGGGCTCGTGCCCCTCTGCCCCCCCGTAGTCGGCGCCTATGCTGCTGTGTGAGATGACTCTCCTTGTATCCTTAGAAGATTCAATTCATCTGATAAAGAATTAAATGACAATTATTAATTTTCAATTTATTTTGTTTTGAATGAGAGACTTGAAAATGAACTTTATTGAGTCATGACCACAATGCATTCAGCAATAAGTCTTTTCGAAGCCGACAGAATTTCTATTCTTATGTCAATATTGTATTGAACGTTTCATTGCTTCGAATCTCGTCACTATAACAACCGTCGAATCATTGATAAACGGGCACATTAAGTCTACTGGTATGAATCTATCACCCCTTACAAAATGCAATTCATTTACAATACCTTGAAACTCAACTCTATTTTCAATCCAGAATATTCATTTCCCCAAAGAGACTGGAATTATCAAATAAATTCAACTTCATTTTACAAGATATTGAATAGTCATCCATTTTAATTAACTTTTTAATGGCACTTCAGCCAATTGGACGACATTCTCAAAAACTCACCAAGTTGGCAGTATTTTGTCAAATTGTTGCCAAATGTATCGCTAAGCATTACAAATGACTTTTGGCGAATGGTTGGGTGTCAAAATACAAAAAAAGAAATAATATTTTCTTTGGTGAGTGGAACAAACTAGATCTACCAGAATGATGTTAACCTATTGGCTCCATTGAATAATATTTCACAATAGTTAATGCCTTTTTAATTTTATGACATTTTTTTATAAATTTATTTGAAAAGCACGCAATATATCGAGACTAGCATGCAAAGGTTTGTCATTCATTTTCTAATGAAAAATGACATAAGAAATGATATTTTATGTAACACCAGTAAAGGTTTTTTAATTTCATTTGAAAATTGGGGATCTTCCAATTACTTTTAAAATCCATAGGGTTGTAATATTTGCACCCAATTTCATTCAAAATGCGTTTGAGAAATATCACAGATATCATTTCAAAAACATTCAATTCCAGTTCAGGGATGCTTGAAACATGCTCTACTATCAAAAGCTTCAATTTTCGTTTCCATAATAATACTTTCCCTATACATTATATTATACTATGTATGTAGGGAAAATAAAAATATTGTACGCATGTTCCAATGGATGAGCACTTTTTTAACAGTTCTGATGTATACATTCGAAAAAACAGGTCAGATTATCAAATGTATACTTGCTAAGATGTACTCCGATCAAAAATACTTTTAAATCCATATTCAAAATATAGAGTGTATATTTACATTGAAATGCTTGGCTATTAAAAACTATAATTCAGAAATTTGCTTTTAAAAGTTTGTAGATTTGACAATTTAAGATGAGATGTAAAGAAGTTTAAATGTACAAAATTTCCCCCAAAAAGGTCTATTACCCTATTTTAGAATTTAAATATTAGATGTCTAATGATGCCAGTCTAGATCTGCTTTATGAAACCCTGAAATTAAAATAATCCATTCAGGCATTAGGGGTCAAGAAAAGCCAGTGAAATACAAGATAAGCAAAATACTATTAATATTATAAACCAAGAATAAATAAGATGACAAGATGTTCCGAACCTGGACGAAGGATTTGTTATGAATATTTGAGCCAATTCCTCTATAGTTACCACAGTCAACCCTCCCATAACGCAGACCAAAAATTGCGAAAGCGATAAATTTATATTTCATATTTCATTGTGGTACTCATAAAACGCGGTTTCCATATAATGTCTCGTAATGCGATTTTTCTAGAATACAACTCAATTAGCTTAAGCAGTCTGCCTACAAGCATGAATTTTTCTATTACACTTAAGAATGGGGATTTTTTTTCTCCACCCTTTTTCAATTTCAATTATCAGGGAAATCCCCTGTAAAAAAATGAATGCATTCATCTGAAATGCATTGGTAGACGAAAATCTGGGTAAAGAATGGGTTTCCAATTTCAATTTAAATGATGTGAAAAGGGGGCTGGATTTGGGTAAACAATTAGAAAATGATCCTTCAACAGTGCGAAGTACAAGATTTAAAAGAGAATTACCAAAATTGCTTAATAGCTCTCTATAGAGAGATTTTGGTAGTTACAAAGTAAAACTACAGTTGAAAATGAAGATAGGCAACGTGAAGAGGACATTAAAAGACAGAATTAGGCCACTCATATTTGATAGTGATGATGAATTTAATAGGATTTTTGTTGGAAAACAGTTAAATTTACATTTCACATTGTTTTTTTAATTTTCTTATATGAAGTCTGAAACTTAATAAAAATAATTAAAATATGTAAACCTATATTTATAGCTTTTTGTATCTATAAATTTATATTTCATAACCGTATTCATCCTAACAGGGTGCTTTAAAAATGCAGTTTTATATAACGTAGATCGAATCAGGCTGATTTATATGTTCTGAGTTGAGCGTCAGTAAATCTTCCCTATCCGTGCTTTGTTCACTTTCGCAGATCACATTTTTCGCCGAAATTCTGCTCAAACAGTTGCGGAGTATTTTCTGAAAAATAAAATGCAATGCTTAGATTATATTAAAACCAAATTTAATACTCAATAAAATATAGAATATATATATATATATTTTTTTTTTTTTCCAAAATATTTTTGGTGTTGCCATCTGTTGTCTTAATTAAATTCATAGCGACTATTTTTATTTTTTACTGAACATTTTTAAATGCCTATTCCTTTTAATACGCTATTCAATACAACAGATCCTATATCCTGCCACAATCACGGAAAATTAATTGACCTCGAAGACAAAGAAACTTGACGACAAAGCTGCAGTCCTCAGTGATGTACATTCATAATTTTCTTAACATTCATAGATTTTTTTAAAATTCATAATTATCACCACCAGCATATGAAGAATATTAAATTTCGCAAATGCCAATCTAAACGATGCAAACTGTGTCCAGTGGCTAATCCACAACAAATTTCTACAGACAACGAAAGTAGAAAAATTTTTTGCAAGAGCTATAATGTGGTTTATTGTATTGAATGTTTAAAATGTCAAGCTAAATATATAGGCCAAATGCAGAATCCTTTAAACATTCGAATAAATCTGCACCGAAGCCAGGTAGGAAAGGTACAACAGGAAATGCCCACAGCTAATTTGGAACTGAGACATTTTCAAGCCCATGGGTTCACCAACATCAGGGTAACTATAATTGATATAGTACCAAATAAATCGGAAAGATTATGGTGGGAGAGCAACCATATTAAACAATTCAATAAGGCTTATCCATATGGCCTTAATACATTAATATTTAACGAAAACTGTAATAAAGAAAGATGCAGAAATAGTTCTTCATACCCTCTATCTGAAAATCTTATAAATAAAAAATCCCACCGATGGCAAAGAGGAAGTAAAAACAACACAATAATTATATTAAAACAGAAGAAAAAATATTGAAATTTTTAAAAACTGAAGACACGATGAAAATTGGATGGATTAAGAACATGGCCTATAGTATCAAGCTTAAATATCTACAGAAAATATGGAATTACATAATACATTTCAACTTAAAAGAAAGCAATTGCCAAAATGAAGAAGCAAGTACTAATATTGATATCCTATTGGATTTAATCAAACTCAGAGCCAGAATTTTTAATTTAACACTTACAAAAAGTGAAATTATAAAACAATCTAAAGAATTTTTTATTACAACTTTCAAGAACAAACTGTATGAGAACATTCCCTTCCATTCTATTTTAAATCATATTAACGTATATCTTCCTTTGTCCAATATAAAAATCATGATCAATTATAAATTGTTCAAAACCAACGGAAGGAAATTTTTCAATTATAACAAAATTTGTCAAGATGTTGCATCAAATAATGTAGATTCTTGTAATTGTCATGAGAATATTCATAGTGACACTCATCATAAGCATATAATCTCCGGAAATCTAGATTTTATCAAAGACAAAAGACTTAAAAACCTTCTTCAACTCGGTACAAAGTACCGTATACAAGAATTTAAAAATGTATACGAAGAATTTTATAATGATCTCGACATCTTCATTTATAGATTGGCGTTAAAACATAGTTTACCAGTACAAGCCTTTAATGAGTGGAAATATAAATTTTACAAAGCGTTTTGTCACTACTACCCGCAGCACTGCAAAAACAATAGAGAAATTAAAGTTCCATCCTCGTTCAAGCAAATTAAAGAAGAATATGTATTAACATATACCGATAAAATTGTATCAAATTATACTTTCACTTGTAAAAAGTTCTACGTGGATACACTAAACCAAAGTTACAGGGACAGTGAAATGTATGCTTTAATACCCAGTAACGCATTGATACTGACTAAAAGAATAGAGGCACTTTACAAAAGAATAGGAATTGATATTAAAACAATAAAATATCCATATTTGGTCCTGATCCCCAAATTACACAAAATACCTGTCAAGTTTCGAACTGTGACGGTGGGATGTGGTTCATATTTGGAAATAGCAAACAAAAAACTTTTGGATTTACTCATAATAGTTATGCATGATATTAAAAGACATAACTCTATTATGATAAAAAACGGACAGGAACTGATAAACCGACTAAAGTTTTGTCATAACGATATCAACTTTAAGAGTTATGACTTTCGAGATCTTTTTAACAATATTGATTTGGATAATTTACAATTGATTCTGAAAGATCTACATGAAGAATACGATCTAAAGCAATTTATAACTTATAGAAGATACATGGACTTGGTGGAACTGGTATTGAAGGAAAACATACTACACGACGGAAGCAATTTTTACAAACAAATCAAGGGCATACCTATGGGAGGGAGTTGCTCATCAATACTAGCAGATATATATCTATCTAAATACGAAAGAGGCACTCATATCCTATCGGAAATGCCCTACTTCCGTTATGTCGATGATGTGATAATTGGGGGCTATGAAAACACCCCATGTTTTGACTTTTCATTCTACCCAAGCGAATTGGACCTTATTGAAAATCCAGCGTGTGAGGACGGATCGGTAAAATTCTTGGATTTAGCTATTAAAAAACACAAGAAATATGGAATATACACAGAGTTACACGACAAAAGAGATTCATACAGGATCAAGGTAAATCATATAATCGATTGGAATTCGAACCTTGCAAAGTATGTCTTCAGAAATATAATAATTGGACATTTTAGAAGAAACCAAAATTATAATACTTTTAGGAAAGACTGCATTAGCAAATGTAAAAAATTTGCAGATGAGGCTATAGAGGGAAGTTATCCGGTCAATTTTGTACAACATTATTACAAATCGTTTTTTAAAGAAAATTTGTAATCTGATTGTTGATATAGAGATTTAATATTCATGACTGCGAAACTATTATCCTGATATTTCTCTGCGCATGAGCAACTTTACTTATATAAAGAGACGTTCCATCGGGTTGGACTAGCGGATGTTTCTCCTTCATGGATTCGTTTACTTCTTTGGTTCTGAGTCTGTTCTGGTGCTTTTATTTTCGCACATTTGGGAGGCTGACCATGGAATTATGTTGGTTCCGTGACCGTTACCCGGGTTGTAAAAGCTGCTTTAAGCGGGAAAGGGGTGTCGCAATCCACCCCTACCATTCTTATGTAATTCATATGGTCACTCCCGTTCTTTTCTACTTTCATTCATGTATTCTACTAGGGAATTTGAGCAGCATTTGCGCCTCCTCCTTTGTAGTGAATAGTTCTTTTAATTTCAGGCTTATTTGGGATATATCCTATTTTAGTCTCACTTTATCGTAATAGTATATATATATATATATATATATATATATATATATATTTCAAAATATTTTTGGTGTTGCCATCTGTTGTCGTAATTAAATTCATAGCGACTATTTTTATTTTTTACTGAACATTTTTAAATGCCTATTCCTTTTAATACGCTATTCAATACAACAGATCCTATATCCTGCCACAATCACGGAAAATTAATTGACCTTGAAGACAAAGAAACTTGACGACAAAGCTGCAGTCCTCAGTGATGTACATTCAGATCCCCTTATCCAATTTATAGAATGAGAATTTACCTTTCCGTGATTGTGGCATTATTATATAGGATTTGTTGTTGTACTTAATACTGTATTAGAAGGAATAGATATTTAAAAATGTTCATTATAAAATAAAAATAGTCGGCATGAATTAAATGACAATAGATGGCAGCACCCAGAATATTTTGGATTACAATAAAAAACATATTCTGTATTTTATTGAGTATTAAATTTAGTTTTAATATAATTTAGCATTGCATTTTATCCTTCAGAAAATATTTCGCAACTGTTTCAGCAGAATTTCGGCGAGAAACGTGGTCTGCGAAAGTTAACAAAGCGCGGAAGATGCGGTTTTCCATTTAGCACGGTACAAATTAATCTGAGTTTCTCATGACGTGGTGCAGATGAATCGCATTATAGGAGAGTTGACTGTAGTGGAAAGTTTTTAGGACGCTCTTTTTAAAAGATAGATGCTCTTTTGATCACTAACTGTCCTTTCTCTGTTAAATGCTGGGTTTTTGCTTTCAAAATTCAGAAAAGTATGCTGCTCTGGCAACGTCCCAACAAAAAATGCATATATTGCATTTCAAAAATTTACAAAGTATTATTTTCAACATTGACTGTAGCAGTTTTTAACATTTTAAAACATGTCTGCGCTAGTTATCCGAATTCGTATCCAGATTTTATTAATCATTTTCAAAGGTTTACATTTCTTGTGTGGTTGCAAAGATGACATGTTTTATTCGCTCAAATGGATTCTATTTTTTGTGTGGTTTGAAAAATCCTTAAAATAGACAATCCTACTTATAACAATTAATAATAGAAAATCCTACTTATAACAATTTTAAAATTCGTCAAGTTGAAGAGCATGTCAGGTGGTACAGTTAAGGGGTACTAGGGACAGTTAAGGAATACAAGGATGAATAAAGGTTGTCATAAGATTCAGTTTTTATCATTTTAGTTTGATAGTCGGAATAATGAATGTGCACAGAACAAGAAAATAGTTTGAAAAGAAGTTGAAATGATCGTGAAAGAAACTCGTTCCATTTACAAACAGGTTCATTCACTTTAATAAATAAAATGTTGAAATATTGCAGAAAGGGTCAATAGCTTCAATATAAAGCACACATAGTCATCACGCTTTAGGACACATACATATAAATGGCACACACATGTAAATGGCTCAACAGAGCACCTGAGAAATATATTGCATATAAAATGTATAATAAATTTGTTAATGGTATACAAAAATGAGTACATATAAGGCTGCCAGTTGCCACCCAAACAACAAGAAAAAAAAAAACATCCCTTACTTTTTCAGGTTATCGAAAAAAAATTAATTTTTATAATGCTCCAAATTGGAAAAATGAACAGATGAAAGGAATCAAGCAGAACAGCCAAATACAAGTGTTTCTAGAGACATGCAATGCAATGGTTATTAAAATTATGTACCCTATAATCTGAGGAACTTTCTAAAATGAGTTATACAAGCTGATTCAAATTTTAAAATTTCCAAACTTTATCCGGTTTTGAAAGTTTTAAAACATTTCCAACCATTTCCCGAATTTCAGGGACATTTCTAAAATTCCATGGCAGTTCTAGGTTTTGAGGGTCTGGTGGCAACTCTCTACATAAAACTCAAATACACACAGAAAAAAAAGGACACACTATCCCATAGTACATGCAACAGAGACATTTTTTAACAATGAGTTGAAATCGCACAACTTGAAAACCAGCCACTCAATAAACTAAACCGACACAAAGACACTTATTTCTACTGAAAGTAGGACAGTCCAGTCCAGTCCATTTCAATCTCCTTTAGGATGAAACTTACTAAAGGAATAGGAGTTGTAAGAAAACAGATGTGTTAAAACAAAAAACTGTATTTATTTCGATGAAACTGGCATCCAAGCAGAAATGTCACTTTATACTTTTCCCCCGGCTGCTGTCTTGTATACTCATTCCTTGAACCTTAAAATCATGCATTGTCCTAGTTTCATCTAAAAGGCAGCTCTTTGTTTTGACATGTCTGTTTTCTTCAGTAGGCTTCATCCTAAAGGAGATTGGAAAAGTAGGCCTATCAAAGCTTAGAATCATACTTTCGGTGTTAATACTATGAATATAAACTGAATGCATGGTAAGATTATGGGTGATTCGTATTCATAGATTGCCGATGAACTTCAATATCCATGCTTATAGGACTTGAATGGACTAGATGAAAATTCTTATTCAGATTGGGAAATTTTCTAGCAGATTCATGCAGGACGACTCATACCAGAAGATAAGAGCTTCTGCCTGTCTACCATTGCGGCCCATTTGGCAAAACACCGCTAACAGGGTGACTATTGAAAATGTTAAATAGATATTGCTTTGTAGAAATTGTTAATTCATATGCAAAATCGAGTGAGAATAAACCTATTTTGTTAGAGGGTCTAGGATGTTTGTTAATATTTTTGTTTCAACAGGAGGTTCTAGTCCAATTAATAATATTCATTAGGATAATTAAGAGTGGGTGAATGAGAAGGAATGTCCTGTGACATCTGGAGTGCATATTGTACTCATGGGGGCCATGAAAACTGGGGAACCACAGAAAGATCCACAAAAATTAATCTTACTCATAGTATTTAAAAGAATGTAATGTTAAAATGAAATCTTCACAAGTATGTTATAGGGGCAATCGGCCAAGTAGAAAACTCCACATTAGGGAATTCTGTAATGCACTTTTGACAAGTTGAGAACAACATTCAACAAAAGTGTGTGATTGCAATTCTAAACTGAAACAAATTTTAAGGTAGAAGGGAGGGTACAGAAAATTTAGAAATCAGTTATACCTTTATATACTATTGCTACACTCAGATACTTATATTATTACACTTATGCTGTTATTATACACACACTATATTAAAAATGATAGCTAACTCAATTGAGTATGAGTGGCCTTGTTTATAATTAAATTTTAATTTCAAACAAGGAAGGAACACAAAATTCTATGCTCAATGCAAGGTTTATAGATATTACTATCAATAAACCTTGAATATAAAGTAGTATCTATAAACCTTGTGCTCAATCAAAGTTTTGAAAACAATGAATTGCTTTTGCTCTGAGAATTTGCTTTTGCTCAAATTATGGCACTATTTTCTTGAAGATGAGTGCACTATGTGCTACCCTTTTGCAAGTTTGTATAATGATTGACAATACTCACATCAGCATATATTTTGAGTTTATAGGAAATTGAACTCAGGAACTACACAAAAGTGGATTGAGGGTGTGGTAGTCCAGTGGTTAGCGCGTGGGAATTGCACTCGATAGGCCAGGGTTCGATTCCCTCAACTGCCAAACCTACCGTCATGTTCACATGGAGTACGATCCCGTTAAACATGTGGGTCCGTAAGTCCTTCTGAGAGGTTGGTGGTATAAGAAGGCAGGTAGGGTTCCCGTGGATGCCTTCCTCACTGGGTTCTGGTCTAAATTGAGTGGCTCTTGCCCGCCGTCCAAACAGTTACCTTAATCTTTTTGGTAGGTCGGATGGTCTGGGTCTCAACAACAGCAAAAGTGGATTGAGAGCATGATTCCAAACTCTGAAAACCTTTCCGCATTTACCAATAGGATAGGACAAGCAGCCACCTTTCATGAAATAGTAAAACCTAAGTTTGCAAATATTTTGGTTTCTTTCATATATTGCATACCTGGAGAACAAAATATTTAAGAAAAAAATCAATATTTATAAAAGCTATTAGCTATTAAATTTTTGATTCCTCTCCCCGCCATGAAAACTAATTTTTTTCCATTGTAAAGAATAGATAAGATTAAATAAGATAGAATTAAATAAGATTTCCATTTGTAACCCTATTTGCACTTTTCTCAAATAAGGGAATTGATCCTTTTCATTGTACTGGAACACTTGATTTCTAAAACACAAAAGTTAACCCACCTCATTTATTTTATTTTCCTCTTTTACAAATTTGGATTCCAACAGAGAAAGTTAGTTACCGGTTGCTTTTTTAATACGTTATAGAGCCTACATTGTATTCATTTTTTTCTGTACTATGAAAAGCAGTCTTCCCAAATTGCAATCCTCACGTCATTTATGTTTTCAAAACAAACAAGGTTATTATATGAATTGAACATTAATACATTTCTAGTGTCCAACACTATATCCAATCGCCCCTTTTATGTGAACAGTCATGATCCATATCAACTAGGACGCATCTTGAGCAACAGGTTGCCATGGTGCCAGATCATTTTTAAAATTTCTTTTCACTGAAAAATGTCCTTTATACACTTTGCTACTTTTGCCAATAATCAGAATGACAACATCATTTTGACACCCAATCTATAGCTCGAACAGACATTTCAAATATTTATTGTTTGTGCAAGGAAAAAGGTTGACACAATTCATCTAGAAATGAACACACATGAAAATAGTGTGGATGCCGACATTTTTGGACTCGTTCCGAGGTACAAAGATAATTTGTCTAGCCCTGCTAAATTCTAATCAATCAATACATATATATTAACCTTTCAAAAATGTCATTTCTTTTACCATAAAAAATGTCATGACAGGTTCTCATTATACTGATTCAGTGGCACAACAGACTCAATTAACAGAGGACTTTATTTCAAGCACCCTCTATGCTCAGAGGACTTTATTTCAAGCACCCTCTATGCTCAGAGGACTTTATTTCAAGCACCCTCTATGCTCAGAGGACTTTATTTCAAGCACCCTCTATGCTCAGAGGACTTTATTTCAAGCACCCTCTATGCTCAGAGGACTTTATTTCAAGCACCCTCTATGCTCAGAGGACTTTATTTCAAGCACCCTCTATGCTCAGAGGACTTTATTGCAAGCACCCTCTATGCTCAGAGGACTTTATTTCAAGCACCCTCTATGCTCAGAGGACTTTATTTCAAGCACCCTCTATGCTCAGAGGACTTTATTTCAAGCACCCTCTATGTTCAGAGGACTTTATTTCAAGCACCCTCTATGCTCAGAGGACTTTATTTCAAGCACCCTCTATGCTCAGAGGACTTTATTTCAAGCACCCTCTATGCTCAGAGGACTTTATTTCAAGCACCCTCTATGCTCAGAGGACTTTATTTCAAGCACCCTCTATGCTCAGAGGACTTTATTTCAAGCACCCTCTATGCTTTCAACCCTTTAAAAAAACTACAACTTTCATGTCATGCCCCTTTTCTCCAGGGTCAGTCGAGTAATATGCCACAGTTAGTTTTTCTTTATTCTATTTAAACTGTCATAATTGAGAAGTCAAATTCTCGAATGCTGGAATATATAGATCATTTCCTTTTAGTTCAAGGTCAATCAACTTCAATGTTTTTAGCTCCCATTATGTTATGTCCATTTAAAATTTAAAAATTCGATGGATTGACTTTGCATTCAAATGAAAGTCTAAATAAACCATTGCGACAGATCACTCAAATAATTACAAATATTTTTCCCACTTAAAAAGAGTACTCAGACATTGAAAAATGTTTACAGGTATGCACATATTAACTCTTTTTATACCGTGAAGCAACAATGAATTCAATAACAGGAAACATCAATAGAAATACAAAGTTTAACTTCTGGAAGACACTATCTAGATTGTACGACATGGATTGTACCTATTTAACACATGTTAGATGGCTCATGTAGTTTTCTTCATTTACAGATATTCTAATGCGATTCTACACACTTTAGTCATCTACAACAAATAACTCAAAATACATTAAAGTAATCTCAATATTCATGTAAACCTAGGACGAACCTCTTAGGATGAAACATTTCTATTCCTCAGAGGTTCATTGGATTCATTTTATGCATTGACTAGATGATATTTAATTGACAAAATTCAAACAATATAAACAAGAAATCCCAACTGCATTATTTATGGATGTAAAAGTTGTTATTCGTGCCACAATAATGCCTATACAGTTTTATCCTACTTTGACAAAATTTATGCAATCTTCAATCAAATGCTACAACAGTCATATATACTAAAATGAAACTAAATGAAAAATATAAAATCCCAATGATATTCTGAACAACACATCACAAGAAAAACTGATACAGCTTAAAATTTATAATTTTTAAGTTATTACGGTTAGTTGGATCAACATTAATTAAAAGTATATCGATTTAGTTTAATAAATCTACCAAAAATGAATAAAAGGGTTAGATTTTTTTATTATAATATACTCTCATCATCATCATAAATGTAATAAAGGTAATTATACATTATGCATATTTATTATTTGCATATTAACCTTTTGCTTACGGGTGGGACAGCGAAGACCCTCTCAAAAAGACAGGCATTTGACATACTCTATCGAACTGTTTGGGATAGGGCATGTCAATTTTTGAGATAGGGTATGTCAATTTTTCTTCATTTGGGATCCACCCATAAGCAAAAGGTTCAGGAGAGAAATGGATTTTTAATATATGTGGCAAAGCTAGAAAGTCAATTTCTTCACAGCATGTCCCAGCTCGATATTGCTTCACATATGTATGTACCTAAGAGCTTTATCTTTCCTATGGCTATGCATTAATGGCTATACATTAATTCTATTGCATTAATTAAGGTTATAAAAAAATTTGGCATTTAAAAAATATGTTCACTTCTGAAAATTGTATTTTGCATTTTCTAAAAAATTTAATGTGTTAAGGTATGTTAGTTTTCTTTGTGTCAATTCAAAGTAGCATCTTTGACTTAACCTAAATATGTCAAAAGACAGTCTCTGCTATTTTATTGTAGATGGTAATCTTAACATCTTGATGTTAAAATTCAAATAGACATACCTTTTTTTTTTTTTAGTTAGAATTTAAAGTAAAAAATTTTTTATTGAAAACTAGAAATGAAAATGAAAAAAAATAATGAATTATATAAAATCTAAACTGGATTAAATTTGCTTATATAAAAGTAACACTTTCGGATATTTTGGAGTTCCATTCTAGTACAAAGTGTGTTTAGCTGAAGAAAGCAAAAAAAAATGTAATTTTGTATCATTTTACCATGAGTATGTTGGCATGATATTAAATTGCAAAATTCAATAATTGTAATAGATTCGGTATATACTATCAAAACGGCTGACTTTTATCACAGAATTATGCAAAAAATTAAACCAATAGCTGCATGCATTGGGTGCATATTTTTTTTTTAATTATATATTGTTGGCAAATAGAAAATAAGACTTATGTTATAATATATTTCCTATTACTATAAATAAAATAGAACTGCTAGGTTTACCTACAAATTCTATTTATTTACATGGATGTATTTAGAACACATTTAGATTAGTTTTCGGGCCTTTCACAAAACTCTAAATTGAAACGTTGACCAGCAAAAAAGAAAAAAAAAATAGTATAAAGGCAGTTTCTAAAAATATACTCTTCATATGTGTTTTGTCAATCATCCAAAATACACCAGTACAATATAAAAACACTAAACTATCTGACAAGTTTGAAACAAATGTCCTATAAAAGAGAAATTAATGAATTTTAAAACTATTTTTATATAATTTTTTAAAAATTTAATATTTTACGTGGGAGAAAATGGAAATATTTCAATTTTCATAATTAAATATTTAATTTATTCAAATGTCTTTTAAAATATGTAATGATTCAGACATAACAGCTAAAATTTTAACATGTTCTCTATGAAGCGTTAAGTGGCATATGCAGAGAAGAAGCATTACTTCCAGTTCACAATTTGTTTTCAACTAATTTGTAGGCAATATTGCTTGTTCTTTTAATTATTTAGAGGGTAGGGCTGTTTGCTTTTATTCATCAAACTATAAATGCTAAAAAATGAGAAAGTTTGTGCCTTCTTAGATTTAATGAAAAAAAAATATTGCAACTTTTTCTAATATTTATAAAAATATATTTTTCAGTAAATATCAGAAATACTTCAAAACAATTTATCAAATCTTTAAAACACACAAAGCTTAGTTATTTCAGCATCTATACTTGAAAAATGCAGCAGAAGAAAAATCCTTAAAATTGAACGAGCTAAAGATTTAGAATTTTTTTGAATTTGTTGACAAGGAAAACTGAAACACGCAAAGAAAGGGAGATTTTTTCAGTCATTCACTGACCTCTCCAGACTCTAAGGGTTTATTTATTCCAGACAAAAAGTGTAAGTCCTATTAAAACCTTCATTACAGCTTATCAGAAGTTCCATCATCATCATATCAGACCTCCATATATCAAACTTCCATATATCAAAATTCTGTATCAAAGATTTGGTAAATCCCTGTGATCATTACATAGAAAACTTTCTATAAATTGAAAAAAATTTCTATCGAATTTTTCGCAAGACAATTCAGAATTTTTCAAAAGTGGAAGCACTGACTGCTAACAATGGAAAAACACTGTTTTGAAGATTTTAGAAGAGTGAACTCCGGATAGCATTTTTAATGTTGTTGAAATGAAAATGTTCTTTAAACATTTTCCAAACAAGACTTACTTTTAAAAAACAATGATTGTCATGACGGAGGTAGAAACAGCAAAGAGAGTAAATAAAATAACTAAAACTGCTAACATTAAATTTGCATAATACAAAAAGCCAATAGTTGAAATGTTTTTTCGTCAATTGGCAGTTACCAAAGAAATAGACTTTTAGACCATTTCTTGCTTCAGTGTTTCATATGTCACATTGTTACTTTTTTACTTCTCTTATGCTATTGCTACTACTGCTTTAATAAAAAAAAAATTAAAAGAGGATTAGGCAGAAAAGAAAAAATTGTTCTCTTTGTGGACAATTGTCTGGCTCATCCTAATGTATCATCAAAACTATCAAATGTAAATTTGATTTTTCTTGCTCTAAATATAACTTTAAAATTGTAGCCAATACACCAAGAAGTTATAAAAAATTTTCATCATAAATGCACTGTCAGAAGACTTATCTCATTATCTGGATCTCAGAAGATGAGCAATATACTGATAAGGTAATTTATCTGAGGATTTTGTATAACTGAACTAATTAAAATGTGGCAAAACAATGTTTTAGAATCATCTAGACAGTAGAAAATTGTTTTGAAAAAGCTGGCCTCATCAAATCACCTCAAAAGAAAATGTGCTGCCACAAGTTGAACAATATTAGAATGGAAGGACTTGCAGACCAAATATCTTAACAGGGAGAGAATTTCCCTTGATGAGGTCCTTGGCATTGACGAAGACACAATAGTTTCAGAATACCTGAAGGACGACGGCATAGTAAGTCCACTTCAGAGTTCAGACAGCACAGAATGACACCAAATAAGCTAAAAAGAATGACACAGGAGAACCCCCCCCCCCCAAACCGTCTTAAAAGAAATGTTGGCAGCATTTGAAACACTACATCATGGTCTTTAATTTGTTGAAAATATTCCTGATTATGTATTTCACAGATTAAATGAGTTTAAACACTTATTACTTGATAAGTAGGGGAGACTTGGGTAATGGCGATCACATAAGTAAATTTGTACCGTACAAGTCTAATTTTAAAGCTATTTTGTTCAAACCACATGAAAGTCAATAAGAATTTTATGCACTTTTTAGTAATATCGTTAAAATATTTTTAACTTTTTTATTATTATTAAAATATTTTTTAACAAAATTGTACCTTTGACCGGCATTACCCCTAGCTTGAGGTAATGACAGTCAGTATTAAAACCCATTGAAAACCATAGTAAAATAAATTAAGGGTAAAATTACTTAAAACAGTTTTTACTCATTTCGCTGTACTTAATTTACAATACTCTAACATGAGGGTTACTACATTAGAACAAATCAGACTAAATATATATATATATATATATATATAAATATGCCTAATAAAAATACATTGCCTTTATTCATAAGTCACATTTGTAGCTCTCAGCACTATCCCATCCTGAACATGCATCATGAGCCCATTTTCTACAAACTGTGCATAGAAACCAAAGTTCTCGATCTATTCCAAATTCTCCATAATAAAATCAAACTTCTTCATTGTTATCAAATTCTTCAATTTCAGATTCATCTTAACACAACATCTTTCCATCATTGGAATCACCAGAGTCGAAAAGTTCTGTGCACAGTCGTTTCTTAGTATTCCTTTTCTTTTCAGTTTTCGAGTTGGGGCCAACAATTTTAGGATTATTTGGTTTCTTCATCTTAGCTTCTTTTCTGATTTTTTTTTCTTCAAGCTTTTTCTTCATTGGGATCGAGGTGAGGATTTCTGAGTGCTGTTTTCATCTTGGTCTTTTGGAAGTCAAATTATCCGGCCAAGTGCTGCAACCAGGTAATGGAGAAATTTCTTCTATTGGAACTATCTTCTATTGGAACTCTTCTATTCTCCGACTGCCATTACTCCAGGAGCACGCCATATTTGCGAACATTAAAACCAAATAAACTATTTCTACACTGAAAACAAATATACTATTAAACAGTACCATTATTACAGTATAGTTTATGATATACGATAATTCATACCTAGGTGAAATTCGAGTACTTACCATGATATAAAGATGATTATTTCTTAGATCACAAGAAGCAAAAAACAACTTCCCTTCATAACAACTAGATGCGCAGGGCGAAGATGGCATCACTCGCGAAGAGAGTTCCCTAGACGACCATGAGGTAGCAGCACTCGCTATTTCATTTCTGCCACAAAGCAGATGCGAGATACCTTGGTGACCGCCATTACCTGGTGACCGTCATTACCCCAGTCTCCCCTAAGTATGAACACTTATTCATTATAAATGAATCATTATCGAATATTTTATGCAGCAAGACATTAGAAATTTTTTTACAAATATAAACGCATACTAACTACATAAATATGATGTTTTTTTAAGTATATTCAACACATTTTTTATTAATTATGGTTTTTAATTATTTATAAGAACATAACTTGCACTTATGTAATTCATATTGACTTAAGTTACTTATAGGATAGAGGCACATTGATTAGGAAATGTGTTCCTAAATACTACACAATACATATGTATAAAAAAACATAGTTTCTATATATTGTTCTTTATATCAAATTTTTTTGTATGGAACCATCGACTTTGATATATAGAGGTCTGACTGTAGTAAGAAAGTAATCCCACCACCCCCCATTTTCGGAAGTAAACAAATTTATGCATCACATTAGAGTAAACGCTGCATATAATGCCACTTCATTTGGCATTAAAAGAAGAGTGAATTTTTGCAAGAATTAAGATCGTAGAAATCCGGAGTTATGCTGCTGACTTCTTTTGCAAATAAAATTGTATAGGAAACACATCAAATCATCAACACTTAAGAATAAAGACAACCAAAAATTGGCTATTAAAATCACAATCCATGATGTAAAAAAAATTCACAACACCATAGTGCTTACCTTTCTGGTAGGTCGGACGGTCTGGGTCTCAACAACAACAACACCATAGTGCTTTCAGGCATTATTATACCTTTCATCAGTGACAAAGTGAAAATTGGTGGTGAACATGAACGTACTGTAGGCATTCGTTTAGCTGAGCATGCTCACAATGTAAAAAATAGAAAACTGCCCACGGCTCTTGCCCAGTTTGTTATCAACGATAATTTTCATCCTATGTTTGATGACTTTTTTTTAATTAGCTGCAATAACCGCTGTAATATTTTACTTTATGAATCCCTTTTCATTTATCTTTACTATAATTTTATTTACAATTTTGATCCTCGGTTATGTTTGGCATCTCGTTTTCGGCTCACTAAGTGTTAAACTAAGTGTTAAACTAAGTGTTAAACTAAGTGTTAAACTAAGTGTTAAACTAAGTGTTAAACTAAGTGTTAAACTAAGTGTTAAACTAAGTGTTAAACTAAGTGTTAAACTAAGTGTTAAACTAAGTGTTAAACTAAGTGTTAAACTAAGTGGTAAACTAAGTGTTAAACTAAGTGTTAAACTAAGTGTTAAACTAAGTGTTAAACTAAGTGTTAAACCATTGTATGATTTTCTGGATATTTAGCAGCTGCTTTATTTTGCTTTTGATGACATGTCTATTGGTTACCCAGTTATTTATGAACTTTTTTTCTTTTTGTATTTTATAATTGAATGATGTTTTTTAAATGTATCATATTTAATATGTAAAATGATTAATATGCAAATTTTGTCTCGCAGTTGTGTCCTATGTATTTAAGCTTATGTTCACCACCTATTTTCACTTTCACTGATGAAGAGTATAATAATGCCTGAAAGCGCCACAGTTGTGAATTTTTGTACGTCGTAGATGGAGATTTTAATTGAAAACTTTTAATAGCTAAATTTTGGTCATCTTTATTTTTTAAAGTGTCATGATTCAAAGTTTATGATTGCTAACAAGATTATGCAAATATCTCTAATCATCTTTTCCCTTTAATTTTTCTGACTTTGAATAATTAAAAACACATCCAAATTGCTATTTTTAACAGTTTGTAATCCCCCAGTAAAATGAACACAACATATTTGTTTGGAAACTAACACATGTGAGTTTTTAAAAAGTACAAATGGAAAATTTTCACAATGCTTTTTTTCTTTTATGCTTTAGAAATCATTAAATAATCTTCAGAATGTGAAGATCTAAAAATATAATTTCATAAATAAAATTAAAATAGTAAAATTACAGTATATTTTACTATCATAATACAATAATAGTAAAATTTATAGTAAAATTAAAATTTGATAATTAAGTCAATGAAAACCCTAAAAACAGAGCAAGTGCATAGTGAGAAACTGACTTTCCTAGAACATTTTACGGATTGAAAAATTTTGCTCTTTGCCACCTACTTATGATTCAAAACGTATGCCGGAAGTAACATTCCAAGCACATTTAACAGAAAATTGTCGAAGAAACACACATTTCAAATTACAACTTTCAAGTGATCCTTGAATCAAGATTTCATATCACAGTACAAGTTTAAATAAATAATTTCTTCATTACATTAATGTTACAAATATTTTGTATAATTTATACAACAAATAGATTTATTTCAATATTCACGACTTATTTACAAGTGAATTAAAAAATTTTCTCTTTGTTCATTCATATTGCTTTGAAATATACAAGGTAAATGCTTTCTTTCATATTTAAATATCAATTTCGAAGCATGTAAAAATATCGTTTAAATCGAAACATGTAGAATAAAATATACAAAATTGTATAAAGTTCCATATAACAGCTATCAAATATTTGATCCATAACACGGGTGCATCATATAAAAGAGAATAATGAATTTATGATTTACAAATTAAGAATAAGGTAGGCATCAAGAACCATGCTGTCATACATTTTTAAAGGTATCAGAAGTTTACCCGATGCTTCCCATTAAATCAAGAGTACAAAATGTATGTCAATTTGAAAAAATAGAATGTAACTCTTTAAATACTTATACCAGAAATATTTTTCTTTTCAAGACCGGTGTAAAATATGTTGTGAAATATATAAACTTGCTTTCTTTATGGAAATATTTTCAATCAACACAAGCATTTCTGGTGCATACTTGCATTCATCTTCAACAGCACATAGAAGAAAAGGAAAAAAGATGCATTTTTGTACGACCAAAATGTTGCCATCTTTAATATATAGAATAAAATGTTTGTGCTTCATACAATTCCATATTTTACCATTCATGTTTTAAAAGTTTGGCAGACGTGCATTAAAAAAAAAAGGGGGTGGGGTCATCTGTGAGGTGTTGTGCACAATAGCTAAAAAACAAATGCTATAGAATGGCATGTGCACATATATTATGGAAATAACTAGAAATAAGAAACATATTTTGCAATTTGTATGATTAGAACATGAAATTATTCAAAATTTAAGATTTTTGTATTATTTTCTATGAAGAACAATAATTACTAATGGTATTACTATCATTGATAGTAATACTGACAATTTACTTTTTTACTTTCCCTGCTATGCATAGTAATGCATAGGGAAAGTATTGGAATCATACCGAAAATCGAAACATGATTTTTCGACGGATCTACACGTTTTGGGATCTCTAGAAAGCGAAAAAACAATATTTTATAGCATGATGTCTGTGTGTGTGTGTGCAGTGTATGTATACACTCTAACTCAAAAACTAATGGACCAAATTTCATAAAATTTGGTAGGTAAGTCCCTTGTGGGTGACCCTGGTGTTGATTAGTTCTGGGTACAATTCGAGATAAAAGACCTGACTTTTTTTGCGAATTGGATCACAAAAATTGCCTGTATCCACTCCAACTGAAAAACTAAGAGATCAAATTTTACAAAATTTAGTAAATAAGTTACTTGTGGGTTACCCTGATGCTAATTAGATTTTGGTACGATTCTGAAAGAAATAACCTGCCTTTTTTTACAAAATGGCCCACAAAAATCTTCAAAATCCAAAATAAAAACTCAAGTATGCTCAAATATATTAATTAAATGCTTGTTTTATGCGTCATTTTTGACGGTGAAAAGAATAAGACCAACCGCATTGTCCTAAGACTAGCCATTCTCGAGATATTTTAGTGTTTTTGCTACGTTTTAGGAATAACTCTGAACTACACCTCTGAAAATAAATCCAGTTAACAAATAAAAACGATAACTGAATTAAAAGTGCAATTTCAGTGCCATTTAATAAAATTATGGGTGTTATTTTATGCAATCAAACTCAATTTAATAAATTATTGAAGAAATAAAGGGAACGTGAATATGAGTCTGCAGGAAAGGTCATGTGTTGTCCACATCAGATTTTCTCATACATCACAGTGTGACATCATTGTTTACATCAACATGTTAGATGGAATAAACACTGATGTAGTGATGGATCTAGTGTACCAGATACGATAAAAAATATGAATGCATGTCATTGAGAAATTGTACCACATAGTGCGAGCATTGTACTGCACAGCAATTTATAACCATTGTATTAAAAAAAAATTCCAATTACACCAGCAGAAGCATACTGGGATAGCAAAGCAATTTTTCCAAGCAATTTATGATTTTTGATACTTTATAAAGCTGTGCAAGTTTATAAAGAGATCAAGTTCAAACAAATAGAAATTTTGTAGCTTCTTAATATCAAAACGTTAACTAGCAAAGGTTCTAGCTTCTGAAACGTTCACAAGACTTCTCAAATTCATTGTTTGAGATGATAATGATTAATGGATGTTTAAAGGTCTCCCTTCCTCCATTTTTATTTTCTTTACAATACATTGTAAAAGTATTGCCATTATCAAAAACTAGAGTTCGTGTTATCAACAGAAAATTCTATTTTGGAGCACGACAGAACACAAAAAATATATTTAGCATGATATTTGTGCAATGGATGCCTCTACATCAAATGATTTTCTTACCATCCAATTTTATTTTGAAAGGGTTTAAAAATAAATAAGTAAATAAAAACCAGGATTTATCCAAATTTTATTACATACACGATTTCTGATAAAAAATACTTTTATAACACTAAGACGAACATTAAATATGAAACCTTTTTTCCAGAATTTAACTAACTCCTTTAAACGAGCCCCTTCAATTGACATTTAAACACAGCCAATGTGTGATCCAATTTCAAATAAATATTCAATTTGCATATTATTGCACCAATGTCAATAAAGAAAATTAATTTCTGTTGGATAGGAAATGTTATGTGTAGCTAGCTAGCTCATATCAGGTTTTGGCTGTAACATTCCATACCAGAACATTAAGGGCCTGCAACTGCATACAATTTTGAACATTTTAAAACATAATTATATGAAGAGAAAAAAAGCCCATTCCAGGCCTCCTACCCATTTAAAAAATCTCATGATTAATTTGAAAAACAGAAACGTCCAACATATCTCATTGTTTCTACCCAAAGATAATGTATCTCCCCCATGTTAACCTGATTTTTATAAAATAAATAATTTTTTCATTAAAAGTAAGCAATTCTTATGAAACTGCTTTTGTATATGCTTTTGTTGCTTATGTTTTTATCATACTTATTGTCCATTTATAGCATTTTGCTAAAGGATAACTATGCAATATAAGTGCTATATCATATTTAAGATTCAATTAACTTAGACATGGATGTGATTTAAGCATTTATTTCAAATATGGACTATCATATTTAAGATTCAATTAACTTAGACGTAGATTTGATTTAAGCATTTATTTCAAATATGGACTATCATATTTAACATTTAATTAACTTAGAAGCTAGTATATAAGTGCTATCCTATTTAAGATTCAATTAACTTAGCCGTGGATTTGATTTAAACATTTATTTCAAATTTGGACTATCATATTTAAAATTTAATTAACTTAGAAGCTAGTATATAAGTGCTATCATATTTAAGATTCAATTAACTTAGACGTGGATTTGATTTAAGCATTCATTTCAAATATGGACTATCATATTTAACATTTAATTAACTTAGAAGCCAGTATTTAAGTGCTATCATATTTAAGATTCAATTAACTTAGCCGTGGATTTGATTTAAACATTTATTTCAAATTTGGACTATAATATTTAAGATTTAATTAACTTAGAAGCTAGTATATAAGTGCTATCATATTTAAGATTCAATTAACTTAGCCGTGGATTTGATTTAAGTATTTATTTCAAATTTGGACTATCATATTTAAGATTTAATTAACTTAGAAGCTAGCATATAAGTGCTATCATATTTAAGATTCAATTAACTTAGACGTGGATTTGATTTAAGCATTTATTTCAAATATGGACTATCATATTTAAAATTTAATTAACTTAGAAGCTAGTTTATAAGTGCTATCATATTTAAGATTCAATTAACTTAGACGTGGATTTGATTTAAACATTTATTTCAAATATGGAGTATCATATTTAAGATTTAATTAACTTAGAAGCTAGTATATAAGTGCTATCCTATTTAAGATTCAATTAACTTAGACGTGGACTTGATTTAAGCATTTATTTCAAATATGGAGTATCATATTTAAGATTTAATTAACTTAGAAGCTAGTATATAAGTGCTATCATATTTAAGATTCAATCAACTTAGCCGTGGATTTGATTTAAGTATTTATTTCAAATTTGGACTATCATATTTAAGATTTAATTAACTTAGAAGCTAGCATATAAGTGCTATCATATTTAAGATTCAATTAACTTAGACGTGGATTTGATTTAAGCATTTATTTCAAATATGGACTATCATATTTAAAATTTAATTAACTTAGAAGCTAGTTTATAAGTGCTATCATATTTAAGATTCAATTAACTTAGACATGGATTTGATTTAAACATTTATTTCAAATATGGAGTATTATATTTAAGATTTAATTAACTTAGAAGCTAGTATATAAGTGCTATCATATTTAAGATTCAATTAACTTAGACGTGGATTTGATTTAAGCATTTATTTCAAATATGGACTATCATATTTAACATTTAATTAACTTAGAAGGTAGTATATAAGTGCTATCATATTTAAGATTCAATTAACTCAGACATGGATTTGATTTAAGCATTTATTTCAAATATGGACTATCATATTTAACATTTAATTAACTTAGAAGCTAGTATATAAGTGCTATCATATTTAAGATTCAATTAACGTGGATTTGATTTAAGCATTTATTTCAAATTTGGACTATCATATTTAAGATTTAATTAACTTAGAAGCTAGTATATAAGTGCTATCATATTTAAGATTCAATTAATTTAGACGTGGATTTGATTTAAGCATTTATTTCAAATATGGACTATCATATTTAACATTTAATTAATTTAGAAGCTAGTATAAAAGTGCTATCATATTTAAGATTCAATTAACTTAGACATGGATTTGATTTAAGCATTTATTTCAAATATGGACTATCATATTTAACATTTAATTAACTTAGAAGTTAGTATATAAGTGCTATCATATTTAAGATTCAAATAACTTGGAAGTGGATTTGATTTAAGCATTTATTTCAAATATGGACTCAAATGTCAATTCATACTTACGTACCTATATATATCCGGAGATTCTTCCTTCAAATATAGGCAGCACCAAAATAGGCTACAATAGCGCAACCGATGATGACAATTATGACTATAATACATGTCAGGATTAAAAACCTTTTCTAAAATAAAAGAAACAGAACAAAAACATCTTTGGAATCACACATAAATGGGCAGTGAAAGAAACTGATTAATATTTAACTAAATTGCTATTCAGCAATATTATCCTTTTTTCGGAATTGCAAACATTACAAAAAAAACACTGCATTCACTATAAACTTTGAAAACTGAAATACATTCAAGACTAAAAGACTAGTAGATTTTAACCTCTGATAGATCAAACAATATTTTAGAATTAAAATATATGTATTATATATCTGAGCTCACAATTATCGTGTCCATCAGCACGTTTCAAACTAAACCAACACCTTATTTAAAAAGTGCAAGTCAAATATCACTCATAAATTTCACTTATATTATTTATTTTATTTCTCCTCTTTTACACAAGTTTTCAATGTCTGACTTTTTACTTTCCCTGCAATACATGGTAATGTATAGAGAAAGGATTGGAATCATGCCAAAAATCATAACTAGAGTTTTCGACAGATCTACACGTTTTGGGACCTCTAGAACATGAAAAAACTATTTTTAGTGTAATGTCTGTGCAATGTATGTATCTACCCTAACTCAAAAACTAATAGACTCAATTTCATAAAATTTGGTAGGTAAGTCACTTGTGGTGACTCTGATGCTGATTAGATTTTGGTAAGATTTTGAAAAATAGGACCTGCCTTTTTTTACGAAATGGCCCTTTAAAATCTAAAAAAAATTTTGTCAAAATCCAAAATAAAAAACTACATGCTCAAATGCATCCATTAAATGCTTGTTTTATATGTAATTTTTGATGATGAAAAGAATAAGATCAACCTCATTACTCTAAATCTAGCCATTCTCGAGATATTTTAGTTTTTTCGCACTGTTACTCTACCACCTTTGAAATACCGACCATTCAAATGGTTGCTCTTAGTCCTCGGACGAGTCGGATGGTCTGGGTTTTCGACCACCTTTGAAATAAGTCCAATTACCAAATGTAAAAGAAAGTTAATTAAAAGTGTAAATTTAGTGCAATTTCAATTAATTATGCATGTTATTTAGTGCAATTAAATTCAATTTAATGATTTATTAATGAAATAAAGAGAAAATGAATTTGAATCTGCAGGGAAAGTCATGTGCTGCTCACATCAGATTTTTTACACCTGTGTTTAAAAAGAGCAATAGTTAATAGTACAATAACTTAATCAAAGTTAAAATTGTTTATCACTATAAATTTATTACACACTTGCTTAAGGTATAAATATATGTTGTATATATGGGGGGGAACACCAGCTTTTTTTCTTTTTACCACTTTCTGATTAAAATTTCAAATGCTAAAAGGTAGCAAAAATTGACTTTGCAAATTTGAAAGTTTGACTCTTGCTTTTGAGTTTCAGAAGTCGATGTGACTTGCAATTTTACAAGCTAAGAGCAAACTCTGTATATATTATATAATATAAATGATTGGATAGGAATTTTCTGGATGCTGATTAACAAACTTTATGCAGTACTACTCGAGATGTTTACCTTCAACCCTCCTTCCAAGGGGAACAGAGAATCCAATTCAATTGTTTTTTAATGTGGTTTGAGTTATCCAAAATTTGCAACAGTGCATGCATGCATTCAACATTAAATATCACACCTTTTTCTTTAGTGGGATGCAGTTTGTTAAGTATGTGAAGTGAATGGGAAAAAAATGCTGCAATTCTACAGGGTGATTCAAAAAAGTTAGGCCAAACTTTACGAGGTGGCAGTACACACTAAACCAAGCATTTTTCGTCAGAGTTTACCAGGTCGGAAATAAAACTTAAAGGTGTTACAGGGCACTGACTTGTTGGGAAGAGGCTGCTCCACAAACTTAAAAGCTTCATTCTGGTTGAAAAAGAAAACCACGTATGCAAATTTCATCTGAGGAAGAAAAAGAACCTTTATGTAAAATTTCATGCAAATGTACAGCCTTATCAGTTTGCAACAGTTATTCGCAGCTCTAACTTTTGAGACAATGGAGCATCATGATCACCAGATCTGTTGTCTTGACTTCTTTTCGTGGGGATATCTCAAAAGTCTCGTCTATGACACTCCCCTTGAATCTGAAGAGGAAACAAAATTTCGGCCACTGCTGCTGAAGTGCAAGACATACCTGGTCTGTTCGAAAGAGTTCGCCAATCCCTCTATTACCGCTGTGAGACGTACATTCAGGTTGGCGGTTGCTCTTTTGAGCCATTACTGTAATTATTGTTTTATTAAATGTCATTTTATAATTTCAAAGTCATTTTTGTGTTTTCACTTCACCTCATCAGTTTTGCCATTAAGTGCCCACTGGCACCTTTGTTTCATTTCCGACCAAATAAACTATGATGAAAAATGCTTGATATGGTGCATACTACCGCCTTATAAAGTTTGGCCCATCTTTTTTTAATTACTCTGTATATTTTATTTCCCATTCAGTTCCGCTTACTTTCTGTGGTACCTATAACATAGATGTTATAAGATATGCAAAACAAGCCTGCCTTTACTTATCAATATGTTATCTTCTATTGCTAAAATAAATTAATCGATGCATCTAATACAAGAAAAGAGAAGTACAAAAGGCAAAGAAACAAAAACAATTAAACCAAAAATAACTTTAAAATGTCTTTATTATTCACAAAATACATATTAAAAACATTTTAATGCTACATTTTTAATAAGGCAACAAAGTAAAATGCAATGAAACAAAGAAAAGCATGCAAACAAAGAATAATTCTATGCTATTCTTAAATTACATGCATGCTTCCTGGTCATGTTTAAATAAGTTTTCAATCACAAAGACATTCAATTTAGGACAAGCAAAAATACAGATGGGGTTTAAAACAATCTTAATGAGTAAATGTTAATATAAAAAAACTTTAATAATTAACATAAATATTTTAATTATTACATAGCAAAATATGAATAATAATAATCACTCAATCTCGAGAATAGAAACATGCAAAATGAGATTTTCAAATAGACAACAATAGAAAAATAGATTTGTGCACTTATACATTTTAAAAACCTCCCCATTGAATTAAGTAACATTAAGATAAACACTTTAAAAACCAGATATCACTCGGTTATCAGCAACATCCAATTATCCTCAAATTCATTAAGTAATTGTTCCATATAAGAACATAAACAACAAACAAAACTCTGACTAGAAAATTTGTTAAAAGGATTAACAAAAATAACACTTTTTAATAGTGGAAGCTTCAAACTTCAACCAAAATACCGAAAACTATTGATTAACATTCATTGAATTCAAATACAAAAATTGCATCCACTGATTTACAATATTCTATATTATATTTAGTTCATAAACAAAATAGAGCAGAACTTTTCGTAAAAAGAAAAATGCAATTTTTAAAAAAGTTTAAAGAAAATAACTTTGGTTCTCAGAATTTTAACTACAAATGTTTGTCCGTACTAACATTTGTATTGCGTTCATGTATTATTTACTGGTGAATTTTAACATGAAATAACATGCAGGGTTGATTCTTAAATAAGTATATCCATTTTTATACAAAACCAAACATGAATCAGGGATATTTTAACTTTGCAACACACAGATGTTTAGTGGATATACAAATCGCCAATTTTAATCAAATCATTCACAGTTGGGTTTTGGTATTAAAGAACTGCTTCCGATAAAAGTTTATTTTAACTGAATGGCAATGCAGTATATGAAATCCATTTTCAGAAAACTGAAAACAGCAAACAATTTTTTATAAAGGTATCCCTAAGGCACTGACAATAGCAATAACAATATATAAATGACATCCATATTGAGTCCGGACTTGGCAACCTTGTTCAGATTTTTTAAAGAAACTATTAAATTTTATTTCTAAAAATCGCCGCATGGAAGTTTTGAATGCATTAGAATTATTAATCAGTATAAATCGTGTTCCCATAGATATGACACATATTGAAAAATCTATGGCAAAATGGCAGGAGTTGTCATGCGCAGATAAATGGCTGAGTTACTGAAATAGTCTGAGCAACCCATGTCAATTTTGAGAAATTTACTCAAAATGAATGAAGTTTGTTTTGGGAAACTTCATTCCTAGTTGAAAGAGCTTTTTTTCTTGACACTGAAATCTGCATTCTTGTGAAAGACACAAGAATGCAGATTTCAGTAGCGATAGAACTTTTAAACATAAAACTAGAGGTGGCAAGAAGAACCAAAAATACCAAGAAGTCAAAAATACCAATTCTTTTTTTTATAACATATTTGATTTAAGAAATGTATGGTCTTTGTTGTGGGAAAAGCTCATAAGTCAGTTAGGCTTCTAAGATGTTAAAAAAAGAAACTTTAAACACTTAATAAATTTTGTGCAGATAGCAGTGGGGTAAAAAATATAAATTAAGAAAAGTTATTTATTTATTGAACTCATAAATGCATAACAAACTCTCCAAATTTTTTCCCCTCGATATTTTAAATTCCTTGTTTTTGACTTATGCCCTTTTTCTCACCCGCTCTAGAAAAATGAACAGCAATGAGGACTGTTCTGACACAATAATGGGCAACTGTTAAAAAGAGCTCTTTCATTTGAAAAGTATTCAAAATCTGAAAGAACAAAGAAAAGACAGGAACATGAAGGATCCATATTCATGCAGCCTTTATTTAATTGAAGAGTTTTTAACCTTAACAATGGGAGCAGCGTGCTTTAAAAACAAAAAATTATAAATGTGTCAATTGATACATTTGTGAAGGATGTTTTTCCCCCTCTAATTTCAACAAACACCTATTAAGCTGCCCGTGTGTCGGGACTGGACTCTGAAAAATGATGACACCCTACATACAAATTAAGACTTAAGAATTTCCCTTTATTAACATTCAAAGCAAGGATTAACAGATGCAGTCAAGAAGAATGCAAATGGAGATTTTCGCTAGACTTTGCAGCTTTGTTATGTAAATAAAATGAAACTTTCACTTTAACAAAAAATGAAATAACTGTGCACATTCTGGAGACTCAAAGATACACAGAATTCCAAATCTTTCTATAAATCGGAGGGGCTATGAGCATACGTTAGATAAAGGAAGCCCAGAGCCATAGTTAGAACTCAGTAGTTGAAGAGTGTTGAAGACCCAGACCGACCGGCTCGTCAACAGGGACATGAGCAAAGAACTCAGTAGTGTAGAAATTTCAAATACAGAACATTTGGATTCATCAGACAAAAGAAAATAAAGCTATATATTTAAGAAACAAAATAAGTTTGACAATCTTCAAAAATAAGGGAATATATTAGTGGAATGTTTCAGCAATATTCTGCATTTGTACCATAATAACTATAGAAACAGTAACTTTCAAACTATTTTCATTACAGTTAACTTGATTAAAATACTAAATGTTGCTTGGATCCTAAACAAAGGATCGCTGCCTAAATAATACAAATACAGATAACACCACTCCATTTCTAAATGGCCTGTTTTGAACCAAACTGATTCCTGTGCTCTGTTTATTCCCATGCACAACCATGTCAATTATACAACACAGGAGAATAGACTCCTTTGATATGCCCTAAACAAGTGTGATACACATAAATGAAAACACTTGAAATCTCCAAAAAGAAAAAGTTCCAGAATTAAAATTTAAAAAAAGTAATTGCTATACCAATGAATTTTTATTCGATTGAGTCAAATTTTCAGAGAGCACTTATAATATTGAAATAATTATATATTCCACAACATAAAAGTTAATCTTTTAAATCTAAAAATTTAGAAAATAGCACTCAAAGTTGATTTGAGATAGCCTGTGTCATTTTATTTTTTGCTGTCTGCCTGGAATAATACTGATCTTGAAGTCAAAATTCTAATGGATTTTCAGCTTTAAAAGTTTATTACTTTTAAACTAATTCAAATTTCGAAAAAGTTCACCAAGGTGTACTGTCCGGAGACGTGATGCACCTCTATAACAAATTTCGATACTGCCCCGGTGTTTTGATTTTCTGCAAAAGACGATATACACAGACAGACACACAAACAAACATTCTCTTTCATTATGTAAGAGAAGATGAAGGATTAATTTAACCTGAAGACATTTGCTATTCCAGGTAGGAAAATGCTTTGATAAAGCCTTGCAAACATTCATTTCTATCATCTCCATGTAATAAGAAAAATAGTCACACTCATCCCACATTCTCATTACAACATTGGCTTAATTAATTGAGTTTAAATAATGCTTTTACATATGTTGTCCAATGAAAAGATATGTGTAAAATATTTTAAAAAGAATCATTGCAAGAGAACAAACATTCTACATCATTAAAATCATAAATATCATAAGATTGAGCATGGACATTATATGATATTTTGAGTTACAGGGTGAGTACACTTTCCTTAAAAAAATTCCCAGGACTTTCAAGTACCATGCAATTATTTTCAAGGATATCATTTCTTCCATATTATGAAGTTGCATGCATTTCTGGGAGGAAAAATCATAGCAAACTAGCATTACTGTTCAATGCTGAAGCCATTGAGGAAATTTTTGGGAAAAAACAATGTTTAGGAAAATTTCAGCAACAGCATAACTACCAGGGAAATTTCTAGAGAAAGCAGAACTTTTCAGAAAAAACACAATACTGTGAATCTGCAGAACACTTTCAACACTGCCTTTTTCAAGCACTTTCATAGGACTTGAAAATGTTAATCTGAAATTCAAGTACTTTCCCAATTTTCAACCATCTGTATGCATCCTGGAGTTATGTACAATAACAACTTGCCATGAACCCTTTTTGCCCATTTAAAAAAAGACAAAGAATCTTTGTTAGCCCGCCTTCTTGCAAAGGTATTCACAGCAGGCCCAAGTAGCTTAATTCCTCGCGTTGGGGAAGACTCAACCAAGAAGTTTGATGTGAAATGGGTCACGTACTAATGGATTCGCCTATGAACTAGCTAGGTAAAAAAACGATAAGTCTGGTTTGATATTATATTATTTTGTAATCAAGAACCTGTAAATAGACTAAATGTTGTCATGTAGCTTTAATGATAAATGAGTTCAGAGTCTTGAATTAGAGACAGGGTGGAGTACTTACACGCTAAAAGCTAACAAACTCTAGAGTTTGTTCCATAAGTAACCAAAAAAAAAGTTCGCTTGTGACACAGGAGCAGTTCAACACCATGTTAAAATGGAAAAAATGCTGAGGATTATGGATAGAGTCATGTTATAATGGGACATCTTGATGGCCACAAAGTAACTAATGGAAATAGTGGCGTGACAGTTTTAATCAAAGGATTGGAGAAAGTGGTATGCTTCTGAAGTGGACAGACTTTCTGTGGCAATCTTTGACAGAAATCTTCTAGCCCTTTGAAAGATGGATGGATGGCCTTCGATGCAAAAGAGGTAAGTGGAAGATTTTACATAAAGTTAGTGCTCTGTGTATTAATCAAAGAGCTTATACACATGAAGACACTACTGGCATTCTGGCAACATTATACGCCATAAGCCACAATTTGAGTTGCTTGTGATATCACAACCATTTAATTTATCTGTTATTATGAAAATCGAAAACAAATTATATAAAATTAAAACAAGATATACGAAATAAAATTAAAATATCAATAGATTCATTTAATAGCAAAATCGCAGAGTTGAGGTGGTAATGCTGAAAATGGATTGCAAGTGACATCCCGTCAAGGAAGAGCTTTAACTTACGGGGCCAGTAGTATCTCCATGCATATAAGCTTGTTGGTATCAATGTGGAGTATAAGATAAAAGTGAGTTTAAATTTAAAGTTGGTTCTCTTTATTTGTTAGGGGGATATTTTTAAGTAAAATAAGGATTGTGTGTAAGTCATGGATTTTAAAGTTGAAAATTGAAAAGAACAATCTAAAATCTATAACAGAAATTTTTTAAGAGTAATGATAAGAATAGTGTTCACATACGAATGATATTGTTGAATATATAAATATTGTGAAATTTAATTTTAATAAGAAATATTGCTAAATTTAAGATTAATGAAAAATAATATTAAAGGAAAGTGATGCAATATTATTGGAAGAAAGAAATTGTATTAATGAGATATGGTTGTGGGTTAAGTAATGCTAATAGGCAGAGTTTATAATTGAAGGGAGATTTTATATGATGGGATAGAATGGATTCTCTGGCTCATTAAATAATGGAGCTTCGAGCCAGTAACTAAAATTTGGATGTACGAGGAATGCCTGAATAAAAGATAAAGTGTGAATTTTAGTGTGTATTATAATCAAGGTATCTATGTGTCAGTAGTAGTATAATGCTTTATAACTATTAAACAGTAGGAGTTAACAATTAATAAATTGAGTATCTTCCATAATTAGTGCATTGCGAACAATCTGCAGTTTAATGCAATATGATATTGGGTATAAAATGATAATTTAATATTGCTATGGTTGATGGTTCAGTCCTGTCACTGGCTCATAGAGGAATTTGTTGGAGCAGCAAGCAAGATGTGTGGAAATGTTCCACTAGGAGTGGGGTGCAGAATATGAACTTTTCAGCCATTGTTGGTTAGAGAATAGATGGACTAAAAGTTAGGGGCAGGATCACAAACCCTTTTCATTTTATAAAAGACTGAAGAAGCTTCGTTATACAGCTATTTTGCAATGGGAGATGTAAAAAGGGTCAGTTGCTAACAGACTCTCCTGTGAACTAGCAGGGGGGGAGGATGGTGGGATTCTATAGGTCCGGTTTGATATCACATTATTTTGTAATAATCAAGAACTTGTAAATTTATACATAGATGAAATGTTGTCATGTCCTTTTTATAATAAATTCGTCAAAGTTTTGAATTAGAAACAGAGTGGAGCACCAGTAAGCTCAAAATGGATGAACCTTCAAGTTTACTCTAAATAACAAATGTAAAGTTTGCTCACAACACTTATTAAAAATGCTGATTGCAAAACACTTTCCTGAAATTGAATTGAATTATCTGACAGTACATATAAATGGGGTAAGAAATTAGACTTTGTGACAGCATATTGAATGACGTAACTCGAAAATTTTTTTTATTTTAAATTAAGTTTCACTCAGCCATTAGAAAAACTTTCAATATAAAACAGATTGGTTTGTAACTAAAGAAACCCATTGGACCCTTCCGGACACATTTACCTTCAAACCACTCACTCTCATACATAGAACCACTTATTCTGGAGGCAAACATTAATCCTTCTAGATGTTAAACCATCCTATTATCAGGGTGCATAAGTATATGTAAAAGATTCCTGCCAGCATTTGAGTTCTTTATTACAAAGCACGTGAAGACTACACACTTTTGCCAATCCATATTATAATTTATTATTACACACACACACACATATATATATATATATATATATTAGAAAGAAGTAATAATAAAATTCAAGTAATCGTTAAATATTAACATCACCATAGAAGCAAAACCACTGCTATAATGCTGATAATATAAAAGATCAGAACAGGCCCAAGATTAAAAAGAATTAAATTCGCCTTCAGGTCTGAGTATTTAATTCTAATTAACCCAAACAAATGCCTGTTTCAGATTGGACAATAATACATTACTATAAATATCCAAACTCAGACTGCAGGCACCAAAAGATGAAAAAATGAAGATAAGAAACATTAGGAAAATTTGTATTACCATGTGGCAAGAACCCTTCTTCTTTCACCACATGTATATGTGACCAAACTCAACAGTATAATAAATATCTAGAAGCACCGGAATGAACATGACGAAATATAATCTAGGTGGAGGTACGAATGTTCACAGTGACACTCCGTTCACACACACATTATATATATATATATATATATATATATATATATATATATATATTGTTATTTTGTTATTTTAAAGAACAAGTAGAACTTGGGTGGCTATCATGTCTGCCATGAGGATACTGCATAAGTCTTTCAAGTTTTGTGGGACTAAAATTATTCAAATATTTCATATTTTTGTTGCTATAAAAAACTATTAATAGAAGTTTCAATGCACATGTCATTAAAAGAAATGTTAATGTCTCTTTTTAAATACTTATTTGATGCAAGCAAGTTTGAACAGAATTACAAAAGTCAAATCACACCCACAAAGACACATACAAATGAAAAATCATCTTAATGTAAATGATTTAGTTTTCAATACATGTTAAATATTTAAGTAGATTATTTTACCCCCCCCCCCCCCCCCATTTCTGCATTTCTAATATGGATCAATAGAAAAAAAAAATGACATGCAGAAGAGAATAACACAACACTGTGTTAAATGTGAACTTCAAACAACATTATATTACATTCAATTATATAACTTTAAAAATTAAAAACATGTATTTCTGAAACAGAAACATTGGCATTACAAATGAATTGTAGAAAATTTCTTAAAATAAATTACAAAATACAAGAAATGGAATGTTTTATAGGAACTCGACTTATAAAATATATAAACTTTAGGAACAAAAGTGACAATTTGAACTGAACTTAATTATTCTTTTGAACTGAACTTAATTATTCTTTCAAGCTCTTATACAAGCAACAATCTTGTGTAAAACACATATCAGCAAAAGATGTCAGAACACTGTCAAAACCATCTTTTTTTACTACGGATCGATTGTATAATGTAGAATTAATATTATTTTGCATGCTGAATCTTTTTTGACGGATGACCCAACATACAACATTGAATTGAAAATAATTTATATTAGTTTAAATTTTTAACTTGAAAACAAAATCTAATTTTAAAATCATACACATTTAAATATTTGAAACACCCTATTTATGGGTGTTTGACTATTAGTCAGTGTAAAATAATTAATTTAAACTCTCAATAAAACTTGGAATCCTGTTCCAACTGCAACCGATGGACACGTTTTGACACTGATCAGCTAGGCCATCAGCACAGATAAGTTATTACTGCATTGGCAACCTTAATAAATATTTTAACTCAATTTTGATGGAACATTACAGTATCAACAAGTAGGGATCCTAACCCCAAATATCTATTACGATGGTATTTATCTTTCAAAGTTCATGAAATGTAAGTAAATAAGAAAGCTACATCATTCCCACCCTTGGTGTGGTTTTTGAATTTCACCAGCAAGGTGCAGGCAATGAGATAGCAAAGGCACATAAAACTCCTCTGGAACAAGGATTCTAATTCTAGCACTTTCCTGGTGGAACTTTTGAAAGATTTGCTTTTAGCCAACAGTAGCATTAGTCTTAGCTCTATGCACTATCAAAATACTGTAAAAGGTAAATGGGGGTGAATTTTGCAAAGCATGAAATCTGCCCCAAACAGAATTCTATCTAATATAGAAACTCTGCTGCCCCCCCCCCCCCCTCTCCAAAAAAAAGGTTGTAACAAAATCAGTGCAAGACAGAAATCTGCTTATGACTGTATTATAGATTTAATTCAATTTTAGACACCATTTGAAAACTTTCACCAGAAAAATTTTGCAGACATTTAAATTACTCTGCAATAAATATACAATGTTAAAAATAGCATAAACAGTTGATAAAAAGTATCAACGGGTTTCAAATGAAAAAAAAAAAGAGCCTTCTTCATCAAAATAAAGACAAGCAACAACACTAGCAAAAGGTAAGAACGTGTCTTTCCTGTGTCTTTTGCTAGTATGCCTGCTGTGCCTTCACAAAGAGCACCCATATTTGCCTTGAAACCAATCAATACTTTTAATCGATTTTTATACTGTTATTGCAGATTAATTTTAACACCAGTTTGAGCAAAAATTTCATATTTAAATCACTATCAAAATTTCCTGCACATGAGTGAAAAAATTAAGTACAAATCTGGTGCAGGTAAAATCTGGTAAAAACAGAAACAGCATTGTCTCTGAAACAGAACATTGGTTAGATGGGTAAAGATAATTATTATTATCATAATACTGTTTAAGAAGATTTTCAACAATGTAAACAATTTTAAAATAATATTGCTACTAAAATGAATAACTTTTAAAAGATCTGTTACATCTGCTTTATTTTTAGCAAGTTCAGAAGGATTTTAGCACCACTATCCTCATGTAATTACTTTTATTATTTGTTACTGATGAAAATAAACTTGACAATCCATTATTTCTCTGGTAAGGGTGGAATCTTGCCCCCAGCGAAATGACGGTTAAAATGAGTTGAACCACATTGATAAAATAATATAATCATTAAAACTTCACAAATAGTTACCAATACTTTTAAATTATCTCCAATAGTATATCCAGATTAAAATCAAACCTGTATTATCACATAAGCATCTTGAGATTAAGGACGATTCTACTTGATAGTTGTTCCAAGGATAATCCCAAGAATTATTATGAATACAATAACTGCTATGATACTCAAGATGATAATTTTCTAATAAAATAAAATTTTGAAAGGAACACATTATAAGATACAAAATAAACTCAAAATAAATCAAAACATTAAATCATAATGTCAAATAAAAATAAAAGAATCACGTAAAATCAAATAAAAACAAAAAAAGCAAACAATTGAAATATGGCACTAAATAAAACACTACACTAAAAATAATGTAAAAAAAAGAGCAAAATAAACAAAACTGCTACAAAAAAAAATACGATAATAATAATAATAGAAAATATATATATCTTACAATTCAGACCGTCCGACCTACCTGAAGGTGTAAAATATCTGTTTGGATAGACAGGACAGTGCCATCTAATTTAGACCAGAACAAAGTGGGGGCGACATCTACAGGGACCATATCCTCCTTCCCCTACCACCAACTTCTCGAAAGGGCTTGCAAACCACATATTTAATGTGCCCATACTCTGCATGAATTTGTAGACATTTTGGCCAGAGACGGAAATCCCTGCTCTTGAATTTTCCCCATAAAAATTAAACATTTTCCACTTATAGCCTGCTGCTGTAAAGGAGGAAAGGGAAAATTCATGTCCATCCTTTTAATGCCCTATTTTCTGAAATTCTAAAGTCATTCAAAACTGATTGGAATACTTAAATGAAAATTGAATCAAAATTCACAATATTGAATGTTGCTCTGTAAATTCTTTCCCCCCTTGAGAGGATAGTATGCCAAAGCCCATTCTCCTTTTTTATTATACATTACCTAATTTTGCCAAAAAGTCGAGAGTTCTTGACGAACCCGAAAATTGTCAAGCTGCTAAAATTTTCACAGTTTCTAAAATTTGCCTCTTCCACTTTATAGAGTATATTAATAGAATTTAAAAATAACCAATGACAGAAACATGAAATAGGCTATTGTAAATAAATATTGTATAATAAATTTTTTATTTTATAATGAAAGATATTGTGTAGCGAGAAATAAATATTATATTGTGTACAGTATTACAAGAGAAATGATGAGACAACTATAAAAGAGGATCTGGCAGAAATTTCTTAAGGGGACGCTTCAGTTAAAAAAAATCTCTGTTCCCTTGAAAATTGCACCCGGTGACTCAAGAGATGGGCAGTTCCTTTTTTCAAATGATTGGCATCTGATGGGCCAATGAGAGTAAGTAAGGTGACGAAAGGCCCTTGGACCTCTATAGTTTATGACTTGCTCGCCTGTTCAAGAGGATAAAGGGGGGAATCTTAGAAGGGTGTGTGGTTTGGGAGACAAGGTAAATGAATGAAAGAATGAAAAAAAACATAACTGGAGGCTTTTCCCACTTACTGAAAGGAAAGTTTCCTATCCATTCTTGTCAAGGAATAACCAAAGAGTTCTCCTAACCGATTATAATATAATTCTAATATAAATATATATATATATATATATATATATATATATATATGTGTGTGTGTGTGTAACTTCAATGTGTGTTTTGGAGACTAATCCAGGTACAACACTAAAATGTGTGTATTAAAAAACTGGAATTAAAAATAAAATTAATGATATTTCTATGCCTATGAGTCCAGAGCGATAGTATAAAACTAATATTTATTTAGTCATTTTGAATATATCATTATTTCCTTTTTAAATAGTATACATTAGAGTGCATTGTATGAAATTTGAAGTTTGAAATGGACGATACAGCACTAAAAATGTGATATTCTACATATCGCATTTTTTAACCTTGCAGGATGTATTTGGAAATTATAGTATTTAGCATGAAAGTTCCTTGTGTTGAAAATGATTTGTTTCAACCGGGGTTACTGGGAAATCTCAGGTTCTGCATAGTAATGAATAGCAATGGCAGTTGCCACTACACGGGCACTGCGGAACTGCAATTCTATTCAAATAGCTAGTCTCTAGCAGCGGTACTGCACTTTCATGGCATTTTTACAGAAAATTGATTTCATTTCTTGACATAGTAACTCAATAGAGACCTATATAATAATTGTCCTACATGTGTTTTTTTATAAACCCTTCAAAAGCCCCGGTGGCCTAGAAGACTAAATCTTTGTATACTCAAAAATTCAACTTCGGTACAGAACTTAACACAGTCAGAATTTTGAGGGAGAAAAACTACTGGTTCACCGAATATTTATACAAACAATAAAAATTATTTACAAACAAGAAAGGAAAAATGATTTCATTTATACAGATACTGTAATTCAATAAATACCTATATAATAATTATTCTGCATGTATTTGTCGTTTCAAGCTCTTCAGAAGCTTCCGGTGACCTAGAAGACAATCTTTGTAAACTCATAAATTCAACTGCGGGACAGAACCTAACGCAGCAGGAATTTTAATGGGAAAAACTAATTGGTTTACCAAATAGTTAAACACTAGCTGAATATCTATTGAAATTCAACGGCCTCCCAATGAGCAAACCCCAAAAACACGACATTTTAAATAATCCAATTTTTCAGTTGTCTTTTTCAGACTGTTCACTCATGCACTAAATTTTAAACGTATGTCTCACTTTAGACTGGGCATTTCTCAGTTATTCAGCCAATTAAACATTTAACGCACATGTTAAGCACATACACATAGGAGTATTTAAGGGAGGGATTCACCCTCCCCCCTTGGAAATTAAAAAGTTTCAAAATATTTCCTAAACACACAAGTGCTCAATCATTCAGCTTGTCATTCTGGAGTCCTTGAACTAGAAAAGCAACCCGCTTTTAACTTCAATAAATAAATAAATAATAGGAATAAGTAAGGAGTTTTTAGAATTTAAGAATTAAGAAAAAAATGTGTTCCGGCTACTGCGTCAACTGCAATAAGGGGGGAATTATCTAAATTTGGAAAAATCCCAGCTCTCGGAACCGGCAGAAGAAAAGGAAATGTCGAAGATCAAAAGTCAGTTATTTAGAGACTAGAGGTCTGCACAGGTCTAATTTTAAAAATTTTCCCGGTTCAAAAATATCAAGATTTGACTTGACCAAAGCCCGAGATTTTTTCACTGGAATTCACCTGAGCCGTACCGTAAACACTCAAAACCAACCCCAATGCAGCCCGGCCTGAATATTTTCCAATACATTGAAACCTGTTGGCTTGTATGCTGATTAAAATTTGCCATTTAAGGAATTAAACACAAGCTCATCCCATATAGTATTAAATGTAAAGGAATCCAAACTTAAAATTAATTTCAAATTAAAAATAATTAAAATCAAGAATGAGTATTATTATAAAAAATAAATTTTTATTTATCATTTTGGTTGAAGATGAGAAGGGATGAAAAAAGACTGGGATTATGTTTTTAAAAATGCTTTCTTCATTTATCAGTGAACAGTGCAATGACTATTTAGTTAGAACTCATCAGCATCAAAGATTCGTTGCAACAGTTGCAAAACAAATATGCCATATGCCACAATTGTTAGTGTTGTTAAAAACTTTTCAATGCGATTAAACTTTCTATGTAAGTATATATAGATAATATTTTTTTTAATTATGACATAATTATGAATATTTTTAAAATTTAATAATTTTAGTAAAAGTGAAAGATGTTTGGAATAAATACATTCAAGGACAATAATTTGCATTATCTATATGTTGATTTCAAATTATGATAGTTTGCTCAGATACAGTTTTATTCAACATTTGTTATGGGATAGAAATCGCCGGAACTGTTAAGAATAAAATGTATTTAATTTTGATAATTTAGAAACATTCGAAATCTAAGAACTGAAATTAAAATCATAGAAGAAATTGAATAAAATATCAGTGATAAATTTTAAAGTAAACAGTATCTTGGATTTCTTATTTTCATTTATTTATTGGATTTCATATTTCCACCACCAGACAAACAATCGCAGTACAAAAGAGATTAAACTTTTTGCGACAAATTTAAAAATAAAACAAATTGAAACTAGCACTTGACCAATGATAATAATCTAATGATCATTTCCTCAAAAATTAAATTTGGAATGTATTTCTTCCCTATTCAATTTAAAAATCACATGATGTTACGAAACATGACAATTGGTGCATCGGTGTATATTTATACTGCTGTATCCAGGCCAGAACATATTTTTTGTTCTCTTACTATAGCTTTAAACAAATTGAATGTTGTGAAGAGCAATGTTTTATTTTGACTTTGGAATGTCGTGGAATAAAGAAGTCTTCAATTTCTTATCCAAAATTATAATTTTTCTGTATCGGGTTCTAATTGACCCATCTGTGCTCACTGTGTAGAGTAAAATTTTATTACCTAACTAGCAGCATGCCCGTTCTTCATACGGAGTATCTCTAAAATGTGATACATTCAGCAGTAATATATCACAATACTGTAATAATTAATTATATTTGAAAACCTAAAAACTTCATCGAAAAAAATGAACTTGATTTAAATGACGTCATCGAAATATAAATCGCCTGGCTCTCTATGGCTTTTTACAGCAGTTATCGTGTTACCGGACAAACAAACAGACAGAATGAACAAAGTCATAACCACTTTCCAACTATGTAGTAAAGTGTAAAAATGGTTATTTAATTATCAGCATTTTATGAGGAAGATTCTTTCTTATGCTGCTATGACTTATATAATGCAATGATTTTTTTTTTCTTACATAATGCAATGAATTTACATCTTTCACAGTGACAAAACAATGTATAAGATTCACGGCCCTATGTTTAGGTGTATGTCACGGCTATGTTTAGGTGTAATTTTTTTCACAGTTTTGCATGGTAAATCCCGAGTAACACTGGGTATTCGCTGCTAGTATAATATAAAGAAACTTAAAATTTGCAATCATGCGCAAATTATTATAGTATATACTAAATGACATTGTTAATCAAAATATTCTGTTAAAATATTTAATTTAATGCCTCTAAAAAGAAGTTAGAGAATTTCTGTTCTCACTATACAAAATTATCTTCACAGATGGATCTGAAGAATAAAACATCCCGGCTCCGTTTGTAAGCAAATTAACAAAAAATATGAAATTGATTCAATATATGAAAAATAAAACCATTAAAATTGTCTGGGAGCCTTACTACTACTTATATTCGCAAATATTAAAAGATATACCCTATATTAGTAGATTACATGTACAAGTTGAAAATATCAATAAACCCGTAATCTTTAAACTTGAAGGCAGTAATTGATTCCAGTATATGCCAAAATGAAAGTGCTAAAATTATATGGGAATATATACCCGTAATAATGTCGTAACCCCTTATAGTGTCGTAGATTAGAAGATATGTCCGTGTGTTAAAAGATTACTTGTATTACAATATGAGTCTCAAAAATCTTTGCCAAAGTAAAACAAATGACATAATAAATTGAAAATATCAATAATATCCGTAATCTTTATACCAGAAGGCCGTAACTGATTACACAATATGCCAATATATGTCTAAATATATGCCAATATACCTGTACTACTTATATTCTCGTAGATTAGAAGATATACCCGTGCCTTTGTAGAAGATTACTCGTACAACGTACAATATATGAGTTTCAACATTTTTTGTCATAATAAAACAAAGGCATAATAAATTGAAAATATCAATAATCCCCGAAAGTATCAATAATAACAATGTTTAAACCTGAAGACCTTAGTTGATATTATTCAGTCAAAAATGCAATTGTCAATGAAATTTATTTTACAGACATATCTTTAGTATTTAAATTGGAAAAGATGTAACAAGAAAGATCAATCACGTATAAATCATTGATTATGACACATTGGTTAGCGCGCTGGAGTTGCACTCGGTAGGCCCGGGTTCGATTCCAGCCACTGCCAAAACTGCTGCCGTGTTCATGCGGAGTACGATCACGTTAAACATGTGGGTCCAAAAGTCCTTCCGAGAGGTTGGTGGTAGGGGAAGGAGGGTACGGTCCCTGTGGATGCCTCCCCCACTGGGTTCCGGTCTAAATTGGGTGGCACTTCCCGACCGTCCAAACAGTTACCTTACACCTTTCTGGTAGGGGCCAACGGCCGTACCGTGCTGAAAACACCGGTTCTCGTTAGATCACCGAAGTCAAGCAGCATCGGGCGCGGTTAGTACTTAGTGGGTGACCACCTCGGAACGCCGCGTGCTGTTGGCCATCTCGGGTGCGGTATCCCCGTGGTTTGTGCGCTAGATTTGCACGCTGCCACATATGCTGCCGTGTTCATGCGGAGTACGATCACGTTAAACATGTGGGTCCGTAAGTCCTTCCGAGAGGTTGGTGGTAGGGGAAGGAGGGTACGGTCCCTGTGGATGCCTCCCCCACTGGGTTCCGGTCTAAATTGGGTGGCACTTCCCGGCCGTCCATACAGTTACCTTACACCTTTCTGGTAGGTCGGACGGTCTGGGTCATCAACATCAACACCTTTCTGGTAGGTCGGACAGTCTGGGTTTCAACAACAACAACAACACTTTCCAACTGCGATGCAATTTTATTTAAACATCTCTAAAATGCGATACATTCAGCAGTGATATTTTTAAATTTATCACAATAGTACAATAATTTATTATATTCGAAAACATTATCGAAAACAAATGAACTTTATTAATTGAGAATTTTATTTCATATGTAATTTCAAATTTTTCTTTTACGGTTTTGATTTAAGCTTTTTTTTTTATTTTAACATGGCCCGATCTGACCTGAATTTAATATATAAACTTTGCCAAATTGAATATTAAAATATCCCACTGGTGTGCAGCATTCCTAAATTAGTGAATATTAAAAAACTTAAATTATACACTTTATTTCTATTTAACGATCTATCCTTGCATCAATTTTCGTAAACAAATTTACAAAAAATATGAAATTGAATTAATGTATGTCAAAATGTCAAAATGAAAGCGAAAAATTGTATGGGAAGACATACCCTTACTACTTATATTCTCGTAGATTAGTAGATATACCTGTGTATTAGTAGAAGATTATCCGCACTACTTTTATGAGTTTCAAAAATTTTTGCTAAGAAAAATAGATGACATAATAAATTGAAAATATCAATAATCCCCTCAATCTTTAAACCTGAAGGTCGTATTCGATATAATCCAGACAAAAATGCAATTTTAATAAAATTTGTTTTATATGCATTTCTTTATTATTTAAATCGGGAAAAAAATTAATAAAAAAACTTCTGCACTAGATAAACACACTGGTTTTAAATATTTTGTTAAGCGACATGATATCATTCCCTTCAAATAAATTTGTGGAAAAACATTGTCTGCATAATGCTATGTCTATAAAAGGTTTAACTGTTTTTTTGTTTTTTTTTATTAATATCTAACTTGAAACATGGACTCAATTTTAAGTAGGGCTATTCCAAAAGCTACCCACAAAATTTGTCGAAATTCGGTGCAGCCTTTATCCCAAGACTAAATCTTTACTCATAAATGCAGATGTTTTTTTTTTTTTTATTAATATCTAACTTGAAACATGGACTCAATTTTAAGTGGGGCTATTCCAAAAGCTACCCACAAAATTTGTCGAAATTCGGTGCAGCCTTTATTCCAAGACTAAATCTTTACTTATAAATTCAACTACGGGAGAGAATTCATCAAAGCAGGATTTTTGATGAGAAAAATGCGACTAGTTCACCAAAATTTTATACATATTATAACAAATTATTTACAATCCAGAAACCCCCCGGTAACCTAAAAGACTGCAATTAATATAATATTTACATTAAATAAGTATGGAACAAATATATGCAAGAAGAAAAACAGTAAACCAGTGCGAGCTGAATTATTTGTACTGATACAACAAAATATAGCGCAAAGGACTTCTCTTTCTTTACTGGACCAAAGTCAAAAGACACACTGGCTAACCACAACAAATATACCCCTTCGTTCATTTCCCCAATACCAGTCAATCATCCACCCACCCCTCAAATCTCCACACCAAGAATTTTCACCCCCATTTTTCCCCTGGGAGGATAGGAGGTGTGGCTAACGTTGAAAATCGGAAGTTTCAGGAGTTGAAACACGATTTACTATTCAAATATACTAATCCCAAATTAATTCAAAAATCTAAAAAAAAATCTTAAAAAGAAGCCAGAAGTATAATCTATTGAACACTGTTTTTCAAAATGTGAAACTTTTGCTCTCTCTCTAGTTAATTTTTTATAGCGCAAATAAGGAGGTGATGATTTATCTAAGAAACTTTGACAAATTAACTCCATTTCAAGATATAATTAAAGTATAATGTAAAAAATTGATGACAGAGTTCAATGCATTAAACTGTCTACAATCATGAGCAGAATTTTAAATTATTTATTTGCTAATGTGTAATTTGCGGAGAACTTCCCCCATAGGTTAACATGGGCATGAAAGCTAACTGAAGCGTCGCCTTAATGTAAAAAAGAGTAACTGATGCTGTTTTGTTAGTAAACCTTTTTACTTACCCCTTGTCATTGGTACTGAGATGAGGATATACCAATCACAAGTGAGGATAAGCCCTTCTTTTTAACTATTGAATTAATGTTAGAGGATAGAAAGAAAAGAAAATTAGATTTGAATAAATAATGAACTAAGAAAGAAAGTTGAGAATAGATATGTGAGAACAAATAAATAAGAATAAGGAATAAGGTAAAAAGAATGAGTTAAAGTGAAGTAGTTTCAGGTGAAATTTAAGATGAAAATAGTGAGAAATGATATAGATAAATCACATACATGGGTATCTAATGAAACTATAAATCAGAATTCCACGGATTTTCCAGGTTTTCTAGAATAAAAATGCAAAATTTCCACAATCTTGCACTTTGCATTCCCACATTGAAAACCCAGTTGAATTCTTTTTTTATGACCATATGCCTTTTGATCGCCAAAACAGATGCAATTTACACTATACCTTTAAATTCCTTTGATAGTTCTCACCACACGTCATTTTCTCCAGTATTGTACAACTATTGAAAAAAAAATTACTTCCCTAATGCTGGATTCTTTTTGGCTTTATCCAGTAATTTGTCACGATGTTCAACTAACACATGACTGCATAAAATACAGTTTCTTCAAATCTCTCCAACGATTTCCAAAACTCAATCAAGACAACAAAATACTCTTGACATATAGGATAAAATTCTTTAACACATCCCTAACTTGAACTTTATTTTATGAATTTTGATACTGAATTTTATGTCCCATTAAGTCTAAACCCCATCCTTGCTCCTTAAAAAAGTTTTTGGTTATGGTCTACAAAACTGGCAGATACATTTCAAATCAATTTCAATTTCTTATGCTGTTATTAACAAAGTACTTATTTTTACAGATTCATTTCGATGGCAATTTGAACAAAATTCAATATTTTTATATAATGCATAGAAAGAGAACCTCTGAACCTTAGTTCAGAATGGGAAGCTTAGGTTCTATTAATCTCATATTAAATCCACCTTTCACATAATAATATTAATGAAATAAAATATGAAAAACATGCAACAAATAAAAATATGATTAAGAAGCAAATTGAATGTTATTAACGAACTTACTCTACCTATTCATCAAAAGTATCTGTCAAGGAGGTAAAAAACAAATGACAACAAGCTCTGCCATTTTTTAAAAAGAAAGTAACGTAGTGATTATTAAGAATATTTTATTTTTTGGAGTGTGATAAAAATGGGAACATAAGTTGAGAAACTCAGATTCAAGCAACTTCCTTTTTCAGAAAAGAAAATTTAATTCAATTTTTAGTCTGGATTTTCATTTTAAATGTGTATCTTTTAAAGATACGGGAACAACATTGCTTTCTCATTAATTTGAGATTAATTATCAGGTTAATTGGCAGAAAATATGTGTGGAGTTCTACCCATAAGTAACAAGTAATATAAAAAACTTTAAAAACAAAAAAACTCTCATAGACATTAAAAGTACTATACCTTTCTAGCTTTGCTTTGATATTTGACGGCTCTGATGATGTCAGTTTTAGCAGAATCAACATAATCAACTGCATTTTGCACATTATATTCAATCCTGTCAATGAGCTCACCCTATATATTTTGGAAAATAAATATATTTAATCCATTTGAAAAAAATAATAATAATGGTAATGAAACTTATCTTAATCAATTTACAAAATAAATTTCCAATGTGCAGTTAAAAGGGTTAACAATTATTAATTTTGGTAAACATTTTCTAAGAAAACTTTCAAATGTTTGATTTAAGAAGAACAGCCGAACAGCGATTATAAAATTAAAAGAATGATACAGTCAAACAAACTGAAACATTTTGCCACAAAATGTATTCTATCGAAGAGAAATTGTTTGATCTAATAAATTAGTTTATAGTCTTTTTTACGATTGTACATAACTTAAAAACAACTAAAATGTATGAAATTATACATTACTATAGTAATCACTGTACAAAATATTCAAAACTGTTCTATAAAATTGTATAAAGAATTGTCATCATTTCCAAACATATTTTATTCTATTAACTTTAGCATTACAGCCGACTACATCTGTTCAGACATAATACTTATCTGTATGGAGACAAAGGTTCATATGCTGTGGTACACCTTTTGCACAAATGCAGGCAAGCATGTTATACATTTTCAGCTCTCAACATGCAGATGTACAGACCAACAACAAAAACAGAATTCTCTAGAAAAGTTATAAAAATTCATTCAAACTGCACATTAAGTTCATCTATAATAATAAAGGAAGATGTCTGTATGATCTATAGTGGAAAATGTTGTATGGTAATGAAATATTGGTATAGGGATACTTCAGGACCTGGGACGATGCACCTTGGCAATACTTTTTAATTCAAATTAGTTTTTTAGTTATTTTATATTTTAGTATAATTTTAAGTGATTTTCACAAATTTGACACAAATCATTCCTTAGAGACCAAAAGTATTATCACAGAGCATTTTTCAGGTTATCCTATACTTTTTAGCACAATTCTATAGTTTGGCAAAAAGCTCTATAAAGTGCTAAGATTAGCACAATTCTATAGTTTGGCAAACGCTATATCTCTGTATTCTAACAATTTTTTTTTTTTAAATTTAATAAGCAATTTCATTTTCTGTGACATTTTTAAGTGAATGCACAGAAATTCAAATTATCATTTGTGCAGTGAAGTTTGGCACATTTTCAAACATTGCCCCTTGATGTCAGATTTAAGCACAGAATGGGGAATCCTTTCCTACAGAAAGAATAATTTATTTCATTTTATTCCCGCTTACCACGTTTGTGGAGCAGTGCTCTTTGCACTTAAACAAAAGATTTTGCATTTTGTGGTGATTTGAATTGAAACAAATTTGGCGATTATGAAAGTAAGTGGTGTTATCTGTAAATATATTATTTAAATGGTGGGAACATATTTAGAACCCAGGCAATGCTGAGTAACTCTTTGCTAAAAAATTCATTTTTATTCCTTTGCGGACAACGGCTTTCAGGAACTGCTGTGGCCCAAAGGATGGAGCATTTCACTCCCGAACTGTTCCCAAAGGACAGTACATTTTTTGCACTAAGCCTAACTCCAGAAAAAAAATTCACTAAAAATTACCCATTTAACACAGCATTTTACTTTTTTCAGGAATAAAGGAAATACTTATTTTCCATTAGATGTATACCTTACACGCAAATTACCTTTTATTTAAATACTAAAATTTTAAATGATCAAAATTGTTATTTGTTATGCAGGAAAAATATCCAAATGATTGTACTCAATACTTCACACAGCTAATAGAGATTATGTACAACTTTTAAGAAGAAAATAGCTTTGTTACTAATTTATATGCATTTTACGTATAATGAATTTCAAAATATGGATTCACGCATAGACAAACATTGCAATCTTTGTATTCATTAAAAACTGACATTGTGCTCATCAGAAATATCAAATATTAATGAATCTTCACTATCTGCATTACTTTCATAACTATCCTGTTCGATTATAAATGCTAGTATATTCTTCTATACGTAAAAACATCTTGACATAGCCATTCTCTTATCTGAAATAACCTAATAAATTCACTACCGAACATTCCTCTAAAACCCAAACTTGAAAGAAAATACTATCTTACATTCCAATAATGCACCAATGCAAGCAATAAACTAAAATTGAAACAAGAACACATACTCAATCATAGCATAGCAGAGTCTGCCAGAAATGATCTGTTTGTTTATACTACAAAACCATGTTTTACTGCTCTAGATGAAGTAATGATTCATAGGAACCCCCCATAGTAAGGTCAAGTATTTGCAAAATACGTCGTAAATGTTAGAATAGATATTTAGCGCCAACTAGTATTCAAATAAATTCAAATGAAAATGTTCCATATGAAAATGCACATTGGTAGCAGTCGTCCTCCTTTAGGGTAAAATTCTCCCTGACGCGAATGTGTGACTGTCATCCTTGAACACAGTTTCGCAGTCGACACAAGGATGCATCTACTGTCCACAAAGGGCTAATGTCTATGTTCTATTCATCTGTTCAATCTTCATTCAAGTTGAATTCTTTATTTTTCAAACTAATAAACTCCATTAGCTTTACTGCTTGAATACAGAAAGAGTTTAGAATTCTAGTCTACACTAAAAATACCTTAATAACAGCATAAAATGTTGATTTTAAACATCATCTGGCTTCAAAGGACACAAATCAGCCTCCTTTTTTAGGATAGACAAAGCAACCACACCCAAAATCAAGAATGCATATCTCATTAAAGCACAGGAAACAAACCCATACAAATAAATTCTTGCCTTTGCTGTTGAGGCTGCTTCGTCTCTGAAGAAAGAGACAGTTTTTGACCTCTGAAAATAGTTGGTACTTTCATTTAATAATTTATTATTGATGAAGTATTAATGAAGCATATGTATTGCAAATCTCAAGATGATGTTTCAGGGTGTGTGCACTTTCTCTTAATCCTTTCGAGACGATTAGCACGCCCGCGTGTCGGCTGCGAACTTGCATTCAAGAACGGACCGCATGCACTCGTGAAGGAGGAAACTTAACCGTAAACGGCGAGTGGCACACATACGTGCTTTCACATAGAACGTTTCAATTTGTCTACTAGATGGCGTTAAATGTCCGTGGAACTAACTTCAACGTATTTTGCAGATACATGACCTTACCATAAGGAGGATCCAATGAATAATTTCTCCATTTGGAGTTGTGAAACATGATTTAGTAATATAAATATACAGAGCAATTCACGCAGCATCAACAATTTTATAATTGAGTTTCGGTTTTTTTTTTATTTCAGCTTTACGATTTCGTTGGTGATTCATAGGAATATAAGAGTACTTTTCTTTTCTTTGTTTGGGTTTTAGAGGCAGTGAAATTATTCGTTTAGTTCGGATAAAAGAATGGGAGCAACTAACGAGTATTTTGTATTCAGATTTGTATGAAAAATATTTATCAAATAGAAAATAAATATTTCTTTTATTCCTGAAAATAGTAGATTTCTGTGTTGAATAGGTGATTTTTAGTGAATTTATTTCGAGAGTTAGGCTTAGCGCAAAAAAATTGCCGTCTCCTGGGAACAGTTCGGAAGCAAAGCGCTCCATACTTTGGGCCGCAGCAGTTCCGGAATGCCGCCATCGCGAAAGGGTTAAAAGAAATTAAAGCACTTTTCAAGGACTTTCAAGTACCATGTAATTTTTTTCAAGGATGTCGACCAGTCCCTCATCATGAAGATGTATAAGTTTCTGAGAGGAAAAACAAATAGCAAACAAATGTTATTGTTTATTTATATTAGCCATTTAGAAAATTTTCAGGAATAGCAGAACCACTAGGGAAATTTCCAGGAAAGCAAAACTTTTTGGAAAAAACACTGCCAAGGATCTGCAGAATATTTTCATAGCTGCCTTTTCCAAACACTTTCAAGGACTTATCTAATATATGAGAATTTTCAAATACTTTCAAGGCCTTGAAAATGGTCAGCTAAAATGCAAGTACTTTCCCAATTTTCAAGCACCAGTATGCAACCTTGATGTTTGTATGAGGTACCATGAAGCAAAGCAAATGCCAATATATAATTTGATCCAAAAACGAAAGCTAAAACTAATGGAGTTCATTGTTTGAAAAATAAAGAATTCAACTTGAATGAAGATTGGACAGATGAATAAACATGAGACATCAAGAATGAATTTTTTAGCACTATACACGAACATGTTTACTTCTTTAAAATATTTCACAATACATTTGATCACACATTCCCGCAAAACTGCAAATTGAGTTGCAAAAATCAGATAGAAGCAACACATGAATTCTACAAACAGAAAATATTTCCTATATCTTTTGATTCATTGAACTATACAAAATATATAAAGCAAAAAAAAATTCTGAAATTATATCTTAATTTCAACTTTTCAATCAAATTTTTCATAATGGAGAACTTGGCACGCGGTTTTATAAACAATAATTTACAAAAAGAAAGAAATCCTAGAATTTCTTAAGAATTTATCCTAGCACAGTGATTGTGTACAACTTGTTTTTCTTGCAAAAATCCATACACAATAATGATTGTAAAAAGTCAGATTTTGTTAACTTTAACTGTCAAAAATGATAAAGCACTTTATTAGGATTAAGCAAAAGAGATATATAATATATAAAGATAGAATGGATACACACAAACACACATTAGAAAGAGTTGATTCACGGTCTAGGATATCCAAAATGTATAAATTCACCAAAGACTATTCCTAATCCCCATTGTAATGCATATAGAATGAATGATAGCGAAAGGGGGAAATATGACATTTTGCAAAAAAATATTAAATGCATTGAAGGTAAATTTTCAAAATGCAGCTAGTGATCCTACCTGACTTTCAACAAGAACAGCCATATCGAGGAACATATCATGCAACTCCCGAATGCTCTTCTCCAATTTCATGATATCCGCATGCCGATCTTCTATGTCTGCCATGGTTTGCTTCGCTTTTTGAGTTTCAATAACAATCTAAAACAATGTAATACTTAAATGACTCACAGGGCAAAAAAGATCATTAAAATACTGAAACATCATCTAATCAGAACCATGCTCTTAATGCCTATCACACTGATTGTCCACAATCATCATCATAAGGAATCAAGTGATATGGCAATTTTGAAGACAGCATAGATATCGAGTTATAATTTACAAAGCATGCAACATGGCCACTTTTATTTCTTACCTAATAAATCTCCTTCTCTAAAAATATTAGATGAGTATAAAAATTTGCTCAAATGAGTCACTTATCTGACTCAAACTACAACAATAAATGCTTCGTTAGTTTAATAGTATACAAAGTTTATTAAAAGTATTGATCAGTTTCAGAGACAAAAACAATCCTCTACATCAGGATCATAGAGAGCGTCAGGCTTTCACAATTGGGGGTGTTCATCTCAGACATATAAATCCGTAAATAAAATAACGACTTTAAAAAAGAGAGACAGAGAGAAACTGAAAATTGTTGGAACAAGGGGCAGTTAAGTAAAAAGTAGTGTTTGCGCAATTTGTAATGGGGTAACTAGCACCCCACAAGACTTTTTAAGAAAACACGGATTTGACCTGGACTTCAAAAACAATCATCTACACATAGGTTTCACTGTAACACCTAAATACATTAGAGTCATATAGGGGGTTCTGAGGCATATGTATTCTGGGTCACCACTTTGTGGAGTATCTGACTCCGACTTCTTAGCAGCTTTGTCATATTGTTGTTATTGACAAACTTATCAGATTTAACTCTATCTATTAACCAAAACATGCATTATTGTAGTTTCAGATAGATGTTAAAAAGATCTAGATGAATAGTTTCAAGACAAATGCAAACAAAATAACAAGATCAGACTAAACTTACACCTTGAGTGAATACCGTAAAATCACCACCTTCTAACATTTCTTCAATCTCTTCATCTGTTTTTACATTTCCAGCTATAAATGACATAAAGCTATTTTTAATGGAACAGTTGCATTCATTTCAATGGCTTTTCAATACAGTTGTTAAATACATGATGAAGTTTGATTCAGAAAAAAATGAACTCACATACCAAACACACACACAAATGATGTTGTATGTGGGGCATCTCAACTGGGTTTAAACTTTAAGTAAAAGAATAATTCAGTTTTATTTAATTTCTCATATACAGAATAGAGAAAATATATAGAACTAGATGGCTGAACCACCATAGTTGCTACTGTTTATTAACCCAGAGGTTTTACTTTACATAACATTCATTTGGCCTTTCGAGATTCTGAAAGTTTTTTTTTCAAGAAAATTGAATGACATAAATACCTGCATGAAATAATATAAATAGGTTTCCTACAAAGTCTTGAAATCAGATGAGATTTTTCTCAACCTAGCAAATAGTTTGAATCAGATTTCTTGCATGCAGAATGTTATATTTATCTGCATAATGTAATCAATACCCACGAAATCGCACTTTAAAAAAATAACCAAAATTTTATGAAAGTATTGATTAATAATGAAACCTACTACAAAAAAAAATGAATGTTACATACTTTTCATTCACATAATTTGAAATAAAACAGATGGAAATGAAAGTTTCAACATTACATGGCAATGTAATCTATATATGCAAAATTACACTTATTTAAAGCAGTATCCATCAATAAAGTGAAAATGATGCAACTTAATACTGGTACTAGGTTCATATATGGCTGAACGAAAAACAAAATGGAAGCCAACAGTTTGATCAAAATTCCCTTTAATAGAGAATTTTTATTGAAAAATCCTCAACTTTAGGGAATTCTATTAAAATTGAAAAACAAAATGGGAGATTCTTATCTAAAATCGGGAAACCAGGAGAAAACATCTAAAACCAGGAGTTTCCCATAAAAACCAGTAGAGTTAGCAACTATGTCAATCTCATTAGGTGTAGTGCTTTCACATATAATATTTTCTATTCCACCATTTAAAAACATACCAATTTGTGCATAAATCTATTCCAGATTTAAAATAGTCCGATATACGAAAGCAGAGGTCTCCCATAAAAATTAGAACACCATTGAAAATGTATAACCCATACAAAAAAAAAAATAACACTATTTTTACATAATAATAATTTGTATCACTTGTAACTATGGAAAAAGATGCCAAAAAAAAGTAATCCTTTTTCAAATTAGCCTTTTTAAGGTTAACCCTTTGGCCGTTACGCTTTCTTGTGGAAAACTTCTCTTAGCTATTTCCCAGCACGAGTAATGTTGTTTTCTCTGTAGAGGACACACATTTCCTGTCATCGTTGTAAAACAAAAAGTAAATAAATCATAATTATTTTATACAATATATACAACATGTACTAGCATTTCCTATAAATGCATTATTTAATTTCTTAATTTTTTCTATCGTCATGCATTTTAAAACAGGGTGCAATACACAGTTCTGCATCACAGTCTTTACATTAAAATCACATTTCATTTTGCTTCCCCCCCCCCCCAAGTGAATATTTGTTGGTACTGTCATCAGAATAAAAAATATTTAACTGTTCCTTTCTTTCTTTCTTTTACTGCAAATCAGATGCTGAACTTATTGCGCAGTTTCAAATGTTTGAAATTTTGGAATTTTTCTTACATGAAAATTCTAATAAAAAGTGGAAAAAAAGTAATAGAAATCAAAGAACTATTGATTCGTGCTGCCATCTATGGCAAAAGTTAATGAACGCTTCTAGTGTGTTACTAACATACAGAAGTTTTCACTGAACGTGCAAGACACATTCGCAACAATCAATGGGTTAATTAAGAAGATTGTACCCAGCAAGTAGATAAAATATGATCCATTTTTTCTGACCCCCCCCCCCCCCCTTCAAGAGTACACCCTGCTACTTAAGAATCCCAGATTTAAACACAAGCTGATCATTATATCAAGTAAAAGGCATACATCTAAGATAGGTAATGTATTAATTCTTTGTTTTACTTGAAAACACAGAATGCGTCAGAGTTTCAAAAGTTAAGTGAATTATGATACAGAAAATTGCAATTTATTCTAGTAACTTATAATGGAAATATTGAAAATAATAAATATCATAACTTCTGAATTCTCAGAAACAGATACACTTAAGAACAAGCATATCAAGGATATGTAAATGGAAGGTATTTACTTATTTCAAGCTGCCTCTTTATTCTGTCTTTACAACGCTGTCGATATTCAGTTTGAATAGTATTATAATCAGACATTGCATCTACAAATCTTCTAGACAAGGCTGCATACTAAAAATAAAAATCAATTCTAAAATAACACAACACAACTGGATACTACAAGACAGCTAAAAAGTGATTATACAGACATTCATTCCAATACCAAATACTCGATGACATAACTCTGAGAAATAAGGAATACATCATTAACCAGTTTGTTGGAATTTTTATTCATGAAAGCTTTCAAAGAGATCCAAATCAAAAACTAACACTATCCAAAATAACAATCTGTTTCAAAGGTATTCTATTACTAATACAAATTTGCAACATATAAATCAAACACTCTGATTCTTTTATGGAACTTTTAACTCTTTAACCCAGAGTGATTCTCATCCTTCTTTATTTTGGAGGAATAACCCTTCAACTATTTTGTACATTTTCATGAAACCCACAATTTGCCTTGGTACTTCCTTATTATAGTGGCCCCCACAATTACGATTACACCAAGGTCGCAGTTACGATTTTGCCAAGGTCCACAGTGTGAACGTGTAATAGAAAAATAAAAATACATAACATAATAAATAATATAATACTTACATGTTTCATAAAAACAATTTTAATTATAATGTGTAATATGGAATCCGGAACATTAAGGAAAATGTTTTACATGTTTTATAAGAATATTTTTATTAATAATGTGTAATACGAAATTAAGAAAGATAATGAAAAGCAATATGACGATAATATAAACACATGCTGTTTCTTTAGGACTGCAAACGTTTGACGAGATCTTATAACCTACCTTGGCGATACATCTCAGTCACTTGGCGATTCATCCTTGGGGGACGCTATAATAAGGAAGTACCTTTGCCTTCACTGATACATACTAGGTTCAAAAGGGATAAATTACAAAATAGACATGTAAAGCAATGGGGAGTTCATAAATAATAAATAACTCATGCATCTGAATAAAATATCCCAAGATTGCCTAATTTCTATATATTAATAAGAAAATGACAAACATTTTGGTTTTACATCTGGCTTACTAGTTACAGACAAACATTCTTGCTTTACATCTGGCTTACTAGTTACAAACAAACATTGTGTATAGATTCTGTAATGATGTTGTGTTTGATTGTATTTTATTTATCTTTTATAAAAATTAATAAAACAAAAGTTACATTATAATGTTTTATGATATGTTCTCATTTTCATATGATGAGATTAAGAAAAAAAAAAAATAAATAAAAACTCTGCATTACCATGTATTTCAAATTATAAAATACTGCCATATCGACTTTTGGAATACCATCTCAATTTCCTGCATTTTAGAGCCATTTTATCGAAAGATTTTCTGTTCTCATAGATTAACATGAGGAATAGCAATTCTGTTTTCGCACGTTAGATTGTTGTAGCCAGTCATGTCTAGAAAGTGACACATGTTGTGGCTTTAATTACGATACGTCATTGATGCATTTAATTAATTTGTTCTGTTTTCCACAACTTATTTATTTTATGTGTTGCTCCTTTCCTTTAATATCGATCTATGGCTGACCAACCGACTCCTAGAATCGGACGGAGAAAGAAACTTTGCCAACACGACTCATAGCGTTATAAGGTAATATCAAAAATTCTATGTGATCACTATTGCTCTTCTGAAAATATTACCTTCTAATTATATCCTAAGTTAGACAGCAGCGGCAGATCTTTTGTTTATTTTCAACCAGTTCTTACTTACGAGAACTATTTGACAATCCAGGCATATTTTAATACTACCACAAAACTTGCTCCAATTTGATGGCATGAAACCACTTCACAATTTAGTTATCACAATTTGGTGCTGTGAGAACCAGATATCACAATGCTATAGCATTCATTCTTAAGAGTCAAATTGTATCCACACCTGAAAGATGTGCACACAGTCATTTGTCTAAAGCAGGGATCAGAAACTTTTTCTTCTGGCGGGCCATCAGCAATGTCTGTGAGTTGATGGTGGGCCACATTCATTTATTAAACTATTTCATACCTAATAAATGAAGGTAATAATAATACACAAAACTATCAACTATGTTTAATTGGTCCCTGGTCTAAAGTTAAATAATGTTTTTGCACAAACTGCTGAGAGAAACATTTGATAAATAAAACTCAGTTATCCCTCACTCTCTAAACTGTCAGTTTCCAGTATCTGTTACCCATTGAGACAAAAAGTCTCCAATGAACAGAATGAAAACACCAAAAACAAAAGATACAAATTAAAACAATGGAAATACGTCATATTTTACAACAAAATGAGTGTTTTCTCAAAATATTTAGAATAAAATAGACTAAATATTCTTTAAAATAATATAATATTGTATTGTCAAATAATACACTGCGAAAATTTGCAGTGCTGGTTCGGTAATCTCAGGACATTGCGTTTTTTATGAATAATTTACCAGCAATTTGCAAAACTTCATGTAGCAGTACGTGAAACCTCAGAGGAAAATTCTCTCTGTGTACAGTAATAAGGCAATCATCAGGAATAGTGCAAGCGAATCAGGTTCAGTTGTTTACTCCTAGCACCTTTCTGTTCTTAGGGTATTACTCACCAACCCTCCATGATTGCTAGTGGAGTGGCAGATGCAAGCTGTCCCCAGTCATTGTCCACAAGAAATTCATTTTGAAATTCCCTGATACTTGCTTGATTCTTCCTTGATAACTCCCTGAAACATTCCCCCTTGAAGGATGTTTATTGAGGTCATGTCACCTGTTGATGAAAATTCTCCCTCAGAAGTATATTTAAAGGAGATGAGTGATGGGTCTTATGATGCAAGATGAAAAATGTGACATCATGGAATGAACAAGCATTGTTCATTCAGCTAAAAGTAAACTATAAGGTCGGAAAAGGAAAAAAAAAATGCAGAAATTCGCAGTTTTCCCCGGCTTTCAGTGGAATTCCCTGATCATTCCCTAATATTTCCAGAAGCATAAAATTCCCTGATAATTCAAGGTTTTCTGGTTTTTCAGGTCTGTGGTCACTCTGTTGTAATCTAGCATTGCATAGTTGGCTAACATAACTTCTCTGAACATTGTCTATTGCAAGCATTTGTTTTTATTAAAGTGTAAAATACAGTGTGCTGCCTTCAGAATGTAAAAATGGCTGAAAAACGGAAGCGTGCAGAGTTGGGACTTTCTCAAAAACTAGAAACTATCAAATACTTGCATAAAGAAGAAAGTGCAACTAATATTGCACTAATATATGGTATCGGGCAGACTACAATCAATGACATTAAGTGAGACATAGATTGAATGTCATTTTTGAAAATGCAAACTATTGATGGCGATGTGAAAGTTAGAAAAACTATGAAACCAGCAAAACTTGAACAACTCGATACAGTAATGTATCAGTTCAAACCCACAGTTAAAGACATTGAATTTTCAGAGCACATAATAATGGCTAACGCTATCGACATGAACAAGAAGCTTGGTGATGATCAGTATTTCAAAACAAGCATAGGTTGGTTGGATAAATTTAAGTGCCATCATGATATTCAACAGTTAAACATATAAGGCAAAACAATAAGCGCTGATAGTGCCATGATTGCAGAGTGCCGGGAAAAAAATAAACAAATGACATTTAGTCAAAAAGCAGGCTTACAACTTCGATGAAACTGGTCTAAATTGAAAAGCACTTCTCAAAAAAACTTTAGCTTTTTTGTCACATGGTTCATACAGTCTTGTTGAAAAAAAGTTCAAGGACTATTTAAAGAAACAATAACAGTGCTACGATGGTTCTAGACCCCCCACCCCATGCACGCACGCATGCACGCACACACACATGCGCGCGCACGCACACACACACACACACACAACTCCATCACAATTTCTTGTATCATAGAATTTATTTCTAATAAATTTTCTCGATTGCCTTTAAGGTTTATTGCAAACAATTTGATTGAAATGAAAATAATATTGTTGTTTTTTAGTCTTTATAGTCTGTAATGCTAATTCATCAGCAGATTCTGTTAATGAGTGGATATCTATTTTCAAACATTTTTTCTTCTTCAATATCTATATTTCTGAATAATCAATTTCACACATTTTTTTTAGTAAAGAAGTTTGGCTTTTGTTGTAAATATTTCTGAATTCACACTTTTGTTTTGATTGTTTGTATACTCACCAAATGAAACATTTTATTGTGATTTGGAGCAATGGCAATCCACAGCTAGGTTGAATTGTGATTTTTTTAAAATTTGTGTACGTTATAGTTTTTCAAAAAAATTACACACTCTATCATTTCTCAAAAAAAAAAAAAAAAAATCAAGGACTAGTTTTACTTTTTAACAAATTCAAGGACTTTCAAATACTTAAAAATGAACTCTTTTTTTTTTCAAGCACTTTTTTCAGTGATTTTTACAAACATATGAACCATGTGCCATAAAAATCTGCACGAGGTTTGAAAATGCAAAAAGATGGCATCACTGCAATGGTATGTGAAAATGCAAGTGGGAGTCACAGGTTTCCTTTACTTATAGAGAAACCGCAAAAAGCCTCAATCAAATAAAAATATGAATTTAAATGTCTTGCCTGTGAAATATTATGCATAGAATCTCACTGAATCAACCTATGGACCAGGGAATTATTGAAAACATGAAGCATCATTATCAAAAAGGTCCTATTCAGAAGCTTGTTTCCGCTGGGGATGGACCAAGCATAAAAGAAGTCTGGAAGTTATTCACTATTCAGGACACAATGTTGCTGAAGCTTGGCATGATATTCTTTGAAAAAAAGATGGAATAAACTGTAGCTTGAGGCAGAAATCAGAGAGGCTAACACCGAAAACAAATTGGAAGGTGCCATAGATGATGCTGAATTTTAAAACTGTGTGAAATTATTCCTGGTGATGAAAACATTTCAATGGAAGAAATCTATAAATGGCTGGGAATGGACAGAGCTGACAGAGAATGTGAGACATCCAAGGACAGTGAACTTGCACCAGGCATGGGGACTGTGAGTGAAGATGAGGAGTCTGTTATCGAGGAGACATTAAAAATAATGAGTCGCATTGAAGCGTTCGAGCAGCAAGGGGAGGCAAACATTATACAGCTATTGCTTCTACGTAACATTTGTAACAGCTATTGCTTCTACGTAACATTTGTAACAGCTATTGCTTCTACGTAACATTTGTAACAGCTATTGCTTCTACGTAACATTTGTAACAAAGTGTCAAAAAAGTCCTGTGGAGTACTATTAAAACACACAAAGAAAGTTGACAGTTTAAAATCCAAGTAAAGTAGTGTACTGTATAAATATTTCGTTTTTACCTCTTTTGCAGCCCATTTTGTAATTTATATTCCAAATGGACAGTTAATACAGGCCTACACATTCATGTATTTAGTGATATTTAAGTTGCTGTATGTAATTTTAATTGTGTACTACCATTATTATAATTATACAGTACCTGGAATGATAAGGAATTATCTTGTTCAATTGAACAATTTCTAAATCTAATCTTGATTTTTATCTGTACTATGCTAAATTGAATCTTTGTACTACGCTAAAATGAATCTTTGTACTATGCTAAAATGAATGCTGTACTAGCTGAACATGTTCGGGAAGTTAAAAATGGTAAACAATCTACAGGTCTTGCCCAACTTGTGGTTAAACATAATTTTCCGCCCCATTACGAAAAATCTTTTCTTTTGATTAATTGTAATAACCCCAGTTCCATTTTAATGTATGAATCCCTGTTTATTTATATTGCTGGTGACTGTGGAGTATTTAAAAAATTTTTGCCGCCGTTTCCCCTTTCCTTATAACTTAACGTGCTGATGTCACTGTTAGCAGAGCGGAAGTTTAGCAGAGGGTAAGATGAAGTTGTAAAGTGTTCTTTAATAAAAGGCAAATTCGTCAAACACAAACATCACTTTTATTATAGTGAGATCCATTGCTTAAGACTTGGTTACAAAACACTGTAACGTCGTTGCAAAGCCAAACTTTAGAGCTAGTCAACTTTTAGAGATAGTCAACTTTTTTAACTTTGGGCACTGTGCCTTTAAATGACCAGTTTTATTACAAAAATAGCATGGTCCTATGACTTTAACAGATTTTTTTACTTTAGTGACATTTTTGCATTAGCGTTAACATTAGAAAAGTATACAGATGAATTAAGACTTACATTGTTACGATCTTTCGTCAACTGCCTCATCCGGCCTTTTTCCTGGGACAACTCTTTCTGAATTTTATCAAGCTTAAAGTCCTTGTCGCTCCAGCGATAGATGACTTGTATTATACTCTGATAGTCATCTCGCAGGTCCAACTATATACTTGGCCTGCAACGCCAAGTATACGTCCTCAATGGGATGATTCACATTCTTTAGCTTGGTGACTTGCCTTCCTTATCCTTGTACAGAAGATATCCACTGGTTCCTCGATTTCTGGGTGAAGACTGAAAAATTCGTCCAGCAGACGCACTTATCCTTGTACAGACTCCACTAAATGATGCCTGTGCCTTGACGAGGTGGTGGAGCCTGTGTGTTCCGATGATCCTAAGAGCTATGCCGGCGGTAGCTTTGGCTACTGGTAGGGTCTCCCTTGCCGGACAGGTCGAAGGTGAGGTTCCAGACCAAATGAGGCATCCTGGTCCTCCAGGTTGGGGGTTGGAAGTGAGGCACCTAGTCTCACTCTGTAAAATCCTCAGGGATCCATTTCTTTTGTGGATACGGGTGTTGCTATCCCGAGGTACCCGAGCAACCTTTATCTTCTAGCTGCAGATTGCATCAATGCCAAGCCCCTAGTAAACTTCACTTCTGCCTTATGGACCTTAGTACCACTCTTCGGCCTCTGCCGTAAGGTATACCGTTTGGGCTCGGGAACGGGACCAGGTGGCTGTGTTGCAAAAAGGGCAAAGCGGCGTGTATCTGTAGTTTTGCTTTCAAGAAACATTTGCAGTAAACGGTTCCAAAGGTTGAGTCCCTCGGTTGCGTTGGTTGGATGGTGGGGAGCGTTTCATATCGAGAAATCCCCCTTGCATCCTTGGGCCCTGTGCACCTGGTGCATGTTATGGCCCGCTCCTTATCATCTAGCTTTGCGAATGACTCCGGCGGTTACACTTTTCACGTCAGAAAAGTGTGGGGAGACGGAGCCTAGCGGGGGCTTCGATCGAACTGGAAGTAATCCGTGGTTTTTTTCTCTTAGTGGTTACAGCATGGAGCAATTAGATGAGACTCTTTCGAGTTTTCCTAGTTTTCCCGTGCTGCAATAGCGAAAACGTGGATTTTGTAAAAGGATTGGGTTCATTTTCGGGTGTTTCCCAATCAGCCACTGAAACAACCCCTCTGGGGTTGGATCTTGGCAAAAAGGAGGAAACCTGCAGTCCGGCTGTGGAAGGAAGTAGAGTCGCGAGCCTCGATGACCGACACACTGAAACCATGGCTGTGACGCAGAGTATACTCACTAAAGCACAGAGGCGCAGGAGAAGGCGCATGCCTAGGCAGCTGGACCAGAGGCCTGTAAAAGCTGGCGCTGTCACAGAGAAGGTTGGAGGCACCAAACGACTTAGGTCGGAAGGAGCCACACCTTCTCCAAGAGATCTGATCGTTAAGAAAAGATCAAGGACGGACATCCAACCTGGTACTTATGCTCAGGCAGTCCAGGCTATTAAGATGGCAATCGTCAAGAATTCCTTCCCTTCTAGTAAGCTGAGCAAGGAAGAGGTTGATATCATCCAGATGGTGACTCTCGATAAGATAGATGAGATCCCCACTGGTGAGCAACTTCCGAAGATTCATAGCTTTAGCTCAAATGCTGGAGCCTTGGTTCTTCAGTGCAATGATGCAAACACTGTGGAATGGGTCAAGAGAACCTTCCATAATAACAGTCAGGTTCTGGGAGAGGCACTTAAAGTCTTGAGTGCCAATGACCTTCCCAAACCTGTCAAGGTGGCCTTCAAAACCAGAGATGTGTACACCAAGGAGCCGAGTGTTTTGCTGAAACGGCTGAACCGTTTCAACCCGGAGCTGAAGTCTGAGGAGTGGCATGTTCTGCAAAACTTTGTGGAACCCCACTCTGTAAGATGGATCTTCGAGGTGGATTCGGAAGCTGCGGATGCGATTCGCAAAGCTGACCTTGGTGCCTTCACCGGTTTGGACCGTAGAGTCTTTAAGATTCTTCGGGATCCAAACGAGAAGCCCAAAGGGAAGATGGAGATGGAGGAACATCCAGTAGACCGGGCGACCTCCTCTCAGGTAAGTATTGGTAGTCTTGAGACTATGATAATAATGATAATGAGACTAAACTTAATGATCTAGAAATTGCTTCTGGTTCTAATGTTACATTTCATGCAAACCCTCCGATTTCGGATGATGAGTTGGAAAAACGCATGCAGGATTTTGACAATGAAATTATGCTTGACGCTGATCATTGTCATGTTACTAGGAGGGTCTCTCTCTCCTAGGTTTTCTTTGCCTTCTTTTTGTCTTTGGTTATGGGCTGTTTTAATGTTGTGCAAATTAATCTGCATCACAGTCGTTCTGCCTCTGCTATTCTTAGCAAAAGGCTGTTAAATGGTAGAGCTGATATTGTTCTCATCCAGGAACCCTGGACCTGCAATGGAAAAATTTTGGGTCTGGGGATCAAAGGTTTTAATGTCTTTTATGATACATCCTGTATCAGACCTAGAGCCTGTATTGCTGTCAGCAACAAGCTCAATGCTGTTCATCGTGTTAAGTTCCTCAATGGTAACAATGTTGCCATCAGTGTGAATCTTAAAACCGATGATCATAAGATGGAATACATCTTTGCTTCGGCCTATCTTCCTTATGAAGATAAGGAAACTCTTTCTAATGTCATTATCAAACTTACTGAGTATTGTAATGGCAAAAAAATGATTATTGGTTGCGATGCAAATGCCCATAACACTGTTTGGGGTAGTAGTAATTGCAACCGTAGGGGTGATGATCTTTTAGAACAGATCCTTCTCTATAAGCTCTTTGTACTCAACAAGGGTAATTCTCCTACTTTCGTGACTATAAAGCGTCGCGAAGTGCTTGATATTAGCATAAGCAATAGTTCTGCCTATGATAATGTTGTTAATTGGAAGGTTTCAGATGATATATCACTGTCTGACCATCAATTAATTTCTTTTTCTGTTAAAGGTCCTGTAAAATCTGCAGCTGACAAGGGTAGGAACCCTAGAAATACTAATTGGGGTTCCTACAAAGAAGATCTAGGGGTCAGGTTGGCTGGCCACATTGGTGAGTATTCTTCTATTGAAAAACTGGATTTGGCTGTTGACTCTGTGCAACAAGCCATTATCCAGACTTTTCACAGTAACTGTAGAACCACTACTGCTGACTCCCCGAGGATTGTTCCTTGGTGGTCTAATGAGCTCAGCCGGTTGCGTGGGAAATGCAGGAAGCTCTTCAATAGAGCTAAGAAGAATGGTGAATGGCAGGTTTTTATAAATCTGCTCTTGCCTCTTATAATAAAGCAGTCAGGGACTTCAAGAGAAATTCTTGGAGAACGTACTGAGAAGGTATTAAAGATACCCCTGCCATAGCAAAGCTTGTTGATGGCAAGCTGATGGCAAGGGACAGAAATTGTAATTTGAACACTGTCAAGATGCCAAATGACGACTTTACTGTTACTGGCGAAGAGACCCTGACTGAGCTGTTCAGGGTTCACTTTCCGGTTTCTTATCCTTATGTTCATTGTGACAATGTTATTGCGTGCTCCACGTCCTCTTCTGATGACAATAGTTGGAGCATTGCCGGGAGCATTGTTACTCTTGATAGGGTCAAATGGGCAATTAATTCCCATAAATCCTACAAAACTCCGGGAAATGATGGCATCATTCCAATTCTTCTCCAGGAAGGAATTGAGGTGCTAGCTCCCATTCCCTGCAGCATCTACAGAGCCTGTATTGCCTTAGGTCACATACCAAATGCATGGAGGCATACTAAGGTAATCTTCATTCCAAAAATTGGAAAGGACAATTATTATGAGGCCAAATCTTTTAGGCCTATTAGCCTTACGTCTTTTCTTTTAAAGACTATTGAGAAGCTTATTGATAGGTACTTAAGAGAAGTGATTCTGGCCTCTAAGCACTTGTCAAATTCTCAACATGCCTATCAACCGGGCAAATCTACGGATACTGCTCTTTACAGTCTCTCCTTTATTTTGGAGAGAAATTTCAATGCCAAGGAAGTTGCTCTTGCCACCTTTCTCGACATTGAAGGTGCCTTTGATAAGGTACCCATCGACACCATCCTTGATGCTCTTGATAGAAAAGGTGTTGATACCACGATCTCTTACTGAATCAAGAACCTGTTATCTAATAGGTATATCTGTGCATCTCTACTTGGTGATAGTATGACTGTGCATGCACTTTCGGGCTGTCCACAAGGAGGTGTGCTTTCACCAATTCTTTGGTGTATAGTTGTGGACTCTCTTTTGGAGAGCATCAGTGCTTCTGGCGTTTCTTGCGTTGGTCATGCAGATGATGTTGTCATCATTGCCAGGGGCAAATTTAGCAACACTGTATCCGACATGATGTCTACTGCTCTTAGGAGGGTTGAGGCATGGTGCAGAAATGCAGGCCTTACGGTTAATCCGCATAAGACTGCTTTGGTTGCGTTTACTAGGAAATGTATACTTAATCTTGGGGGTATTCGGTTCTTTGGGCAGAAGCTTATTTGCTCCAAGGAGGTTAAATTCCTGGGAATTTACTTTGACAAGGAACTCAATTGGAAGAAACACTTGGAGTATTGCACGACTAAAGCCAGACGAATCTTCTGGTCTTGTAGGAATGCTATTGGGAAAACCTGGGGCTTAAATTCCAGGGCTATCCATTGGATTTACTCGATGGTAGTCTGACTTATCATTTCCTATGGATCCATTGTTTGGTGGTCCAGAATTAAATGTGAAACAGCTAAACTTGAATTAGTTAAGCTTCAAAAGATGGTGTGCATTGCAATCTCTGGATGCATGAAAACCACTCCTACTGCAACTCTCGAACTTTTACTTGGTTTGCATCCGCTCTACATGCGTATTGAAGCAGAGGCACTCATCTGCATGAACAGACTTAAATATCTGAAATACTGGAAAGATTACTCAAGGTATCTATCTTGGGGCGAACTTAACAGTAAGGTTGCCAGTCATCCTTATTTCTGTATGCCACCTGATGGCATCCATGTCAAATTTACGTTTGACAAGCCTTATGAAATTCTTGTCCCCTCGCGGGATGATTGGAAGAGGACTCCAACCTACAACAAACTGAAATGTTTTGTATGGTACACAGATGGCTCGAAGATTGGCACAAGTACTGGTGCTGGTGTTTGCTGATCTGATGATGGTACTGAGCTGTCTTATCCGCTTGGCAATTTTGCTACTGTCTTTCAGGCCGTACTGAGCTGTCTTATCCGCTTGGCAATTTTGCTACTGTCTTTCAGGCCGAAGTCTTTGCCATCCTTATGTGTTGTAGAATCTGCTATGACAGGAAGTATAAGAATAGCCAGATTTTCATTTGTTCTGACAGTCAGGCTGCTCTTATGGCTCTGGGGAAGTTCACTGTGACGTCTTCCCTTGTTTGGGAATGTTATAATGCTCTCTGTGAAATCGCTAGCAATAATAATGTCATTCTTTACTGGGTGCCTGGTCATTCGGGTATTCCTGGCAATGAATTGGCGGATGAACTTGCTAGGAAAGGCTCAAGTACTCCTTTTGTGGGCCCTGAGCCGGCCTTGGGAATTCTCAATGACCTTGTTAGAAGAATTGTCTATGATATCTTCAGGAAGCTTCAATGTAAGAACTGACGTGACACTAAGGGACAAAGGCAAGCGAAAATTCTCAACTGCAATTGCCCTAGTACACGTCAAAAGGAACTTTTCAGGCTCAGTAGAACCGGCATCAGGAGGGCTGTTGGGCTCCTTACTGGGCACTGCACCCTCAAGAGACACCTTAATATTATGGGTGTCACCAAGTATTCGCTTTGCAGAGGCTGCAATCACAGCGAAGAAACTGCAGCTCACATTCTATGTGAATGTGAGGCTTACTCTGCTCATAGATTCGAGCACATTGGTCATCATGTGATTGAACCCTCGGAGCTGAATGACATTCCTGTCAAGTGCCTGCTTATTTTCGCATCGGCTACTGGTCTCTTTTCTTAGAGATCTTTTTTCTTCTGGGGTAGTACAATAGACCTCTGGTCGATGTGCTGGGCTCTTCTGGAGCCACCCACCTTCATTTCATTCATCCTTGTACAGAAGATATCCACTGGTTCCTCGATTTCTGGGTAAAGACTGAAAAATTCGTCCAGCAGATGCACTAAGTTGGTGCGCGTTGGGGCTTCAAAATGCACCTCCAACTTCTCCCACGCATCTGCCGGGCTGTCGTTGATATCGAGTAACTCTCGGTATTCTGCCGATATGTTCCGAAACAGGATGGATAGTGCGCGGTTGCTGCTACGCACGTACTCCTCTCACTCGCGTCGTGATGTAGACTCGTTGACTGGCAATGCTGTACGGTTGACATGGCCTTCTTTTTAAGAGGAAAGAAATTTCGTTATGCCAGGTGACGTAACTGTCCTTGTTCAACACTTCAATGCCGTTGCTCACTTCCATAGTCATAAAGTCTCTAAACTTTGACTGACTAGAGTGCACTGTTTACCTTTCTGTTTGATGCAAATGGCGCCGCTCACGGCCCCCGTTGATGAAATTCACAACACTTCACTGCTGCTTTGCTGCACTATAAGGATTCTAATTAAATGTTAAGGCTTTAACATGCTGGCGGCCCATAACCTAATATTGCTGGTGACTGTGGAGTATTTAAAAAATTTTTGCCGTGTTTCCCCTTTCCTTATAACTTAACGTGCTGATGTCAGTGCTAGCAGTGTGGAAGTTTAGCAGAGGGTAAGATGCAGTTGTAAAGTGTTCTTTAATAAAAGGCAAATTTGTCAAACACAAACATCACTTTTATTATAGTGAGATCCATTGATTAAGACTTGGTTACAAATCACTGTAATGTCGTTGCAAAGCCAAACAGTATGTACAAAAAATGAGCTAGCAAGCTCATGAAAAAGGTTGATAAACAGTTTATGACTAGGCATACACACTCTCAGTTACTTATACTGTTGTTATAACATTGGTAAGTAGAGAAAAGCTACATTACCACTAATGCCGTGCTTGTTTTTACACGTCATGGCATTACACAGAGTCCAAGACCGCGAAAAATTAACTTGGTCTCTTAAAAATTGAAAGAGCCCAAACTAGAAATATTTTATTGCACCTTCCGAAATAAAACTATCGGAACTTGACTCGTACTTTTGTTTAAGCAACTTAGTTGACAACGCTAACATACCGCAACATACTCAAACTGAGTATTTGCTAAGCATTAGATCACTATAAGACTTCGGTCATCCATCCATCGATCGATCAGACACACATTAAGACATAAGACAGAAGCCACCACCAGTAACTGAGAATGCGTCCTAGTATATATACACAGTGATGGGTATTCTCCGGAACACAACCGTTGATGGCAGCGCCCTCACAATATGCAAATCAGGATGAGCGAGCTGCGAGAAGGCGATTTGCATGAACGGCATGTTCTGTTCTCGTCACGAGTCGTTCACGGGAACGATAAAACCATTCTTAAAATGAAGACACGTTCCCGCGATAACGAGAATCGCGACAAAAACAGAACCAAGTTTCCAACACTTTATTTATACCGTGCTTCTATCTGTCATTTTGATCCTGTACATGTTTTATGTTATGCCTGGTGACTCGATTCCATGCGCATCAAGCCTTTACAATGTTATCTCTGATTTTAAAATTAATTGCTTAACACATGCCATGCTTAATATAGAACTTGACAATTTGTCCTTCTAATTTTGCATTATAATAGCCTTCAATTTAAATTTTTTGCTCATGTTTATATGTTGATACATTATTGTGTTTGTTGTAATGATGCCAATTTGTAACATGCAAATTTTGCCTATCAGTGTGGATAGTATCTAAGCTTGCTGGTATGATTTTCATAATATGCCACTGAGGAAGGGTATGCTGATGCCCGAAAGAGCTCAGGCTTTTAATCTGTGTGTAAGTTTATAGGATGTTTATTAAATGACTTTTAAAATCTAAAGATTTTGTCTTTACTTTATTTAAATCAATTTACAATTTGGATGCGTTACCACTCTACGTAAGTAAGCTAAAATGAATCTTTGTTATCTGGTGGTGAGTTTCTATTTTTTTATCTTTTCTCCCATCCATCACAGACTCATGGATAATCAAGATTCCACAGTGCTGGTGACCGGAAGGGCAAGAGACAAAAGTCAATTAATAAAATTTAATATTTTCTAATTGATACTAGGATAAAGGAAAGTATTTTCTTGGTATATATTTAAAAACTTTGAAACACATACCATATTAAACTCGGTTTCTTTAAAATTGGTGGCTGAAGATCAAGGAAGATACTTCACTCCCTTTTTACACGAGAGATTAAATATCAAAACGCTGCGTGCTTCCTATTGGCTCAAAATCTTGTGACCTCACGATTTTGTCTTGGTGTATTACTTGGCGCTCTTTAAAAACTTCAACGAAGTTATCGCTAGAAATGGGGCAAGTAACTTAATATAAATTCATTGAAAACGATTGCGTAATAACAAATAGGGTTTGCTTTGTTTTGTTGCGTACAGAATCCTCCAATAACCGGGAATTGACTGTAAAAGTGTATTATACAGTTTACCGCTCATGAAATCAAAAGTTACAGCTTTGTTTATAAATATCTTACTGGTCAAACAGTACAGCTTTGCTTATAAATTACTTCTAATATCATACATAGTATACCATCTATTACGTTAGGCATAACGAAATATATTTTAGAGTACGTATTATATATTTCATTAGCAAAATGAACTATCACGATTTCGTTTATAAAGTTCTTTGCCATGCTTATGTTCATCAACTTTGCAAATATGTCTACAGTAAAAATACTTCGGTAAAGTTGAAATTTTATTTTTCTTTTAGTTTCTATTAAATGTGTAAAACCTATTTCTGAGATTATAAGACGTATGAGTTTTCCAAGTAGGAAATGTATGAGTTTTTTATTTAGGAAAGCTAGCTAGTTGAAGCACTCGGATTGGTTAATGTGTTCTGAATTTTTAATCATTTGAGTGCTTTTATTAGTATATTTTTTAGATTAATAGATTCTGAATTTATATAGATCAACGATTTACAAATCAAGAAAAATATTATGGATATGTGTTATGTTTTTGCAGTAAAATGTTTTGTTTGTAATGTATTCTATACTTTTAAAAAGTCCATTTTTAATCCATTCATGTTCTGTTCTATTTAATTTTAGGAATTTTTGCAAGATTGCATCATTTAAAAACAATTGCACTTAATTTCATAGAAATCAATTTCTTCTTTTTAATATCATAACCTCCTCCCCCCATATATATAAAAAATATTATTATAAAGCAATAAAAGCATATTGGCTCAAAATATTTTACAAAATAATTTTTTACTTATAAAATGATTTACTGTACTACAAATAGTATTATAATGTTTCACACATTGATGTATTACACTTGGTAATTAAACCTGCAATCATAATTGGTATGTACTGAATCAGTGTATTAACAAATTTAAAACATTTAAATATCAAATGTGTGGCAAAATCTGTTTTGATCTCTTTATGATTTACAAATGGTATTATTTCATAAACACATCTAGAATCCGGTGAATTTTTATTTATGTGGTAGGGTCTATTAAAAATTATCAATTTAACTAAAAGTAAATAAAATTAATCTCAAATAATGAAAGTCAGCAAAAAATCAATGTTTCTGTCTGTTTGCTGGCATTGTCACAGAAAATCGAAGCAATGTCAACTATGGAATTTAGTACAAGGATACATCCGGGCAAGTTCTAAATAAAAAAAAAACTTTAAAGGGACAGTGGATGTTCAAATTATTAAAAATCGACAAATTTATGCAAAAATTTTTGTTTTGCATATTATTATTATACACATTATCTTGCATCAATTACAAAAAACTGCTTTCAAATCCAACTATTATTAAAATATTTCCCCAGCCAAAAGCTATTATCCAAATATTTCCCCGGTGAAATCATAAACATGGACCAGCTGTCACTCACAGTTGATAACTGACTGTTTTAGTTCAGTGTACCGAGTAAACATTATATTTTAGCAACCCCATGTTTATTACAATTTGGCAGCAACCTTTTTAACTGTGACTTATTTTGAAAGTGCTTATTTACATTCAGTACCTTTGACAGTATTTGTTTGTTTACCTTGCATCTCTTATTTACCTTCTCTTCATTTACTTTGAATAATAGAAGTTCTTTACAGAACTGACAGCTGCATTTTCATAGTTGTATTTGTAATTTGTTTTTATAGTTTTAAAGAACTTTTCTATTAGCAACGCATATGATAAGTAAGCATTATCATAAACCGAAATCCCATTTTAAAAAAAAAAAAAGAGATAGAAAAATAAACAAGCAACTATAAATAAAGCTCATAAGCGATGGGCAGCTTCAATTGATACATCAAACTCATTAGATGTAATTTCCAAAGGAATGTTTGGGTACTCACAAAAATTGAATTGACTTGTAAAATATATGGAAATATATTTGGATAAACATTTTCCAGTCCTTGTGTAAATAATTCAAAAATGCTTCAATGCAAATATAAAAGACTCATATTTATTAAAAATTAGAATAGGTCATACAGTTGGAAGTGACCTTGGAATTCAAACCATGGATAAGAAGACATTTTATATTGTATAAACAGCTTTTCTAAAGAAAGGAAGAACTTGAACCAGGATGTACTTCTGATTGCTCGGAATATTGTGCAGGAAAAGCACAAAGAACTTCGTGTATCATGGATGGCAACTTCATCGATATTATAGTCTCTTATGATGCAACTCAGCAGAAAGGTGGACACATATCAATTTATGGAATAGGAATTGCCATTAATATTTTAACAGAACTTGCGATTGACTATGGAATTTTGCTAAAATATTGCCCCAACTGCACAAATGCAAAGAGAGATTTGAAGGAAAATAGTGTTGAATGCAACATTTGGTATCAAGGTCACAAGTGTGAGTGTTCATGAAATTATGATGGATTCTCGGGTTCGATGGAAATGATAGCTGCAGAAATATTATGGAAACAATCTCTTGATCATGGAATGAAATATGCAAGTTTAGTTTCGGATGGTGGATGGACTTATAAACATTTATTGCAGTAGAATGTTTATGGTAGTGATGTAAAAATTACAAAGGAAGAATGCATCAACCATGTGGCGAAATGATTGGGAACTGGATTGGGGTTAAAGAATGACGAAGTAAAAGTGTTACCATCGGAAGTCATAAAAAAGTAGTTTGGAAGTAAAACAATTGTGAAATTCACTAACTTCTATGGGAAATCTATAAAAAGCATTGTGTCGGATATTGACAGGATGAAAAATGGCATCTATGTTACTTCGTTGCACTGTTCATCTACTGGCAATTTCTCAGAACACAACAAATGTCTCAAAGCGATCAATCGCGAATAAAGAAATGCCAAAACCTCATTCACGTATGAAAACCATACTATTTGAAGATGCTGTTTCGAAAATATTGCCAGTGTATCAGAGATTTGTACGTAATGAATTATTGTCACAGTGTATTACAAGTAAGACACAAAATGCTAATGAAAACATCCATAGTGTAATTTGGAAAACTGTTTTAAAGAAGTCTTTATATTAAAAAAAATTGGAACTGTCAGTCGTCTCTAGTGTGAGCGAATTAAATATTGGATGTTTAAATACTTTAGGTGCTGAACAAAGAAATCCTGATCAATATCAGTATCAATTGCTGAAAAGTGTGATGATCAACGTATAAGTCAGAGCAAAAATAACAGTTCTCTTTTATGGCAAATGTAAAAAAATTAATAAAATATTTCATAAATTAGTTAACAACAACAATTAAAAATATACAAATTCCTTGATAGAAGCAGAGATATGAAAAGTATGTGACTACAATTATTTTAAGGAGCTCATAAGCATAAAATAAACAAAAAGGAATAATAAATAAAAGAGTATACTAATCAAATGGTTAAATACAACTGCCATTGTATTTAATACTTTAATTAGTACACATCACTTTTATAACCTGATGAAGGGGACTCACAATGCCTTTGAAACAATTGTAATAGCTTAATTTTGATGTCTGCTTATATCAAGGAATTTATGTTTTTACAAGCGGCAGTTACATTCAGATTCATTGTAGCTAAAAATGTAATACAGTAATGGACCAATTATCTGGAAAAACTTTAAAATATCTTTTTTCGTGTGTGTGTTTTTATGGAAATTGCAAATTTCCTTTAATATAAACAAGATTAAAAACAAAATACTTCTTTTCTTTTAAATGTATATAGTGGTTTTATGATATAAAACAAATACAGAACCTCAAAAATCCGAACGTTTTTCAAATTTAGTTATTCTAATTATTGGACTGTCAAAGTCGCGGATTTAAAACAAGAGTAAGATTATTTACATTGAATTATATTTTATAAAGATTTAAGTTATAAAATAAATGTAATTTATAAATTATAAAATATATAAAGGTTTATAGTGTATTTAGCATAGTACAGAGAATAGACAATAATACCAAATCAACGTAATACCTTGCTTAGCGACAGTTTTGGTGATGGATCAGAAATCCAGAAAACTAGCTGTCCGAAGGATTTCAAATAATTGGTCCGTACTACTATATGATTTACTGTAAATATGATCAAACGAATCATGAATGTTTACTATAGGTGTATCACTCCCACTACAAACAAATTCTGTTACTTCCTGCTTATATTGAAGGCTTGGTTTTGCCACTGGCTCAATACTGATGCGTTTCTTTTTTGTTGAAAACAATATTGATTGACACTCTATTTTCAGTAACTATATCCTTTTATTGGTTGTTTCAGTTTAGATTTGACCCCTGTTGGGTTGCTTTAGAATTTAGGTAATTTGGAGGTTTGAAAATTTACTTTTATTTCTTTTTCCCTGGCTCAATATTCTTAATTTGGTAATATTTAAATAATATTTATTGGCTTTTTCATTTATTCTTTAATTAGAATATTTTTAATCTTCTAAATTAATTTTCTTTATAATATTCTTAGTTAAAAATGTTCCATTCCTTAAATTAATATTACTTTTGATTTGTAAATTTTAAAAATTATTTATTTATTTGATTCCCCTTAAAATTCCCTTTAATTTGATGTCTCATTTTCCCATTTTGGTTAGAAATTCCGTTTGTTCTACAGTTTCAAGTTATTTCCATGTCTTACTGTAATTCAAAAATTTCAGTTGCGGCCATTTTCGGAATTCTGTTTTGCGGGCTTTTTACTGCGATTAAAGGCGCCACCTAAGCGTTTTTCGCGCCCCTTTGGAATTTGGGATTTTTTTAATTGGTTCGCGTTTTTTTCGGATCGTCTGCTCTCGGAATTAAGAGTATTATTTTGGCAATTCTAATTTTGGTAAGCGAATTTTAATTGCTGCCGTTTATCTAAACTCGCCCTTTTGCCGCAAGTATAAATACGCGCGCAGAACTTTTCAGTTTCAGTTTTTTGTTGAAATCCTTCGTTGTGGTTAGCGCGAGAAGCGCGTTGTTTATTTTCGAATGGAACTTATGCTCCACGCGACCTTTTAATGGAACGTTAAGTTCCTCGCGTTATTCTTTTTTTTTTCATTAGTTGTTTTAATTTAAATTATGCATTTTTCAAGCTTTTATCGCGGAATTCGCGACGTAACTCTCCAGAAAAGTACGTGGTGAAAATTCCTTATGCGAGCTGCGTGAACGTAGTTTCTGACGAGGACGGCCGTTCTAAAAAGATCCGAGTGTTCCAGAAGTAGTTGTTAGGTCTGATCTCCTGAGTTTGCAATCCTTTTCAAGAAAATGCTGAATCCTCTCCTGTTTCAAGTTTGGGTGAATTCCAGAAAACCAGTGTAGTTTTATTCCTGTCAGCTCAACTATTAGAACTTTTTGTCTCCAACCAGTGCAGCTCTAATGATTGGAACTTCCCCCCCCCCCCCCCCATGTCTGATGACCCAGCTGGTGAATATTACTGTTATATTTAAACTCCTAATTTCTTAAATTCTCAATATTTTTGAAATGCATTTAATCAAAATTTATTCTGTAAATTTAAAATTCTAAAACTGTATTCTGAGAGCAAATTTCTAAACCTTCATAATTTTTAAGAGCCTGGGTTAAATTCTAAAATTATTTAAATTTAATATTTTTGTTAATGATTTTTTGATGGAATTTAAAATAGATTGTTTTGAGTAAAGTTTTATGCTAATTCCTTAATTTTAACCAAGTTGATAAAATTCTAAAATTCTAATGTCTAAAATTCTAATGTTAATTCTTCCTGAGTTGCCTGCCTGTGAGCAGTGTTTTTTGTATTTGTTAATTTGAAATAATTGAAGTTACAATTTAATAAACTAATTTTCTTTAAACTAAATATTATGTCTTCATTTATCTTTTTTAAACACAGCAGGTTTTATTCTATCTGTCAAACACAACAGTAGTTTTGGTGCCGTGTACCAGTCTAGAAATTGCTCTCATGTTTTATAATATTTATTAGTAGTATTAAACTTTCAATTGTATTGCAATTATGGATGATGTTAGAGAAAGTAACTGTATGTATATTTCTGTATTTGGGTCAGATGAAACTGGAGATGGCTCTAAAGATAAGCCTTTTGAAACTTTATTATATGCTATGTTCTCTGTTGGTAAAGAGCCATTTCCTTCATTTCTTACTAATTCAAACGATGGTAAAGATTGGGATTTAATTCCCAGAAGTCAGGTTGCTAGTACCAAGAAAACTTGGTTATCCTTATTGGAAAGAAATTTACCTTCTAAAATAAACATTGAGGCAACCTCTGATAATGTAAATTCTGTTGGTAACAAAAATATTGATTCAAATGTTAATAGTAAACAATATGACTTAAATGAACAGGGATTAAAAATGGATTCTTCTAAATGTAATGTAATGAGTAATTTTAAAACAGTCTCTTCAATAGGAGACTTTTTAGATTCAATCCCAGTATTTTCAGGAGAGGAATCTGGCCTCCCATTGGAGGATTACATAGATAGAATTAAAATGTTAGCTGACCATGCAAATTGGTCTGAGTCAGACAAGCTCTTAGTTTTAAAGTTAAAACTGTCAGGCATAGCTGCAAGATTTATTAGAGATAATCCTAAGTTAAAAGAAGAGAAATCTTTCTCTCAAATTCTTAAAGCTTTACGCGACAGATTTTCCTCAATAGAATGTTTACACAGTAACTTGAGAGCATTTCTGCAGAGTTATCAGAGACCAAATGAATCTGTGCGTCAGTTTGCTGCTAGAGTTGAGGCTTCCTCATATAAAACTGTTTCACCTGCCTTACTGAATGACAGAGTGGCAAACCAGCAAAGACTTGATGTCTTGTGCTCGGTTTTCATTGAAGGCTTGAAGCCTCATTTCAAACGGCTAATCCTACCTCAAAACCACAAGAGTTTTGACTCTGCAAAAAGGCATGCTGTGGCGGAGGAAGAGGTGTGGAGCAAGCAACATGGGGATGATCCCCAATATGTTATGAGTCTTGGAGAGTCTGAAAATAAGCAGCTCCATGATGAGCTTAAGAGAAATAAAATGGAGGTAGAGAACCTCACTAAAAGGCTTGCTGAGTTGAAGACTCAGATTAACACCAAACCACAGCTGCCTCAAACTAGAGTGACAAAGGATAGCCGAAGGTGTTTTTCATGTGGTCTATTAGGTCACATAAGTGTGGATTGTAGGAAATTTCCTCAATCACACAGGTTCAACAGAAATTCTAGGTCTCTGCCTACTCGAATGTATCAACAACCTTTTTCTTTTCCACAACCTACACAAAACTATCCATATAATTATTTTCCACAACAAACGCAGGGATTTCAACAACCTACTCAATTTTTTTACCATCAGCCAAATCAAAACTTTCAGCCTGACATTAATGAAACTAAACCTAAAATGAGTTACAACACTTTTTATACACCTAGGGGTGATAAAAATGACAACGACAAACAAAATTTAAACTAAGTAAGGGTGAAGGGAGTTTTCACTCCAACTTACCTTCTGAAGCCCTTGGGGTGTTACCAGTGGTGCAAAATTCAAATTTGATTTCATTACAGAATTTGTCTCTACCAGTGATTTCTGGTATGATAAATAATGTTGATATTCCTATACTTATTGATTCTGGTGCTTCTATTAATGTGTTGTTTACAAATGTATTATCTCATTTAAATATACCTGACAGTTAATTAACAAAGTGTAATATAAATTTAAAAGGCATCTCTAGTGATATTATAAAAGTTTCCAGGAAATTAAATATTAATTTACATTTAAATAACAAAATATTTAATGTTGATTTTTATATTATGGACTGTGATTCTTGTAATTATTCAGCAATACTTGGTGTGAAATTTTTAAAGGGTTATAAGATGTCAATAGATTTTACTAATAATGTTTTATACAATAATATTGTAACTGTGCCTTTTGCAATTAAGGATGAATCTGTACCATTTTTATTATCTGATGCAACTCAATTCTTTAATAATTATGAAATTAACAGAGAAAATACTTTGAATTCTGAAAAATATAGGGATAATTTGTGCTATGCACTTAAGAAATACACAATTCCTCCTCTATCGGAGGCTTTCATACAACTAAAATTAAAAGAGATTGTTAAATTTAATTCACCTACTGTGATGATTGAGCCTTTAAACAACAGTAAAATTCTGGTCGCTAGATCAGTAAATAATGTATCTAGATCTAATATATATAATGTAAAAGTATTGAATTTGTCAACTGATGAGTTGCACATAAATAAGCATTCAAATTTAGCAAAAATTGCTCCTATCACAGTAGTATCTTCTTTTTCAGTTAACAATATTACTGAGTCAAGTGCAGAGAATGGTGATAATTTTGATGTTTGGGGAGGAAATTTTGATCTTTCACACTTAGACTATAATGAAAAAAGACAAATAGAGAGTTTAATTAATGATTATAAGCATATTTTTGCTAATTCTATTCCAGATTTAAAGGGGTGTGATACGGTTTTTCATAACATTAACTTAAAAGATGATATTCCTGTTAAACAAAAACCTTATAGAGTTCCTTATCATGTAAGAGATGAATTAGATAGGCAAATTAATGAACTTCTTGAGAATGATATTATACAAGAAAGTGATTCACCATTCTTCGCACCTGTACTGTTTGTTAAAAAGGCAGATGGAACATTAAGATTGGTAACAGATTTTAGAAAATTAAATGATAAAACTATTGATGATATTTTTCCACTGCCAAATATCACTGAATTGATTGATAGTTTAAATGGTGCGAAATATTTTTCTACATTAGACTTAACATCTGGATTTTATCAAATGAAATTGCACCCAGACGACACACACAAATGTGGCTTTTCTACACCTTTTGGCCACTATGAATGGAAAAGAGTCCCTTTTGGTTTGAAAAATGCCCCCAGCTCCTTTCAACGACTTATGTCCATCGTCCTAGCTAAGCTTTCCCCTTTACAAATTTCTATTTACATAGATGATATTGTTATTGCATCTAGAACCTTTGAGGAACACTTAATGAAATTAAAGGTAGTATTTGATAGATTATCTCAACATAAATTATGTTTAAAGCCAAGTAAATGCAATTTTTTTAAATCTTCAATAAATTATTTGGGTTTTCAAGTTTCTGAAGGTATTGTCCAGCCTGACCCCTCAAATTTAAAAACTGTTAAAAATTTTCAAAAACCCACCTCTAAAAAACAAATTCGCCAATTTTTAGGATTAACTGGTTTCTACAGAAAATTTATTGAAAATTACTCCTTAAAAGCTCTTCCCTTAACTAATTTAACTAAGCAAAATATTAAATTCTCTTGGACCCCTGAAGCAGAAAATTCTTATCAAATCTTAAAATCCGAATTACTTAAAGAACCCATTTTACATCTCCCTGATTTTTCAAAACCGTTTTCGGTATGTACCGATGCATCGAATTTTGCTCTTGGAGCAGTTCTCTGTCAAGAAGGAAAGGATGGATTTTTGCACCCTATTGCTTATGCTAGTAAAAAACTAAAAGATGCAGAAATAAACTATAGCACAGTCGAGAAAGAGACTTTAGGAGTTGTCTGGGCAACATCCTATTTTAAGCAATACCTTTTGGGAAAACATTTTATTGTTTATTGTGATCAGGCCTCCCTTTCAAATGTTTTAAAATTAAAAGACCCCACTTCTAGGATAGCACGGTGGATAATGTCCATGACCCAGTTTAATTACAAAATTATTCATAAACCTGGTCGCCTAAATTTAACAGCTGATTATCTATCTAGATGTGTAAATAATGTAAACGTAAACACTATAGACCTGGATGTTGATACTAACCTTCTTTTAAGAGTACGTAATTCTCAAAATTCTGACCCTAATTGTATAAGAATTGGCTCATGCTTAGATAAAAATATTGACCCATTCCCTAAAAATTTAATGTTTTTCTTAAAAGATGATGTATTATATTGTACTAATAGGAAACCTAAATTAAAATATCAAAGAAAAGAGCGTATTGTTGTTCCACAAAATTTGATCTCTGATATTCTAAATTATTGTCATGATTCGATTACTGCAGGACATGGTGGTTTTAGAAGGACTTTGAGGAAAATTCAGCAACACTTTTATTGGCCTAGGATGTATGTTCAAATTTTAAATTATGTTAAGAGTTGTCTTGATTGTTTACAGAAAAGAGGATTTAAACAAAAACAAAAAGCTCCTTTACAGAGGTTTCCAAATTCTACTTACCCTATGGAAAGAATAGCTATGGATTGTATTGGCCCCATGCCTCTAACTTACTCTGGCAATAAGTACATACTGGTGATTACGGACTATTTTACTCGTTGGCCAGAAGCTTATGCTATCCCCAATATTAAATCTGAAACTATGTTAAATTGTTTAGAAAACTTCTTTTCTCTTCATGGTGTGCCAAAACACATTATCACTGACAAAGGATCTAATTTCATTTCGAATGCTGCCATGAAGTTGTATGAAAAATTAGGTATTGAAAAACATACCACTACTAGCTATCACCCACAATCGGATGGAGTCTGCGAGCGTTTAAACAGTAAAATAATTAACACACTTAGTCATTTAGTGTCTGAAACACAAGAGGATTGGGATCGACATTTATCTTTTGCCTTGCTGGCCCACCGAACTTCAATCCATTCCTCGACTGGTGAGTCTCCAGCTAATCTTCTCTATGGTAGAGAATTGATTTTGCCACATCATCTTCTTTTTAATTTAAATGAACAAAATTTTACCACTGTTAGTGATTATAGTCAGGATTTGGCAATTCGTATGAAAAAATCTTTTGAAATAGTAAAGAAGAACTTACTTAAAGCAGCTAAAACACAAGAGACATACAGAAATAAGTCTGCTGTTATAAAAGATATAAAAGTTGGAGATTTAGTATATTTATACATTCCTGTTTTTCCAAGAGGACATTGTAAGAAACTCTCCAAACTTAATAAAGGTCCTTTTAAAGTTATACAAAAAACATCTAATGTAAACTTTAAAATTCAACATGTAAATGACACACGAAATATTCAGTTGGTGCACATTGACAGATTAACAAAAATTCCAGAAAGAGATTCTGTGTTCTTTTCTTGTGCACAATCTGATAATTCAACAAGTAATACATCTCATGAGAATGATATAATTCCAACACAAAGATATAATTTACGACAAAGGAAAAACTAGAATGACATTTTTTTTATTTTATTGTTGCGCAACATAATTTTTTTTAAGTGTATAATTTTTATATGTGTGTATTTGTTATTGATACATTGCAGAATGCTGCAAACTGGATTTAATTGATGTTGATTTAAGATAAAATTTGTTGCTATTGATATTGCAGATTACTGCAGGATTTAGAGAATGATTGAGAAAAGATTAATTTGGATTATATGAATTGATTATATTTATATTGATAGAGATATATAGTTACTTATTTATTGTTATTGAGAGTGCAGATTTATGCAAATATTTGATTACGTGGTCCATGACATAAGTTCTGATCACATATGTTGATATTTTTTGGTATATATTTGTTGTCGTTAAAAGTATTAGAGTTCTGCAAAGATAAAAGTGGCAGTGTATATAAGATAACTTCAGAATACAGATGATATTGTTTGGTTTTGAATGGACATGAATAGATACTTGTGTCTTTGAAATTTTAGTATATTATTGTTACTTATTGATAATAATTGTTATTGTGTCAATTGTCATTTGACACTTCTATTGAAATTTTATTTATTTTATACAACTTATGTACATTGTTTTATTTTTTTTAGATCACTCTATTTACACATTTTTTTTTCTTTCCAGCTGGTATTTATATTTTGTAGTGGAAATGAGAGTTGTTTCTCATTGGTTATTCAAGGTACCTTTTCAAAATTCAATGTTTCGATTCTTTGAAAACTATTTGGCTGGTCCAATGTTTTCTTAAAAATTTATTTTTATTCATAGCTAATGAGAATCAATGTCAAATCCTCTACCTTTACTTTTGTCTACACAAATTTAGTGATCTGATGTACAAAAATTTATTCATTATATAATTCTCTTTTAGTTTATAGTTTGTTAACAAATTGCTTATTCCGAAATAGAGGTTGAATTCGGATAAAAATTGTTATACTTAAATTGGTAACTTCTGATAGATATTTTATTTTTATTATCAAAAATTTTTCATTTTTCAAATGAAAAATTTTTGGGGGATAGGTGGAAGGAATGTGTTGGGTTGCTTTAGAATTTAGGTATTTTGGAGGTTTGAAAATTTACTTTTATTTCTTTTTCCCTGGCTCAATATTCTTAATTTGGTAATATTTAAATAATATTTATTGGCTTTTTCATTTATTCTTTAATTAGAATATTTTTAATCTTCTAAATTAATTTTCTTTATAATATTCTTAGTTAAAAATGTTCCATTCCTTAAATTAATATTACTTTTGATTTGTAAATTTTAAAAATTATTTATTTATTTGATTCCCCTTAAAATTCCCTTTAATTTGATGTCTCATTTTCCCATTTTGGTTAGAAATTCCGTTTGTTCTACAGTTTCAAGTTATTTCCATGTCTCACTGTAATTCAAAAATTTCAGTTGCGGCCATTTTCGGAATTCTGTTTTGCGGGCTTTTTACTGCGATTAAAGGCGCCACCTAAGCGTTTTTCGCGCCCCTTTGGAATTTGGGATTTTTTTAATTGGTTCGCGTTTTTTTCGGATCGTCTGCTCTCGGAATTAAGAGTATTATTTTGGCAATTCTAATTTCGGTAAGCGAATTTTAATTGCTGCCGTTTATCTAAACTCGCCCTTTTGCCGCAAGTATAAATACGCGCGCAGAACTTTTCAGTTTCAGTTTTTTGTTGAAATCCTTCGTTGTGGTTAGCGCGAGAAGCGCGTTGTTTATTTTCGAATGGAACTTATGTTCCACGCGACCTTTTAATGGAACGTTAAGTTCCTCTCGTTATTCTTTTTTTTTTCATTAGTTGTTTTAATTTAAATTATGCATTTTTCAAGCTTTTATCGCGGAATTCGCGACGTAACTCTCCAGAAAAGTACGTGGCGAAAATTCCTTATGCGAGCTGCGTGAACGTAGTTTCTGACGAGGACGGCCGTTCTAAAAAGATCCGAGTGTTCCAGAAGTAGTTGTTAGGTCTGATCTCCTGAGTTTGCAATCCTTTTCAAGAAAATGCTGAATCCTCTCCTGTTTCAAGTTTGGGTGAATTCCAGAAAACCAGTGTAGTTTTATTCCTGTCAGCTCAACTATTAGAACTTTTTGTCTCCAACCAGTGCAGCTCTAATGATTGGAACTTCCCCCCCCCCCATGTCTGATGACCCAGCTGGTGAATATTACTGTTATATTTAAACTCCTAATTTCTTAAATTCTCAATATTTTTGAAATGCATTTAATCAAAATTTATTCTGTAAATTTAAAATTCTAAAACTGTATTCTGAGAGCAAATTTCTAAACCTTCATAATTTTTAAGAGCCTGGGTTAAATTCTAAAATTATTTAAATTTAATATTTTTGTTAATGATTTTTTGATGGAATTTAAAATAGATTGTTTTGAGTAAAGTTTTATGCTAATTCCTTAATTTTAACCAAGTTGATAAAATTCTAAAATTCTAATGTCTAAAATTCTAATGTTAATTCTTCCTGAGTTGCCTGCCTGTGAGCAGTGTTTTTTGTATTTGTTAATTTGAAATAATTGAAGTTACAATTTAATAAACTAATTTTCTTTAAACTAAATATTATGTCTTCATTTATCTTTTTTAAACACAGCAGGTTTTATTCTATCTGTCAAACACAACACCCCTATTTCCTTCATTAGTTATAGAAATTATATCGTCCAAACGTTTACAATTTTTTTTTTTTCAGTTTCATGATTCAGAGGTACAGTATTTACCAACTGAGTAATATGGCTTAATTTTGTTTGAAGTCTGGCTTTATGGAAATTGTATTTACATTAAGGAGATCCTTAAAACTCTCACTTTCCACCATATCATCAACAACTTTCTCCTTTTTTTGCTGCCAAAGATCTTTCTGACAGAAAATGATGCACAACATCAGTGGCATAAAGTCCATTGAGGCTCAGAAGCTGAGCCTCCCTTGTTTGACGACATTCATATTTGTTATGAACCTTTACCTTTTATTGTAATTTGTATTTTATAATTATTTATATTTTAAATGACTCATTTTAAAAAAAATGTAAATTGATGTGATGTAAATTTTGCCTGGCGGTTATGGCCTATATATAAGCACTTGTTCGTACCTTATTTTCACTTCGCTACTGGTGAAGAGCATAATGATGCCTGAAAGCATTTTGACCATGTAATTCTGTACATCGTAAAATGGAGATTTTAATAAAGGACTTTTAAACCTATTTTTTGGTTGTCTTTGATTTTAAAGTTTTAATTAGTTGAAGTGTTCCCATACTATTTTACTAATTTAAAGATACTTTCATTTATTATATTTTTAAAATAACTTTTGTGAATATATATGTATTTTTTTAGAAAACTGTTACACTTTACTTACTTAAAATGAGATGTTTCAAAATATTTTTCTCATTAAAATGCATATCTAGAAGCTGAAATCATCTAGCCTTCATTGTGCATTGAAAGAATCATGGTATTAGGACTGCCACCTGTTAAACTCCGTCCTGGCTTATAAGCTAGCTTCCAGAAAGGTGTGGCTATTTCTTCCCCCATTTAAAACCCTTTAAACAGAGTAACTTACAATAATTGGATACAGGACGTGACTTTTCATGAATGAAAATTTCTTGGGCAAGACTAATGGATCCGCCATTTTGGGTCAAACATGGTTCTATTAATTATAATTAATCTTTGCAAAAGACGTCATATGTAATACTAAAAAATATGAGGCATTTTCCACGAATAACATGACATTCACCTAAATTTAAACAATATCAAGATGAAGAAGCACACTAATAATAATGGAGTTTGTGAAGTAGATTTAGTCACAGCAACAATATGACGAAACATCTGCTTGCGTATTTGGGAGTTTTAGAAAGAATAAATCTGATTTCCCTTTAAAAATCACGTTACACGAGAATCTTAGTTAAACAAAAGCCATTAATAATTTTCTAGCGGATTTTTAGCATATTGTAGTTAAGATATTTTTAAGTTTTTAAAGTATACTATTTGTAAATAATTAATATACAAAATTGTTTAAGGACATTATTGACCACATTGTTCTCACTCATTTTCAGTGCACTCCTTTGAATTGCTTTATTTTGTTAATTCTAGCTGTTTATATTTACAAAACTGATATATTTTTTGTATCACTTTCTAATAATATTCTAATATATTTCTACTTCATACATAGGCACTTGTAAAACTTTTTCCAGGGGGGGGCAAACTCAAGCACATGATGTACAACATTGACTGGCTTCATGCTCGCCTTTATTATATTGAATGTCTAAGGGGGAGTGTGACTACCTCTTTATATCCCCTATGAGCGACCATGACTTCATATTTAATAAAATGATTAGAAGACCCACAGACCACACAACCAACCCTAAGGCTTACGGTAATTTACTGTGTAGCCGGTTAATAAAATAATTGTAAAAATTCATCTAATTTGGAAATAAGAAAACATTTAAAATGCTATATCTTGTATGTATTCATCTTACATATGTAACATTTTAAAATCTCATGCATTTCACCCACTCTCTGCATTTTTATGTAAAATTATTTTATTCATCAATAAATAAAACTTATGAAAATGCGAATTCCAATATAAATTTCACTTGTAACACCAAATTTTCAGCCTTCCCAGTCAAAAATCTCACGCTATGCTACTGCACAGCATCTATATGTTTGTACATGTTTATTTTTAATTTGTTATAATGAATGTCCAAGGGGGAGTGTGACCTCTCTTTACCTCCCCTATGGGCGACCATGACTTCATATTATAACATGATTGTAAAAGTTCATCTAATTTAGAAATATGAAAACATTTAAAATGTTATATCTTGTATGTATTCATCTTACATACGTAACATTTTAAAATCTCGTATACATTTCATCCACTCTTTGCATTTTTATGTAAAATTACTTTATTTTATTCACCACTACATAAAACTTATAAAAATGCGAATTCCAATATAAATTTCACTTGTAACACCAAATTTTCAGCCTTCCCAGTCAAAAATCTCATGCTACGCTACTGCACAGCATGTATATGTTTGCACATGTTTATTTTTAATGTTGCGTCAATACATGTACATACATATTCATGATTACAGATTTTTTAAAAGTTACTTTTTATGTCACACTGTTGTGGACACGCATTTCACAAAAACTTTGTCACAGTACTGGAATTGCAATTCTTTATTGTCATCCATAGCAAGTGAACGATGTAAACTTTCTTATTAACGCGAGGAATTAATAATAAAATACAATAAGCCGAATGAAATACAATGAATTTTTTTTATAAAATAATACAATGTGAAGAAATAATTAACTTTCTGAAAATAAAAAACTAAGCATGAAAATACCCACATAACGTAAATAAAAAAAAACGTCAATAAATGGCAGGAAGGAAATACTCCAAACTAAATATTGCGAGAAGAAAATGCAACCCCTCAATGCATGCTCTGAATGCTACTACTTAACTGGCCAATAGGAAACGCGCAGTGTTTTGACATTTAGTCTCTCGTACTTTCTCAGTACCATTCTCAGTCATTTCCCTTTTCCACATCAGTTTAGGATAACTGCTTGAAGTGGACCTTCTTTTCTAGCCTGAACTGGGTTGGGGAAAATAGCACTCATTTCAGATTCACACTGCTATGGTTGCGGAAAGGGAAAGGGTGACCAATATAAAAAAAGCAGGTTATAATAATGGAAATAAGCTTTAAAAAGTTTTTAATATAGGATTCCTAAAGGCAATGATGAGAAGTGGAATGCCTTTCTGAAGGACTATTAAGCAGGTGCTATTAATTTGGTAGTCATAGAGACTGCTAGTAAGAGGTGTTTTGGAAGTTAAGACTTCCAAAGCACTGGTAACCACTTCCTGCTTCCACTGCTGGTATCAACATTGATGAACCCATTTTGTTTGTTCGACAAAGACAGTCTGACCTACACAAAGGTCTAAGGTGTCGATTTGGACAGCCGGGGATGAATTCATTTTGCATATATTATGCACTCGGCAGTATAGAATAGAGAAACGTAATTCTGATTTTAAGAATGAGATCTATAGGTGGGGTCTGAGATGACCATTGCAGCTTCATGTTGCCTGTGTTCAATTTTCAAAAAATGTGAAGCTGGTTATTCAATAAGATTGAATTTGTCAGTTACTACAGAGGTTCGCAAAATGGTGGCACATAGAAAGTTTTCTTTTAGGTATTCCATACTGACCAATACATAATAATCATGAAACCAGCTCATGGATGCTGCTATCTGCAGTGGAAGTGGAATCTTGATAGTATTTGTTCAATGCTGAAAATATTCTGAAAACCTTAATATTTAACACCTATTTTATGCTTTTTAACTGCTACCTGTTAGGTTCCAAGTTTTATTGATTACCCATTTAGTCACTCAAAGAAAAGATCTCAAATCAATAAAATCTGCTTAACAGAATCAAAGCTCAAATCAATCAAACAATCTCAAATCAATCAAAAAAAAATCTCAAATCAATAAACTGCTTATGTACTATGGGCCCTAGAAATAAAATTATTTCTAATGCACAGTTAGAGATATTTATCTTAACTGTGCATCAGAAATGACTTCATTTCTAGGGCCCTTATAACTTATTAATTAAATTAAGCAATTATTTTAGATATTAAACTATCTAAAATCTAATTGATTTAAAATAGTTTTAGATCTCTAATTGATTTAAGATAGTTTTAGACATCGAATTTTATAGATATAATTATGAATAATCTATAATAGAAATAAGCATCTTTGTTTATCTACCTGAGTCTTCTTTATGCGTAGTGCAGCTGAAGTCGTATTAACCCCCTCTTGCTGTTCCATATCATGTGCCATTGCTAAAAAAATACCACATATTTTAAATAGAATTCTGAAATAGTAACCAGATTATCATGACTTAAAATAGATTTAGTGATAAGGTTATCATAGAATAAGGTTACTTTTGTTAAAATCATAGAAATCTACAGGCCTAGATTGAAGAACATAATAAATGTAACATAGATTTTTTTTTTTTTTTTTTTGCGATGTATGTGATAGCATGAAACAGTTTCACTCACAGAAACATCAAAATATTCATAGATTAAAGATTAATTTAATTAATTTACATAATTGTTCAACAGAAACTTTAAAATGTTTTTTCTGCTAACATGGCACAACTGCAGCTCAAGCAATCAACCTTGTTTCGGTCTCAAATAATTTCCCTGAAAGCTGAGTTGACCCTCCGCTTCACAAACAAAGAATTTAAATTTCCACTTGGGTCATAACATGCACATGGAACATTTATCTCATCAAGAACAACACTGATCATATGCCAAGTTAACTGGCTCTTTCACAGTTTATGTTCTTGGTCACTTACCAAAGCTAACTTTTCTATGCAAGTCTCAGTGCAAATGATTCTATGTTCATCCAAGATCAAAGTTTATTAAATGGTTCTTTCTGTATCTGCGGTCTAAAATATTTTATACATATTCTGTTTCCATCATTGATCCATCCATTTCTTGTGTAAATTTATATATTAGTATTTCTGTTTATGTTGGGATTTTATAGCATGTTTAATTTGTTTCTATCTTAATATTTTATGAATGTTTATATTTTAATATTCTGGCCATAGATAGAAAATCCATTATCCAAAAGAAAGGAGTTCGAATGAGTAAAGATAAACAGAACTTTATATCTAGAGAAAAATGGTGAAATCTGTGTAAAACAGAATAGGTCTAAGATGAAAATGCTTTATGACCTCAAAAATCAGCATAGGAACTATCACAATAACATCTCTACTGAATTCTGTTTAACATGGAAAAGGAGTTGTTTTGAGCAAACACATTCCACATTATGGAGTCTGCTTCTGATAGATTATACCTAAAATAAATGTTTTCAAAACAGTATAGGTTTATTTACCTTTATAATTAAACATTTTTAATGTGTTTTTCCTTTCATTTTATTTTTAATTTTTTTTTTTTTTCCACATGGGGAGGGTTTGAACACTTCCAACTTTTCCCTAATATACGACCATAACTCTGGCAATGTAAATTCAGATTATTATGGTTCTTAAATAATTATGCTTAATTTGTCAATGATGCCAATTTGAACATCACAATTTTGTTAGAAAATTATCGGTGAGAGACCAAAGACTAAATTTGACACAAAACTCTAAGAGCTGGGTAGATGTTTGGTACCAATAGCGTGGCATTGTATATTTTCTCCTGGGTGAGTGCTTAGCCACGACCCACTGCACATCTCACCAATTTGGCTGCTCTTGGAAAAGATGAATTTCATTGACAATGTATTCTAATCTTTGCCGAGCACGAGTAAGGTTGTATGTTTTTTAATGGAGTTGCTATGGCCAGTACCCTTGCCGGATGTCAGCAATCACTAGAAAAAGACCCAGCATCAAGGACTACTTTAATTTACCAACCCCCATTTTAAGCAATTACCTTTTTCATTTTTAACAACAACTGCTCTGCAATATACGTGCTAACTTCAGCTGTACTGAGTATACCATCATTGAATTTGAGGCCCGCTTGGTTCAGGACTGCTGTTGACCAACCTGTGGCAGCTATACCAGTGCTAACTGTTCTGCTGTGAATGCCTCCATGCACGGACAGTGATCTTGCAACGCACCCATTGTCAGCAGGAAAAGCCCAAATTCCCTGCATCATAATAAACACTGCATTTCTTTTCCCTTGCTTGGCCATTTTCTCGGTGCATGTCATCAAATCGACGTAATCAAGTAAACTTCAGAATCTGACATCTACTCGTCAAGTGGTAAACCATCACAGAAAATAGCAATGCAATGTTTGTGCCTCTTATTATTATGCATGCCGACAAGTTGTTACTTTAAAAAAACAATGCCTCCATTAAATAATATCATATTAGTAGCATTCTTCCATTGAGTATGTGATATGCTAATTTTCTAAGTGACATTTCATTTTCCAAGTCTTATTGGCTTCAGTGCTGCCCTGTATGGGCATCTTCTTAAAATATCACTCAAATCATGAGATAAATCAGTGTGAATTTGTAGTTTTATGCAAACATTTTGCTTGACTTTTAAATTTGCTATTATCTTTTCAATTGAATAGTAAAAAATTTCAATTGAATAGTAAAAAATACTAAAGTTATTAAGTAATAAAGATAGACAATGCAAAATACATTTAATTTATTGTGCAAATGCAGTTTATAAATAAAATGATTTCAATAATAATAATAGTTTGAAAATCCAATAATAGAATAGAGAGAAGTTGCAACTTAAAAATCCTAACTTTAATAATGCCTACATAATAAATAACTTGCTTTAAAAAGCCTACTTTACCTAACTTTAAAAATGCCTACATTATTTAGGCCTAGTGCTTATCCACGTGTATAGCTTTAATGCTTGTATTTTATTTGTTTTTCAATTATTGATTCCATTTCATTGATATTTGTTGATTATCTTTAGTTTGATAACTAGCAATTTGCATTTTTTCCATTTGATTGATGGTTCTCTATTTAATACTTCTTTTTATTATGTAGGCATTTTTAAAGTTAGGATTTTTGAATTGCAACTTCTCTCTATTCTATCATTGCATTTTCAAACTACTATTATTATATACTCTATAACAAAAAAATCAATGCACCAAGAAGCAGTTGTCCGATTGTAATGAAATTTCGTATGCAAAGGAATAAAATTTGGTGTCCAATGAATAAATAGTGGGAGCTCCACCGCATCGGAACTGCACATTCAGCAGGTGTATATAAGGAGCAAATCTGAATCTGTGGTCAAAATTTCTGTTGCATTTTGACTGCAGATATCTTATGTCTTTGATAGTTATTTCTGGCACATTGACAGCACAGAGGTATGTAGACAACATTCTACGACTGGTTGTGTTACAGTTCCTTTTGCGACACCCTGGACTTACTTTTCAACAAGATAATGCCCGCCACATATGACACGTGTTGCTATGAATTGTCTTCAAGTTTGCCCAACACTTCCTTGGCCAGCTAGGTCTCCTGATCTATCTCCCATAGAGAACATTTGGGATGTTATGGGAAGGCAATTACAACCATCCCGGTATGTTGACGATTTAGCCTAACAGTTAGAGACAATTTGGGAAGACATTTTGCAGGACACCATACGTGAACATTATCAGTCTATGCCAGGCTGGGTGACATCTTGCATCCAGGCCAGAGGTGGACCAACGCCTTATTGACTTCCTCCCTTTGTATATGGTCAAACTCTAAATTATTAAATTGCTCTGAAATTTTAATCATTTCTTTTTCTATGTATGTTCTTCCCATCTACCAATTTTTATCAACTCCTTCTTGGAGCGTCGATTTTTTTATTATAGAGTGTGTATATATATATATATATATTAATTTCTCATAGTGGGTGGACAGCCAATAGACCATACTCAGGGTCCTGGGGGATGTGAATCTGAGATTATAAATATTTGGAAAAATGTATAATATTAACTTAGTTATTAACACTATTTTAATTGTGAATTTCTTAGTGAATATTCACCAGATATCTTATTTCCCCTTTCACGTTTGTTTGAGTAAATTAATGTTAGGCACTCACCTTGTGTGTGTTCTTTCCCATAAAATTTAGGGGAGTTAAAGGTAGATGTTTCTTTAGAAATAAATATTCAGTGTAATAAAATTCAGTGTAAAAATCTTTGACTTGAAACATATTAAATTAAACAACTTAATAATTAAATATAAATAAATAACTCAAACAATCTAAAAAACCTTTACACAGAGCAGTTCCTTCAGGACTTTGAAGTGCACTGTGATAAAACAGTAGGGCTCTTGATAAAACCAGTTTCAGAAAGCTACATGAGCTAATTCATTAACTAAATTCAAATAACTTTAATTAAACGGAATACAAAATACCAATGAAGGAAAGACTGTGAAATAAAGGAGAAATATATCCCAAAATATCCAGAAAATAACCGGTTTTAGAAGCTACATGAGCTAACTTCATTAACTAAATACAAACATTTTTTACTACATTAAAAACTAATTACTTTCCTAAGGAAGGAGGTGTTTATTGCCTCCAAAACAGGTTGATACTTTTAATTAACCTTGTATGCTGTTAAAATACCCATTTTCAGATTGCTTCAGACAGCAGTTACAGCCAATTTTTATATTTAACGTTAAACATTCATTTACCAGAGAAAAATAAAGTTTGATGGAAATGAAACAGAATTACAAACACAAAACTAATTCTAAAATCACAATTTGCTTTAAAAACCCTCTTATCAGAAATACTTACTTTTTAGCTTTATTTTAACTTTATTGGATAATCTCTTTGCTTCAGCCATCAAACTCTCTAATTCTTGCTTGATTTCTTAAAATACAAAATAAAAAATTGTAAATAAATCACAGTATAAATTAACAATAAAAAAATGAATGAAAATTAAATATTTTCATCACTTTGTAGTTTTGAATTTATAGGTAAACTCTTAGAATGCAATAACTTAATGGATGTAAATCAAAGTGAGCTGCTAAAATTTTAGAAACTTAACACAAATTTCAACACTTGAACATACAAGACACTTATAGCCATATCGCTTTCATATTCATAGCCATTTCGTTATATTGTAAACAAATGGGTAAACACAGGGCATATTTATGCATTTCAAGGATTTTCAACAAAGCTAAATTTTTAATATTCTCTTTCATTAAGAGTTTATCATATTTAATTTTAAACATTTTATAATTTAATAACTGATTTTTAGCAGGCACAGGATTTCAAGAAATTTTTTTTTTTTTTTTAGGCATGGATCAAAAGTTGACAAACCACTGTTCTGATGACGGAAATATGAAAATTATATAAGAAACATAATACACCTGTTCCCCGATTTACACGGAAGATAGGTTCTGCACAAAACTGTGTACATTGAAATCTTTGATTTTACTAAGTAAAATCGTGTAAAACGAAAATAACCCCAAAATGTGCATGATTCAGTCATTTATTTAAGTAAAACAAAAGTAAGACATCTTAGAAAACTTAAAATTATACTTAGTTTATAAAACAACAAACATATGAATGTAGTAATATAACATATTTAATTTACTTTACATTAGGAACAAAGAACAAAAAAACGAAAAGACTCAAAAATTAATTATAAGTTTAATCACTGTCATTACTTTCATGTACTATCAGTCTTTTCTTTCTGATAGTTATGTCACTTTCAACACTTGAGCTTTCTTGATGCGATTCTGGCTCAATGGTTAACGAATTAGGCAAGATCTCGGGTTGACAAGACTTTGTCATGAAATCGGTAATTAACAATTGCGTAGGTTTTTTTGCTAAAGCTTTATAGACCTCTTCATATTGATTTAATAGATTTTAATGATTTTAAGCTATTTTTAAGATTTATTGATTTAATTGATTTTAAGCTTTATAGACCTCTTCATATTGAGCATTTACGAAGGTCTCGCTGGAATCGGAGAGCTTGATCAACATTTGTGTCATATTGTTAAGAAATGGTTGCCCAATTTTCTTCCCAAATCAAGTCCTACTCTTATGATTCTTGCTGTGAACGCAACTGGCTCAGATTGCTCTTCATCAGAATCATTGTCTTCATCATGTTTGTTTGTTTCACGAATCATGTTAATTAAATCATCTTCATTCAATTCTTCATCAGCCATTATTTCTTCACTATCTGCCTGAGCTAAATCTTCAAAACCTTCTCCTATAGTATGGGCCAACTCAGTGATCTGAGAATATTCATGCTCTATTGGTGATTTATCATTTCCACTTTCAACAACATCTGGCCATATTGCTTTCCAGCAGGCATTGATCGTTGATTGTTTGATCTGAGTGTATGACAGTCCAACATGCTTAACACAATCTAAAATTGTAAATTTCTTCCAAGCATCCATCAGAGTAAGAGATTTATCATTCTCCATTTGTTCTAAGATATACCTGAAACTTTGCTTAATTTATAAACTGTGTAAAAGCGAAATCGTGTAAAACAAGTGCCATGTAAATCGAGGGATAAGTGTAACCTGAAAAACTTGGGGTAAATGACCCTCCTATCCAAGAACAGTATATGTAGTTTTTCGATCTTAAAAACTTTTAAAAACCAGTCTGCATGTATCAATTCTAGCTCACCTCAAACATGGAGTTTCATGCTTAGATATAAACATATCAGACAAATAAAAAAAATTAAATTTAAATAAAAATATCGCAAGTTTAAGCATTTGGGACAGCACAATGCAAAATTATCTAAATACATTAGATACCACACGAGTTGCGAGGCATTTTCATACATCACAAATGGTACTTGTCTGTGCTTAACATGCATACGGTTATAAAAATAGCAATATGTACTTGCTATAAATAGCTAAGGTCACTCAACAAAAATGTTTAAAACATTGGGTTATGAACAAAATAGGATGGGAACCAATGCATGGGTTTTCAACAGGTGATGCACATCACCCCAGGGCGATATAAAGGTGCAATAAACATAAAATTCACATCCTGATAAGGAGAAAAGGTGAAATTAAGACCCTCTATCTGAATATCCTTGTGTAAAGAAGAGATCTTTATGGGCTCTGATCTGATCTACAAGATTAGGCCCAGCCCAGAGGCATAGCAAGGAGGGGGATCAGATGAGAGCATCTGCCCACGAGCATCAGTCAATAAGAGCACTGGAATTGAGTAAAATATTAAAGAAAATGATTTTCTAAAAGAAAGGCACACAAATTTTAATATGTTTTATTTTGTTAAGTTTCAAATTTTAATAAAATTTACTTCTGTAAAAACAGAAGTAAAATCTTTGTTAAAATCACAGAATAAAACAAAAAAATATTATTAATTTGTTTTAATGCAAGTTTTTAATCAAAATTTTACATTTTATTTTATATATATATATATATAAACAACCTTTGCTTTGTTGAACCTCTGCATCCATATGCCAAATTTGAAAGTTATTGAATACACAATTCAGATTTATGAATCAATCAATAATCCATTCAAATTTTTTACTGTAAACAGGTCTAGCATAAACAATAAGAGTGGCAACAGTCATAAGTGGAAATAATAAATTGATCACACAAAATAAAATACAAACAATTTTCTAGGCAAATATATTATAAAACTATATTATAAGCAGCAAACAGGATAATTCTACAAGTTAAATAATGTATCGATGTATATACATCTATTAAGCTGTTTCTAAAGTTAACACAGTTCAAATTAGCAGTCAAAGGTGACGTACCATGTATTCCAGAAAAAAAAATGGGGCAAACAAAGCGGAAGTTCATTCGTGTTACAGTAAGAACATAAACCAGAATTAAATTTGACATAGAGACCTTTTATATATAGACCATTCATATTCATTGATAACTTGGCCATATAACATATCAGATGAATAGTATTATGCTTTTTAAATACTTTTCAGCCTTTTAATAGCTTTGTACCAACAATTCAGATGCATAAAAAAGGGGGAGGGGTTCTAGTACTATCAGCATAAGTTTTCAACCTTATTACCCCCTATTTTACAACAGATGGAATTTTTCCTTAAATTGTTTATAAAGCGGTCCCTATGCCATATATTCACCTTTCTCTAATTTTAAAAGACACGGACATGAGATTGAATAACCTTAGTAAATCAATCTTTCTTCTCTCTATCAATTCATCCCTTTTTTCTGTATGCATAATCTTTATTTTGTACAACAGGGACAACATAATTATTCAGGTATCAGTATTAAAGTGAAGCCATGGGAAAGTTTGCATTTTATAAACTAAACACAAAAAATATTCACACTAAAGGACTAATATGCAACTGAACAAATACAACATTTTTCTTAAAGTATTTCTACAATTTAGCAGTAATTGCTTAATTTATTATAAGTTTAATATTAGAAATAAATTTAATTTTTAGTAAACAGTCTTACTTTCATCGGTTGAAGGAGCTGATAAAATAGCACTGTGCTTTCTCCTTATTTCTTCCACAGTGGCTACAATTTTATCAAGACTCTGGGACATTTCTTCAATCTAAAAAACACACAAAATATAAAAGAAAATTTCTTTTATTTTTAGTTATTAAAGAAAAAATCTTTGCCTCAGAGATCAAATCAAGGAACAGCTTAAGAAAAATTTATAAAAATATACATAGAATCAATTCAATTTAAACTCCAAAGGATGGTAGAATTAATTATCAGCAAACATAGCCTACAGAACAAATCATGCATCTTTAGTATGCTTCCCTTATGACAAAAAATGCCTTCTAAGATGTAGATATGTCTCCAATATCAAAATAGGAAGAAAGCAACCATAAATCAATTACTTGTGAAAATTATAGTGCATCCATGGAATCATGAAATGATAGTGACAAGAATGAAATAATGAATTAATTTTTTATTCAAGAATTCACCAGATTTACTAATATACGGAAAAGTTCACTAGCCTAGGTCATTGAAGTAAAATGGCTAGTATCTATATACATAAAGAACAAAGCATCCACACTAAAATCTGCCGAACCACAAGTCGCAGCTCAATTTCGAGTCCATCTCCATAAGCAGAATAAAAATATGTATGGGCAAAAAATATCAGATTTTAGACAAAATGAATCGAGGCTACTTTGAGGCCACTTTGAAAATTTTTGTCTCATTGACATCAATGAAAAAGTATTTTTTGGTACCTTATAATTTAAGTAAATACAAAATAGCACCTTATTATTGGGTTGAAGAGCATTACAGATTTTGAATTACTGTTTTGAAAATATAGGTCACTGTGCTGGTAAAATTCAATTTCGTGAATAATGGCCAACAACACCTTTTTGAAGCGGCCTTTGCCAGAAGGTGAATGTTCGCATGTGATATCAAAGATCAAGTAACGAAATATAGAATTTAGAGTATATATAATAGTTTGTATACTGATCAGTATCTCACTACAAATACTATAAAAATTGTCACAGATTCTAACGTTTAAATTTTTATTTTTCATAAGCAAAAGTTAGCACAAATCACAGTTTAAAATCGATTGACCACTTATGTCACATTTAATGCATGAGTTAAGATGTATTTTTATTTAACATATTAATAAAAGACGTCATGGAGTCTAACATTTAAATATTTACTTTCATGAAAAAAAATGGTGATATTTTATTACTTATGCTTTTATAAATGCTTATCTGAGATACAACTCAACTTAGATTGCCATGCCCATTTCTCCATGTAACTATTTTTCCCACATTTTTCTTTGTTACAATTTATATGAAATATAATGAAAAAATAATGGTTTTAACCCTTTCACGACGATCGGCACGCCCACGTATCACATGCGAACTTGCATTCAAGGACGAACGGCACTCACTCGGGCCAGAGGAAATTTTACCGCAAGCGGATAGTGGCACCTATAAGTGCCACCACGCAGAACGTTTTAATTTGTGTACTAGATGGCGTTACTTGTCCATGGAACTAACTTCAATGTATTTTGCAGAGGCATAACCTTGGCAGAAGAGGATCGAATGAATTATTTCTCCATTTGGAGCGGTGAAAATCATTTTGTAACATAAACAGAGCAATTCTCGTAGCATCAACAATTTTATAATTGAGTTTATTTTTATTTCAGCGTTATGATTTCGTTGGTGAATCATAGGAATATAAGAGAGTATTTTTTTTTGTTTGGGTTTTAGAGGCAGTGAAATTATTCGTTTATTTCGGATAAAAGAATGGGAGCAACTAACGAGTATTTTGTATTCAGATTTGTATGAAAATTATACATCAAATAGAACATAAATATTTCTTTTATTCCTGAAAAAAGTAGATTTCTGTGTTGAATAGGTGATTTTCAGTGAATTTTTTTCGAGAGTTAGGCTTAGCGCAAAAAATGCGCCGTCCTTTTCGACCAGTTCGGAAGCGAAGTGCTTCGTCTTTTGGGCCGCAACAGCTCCGGAATGCCGCCGTCCCGAAAGGGTTAAAAGAGAAGAATGCTTAACAGTTTCACAAGTATCTATAAAACAATATATATAGTTGGGTTCATCCTATTAAAAACTGAGTTCCTTTAAATTTTCAAAATTTTGTCTTTTAACCAAAAAAGTTCTAAATCAGTCTAGCAAAAGTTATTAAATAAGATATTATTTAAATCACCTTGTACAAAAGACTAAACCTTTGACATAGTACTCCACAATGTTGCTTTGACAGAACAATAATAAACATTTTTGAGAAAAAAAAATACAATTAGTTCTTCAAACAGTAAACGTTTTTTACTGTTCCACAAATATTTGCACAGATGGTCACCCTTAAGCGGTTGAAGATGCCGCTGCCTGTTGAAACCATCCTAGTAGGTAATCAATATTAAAATGAATTATCCATAGTAATCAATATGCAAAATTTAAGAAAATAAAACAAAGACCTAATTCAGAAATCAAACATGGCACATAGCTATATCTTCATTATCTTTTGATACTTTTATTTAATTTGATGCTCCTTAAGAAAAGATGATAAGTATTGGCAGAATTCGAGATATCAGATCATGCCTGACCGGATAAAATTAAAGATAGTGCTTCTGGTACTGAAATAAAAGCATATTTTAAATTTTACTCTGGAACATGTAAGGAAAAGAAAATGTGTTAAATAAACTCTACAAATTCAATTAACGCAATTAAAGTAATGCAACATTTTGAGTTCCACAAGCAGTTGTGGCTATATGTGTGGGCCCTCTTAATCAATCATCCCAAATTATATCTTTTATTTTATTGAAAATTCTTAGTGAAAAATCTGAATTTTAATATTAACTGAATGGAGAGTTTATTAGAAATAAATGATGAAATTGCCAATAGATGGCAGCACTAAAGATCTTATTTATCCATTCCATAGAATTTAATCCCATACGGGGAAAAAGGTGAGGGTTTTTGGAAATTCTGTATCCCGTTCACAACTTTTTTCACTAGAACAAATGGTGTGTATATAACAGTAGGAATTTAAATGAAATGAACGAATACAGATATTGGTTAATTGGAATTTGGCATCCGCTGTGCCCTTTTTGTTGCGGATGTTTAGATTCCGCATCAAAAGGTGTGGCTGTTACCAAAGATAAAAAGACAGTGTTGAACACATGAAGCAGGACTTCTCAAATTGGCTAAGTTTCACTAATTTGACTTCTATTTCCTCTTAATACATATAAAAATGTGTGTGTGTTCACTCTTACTCGCTTTTTTTTTAAATAATAAATTTGGATTTTTAAATAAATACTTGACTGCATTTATGTATTTCTGATTTCTTTTATTAACCTAGTTCTTTCAATTTTAATTCATAACAAAATAGTTTTAGCATTATATTTAGTAAATAGAAATCAAAAAAATCTTCGATATATATATATATATTTTTTTTTTACTCAGGTGAGTTAAATAAGTGTGTGTGTGTGAGGGGGGGGGGGGGGGTATTTATGATATTTTGGAGATTCTGGTTCTGTCCTTCGGAAAGAGGGTCATTTTTTATTTAGGATACTTCTGTGGTGGCAAATTCCAAGGCATTTGGCTTCTTGATTGCTTAAAAGTCAGATTTCCTATTTGTGGCATATCCGTGGCCGATAGACTATTTTTAGTGACACTTTCAGAAGTGTGCTGTTTTGGGTGTTTAGTTTGAGGGGTCAATTTAGTTTAACCCGTCCAGCTTTCAGCTATTTAACATTAAAAAATACTTAAGATTTAAAAAATTTCTAAATATGTTAAAAAAAAAGCTTTAAAATTAATTTCTGACCCAATCCTTTCATCTGATATTGTTTTCCTTGAAATTTCCCCCTAGATTTGATACTATTTTCATTGAAAACTAATGTTTGCTGAAAACTTATTAATCGTCCAGGTTAGTGTTAAGATTGTGCATGTGGATCAATTTTATTCAGTCTACTTGACATAGTAAGCAAGATAATATATGTAAGCAAGTGTATTTATATTTCTTTTTGTCAAAGTTGTTTGCAATATGTAAGGCTGGGTAGCCAATAAAGCTTGGGCATCAACGATAAGGAAAAGGGAGTAATAACTCCATATAATATATAACTTAATGAGATATTCAATATTTTCTATTATTGAAATTTATAAAAAATAGCATTGGCTAAAAATTAGCAGCTAATTAAACATTAGCATTTAGCACTGCTAATGCAAAATAGCTATAATTACGATCACTGGAAAATATAATTATCTAATAGTTACCTCTGCAAAAAAATCAGACAAGAATCCATCACCCCCATCCACGTTAATAGTAACAACATCATTATTTGCTTCATAATTTTCATTCAGAACCTAAAAAAAAATATAAAAATGAATATATGGATGTAACAAATAAATTAAATACTCCAAATACAAAAAATTTGATGTGGGTAATACATGGTTTTCCATACATAATACAAGAACTTTACCTCTTTGTCGATGTGAAATAATGATGGACAAGATCCACAGAACAATGTTTTTAACATTGAAAAATACACCGACATTTGGTGCTTTCCTGGTAGTTTAATTTCTTGACACTTACCTTCTACTTTTCACTTATTGCACATTCCTTTTGAAAACACAGCAAACCCACATATAACCATCATAAGAGATGGTTCCAAATAACATTAAAAAATTCAGCCAAATGGATAGTGTCACATGGTTGCTTAATCCAAAAGCAAATTCAGTCTCAAAACCCCCTTCAAATCGAACAGAAGCAAGAAGGATAAAATGATACTGGTTGCCAGACTCAGAGAGACCAAAGAGATGCCAAGGCCACCAAATAGCACTCTACTTATCGCTGATTTGGCATGACAAAAAAAATAAAAATGTTATACGCCTGGCTGTTGAGGTAAATCATAAAAATACTTAAAATTATGTAGTTATATACTTTTCATTGTTATGTTTTGCAGACAGTGGTCTAGAGGTGCCCTATTTAGAGAAAAGGTAATAACACAAAAAAATCAGGTAAATTTAAATTACAAAAATTGATTTAAATTCATTTAATTTCATTCACTAGCAAGGAAACAGCAGCATATAAAAACTTTTTTTAAAAACTTCTCGGACACATGTTTTTTTAATTTCTTGCATGTTAGTTGCATGTTTTTTATACAAGTATCAACTTTTTTAAAAATTGTTTTTAACATGGATTTTCGAACATATTTAACGCTCTCTGCATGAAATTTTACAAAAAAATTGAGTTTTCACAGGTTTTAAATTGTTAAATTTTATTGTTTTTTATATTTCTTCAAAGTGTTGTCTTAAAAATGTTTATTCAGACATGTTTCTTTTCCTCTGGATTTTTATGCAAATTTGACTATTTTTCATATAACTTTGTACAAACAGAAAACCATTAAATTTGCAAAATAATTTACTGGAAATACCTTTCTATAAGATGCATTTTTAAAATTCCAGACGCCATAAGAGAATTGGCACCAAATTCGGGACAGTGCCAGTCATTGGAAAATGAAACCATATCAATATAAACCTGATTATAGGCATCATTGAAAATATTTTGGTCAAGTTTTTTTTATTGGTCACTAAAAATGTTGTTCCTAGTGACATTTTTAGATCAAACGAACACATGTCCAATTCTGAAGCTGAATCTTTAGTTTAAACTCTCTATGTGATCTAGAATAGAGAAAGATCCCATTCAAGATGTTGAATGAAAGTACAAGCACATCCATATGAAGTTAAATAGAATAGTGTAGGAGAAAAATAACAGAGCCTACATATTCCCATAGGAAAAACTTTTTTGCTTTGTCTCGTATGTCCTAGTAAAAGATACTTTTTTTTTAAACCGGTTGATAAATTTACTTGTTATATGTTGTATTATTAACAGTTTTTGCTTTAGGATCATTCCACAAGAAATCATCCATCTTTTTGAGACTATTAGTTGAACAGCTTCAATATATCTATTACAGAAAACCTTTACAGAAAAGACAGCAACAAAAAAGGGAGTAATTTCAACTGACTAAGATTCAACTCGGAAGTAGCATTCAATAAATATTGAAGTATACTAAAAATGAGTACATCATTCCTCAACTTGCGTTATGGAGATTTTTAAATGTATAAGATACGAGACGAAATTAAATTCTGCCTTCTCAAAATAGTGGTATGAATGTAATACATAAAATAGCAAAAAACTTTACTCGGTTAGAAATCTAATGTTAAAATTACAATAATTTTAATTGATTACAGTAACAATCAACAAGTGAACTTACCGCTTTCAGCGCTCCTAGCCTATCGTTAACCATAGCTAATAAATTACGGGTCAAAATATTACAAATTATTTTAATATGTTGCTACAAAAAATAGTTTAAAGACCTAACTATAAGGATTTTCTGACTTGGCACACATATTTGACATTTCGCTACACACACCCACAGGTAGCAGAAAATCAACAGGTTAAAAGCAACAGTTAAAAGTTGATAATTGTTCAGTTATCATACCTGATGAGATCGATTACTTCTAAAAGCAGTCATTACTTGCATGACGTCACTGGTCACGTTTCTTACCGCGACCAGACCGCAATCGAAGAATCAAACGAACGCATCCTCGGATTCATTTAAGTAGCAAATCTCCACTGTTCTGTGCAAATGTTCAGGGACATTTCTATTTGCTATTTTATTATTTACAATTTCAGACTAGTAGTTAGGAAGTAATGCTTGTTGTTTTTATTATATTCTCATGATATTTTCTCAACAAAAGGAATCATGGACGACGAAACATTTGATTACTTATTCAAAATTGTTATGATTGGTGATTGCGGTGTAGGAAAGACATGCGTTGTGCAAAGATTTAAAGCGGGAACTTACGTAGAACGACATGGAAATACAATTGGTGTTGATTTTGCTATGCGAACTCTTACTGTAAATAAAAAAAGAGTTAAGGTTTGTTTTAATCGCTCATGTATATCTTGGAATATTTCTAAGAACTTCTGCCGCATCAAACTTTCCTTTTTTTTGGTTTTGTCAAATTTTCGCATAACTTGCATTATTTTAAACGTTTCTTTTGGAAGGTCTTTTACCTTTAAAAAGTAGATCAAATCAATTCAGAGCAATTTCAAATAGATGAAGTTGACCTGTTCGACACAAATAGTATTTTAAAATAGCAAAGGGCGTGGCCACTTCATACACTTTTAGTTCTGTAATCCGATATTTATAGGGCCATACGCATGAGTGATTTTTGGATATTTAGGCAACATATTAAAGTAATGGAAAATCTAATTTATGTATGCTTGCCTCATACAGAATCCCTCTCCGAACAAATAATCAAATCTAAAGCTATACGGTGTGGTTAGATGCCTTTTGCTATATATATCATTCTAATTTAGATAAAGTTAATACTTTTCCTTTAAGGAATTCAAAACTAAATATTCATCAAATTAAACGTTTTTTTTCCAATTGTATAGAACAGATATTTGATTTAAAAATGATTTTATCTTCTATCAAGAATGGTTACATCAACAAAATATAAATTTCATATTTCGTCAAACTCTACAATCTCTGAACATAAATATTCTAAATAAACAAATAAGCACATTATTTTAAAAAATGCATTGGACTCTTTATTAACCCTGTGATCCATGAATTCGATATTTTGGTGAATTTAGGTTAAAATAAGTATTATGAATTTTGTATTGAAATAACTTTAAGTACTTAACAAGCTTTTATAAAATACATAAAATAAATATAATTATCGAAAAATTTATGTTATGCAACTTTTGACACCAAATTTATTTGCCCTTTAACCATAATGGTCTTTTCAGTGTGCATGTGGTGCACAATGGGAATTTTTCTTTTAAAAGTTTAAGGATATGAAGATGTATTTTCATCTACATGTAAATATAGACTTTTCTATAACAAGATAAACTCATGAAGCTAAAAGGTTAATAAATCCAAATTGGATGTGTGTCAATCCTATTTTAATTCTACATCATCTCTATTCTCTAACTTCTTCTGTCTATGCCTATTGAAAAGTTAAATTCACACAATTTCTATTCTAATTTCTGTTAATGACTAAAGCTATGTTCAATGATTTTCATTGAGTTTATGGTAGATGTTATAATGAGTATTCTTCTTGTGTTCCTAGCCAAAACAGGTAGCCAATTCTGATATGCTATATTTCAGTTTGTGATATCTTCTACACGCAGTTTTTATGTTCTTTTTATAATTAAAATTGGCATAATTTAAATTTTAAAAAAATGAATAAAAGCTTTTTTTTTAAATTTTACATGAAAGTAAACTAGTTTTTTTAAGTATCAGATACAATAAAATTTTTATGACATTAGTATAGTCAAATCAAAGCCCCACATTGAGTGTCCCCACCCCACAGCATTTGCTGTTATACCAATCTTAATATCCTCATGGTAAAATATTTACTTTATTTAATGATTAAAAAATATGTTGTTATGCATAAAAGATGTAGTAAAAATATTGCTAGTCATGTTCTCGCTTAAATCAATTAAAAAAAAACACAGGCGCATGAATCACAAAAAAGAAATTATGCAAGTCAAAATGTTTTATAAACTCTTTTTTAATAGTAAACACATTTTTTTTTCCACCCCATTAAAATTCCATTTTCTTTTCTCTATCACTTTTTTTAAACAATTATCTAACTGCAAAAAAAGTATTGCAACTGTTTTGTGATTTCAAAATTTTGAACCACATTCATTTTTCACCAGTAGCAATCATTTCTAAACTGATTTAATCAATCAATTTAGGGTTGACTGCTTCATTAGTAAAAATGTAATGTTATTTGAACATATCTGCCCTTACTATGGAAAGATATTGTTTCTTTTCTCAAGTTTCATGACATTTACATCACTACAGCCATTCTTCCATAAATATAATGTATAGTACATGAATTTTAAACAATTGATACATGTCCCATTTTAATACTTTTAGCTTCAAATTTGGGATACTGCTGGTCAAGAAAGATTTCGAACCATTACACAAAGTTATTACCGTAGTGCACATGGTGTTATCATGGCATATGACATTACAAAGCGTTCAAGTTTTCTACATCTTCCACAGTGGGTTGATGAACTGAGAAATTATACAGAATCTGACATTCCTTTTGTGTTAATTGGTAAGCAATAGTTTTTATGGATTGTTTTAAGTTAGATAAAAAAAATAGATTAACTACATTTCAAAAATTGAATATTACAGTGTTAAAATATATTTGGTACAGATTTGTATTTATCCCTGTACCTTTGCTTATAAAACTAAACTAATAGTTGTATTATTTAATAATTCAGGCATAATGCCTCTAATAAAGAGCCATATGTTCAAAAATGCTACGGCAGTTTTTGTATTTTTATAAACATCCTATAATTTGAAAATAAACTGTTATTATTTTAAAGTGTCAATATTTAACAATTATATAATTTTACAAAATCTAAATTACAAATTTTGTACACAAAATGTATTCATTTTTCATGTATTTCCAGTTGATGTAAATTTAATTTTCATTGACACTCTATTAAAAAAAATAAAATGTACTTTGGAAATAAAGATACAGAAGAATATGTTGGATGGTCACTAATAATTACAGATATTATAGGAAAATATTCCCTGTCCCCTGGCATTATGCTTTGCGGTCCATAAAGAAAGATACAGTGCATGTTTAGTTTTGAAGCAAGTTGCCAGTTGACTTTGATGTTTAGTTTTCAAGTTATTTTTATGCTTAGTTGCAAATTTAGGTTATATCTGCTAAAAGCATACTTATACCAATCATTGAAAGCAAATGAATAAATTTTTTATTTTGGGGCCGTTTACATTGGATTGACAAAGTGTTTTATTTTATTGAAAAAATTATTTTAATATTACAATTTTTCAAACTTTTTTCCTCTTCGTTTTCTATCCCCCTCCCTCCCAATTTTTGCATCCTGACATGAAGCTTCAGGAACTTGGTAATATAAATAAAAGTCCTTTATTCTTTAAATTAAAAATTTATTTTCAGCTGCAGAGGAAAAACATTTTAATCGACTGAAACAAGGAATAAAGTAAAAAGGTGTGAAAAATAATAACATTTTAAATACCAAAATATGCAAACAATGACTCAAAGATGTAAGAAAACTAACTAACAGAAAGTTATAAAAAATATTTCATAACTTTCTGTTAGTTAGTTGAAACTTTTTCATAACTTTCTTGTTCATAACTTTCATAACGTTGTTCATAACTTTCTGTTAGTTAATTGAAATGTCTTTGTACAAGTCATTTCAATTAGCTTATACTGGTGTTTCACCAAAGCTGTCGAGCGACTTTGCAAAATCAACCAGTCAGTAAGAGAATGTGCGGGAGGATGAATTTTTTCAAATCCAAGATAACTTTTGTATGTACCTTGTCTTTCTATTGACTAGTTGATTCCACCTCAACACTCTGTGTTAGTTTTGTATAGAACATATTTACTTTTACTTGAGTACCATTTCAGTCTTGTCAATATAAAGTATGTAATCAAAATACGAGAGATATATACCCTTATGAGTTATTTGGTGATTGATTCTGTTAAGCAATAATATTCTACATTTTTAGTATATCAGAGATGCCAACAATTATGGCTTTTCCATAATTCTTACAGATTTCTGAACAAAATTACAAACTACGGAAAGGACCTGTAAAATTATGGAAAAGACCCATTTTGTTTCCATTTTTCTTTCTTTTCTACCCATCTCCATCCTGTAATTATTACACATTAAATTGATAAAAGTTGTTTATTTCTATATGTTGGTTTATTGTTCCTATAATTTTTTAATTATTTTGACACATTAAGTATGATTGTGCAATTCAGGAAATTCTTGTGTAATCCTGGGAGTCCACAAGTATCCTTTACTATCCATTCCCATCCTCTAAATATTAGTCATTAGATGAACCAATGCTAGCTTGTTTTCACATTTTGGTTAATTTTTGAAGCCAGTTTTTTAATTATTTTCTTATAAATAGTGAGATTCTGGTGGTATCGCATACGCTATCGAGTGTTGACTAATATATTTTTCCATCCTGTAAGTATTGCATATTAAATTACTGAAATTTTCCAGTCTAGATTACTGAAACTATAACCAAGAGGTTAGCATCTTTGGTATATACTTATATTTTCATTTCTTTTTAGGAAATAAATGTGATCTTGAACAAGAACGAGAAGTACCATTTGAAGAAGCTTTAGCACTGAAAGAACAAATCCCTGAACTTGTTGCTGTATTAGAGACAAGTGCTCGTGAGGATACAAATGTGGAAAAATCTTTTGTAATGTTAGCCACAGAACTTATCCAAAGGTGCAATGATGGCTTTCATTTGCAGCAACCCAATGAAAAATTCAATGCTGTAAACAGCAGCAATGTGAATGCCAGAGCTTCATGTTGTGGCAGTTAATAGTGTTTCAACTTTTTTCATTCGTCCATAATTTAATCAAATATAGTTTGAGCCTTGAATACTAAAAGTAGTAATCGTAACAAAATGATTATCATTTTTATTTATTTATATTGTTATTGGTAATGAGTAAAAAATAAACTTATGCAGCTATTAATTTTCATCCATTTAAATAAGTAAACAGTTAAGTGAATGAAATATTAAAAAAAAAGATTTGTCTCTAGTCAAAAATTGCATATTTATTTTTATATTTATTTGAAGTATATATATGAAATATTTTATAAAAAAAAGGTATTATTTTAGCACTTTAATGGTTATTATCTCATTTTAAAATGTCAAAAACTGGATAAGTTTAAACTAATATAGAAAGCATTAAAAATATGTATTTCAAATTGTAATACATTTAGAAATCCATACTTTAAACTTGTATCAAAAATTAAATTAGATTTAGCATGTGGCCTAGCTTGGGCATATGGCTTAAAAAAAGTATGAATCAATATGAATTTGGAAAGGGGGCAATTCAGAAAAGGGGCTAATTTTAATATATATATTACACACACACACACACACATATATATATATATATATATATATTTATATATATATATATATATATGTGTGTATGTATGTATGTATATATATATTAAACATGGATTTGTAATTTGTAATCCAAATTACCACAGGAAGTACTAGCACCTTTAGTTTACAACTTAAGGCAGTTAGCTATCTGAGATTTATTCAGCACTTTTCTGACAAAGAAAAAAAACATCTTTAGGTTAAGCGCTCTTTACAACTTATTGAGAAACAAATGAAACTAAACTGATTTATAGATAAACTGTAATATAAACATTTAATATTCATTAAATACTTCATTATTCTGATGTACGACACTTTGGTAAGGCAAAGTTAATAAAGAGAAATCAAATAGTTTGATTTAACAAAAATGTGGTTTATCGAAGTTAATTTATGTACTTCAAAAGTGAAAACTTCAACTTATTTTGAATGTTTAAAGTGTCACTGTCCATTAATCCCTTTCTGTATTTTAATACAACTTCAACATTTGAAACTGAGATTGGAATTATGATTGAAGGGACTTTTGATGCAAGGGACTTTTGTACTTCTCTTTAAAATAAATAGAGTGAAATTCAGAAGAGATAAATAATTTTCTATATAAATACATTTAATATTAGTCTTTTAAAAATTATTCTAAATAACTTGAATATATTATGCAATATTTCTCTTGAAAATGAACATATGCAACTCTCTAAAGTTAACCTAATGCAGCAAATGCATTCAATTGTTGGATAATTTCTAGTTTATCCTTCTAATCCAAATTTCAATAAAAGAAAATATTTTAAAAACATTTTCGAAATTATATTCTAGCCACAATTTTATTTTCTTAATATGGTTATTTAGCTGTTTTTGTTGTTTATTTTGCTTTGAGAACTGTGGTGTTCAGCATGGTATAATAAAGATTGTAATTGCAAAATTTTAATTAAAAGATGTGTGTATAATTTTGCTTTGATATGTATCAACGGTGTGAAAATAACCCACTTTTTTAAAGATTTTAGTTATTAATATATACCTAAGCATCTGTAGTACTTTTCTCTTTATGAATTTCATATGTGTTAATAAATTGTAACTTATTTTGTTCAAAAAATAATGCTAATAAATAATCCATTTTATTTTAATTTTTATTTTAATTTTTATTGTTGCCTATAAAACTCTTACAGTATATTTGTTTCAAGTGCATATTTTGTGTCATTTAAAGTCTGGGCTTATATATTTATTAGATTATATAAAGTCATGGGGAATTGAAATTTTGTTTTTCATTGTGAGTGTTTATAGGTTAATAACAAGATAAGAATTAAAATGATAGTAGCACTACAGTAGTGTTTCCCGGACTGGGATACATATAAATATTCAAAGGGTACTTGGCAGTTAGAAAATTATTTTATTTATTATATTATTTTTACAGAAATACAGTGGAACCCCAATTTTACATTTTTCATCGGCCCAGTGGCAAAAAATCCACAATATGGTGAAACGTAAAATTAGGGTCAAAGGAAAATATATATTTTAATTGTATAAATAAAATATTTAAATGCATATAAATAACAAAAATGCCAAAAAGAGGAAATGATTAAAATTATCACTTTTTAAGGACATTGATAAACATTGGTGATTTTAGATTGTTTTTTGTCAATTTCACAAATAGCGTTTTCAACATTGGACAATTCTGATCTCTTTTTTTATTTATTTATTCGATTCAAAATGTTGCAAAATGGACAAAAGCATAATAATTTTTATTCTCCAAGCTATATTTAATGTTTTATTAGCAGTCCAGTTCACCTTTCTGACTGTTGCAGGAAAACGGCCCATTTTGGTGTGAATGGAATGTGACATCAGAATGCTCGGCCAGGGTTCGCTTCTTCGAAAATTGATGAATAAGTTTGGTTACATTCGGAAAATTTTGCTAATTATAATTGTTTCTTCCATCCCAAACTGCCGAATAAAGTAATCAAAATTCACCTCTGTCATCAAAGAGTGTTCTTTATATATGTTATGGTAATAAATCAGTGACTGTATAATCCAATTTTTTGAGAAATTATTTATGATTTATTAAATTTGAAAATCCTTAAGGGTGTCCACTACTGATTCGGCACTCTGTGTTTAGTTTTGCTATTACGGATGAATTTAAAGCCAGATTCAAAGTGGATTATTGACTTTATCCCCTGTTTAGTTTGTGATGTTCGCAGGTAAATTTAGAGAATATAAAAAATTCCGTGCAGGAAAATTTTTTATACCACTATACTGCAGTGAGCAGTTGCAATTTAGTATTTTCATTAAGTACATGTGCTTTAGAAAAGTTATAAAATAGATTTTATCTAAAAACATAAATCACGAATTTAAAACATTGCACAAAAGGAATAGCAATTAAATGGAAAATAATGTAAAATTGCTTCACCTATTCAGAATTGTAAATGATTTACCATTTATTATAGGTTTTAAAATAATATAATATTACAAGAAACAATTTAAAACTGCTTTTAATTTACAAATAAATTATTAAATATTGTATTTAGAATCCTCACAAATCATATATAATAAAAAATATATATACATATAAACATACGTATTTTTTTTAATTCCCAGAAAAAATACACCACTTAATCTAAACTTTCGATTTATATTTACTGTATAACAAAGTTATCTAAAAAAGGTTATTTGCACTCAAAAAATTATGGAGCACATTAAAAAAAAAAAAAGAAATCAGAGGTGAGTCATCCAATCTGATGAAGCCGAAATGATTTTGCGTAAATAATATTTTAAAAATAAAACTGCAGTAAGATTAAATAAGTTTGTTTGATTTTTTTTTCAGACTCATTCGTTTTATTTACAGGCTTTCAAAGTACCACAAATTACTTGCTAACTGTTTATAGCTAGCTAATACTTTTAGTTTTCATCCTGATTTCATCTGGATACTCTGACTCTAGACCACGTCAAAATATAAATTTTTTTTATTAACTTGCTTTGCGGTATATATATTAAACTTCACAATATATCTTTTATTCATATATTTTATATTCAAGATAATCTATAAACTTGTCTGGCTGCACATAATTACGTATTTGATTACTTATATTTCCATGTATTCTGTTCAAACCTCACCAATCATTAAACATCTTTAGAATCCCCAAGTTTATTTAACCTTCTAATTTTTTTAAACAAAATAACATATCTCGTGCTTATGCAACCATATTTCACCAAGGAGTAAGTGAAGACACTGAGCTGCAACAATCGTGACATTTTAAATATTGCGGCTTTTCCAGCTATTCGAAAATCCAGGTTAAGAAACTAAGCTATCAAAATTATAACCACTCAATCCAAAATCCAATTATATATACTTACAAGACTTGAACAGAGTTACAAATTCTTGCTTATTGTTCCTACCTAGCACTTTCAGTTTTTGAGATATAAGCATTACAAATTTGTAAAACAAAAAATTTTTGATCTTCTTTAACTTGACAAGATGATTACTCAAAAACTACATAAGCTTTTTTTTAAAAAAGAAATAAATAGATTCAGAAACTAAATTTTCTAATACATATTTTTGTCACTTACTATTTATATCTATCTTTTGAAGTTTGAGTGAAAGTATGAAAAATTAAAAAATCCCTTGCTTAGACAGATGCTTTAAGTGTTTTCTAAAAAAGTTCAAAGTATTAAAATTATTTTATATATTCATTATCTGGACTAACAAAACAAGAAAACATATTTACATTTTTATCTATCAGGTTCAGAGAAATTAATGTCCAAAGTGCTTGCATTTTTCGTAATACTCTGATTTCTACCACAGATACAAACCCAACCTTAGATTCTACCCAATTATTCACATTATAACAATAATAATAATAATAATAAACCTTTAAGAAAAGGGTATCTCATTTCGACCTCGAGTTTTGGCTGTCAAAATATTTATTGTTTCTGAAATAGAGTGCAATTACAGATCTTAGGCAAATTGTCTGATTCCCCTTCAAAAACCAGGATCAAAACCAAGATCCATATTTACAATAAAATAAAATAATCAACAAATGATCTAAATTCAAGCAGACCAAGTACAAATGTAAAAATCTGATGTGGGCAACACATGACTTTCCCTGCAGACTTATATCCACGTTCTCTTTATTTTAATTAAATTTAATTCACTTTTAATTCAATTTTCATTCTCATTTGGTAACTGGACTTATTTTCAATGGTGGCTCAGTGTAAATCAGGGATGTATCTACAGTGGTCGGTGGTGGTCGGGGTTTCCACCACTCAGAATTTCCGACCACCACTCAATTGCTGACCACCACTAATCCAAAAAAATATACATATTATAATTACATTTAAAAAAAGTTATATTCAATTTTATCAAATGTTTTTCTTTAATATAAAAGTATACAATACTAATACTGTTTGTGTGTGCGAATTAACGTGAAGCTCGTTTCGAAATTTTATATTCTCAATTATAATTGTTCTGGAAAATCAACCACCACTCACATTTCTCTAGATACATCCCTGGTAAATGTGAAAAACTAAAATATCTCGGGAACGGCTAGTCCTAGTGCAATGAGGTTGGTCTTATTCTATTCATTGTTAAAAATTATGTATAAAGAGACATTTAATTGATATATTTGAGAATATGTAGTATTTTATTTTAGATTTTGACAATTTTTGCAGGCCATTTCGCAAAAAAAGGCAGGTTATTTTTTTTTTCGAATCATACCAAAATCTAATCAGCACCAAAATGACCCATAAGCGACTTTACCGAATTTTATGAAATTTGGTTCATTAGTTTTTCAGCTATTAGCATGGATACAGGCTTTTGCGGCCCATTTCGCAAAAAAAGGCGGGTTCTTTTATCCCGAATCATACCCAAAATTAATCAGCACCAGATTCGCCCACAAGTGACTTACCTATCAAATTTTATGTAATTCGGTCAATTAGTGTTTTAGTTAGAGTGGATACAAAATCTGCACAGACAGCAGACAGACACACAGACGTCACGCTAAAAATAGTTTTTTCATAGTCTAGAGATCTCGAAACACGTAGATCCGTCGAAAACTTGAGTTGCGATTTTCCAATACTGATTCCAATACTTTCCCTATACGTTACCATGTATTGCAGGGAAAGTAAAAATTCAATTGTAAACAAAATTAAACCCCAACTACCCTACAAATACCTCAAGGCAAAACACATGATAGAATGTTGCATCACAGGTCGAATGGGGAAAATGATGTCAAAGCCAATCACAAGGTGTTTTGTGTATGCACAGATTTTGCGTTTTTTCTTTTCTTGATATTTAAATAAATAATATTTTTAAGAGATTTTCACTTGGATTCTCAGATTTTCACTTATTTTTAAAAAATTGAAATTGTACATTGTCAGAGTTTGCAAATGTAATTCATTGATTTTTATTTGCAAGAAAAAATTTTTCACAGTTTTTAGTGCATTTATAGCTTTAATCAGGCTCAGTATGGTTATTGTTCATGTCGTCCTAATCATTATCATCTGAAAGCATGAAATCAGAAATGTCCAACACTTCTGATGCCATAATGTCTTTATTATAGTCAGTATATTCGCTAGCGGAGCAACTTTGTAATTTCCCAGTGAATCTTCATTTTCTTTTGGATCATCACATATTTTTTCAGATAAATTTCGAAATCTATCACAAAACAACAAAATATGTGTGTTTCTGTTATACTATTCCATGTCTACGACAAATAAGTAAAGTATGTGAAAAATATCATTTGGAACCTTAAATAAAAACGTACAATGCGGAAAAACTTGGGGTTGTATCATGTACAATGAGGGAATTATTAACATTATTGATATAGATCCTTTATTACGACCGAAAAAAAAATTATTTATGAAGTGAGAAACGTAAAATCAGGGTTCCACTGTATTTATAATTGCATAAATTTAACCATTTTTTCTAATTTAATTAATTTTTCAACTCGCACAAATATCCATTGTTGCCCAGGATTTAAGATGCAATCCTTTGAATATGTGCCTGCTGCATAAATAATACTCAATAAAATGAAAACATCCTACTTCTGTAACCTTATTTTTTCCACATTTGCAACTCTATTTTGTCAATCTTTAAAATTTTGCATTAAAAACCTACTGATATATATATTTTTTATTATTATGGACTGCAACTTGTAACTTTCTTCTCAATGTGCTTTCATTAAAAAAAAGTATTGTAGGTTAAAAACTCACAAAGGAGGGTAGTATTTTGACAATGTGTAGTTTTTGTTGATTTGGGGGCTTTTTTTAGGGTTTCTTTAGCAAAGAGTTAAAAACCCATGCAATTTTTTGAATTTTTGTGCGATTTCTGACTAAAAATTCAAAATTAATCAATGAAAAAAATCTATAAACAATTTCAGATACATCATTATGGCACCCATAAAACTTTTTCTAGAAGGGTTTGGGGCAAACCACCAAACTCAGTGATAAGATGTACAACACTGACTAGCTTGATGTCCACCTTTGTGACCTTGAATGGGGGAGGGGAGTCCCCCCTCTTGCCCTCCCCTATGGACACCCATACACATCATCCTAACTAAGTGATAGAATTATTAACAGAGATGCTTCAAGTTGATTCGAAAATGAGTTATAAAGCTTGTGTATGTAGGTGAGGTGTAGACACATCCCACCCTTCATGTGCAAAAATTAAAAATTTTAAATTTAAAATGTATAATAAAAAATTGGGTTCATTTCCATTGACACTAAGATCAAAGTATCAAACTTTTTGATTTTTCAGTCACACTGATGGGAAGAATGTGGGGGTGGAGATGGTAAAAAGATAAAAAATGTGTATCTGCGGAAAAAGTATTGAACAAAAACTTCAAACAGTTTTTGGAGATATACAGGTGAACCTCGATATGTCGAACCTCGGTACCTCGAAATTTTCGATATCTCGAAATATTTTCATCTCCCCTCACGCACGGTATAAAACTAATGTAAAACAAACTCTTTAACTCGAAATTTTTTTAATCAAACTCTCGATATCTCGAATTTTTTCATCTTACCATTTTCATCTTTTCATTTGGAAAATTACGATCCAAAAAATGTATTTAATGCAGATGAAAGAGGACTATTTTTTAAGGGTATGCCTGATAAAACTATGGCCATTAAAGGCATGTCATGGCGGGGAAAGGAGCAAAGAAAAATGAAGTGTGCTATTTTGCACTAATATAGATGGTTCAGAAACGCTCAAACCTCTTATGATAGGTAAATCTGCTAAACCCCGATGTTTTTCAGGAATGAAATCTGTTCCAATGACTTATTTTGTGAACAATAAGGCTTGGATGACTGCCGAAATTTTCACTAATTGGCTGAAGAAACTTGACAGAAAAATGTTCCGTGAAAATTGCGATATTGTTCTCTTCTTGGACAACTGTACAGCGCATAATAGCGTGCCGAAATTAAAATCCGTGAAAGTTCATTTCATGCCTCCAAACATAACTTCTAAGTTACAGCCTTTGGACCAAGGTATTATTCAGAGTTTTAAAGTAAGCTATCGCCACAAAATTAAGCTCATTTGGATCTGCCTAGATCATTTGGAAAATGTGATTGAAGGATTCAGTACCTGTAACCAAACTGTCATAGATGACTATTTTGGTTACATAGATACTATTATTATAAATATATATATTTGAACGGGTTATCAAATATTAGGGTGGAAAATTGATAAATTTTTCAATATCCCAGTGGGAAGAAGAGAGAGAGAGAAGTAAAACAATCTGTTTTTTATTAATTGTGTAAAAAGTACTGAAAGAACAAATGAAAGTAATGAATCTGAAACAATGTTCAAAGATATAGCAACATCCTCACAAATATGGAGAAAATAACATTAAGGATTCAGGTTGATTAGAAAAATAGGGGGGTGGGGTAATAAAATGTGTGTGTAGTGTAGAGAAGATGATAAAAAAGTATCTGAATATTCAGGTGGTGCATAAAAAATAGAGCACATTAAGAGATAAATATAATTCACTAGAGAAAACATCCAGTTACAATTTTTTTAGTTTTGAAAAAGATACGTTTATTATTTATTTATTTATTTTTTAAGTAATATATTAAGCCACATAATATACACATTAAAATTACATGGTTGCTGAAATTTGTTTAGAAAAGGAAGGGTGTGAAAAAATATGATGATTAGAAATAAAAAAAATTAAAAAATGTCGAGTGATTGTGTTAACGATTAAGCAGGACTAAAAGAAAAATGCAAATTGTATAATATTTCATTCTATATATAGATTAATTAAGTACTTTGAACTATGGAACCAAGGTTTAAACTAGTGAATAGAAACCTTTAGTAAAATCCCTGAAAATTATTTTAGCACTTTCTGATTTTCTTTAGCCAAAGTGCCATTCTTGAATGTTTTCAATATCATTGTGAAATAAATATAAGATGTTGATCTGAAAAATAATTTCACACACACTATTACAAGGTTAGTACTTGGGTGGGTGACCACCTGGGAACACTGTGTGCTGTTGGCACATTTCGGGCGAGGTAGCCCAGAGGTTTGCATGCTGGATTTGCACGCTACCACAACTGCCGCCGTGTTTATGCGGAGTACGATCATGTTAAACATGTGGGTCCGTAAGTCCTTCCGAGAGATTGGTGGTAGGGAAAGGAGGGTACGGTCCCTGTGGATGCCTCCCCCACTAAGTTCCGGTCTAAATTGGGTGGTACTTCCCGGCCGTCCAAACGGTTACCTTACACCTTTCTGGTAAGTCGGATGGTCTGGGTCTCAACAACAACACACTATTACAAATTATTAAATTTTTCTTTCTAATATTATTGGAGATACAAATTGTACTAAAGTCTCTACTGTAAAATTGTACTATTGTGGTAAAAATCATTTCAACTACGAATAAGAGATGTTAGATAACAAATAAAATCACAAACTAACTTAACAAACCTAAAATCGAAATCAACAGTAGCAAGATTTTCATTAGAAAATCTACCAAATGTATATTATCTCTAAAATTAAAGATAATTTATTAGCATCTCAGTTTGAAGCATGTGTCTATCCCCCATCTTCTCCTCTTCCACGATAACCAGTTTTAATCAGTTAACAAACTGAAAATAGTATTGAGGAATTTCTTGCGTTAGCTGTACTTTTTTCTTGCCCAATTTAAATTACTTTTGCTCAAAGCGTGCATAATATTCAGAATCCTGCGACTGATGTTGAATTTATGAACTTTTGCATCTTTAAATTTTAGCTAAAACGGCATAAAATATTTTAGCAAAAAAACTAACACAGTTTAAACCCTGTATGGAGCCCTTACTGAATAGTAAGGATGTAAGTAATCTACCCAGGTTATTTTTAATTTATTTCAATAAATAAAAATATTAATTTGATTTTGTGCTGAGCTAGATGAAGCTATTGACACCAGAATAATGTTGATAAGCAAAGGTCTTTTTTAAAGTTTCCTAAATGCCAAAATAAACTAAAGTCCCGGATCTGCTATGGAGATTTTAGGGTATTGAATAGGCAAGAGAGTAAGATGAGTCCAATTTTGTAAATTTTCAAGTTTCATTAACAGAAATTTATTCAAAAGGTTTTGAGAAGTAAAATTATCCCACACGAAATTTTGCTTTTAAGTTACAAAATTTATTTTAAAATTCTAAGAGCAAATTAATTACAATAAATTATAAGAGCAATATAAATTAATAAATTTATTTACATACACTGTAATCAACAATATAAATCCTTAAATTTGACAAATTCCCTTGGAATTGCATACATATAATTTCTGCTTGGATATACATTTGAGAATATGTAAATATTATTTATTTTTGACATAATTGGTATTCTTAGTTTATGATTATGAGGTAATATACGCTTAAATAAACTGTTATGTAAACATACTCAAAATTTAAGACATGCACATTTGAATATTGTGGAATATTTTTCAACCCCACCTCACCTATTTTTTTAGTCAAATTTAAAAATCAGTTATTTTTTAATTATTTGTGTTATTTTGCATCTCCGATATTTAATGTGTTTTTCTCATTTCTTTCCTAAAATCAAGGAAAAACTAAAACATGATGTCTTCAACACTACCTCCTGTCATCAAAATATTTTTGTTTATTTCTTTAAAAACTAAAAAGCAGAATTTGGTGGGGTTTTTTTTTTTCAGTTCCCTTCCCTCCACCAATGAGTGCTAAAATAAAAGTGGAATTTTTCTAGAATGTCTAGAAGTCTAGATACACTCTACTTTAATACCACACACAAATATTTTGATCTTTTAATTTTCTCATCTCCACATTTTATTATCCTCCTCCTTTTCTAATACCTCCGCAGTAAATTTAAAATAAAAAAAGTGGTGTTTTTCTCATAGTCTTGATGCACCCTCATCCTTGATCTGCACTTGAAAGTTATTTTCTTTTTCATTTCTACCTTTACCCTCACATTTTATTACGCCACCACTTTTTTTCTAATTAGCCTGAAGCATCGGTAATATTTTCCCTGTATATGAGTTGGATTTATACATCTTTAATAATTGTTTGATGCTTTGGTTTATTATTTTTTCCATAATTTATAAGAAACAGTTTTTTTTCCCCCCCTCCCTCAATGACTGCAAATTTTATACTTTCTCCCCTCCTTAGTCTCAATGCAACAAACTTTCTATGCTCCATTTGAATATGTTTATATATTTTTAATTTAGCCCCAACATTCTATGACCCCCTCGCTTCCTAATGAACCTTCTGAAGTATTCGTGTTTTTCCTCATATTTGGGTTGGGACAAGTTTTAAAACTTTTCTGATTTATTCATTCGTAACATAACATTTTTAACAAGAAAGTCCTCCCTTCCACTGACTGCAACAATGAAAAATCTGACATTCTTTCAGTCTCACTGTATCCATGTTATTAATATCCTAATCGAATATAATCTCTCTTCTGCATTTCATGGCCCCACCTCCCTTTTCTAATCATTCGACAGCATCTGCATTATTTTTCATGTTAGATATAAGGGAAAATTACTTGAGATTTTTTTGTTCATTACTTTTTCTCAAATTCAGAAAATGAAAGCTTATTTTTATATCCCTTACCCTTCCCTATTCAAACATAAAACATTTGTATTTACTCAGTCTTGTCAGTTGATGCACCAATTTATTTAATTATCCCCCCCCTTTTTTTAAATAATTTTTTTATGAATCTTCAATTTCTCTCTCCCCCATCCCTCCTCTTCTTACCCCGAATTTAAAATTTTTGAATTTTTAATAGGCGATTAATCTGCAAATGCATGTGAAATTTCAAGATTGTTGAATGTATGAGTCAGATTTTACAGGGGGATATAGGCAAAAGCAGCTTATTAAAGAACACTGAAATTGATTTGTGCACTTGTTATCTATTCAAAAGTTTTAAATTTGTGCACACACTAATTCAGTGAATTTAAATTACTGTTCGGTTGAATTCTGTTCCTGAAGGCTTAACCTTTAGCTTATGGGGTTATCATTAGCAGCAAAGAAAGATGAGTGTCAATCATGGTCCATCTTGAGTACTAAATATGGGGTAAGATACATTCTTCCCTGCAAAATCCCTTTCTACCATGGGAAACTTGGAGCAAGGTATATTCTTCTGCTTTTCATTAAAACCTGTGTTTATTGCTTTTCGCTGAAGGCTTAGATTCTTTATATAAAATGTATATGCTGGCCTTTTTGTTACATATAATATATTTTTTACGTATACGTGTACATGTATAAACATTTTATATCATGTTGAAATTATATCATTTCTATAATGAAACATACATTTTCTGGACATCATTTGTACGATATTTCAACTTTTGGTTTAAGCTAAAATGACACAAGTACTTACATACTTTTTTTTATAATATTTTGTCTTTATATGGTATGTATCACATACATATTTGTGTAGTAGTATCACATACATATTCATATTTTCGAATTCTAGATTTTGATGCCAACATGTTTTAAGATCTCTTGAGCGTGTTTTGACTATATTTTAAGTGATGTCCCTCCATCTGTCTGTCTGTCTGTGGTCGATTTCTTGTGTACACGATAGCGGCCACGAATATGAATGGATTTTCAGGAAACCTTATTACCAGATTTGTTATCAAAAAATCTAGAACTAGGTAGAATTTTTTAAAATTCAAGATCAAAATGTATTCAAAATTTTATATTCTTTTAACAACGCAGCATAGAACAAAATTAGACATAATCATGCATAAAAGGGTTTATTTATGGCTCAATGATCACGAGACTTCATTGTTTCAATCATTGTTGTGAAAGATAACTGCAATATAATTTATTTTGTTTGTGATGTCATTATTTCCCTGGAGAGGCAAGTAACCTCCTCCCCCCTGGGGGTACATTGTCAAGAAGAACGGTTTCAATCGAAATATTTTTTTAAGCTCTTTAAAGTGAAGGATAACACATTATAATTGTAATCATAGGACCTACGATACAGATTTTTCAAAAATTTTCTTGTAAAATAAAAACAAAATAAAATAATAAAAATGGATTCTGATATGAGAAAGTCGAGTTGAGCCACACTCCAGTTAATTTTCCTCAAATATCGAAACAACATAATTATATTTTAAAATTTCCAATTAATATGTAAAGCTCTGTTTAAAAGCAAATGACATAACTTTTAGAACGATAATCTACACCATTCTTGAGATATTGTCCGTTATTGATTTAAAATGGGGAAAATCCTAAAACATTAAATATTTTCACTATCATTATATAACAAAATAATTTAATTACATTTTACCAATAATTAATGGAAACTATTGTTTAGTAGTTATGAGCTACTCACTAGATATTAGATATTTTACTTTTCACCAGAAACACGATATCTCATGAAATAATGAATCAATTTACATAAACTTTTTATGCATATTTTAATTGGCAACAACAATAAACCTATTTATTTTATTGAGATCTAGTTAAAGAATGCCCTAATTTGTGTTATTGTTTTCCAACAAAATAGAAATTTATTAAACTGTAGTGAAAGTCTCGAGTTCGATACATTACTTATATATATATATATTTTATTTTATTTTGAAAGAAAATAAGCCTGATTTGCGAAAACAACGTTTCTGTATTGTACTCCATTGCAAGTATAGTGAAGAATTCCGTAAATCGAATGTTAAATACTTACAACTCAATCATATTTATTTGACCTAATGAAGATGAACAATAGAAACAGTAAGAAATTGGGACGGAAATCGAAAGTTCCCAGATTGTATTCATGGACTTATTTTGTGAAGCAAAGGTTTTTAGAGTTTGAAAGTAAAGAAATTGAAAATGAAGAGTATTTATATTTAAAATGTATAAACTATAGTAGTATATTGGATGAATCATGAAATCCAAACAAATACTATTCTGGAGGTCACTTTGTTTCTTCCCTGCTTGAAGGATTAAAATTCCCCTTTCTTCAATTCTTTCATCCTCTGCATATGGGCCAGGAGAGGCGCATCCTCTGATCTATTGTGTACACTATCTCTGATGGGTAGATGCCAGCCAGCTGTAAATGGGGATTGAACTGTTTGGAATATGGTGTATCCCGTAGCCATCTTTTTGAGAGTTTCTTCGTTTAGGATTGACGCTCTCCCACCCATAAGCAAAAGGTTAATTGTAAAGTATAATATATCAAATGAAAAAAAAAATTAGTTCTGTAAATACATTTTTGTGTAAATTCTGTTATGTATAGTATATTCTTAATAATTATTCTTTATTGTTTTAAAATATTAAAATGTTAAGTGGTCGATACAAAACTTTAAATTTTATAAGTGGTTGATACAAAAAAATTCTAGAACCAGCCCTGATCATACAGCACATCTAAATCATTTTTTTTACATGTCTTTTAATGTACTCAGTTTGGATAACAATTTATGTAGTATATATAGGGATCATTCCATATAAAATCAATGAACAAAGTACTCAATCTCTTTATTTATTTATTTTTAATTGGAGTAGTGGTTGCAGGTGTTAATTAAAACATAAATATCAAATACTAATCTCCGATACCTTTTTTATCCAGGAAATACAAAACCTTGAAAATTGTAAAATTTTGACAGAGACTAAATTTTAAGAAATCATATCTCATCACTTAATATAGTTTACAAACATGAGATTTGTGCAATTTTAAAGCAATTTATGTATATTATAATAATTTAGTATGTGAAAATAATTGAAAAAATATTTATTTTTATTCTTGGGATCACTAATTTGACTTCTGACCTTATATTTAAAAAAAAAAAATTGTAAATTTAAAATTCTAAAAAAATTTGTATTAAATCCTTGTTATTTTGAAATGATGCATGCCAATTTTCAAAATGGGTTCATTAAAACATTATTTAAAATATATATGTTAGATTTACTTTATGGAAATTTTCAAAATACTGTGAAGCAAAAGTGTGCAAATGCCTACAAATGGTTTAAAAATAAAATTGAAAAATTAAAACACTATATACGAAATATTCAGTATGTAGTGAAGAATTAAATATCACATAATAACAACATAAATAACAAATTGAAGTTTCAAATCCTAAGAAAACAAGATATATACAAGTCCTAAGAAAACAAGATGTATCTTTTATCAAACTATATTACCCAAATTTTTATGGTTGCTGATTTAAGTTCAGACTACCATCTTTTCTGAAGCAAAGTGTATATCAGGATGCAAAATAAGCAGTATCACATGAATTCGTAATTCGTGACTGAAAATTTGTGTTTTGTGATGTAAAAATTAATTTGCATTGCATTTGGCAACGTAAAATCATGACAGTGAAAAGAGAGTCTTTCCTCAAACGCACATTGCACTATACTACATGTGTTCCTCAAAATTCCCACTCGCCAGTCTACACATGGCGATTAAACTTGAAAAACTGCTGATTATATAACCCTTAAATTAAAGAAAAATTACTGCCTGGACTTCTAAAATATAAAAGAGAAATAAATAATAGTCATCACTTCTTGGGAAAAGTAAAAAATAAAAAGATCAAGATGAGAAAACTTTAAAACTTAAGAGAGAAACAGGTATACGAGGGTCACACTGAAATGTTTGAAACAGTGGAAGATGATATGCCCTAGAAAAAAATTATTGGTCGGATATTTAAATTTAAACTCTTATCTCCACAGACGATAATTTGTGGCAACAATTACAATTTAGCTATCGTAGAATAAATTTTGAAAGAAAAGAAAATGGAGTTGACGCGAGAGCATTATCGAACTGTGATTTTAAAGTGGGGGTAAATCAAGAAGAATGTCTTCAACGTCTACAATTAGCATATGGAAATAATGCTCCATCTCGTGCCACTGCATTCAGATGGTTTACAGAGGTCAAAATTCTCTCCTAGATGAAGAACACACAGGAAGACCTTTGTCAGCTGTAGTTCCAGAAAATGTATTGGCCATTCGAAAAATGTTAATCAATGATAATCGCTGTACCTACCAAATGTTACAGAAGGAACTTAACATTGGATCCGCAGCTGAATTAGTAAAGAAACCCTAAAATTACTTAATGATAGTAGACATCACATTATTTTTAAAATCATAACTGATGATGAAACATACATACCGATACCGTTTTTTGACATTCCAACACGTCAAGAAAGTAAAGTATAGGTCTTTGAAAATGACCACAAACCAACAATGGTGAAAAGACAACAAGCAATAAAAATAATAATGTATGCCGTGTTCTTCAGAGGTACAAGTCTGGTCAAAGCCATAAAGCTAGAGAGACTGAAAACAGTTACAGCTAACTGGTACATCACTAAGTGTCTTCAAGAAATTCCTCAGGAAGTGAATGTTAGGGGACTCACGCTTCACCATGACAATGCATCTTCTCATTCAGCAAGAATGAGTTGAATTTCTTGAACAAAAAAACATCAAAGTGATAGAACATCCACTCTATTCTCCTGATCTTGCTAGGTGTGACTTTTGGCTATTTTTAAATCTAAAAAAAAAATTATGTGGGCATCCTTTTCATTCCGAAGATGAGATAGATGAGGCTATAAAAGCATATTTTTCTTCAATTCCAAGAAATGGATGGCTTTTTACAAACTTTTTGGTTTGCAAAGCTATTACAAAATATGCCTTTTCTCATCAATATAATATGCTAAATCCCTGAAAATTATGTTAATAGATTTGGCGTATACTATCGTATATGGAAAGTCACTTTCTCTTAGGGTATTTAATACTATACATATAGTATAATATGCTGATGGTAAATACCCAATATCTCCAAAAGGTTTCATGCTAGCAGCATTCTTAAGTTAATGCAATTTGCCTATAAATTGATTCTTTATTTAAACAGGGTGCTTACTGCTTAATGCATACCCACACCGTTACATATGTGTTAGTGCAGTGGGCAGCTACATGGTCAAAAGATACTGCAAGAAAGCTATTGCAAGAGTCTTGTGTAATGTGTAGCATATATTTTTTATTAATTTGCTTAAATCTAATAAAATGACCGCTAGCTGCAGCTAGTATTTTTTAACTTCTGATTCCATGGATTTTTCTACCATTCATATAAAATATAATTAATTTAATTCATTGTAAAAGATAAATAACTCTATAAAGCAATAATATAGAGTTTAATGTAATTTCAATTGTTTTATAGTAAATATTAGGATTCACAAGCATGTTGATTCTCTTTTAAAATTATCAATGAAAAAGAAATATAATTAACTTGATGGTACATAGCAAAATCTTTGACAATTTAAATAGGAATTATTTTATTTTAAGAATTCAAGCTTGAAATTATTTCACAATACAAATAACAGCAACTTCAAAATATAATTAAGAATGTGATTTCAACACAAAAATATATAGTTTGAAAGCCTACCATATAATGTTTTAAACCTTGAAGTTATTTCTTGAGCAGTCCAGTCAGTGGCATTTCTGAACCAGCTTTGCTTATTATGAACGTACATCTGCAGTGAATAGCTAATTGCAAGAAAGTTTCATGAGCTATTTACTGCTAATTTTTATGGAGTGTTCATTGTGCATACATGTACAACAGGACTTCTATCAAATTTAAAAATGAACATTTTTTGTTATTTTCAGGAAAATTTCATGATTTTTTATTGTGAAAACTGGTAAATGACAAACAGTGAAACTTTGATAAAAACTTTCCAGGAGACAGATTGTTTGGCTCATACAAAAGACACAATTTAAAGCAGGATTACACTATCGTTTAAGTTTGAAAAAATATACAGGGTGTCCAGTGCTATCAGTGTCCAATGACTATTTCCTCAACCATTAAGTCACAGAGATACACTTCCAATTGCAAAAATGTTTTAAATTTTAAAATCTATTATCTTAGAAGCAATTTAAATTAATAAATGCATTTCTGAAAGAAATGCAAAATATAAATTTTTATACAGTTCCCCGGTCCTACCAATTATAGGAAAATCATCCTCATACAATTTTATGCAAGATTAAAAAAAAAAATCCTTTTACGACCAAAATTGACCAACTTATAGCTGTTTAAAGTTGGAGCACTTTTATGCTGAGAAATGGTCAATACGGTCCCTGATTGGTTGGTTGCCTGAACCGGGACATTTTTATGCGTGGAAAAGTGACTTAAGTCATAAAGTTTAATGCTTCAAACTCTGTGAATTTTGATAATAAAAGGAAGATTTTTTTTTAATTTTGCATGAAATTGTATGAGGATGATTTTCCTAAATATAATTGGACCGTATAAAAATTTATATTTCATTCAGAAATGTATTTATTGATTTAAGGGTCATTCCACAGTATTCATCTGTTACATACGGGACATTTCACAGCAAAATTTTGAGATATTTGTACATTTTTCAATGTCAAAATATAAATGAGAAAGTTTGCAATTATTTTTAATGTATTATATACCACTTCATCTAGATTCCTGTGAAGTTTCTTTTTGTTGGAGCCAATAGGTTTTTTTTTTTAATTAATAAAATTTTGTTACGTACGGGACATCACAAAAATTTTTTTTAAAAGTACCTCCAGCAATTTGGATTTTGCTCTGAATTTATTAAATATTTTCACAAATAAATTTAATAAGTAGAAGCAGAAATATACATTTTATTAATTAACTTTAAAATTATTTTTTAAAATTGTGTCATTAATTAATGAAAGCTAATTACTTCCGTTACGTATGGGACAAGCCTGTTTGTTACGTACGGGACCTACGATTTGAAGTAACAGTACTATAAGGAATTGTGAATTAAAATGTATACAAATGTTAATTTAATGAATTTACTAGCTCTATTAATGTATTCAAACTTATGTTTAATTATGGAAATAAAAATAATTAATGATTTCTGAAATATTTTAATTGCTATTATATAAATTAGGATTTTCCATGCATAGCTCCATTTGAAAAAATGGTAAACATTTAAAAATAAAATGCATGTTTTATACAAGTCCCAGAACATCAATAATGTCTTCAATTTTTTTTCACTTCACCTCCATTGGCAAAGAAAAATGTCCCCGGCTATTAATTGGACTTGGTGCTTTTTCGAGCTTAGTAAAAATATTTTTTTTTTTAGGATTTTATCCTTTTCTGGGATGTGTGGCCAAGAAAACTTGTTTTTGCCTAAAGGTTTCATAAAGGATAGATAGAGATATTAACTCCTGGCCACCAATAATCATCGTACATCACCGATACCCAGTCTGATTTTTTCAGTAACTCAGTACATGCATCTGAGCTAGGCTCTTTATCTTCTACAGGGCATAAAATCTTTATCTTTTCATCAGGATCCTTTTTATCAGAAAAACAAGAATGCTTCCAAAGGCCCAGACTGTCCAAGTCTATTGATTGGGCAAAATGCATGGTATATATACCATAGGCGTGCACAGACATTTTTATTAGGGTGTGCTGCCCATAAAAAAAACTACTTTTGTATTTGAACGCCAATAATCATTTATCTGCTGTAAGAATAACTTATTTCTTCGTCCATAACGCTTGGCGAAATTTTGGCGACGAATTTGGTGGAATGTCGCCAATTTGGCTACTTTTTAAATGTTGATAAATTAGCGAAAATCTCGCCAAATGGATAAAAATGACGCTAAATCAATAACGACTCATTCATGATGGCGACATGGAAACTGACGACTCATTAACGAAAATTCAATATCTTGGAAAGAATGCAAATAACTACTATAAAAATAATCTATTTTTTTACTGTAAAAGTAGTAAATTCATTGCATTATATAAGAAAAGTCATGTGTTGCCCACATCAGATTTTTACTTTCCTTATATACGTAATGTATAAGGAAAGTATTGTGACGGAGTCGAAAATTCGATTTCGAGTTTTCGACGGGAGAGCACGTTTCAAGCATCCCTGATCACGAATCAAACATTTTTGAAGTGATGTCTGTGTGTGTGTGTGAAAGTATGTGTGTGTGTGAAAGTATGTGTGTGTGTGTGAAAGTATGTGTGTGTGTGTGTCAGTGAGTCTGTGGAGACGATAACTGACGAACGAATGGACCGATTCGAACAAAATTTGGCACAAAATTCACAATCCGTAAACACTGGAAGCCTATTGTTTTTATATCCAATCGAATGTTCAGAACCCCCTAAATTTTCGAATGAAATTTTGAAAAAATTGTAAAAAAATCAAAACGGCTAATAAAGTTACGCAAATAGACATTTTTCATTAGAAAACGATTGACATAAATTTTAGAACGCTAACATGAACCGTTCTCGAGATAATGGACATTTTTCAAAAAAATTATCAAAAAGTCATATAAAATTAAATAAAAAAAATTCCTATTGAGAAACATGTTCACTTTTCATATGTAATACCATGCGATAAATTGGGTGACATCATTCTCGTGGATCAAGCTCGTTCCATTCATGAAAAAAGATACTTTAAGTAATACTTTTGTATTTGAACGCCAATAGTCATTTATCGCTGTAAGAATAACTTATTTCTTCGTCCATAGCGCTTGGCGAGATTTTGGCGACGAATTTGGCGGAATGTCGCCAACTTGGCCACTTTTTGAAATGTTGCCAAATTAACGAAAATCTCACCAAATGGATAAAAATGACGCTAAATCAATGAAAATGACGACTCATTGTCGAAAATTCAATATCTTGGACAGAATATTAGTATCTACTATAAGAAAAAACAATTTTTTTTACTGTAAAAGTAGTAAATTCATTACATTATATAAGGAAAGTCATGTGTTGCCCACATCAGGTTTTTTTTTTTATTAAATGGCCGAGTCGCCAACTGAAATTTTATCACTGAACCAGAAATTTTGTAATTGGACCACTTGAGATGGATTGACCCTATTCACAACCCAGGATAATATAATAGTGAAAGCGAGCACATTATCATAATAATCAATCTGGATTTATTTATCTACCACAATGAATTAAAACATCTTGGTACTGAAAATCGCAGATTGCAAGGTGAAATAACCGTAAAATATCAGTGTCTAACTGCAAAAATTAAAGAGAATGTCAAAGATTGTCGCAATAAAGAAGTTTTCGAGCACAATTAAGAATTATGAAGTATAATTTCAAAATTCCAGTGATAACAATATCAAGATGAATTAGGAAAAAAATAAAAAAAACATTTTGGCTTTCGCCTCTTGAAGCTGTGATTCAAGAACTTAATAGTTTATTCAGCAGCTATTTTAAGTACTTATAGGTTGTGCAGGCGAAGTAACTTTAAAAGCTAATGGAAATCCATGTGTGGATCCGCTATTTGAAAAGAATGTATTTGAATTAATGGCCTGGAATTTTAGCAGCTCAACATAGTACAATCTTTTCTTGTTACCCGAAGGATATATTGACGGGCATAGATTTTCCAGAAAATATAAAAATTAATGCAGTGACCAATGCTCTAGGTTCAGATAGGGATTTTAAAATGACTAAAATCATAGACAATTTGAGAAATGAAAAAGAAACAATACATACTTCTGGATAAATTCCTTTAATATAGTTTTGCCTCTTAACATATGTTATAAAATAAGACGCCATTCACCTGGTATAATAGATTTGAATTCTTCAATTGCTTCGGAATAACTAACTGATGAAGCCAACTCCTGTTCAATGTACAAAATCATTTGGAAATCTAAGCGTTGTTGTGACATTGTACTTCTTAATTTACTCTTCACCTGAGACAATTTTGAGAATGCTCTCTCACAGAAACAACTGGTAACTGGCAAGGTGGCAAAGCACTTGATAGAGTTGTAAACTGAACCATACATTGACGAACGTTCCGATAGTTTAAACCAATCCAACCACTCTCGGATGATGTTTGTCGTACTTCCTTTTAGAAAAGGACAATTATTACTTCGCAGCAATCTTATTTCCGCTTCTAACTCATCTAAAGATATTTTAAATTGGTCGGAAATTAATTTCAAGTTGTTTCTATCAACATTTAAATTTAACAATTCTTCCATTGCTATGACAAGTTGTCACGTCTCCTGTTCAAAACGCTAATTGATTCCGCAGATCATTGAATCAAGGACTGGATAGAAATAAGTTATTCTCTCATAATCTTCTCGCGTACTGAAATGATGCTGGGTTAGGATGTAGTCGTCAATACGTGTGGACGGTTTTTTCTTCTTCAGAGGAGGGATTAGTATTCCCTTCTCTTCACAAAGTTCCATAGTTTCATCGAAAATGAGTTTAAAATCGTTTGGATTATCTCTCATTGCAGATAAAGAATTTCGTAAATTTTTAACTCCAGTGAATGCAGTAAGTAAGTTCAGACGCGGACTTTGGTGAGATTTACTAACTTTCAGTAACATGTGCAAAATAGGGTACTACATGTTTAAGGAAAAAATAAACTTGAACGCATTTAGCTCATGGACAAGACCCCTTGCTTTAATCTTGACGTCGGAAAGGCGAGTTGTTTCAATTATTTCCTGCAAAGCTTGTAAAATTTCAATTATGTCCTGCAAAGCTTGCCATCTACATGTAGGAATAGGAAGCAATGTGAATAACTTTACTTATTAAATTTTATTAAGTGGAAATTTAAATGTTATTTTGAATTATGAAGTCTTTTAATTTCGTTATCAATATAATGAACAGGAAAACCATTATTCTGTTGCAGCTCTGCAGCAGGGATGTCCGAACTTCTGGGGTCCTTCGGCGATACTTAGTTTTTTAAAGAGAGTCCGACGATTATTTCTTTATTCTTATTTCTTTCGTTTCTTGACTGCCTAATCACCATATGTGAAATAAAGAATCGTCAGCTCAGTAGTGTCGCTGTTTATTCGAATAGGATTTAAAAACAGGCAAATGTTTTAGATACAACAAAAAATTAGGCGGTTTTTTTTTCTATTTTTTTTTTAGAACTCTTGTTGGCGATTTTTTTTTTCATTGGGGAGTCTACCCCTTCCATTGGGGAGTCTAAAAAAAAAAAAAAAAAAATTCGAGCATTAGAGTGTGCTGTAGCACACCCAGCACACGCCTATGATATATACCTGATATCGAAGTAGCCCCTTCCCATTTTTCAATTAATGCAAACTAGTTATGCATATCTGAATGTCTGCTCCACTTATGTATTTAACATTTATACAGGGTGCCTCTTTTTCTGTGACTTTAGAAAACTCCATTGCTGTATTTATTACGTACTGCTTGCGCAATATATTTAACCAATCGTTTCTCTTAACTATAGCTCCTAAACCATCCACTGCACCTTTTCCGTGTGCAGTTCCGAAAAAGTTCCAGTCTGCACTAACCCTATGGTAATGCATGTGAAGCATTAAATTTTGCATGTTGTACAGATTCTTAAACTGGGCACCACATCCATCCGAACAGAAATGGATGTGACTAAATGCCACTGTTTGTTTCAAATCTTCAATTATTACAGAATTGAATGCAAATACTGCATCTTTTGTATGATTAAGGTCATCAGAAACGACAACATAGTTTTTATGTTCTAGTTCAAGAGTTTCATTATTTCTATAATATACAGTACAGGTAAATAATGTTACTTGGGTTGAGTTCCAGTGAGCTGCCATAATTTCCCCTTGCTGTTTTAGCGTAAAATTTTCCGCAAAGTCTTCATAAATAATTATATGCCCAACCTGTAGGTTTTTTTTTGAGGTATTTAAACTCTGCAAGTTGTTTTTGTGCAGTATAAACATGCAAAGCAAAAAGGTTCAAAAGGCTGATTAATTCTTCCTTTGCCTTAAGTAAATAGTAAACAATTAGTTCTTTCTTCATTTTTCTTTCAATTCATTTCCATTGATAAAAGTTATAGTCTAAAAATTAAATTTTTGGTAAGTTTTAAATCAAAATTCTGCATTTTGTCCCGTACATAACAGATTTGTCCTGTACGTAACATATTTTTATTTATCATACCCAGCTTCCAAATGAAAAGATACAATATTTTAATTGAATAATTTAGGAAGCTAGTTCACCAGTTGAAGAGGGAAAAAAAAAAATTGTTCAGTTGTCATCAGTATTATTAGTTAAAAAATTAAAAATATGCTCAAGATTGTTTCGTACGGGACAAAAAGAATGTAATCATTGAAAGTTTATAAAATATTTTTTTAACTTTTTCTTTTTATTTCATATAATGCTACTATTAAAAGGGTTTAATGAAACATAGGAACTTTGAAATAAAATAAAATAGTTTTTGAGTTACAGTTAAAAATATAATGTCCCGTACGTAACAAATATTTCTATATGGCTGCAAACAAAACGCTCTAATTTTTGTTTGGTTAAAGATATAGATTTTCTGTTGATAAACTTTAATAGAAGGGATTTCAAGCTTTAAAATGATGTATTACACTTAATTTTTTTTTTCAAACTTGTGAAGCCAAATACTGTGGAATGACCCTTAAACTGTTTCTAAGATAATAGATTTTAAAATTTAAAACATTTTTGCAATTGGAAATATATCTCTGTGACTAACGATTAAGGAAATAGCCATTGGGCACGGATAGCACTGGACACCCTGTATATATAACATAAACCAGTGACTTTCAGAAGCTGTTTGCAAACTCGAATCAGATAGAGCTATAGAAATGTTTTATAGGGGTTCTGAACACAGGAAAGAACACAATTTATTACAAAAGGTTTCAGTTCAAAAATGATTAAGAAATGTGCAATAAACATAATTCCTCACAGGTTAACATACTATAGAAAAAATAAATTACTAATTTAATAGCTGCTTTTAACATTATCTTGATTACCTTTAGTTATTTCAGAACACATCTGTGTTACAAACCTTTCATCTTTTGTCTGACTTATAATCAGCAGACACCTGAACAAATATTATAAGTAGAATGCCCCTGCCCCCCTAAATTTTACACATGTATACAGCAAATACAATATATAAATAAAAAGGTTTTTTGCTGAGTAAAAAGTCGAATATTGTACTAGACTTGTCACATACAGACCAAGACAAAAATATGAGATGTGTTTTTTTTTATATATGAACAGAATGTATATAACTAAATATATATATATATAAAATATATTTTTATATATCAAACATGTATGCAGTGTGAAAACTTCATAATACCAAAACAGGTCATGTCATATTTATTATACCAAGAACATGCGTCCAGTACAAAAATTGAATTCATTGAGAAATGTCTCCATGGGACTCAACGTGCTTTGCTATCGTCTTTTGAGAAAAATACATTTTGCACGTGGGGCATTCGTAGCTAAGTGCAGTCTTCTTCATATGAGTGATAAAATGTCTCTTGAGTGGATGACGGGCAACAAAACCTTGATCACAGATGTTGCAAATATACTTTTTAGGGGGACTCTTGCCTTCATGGATGGCTCGATGACGCACATAATTGCTAATACTCGAATACACTTTACCACATATTTCACATTTTGTGGGAGGAGTCTCTCCTTCGTGTAACATCAGATGAATCTCATATTCGTGTCTTGTCACATAGCTTTTGTCACACGTGCTGCATATAAATTGCATCGTTCCATGAGCACAACGCTTATGTTTTTTAAGCAAATGTTCTTTTGGATAGGAAACATCACATAAGTCACACTGGAAAGATGTTGGATGAGAGACTCTTTCGTGATAAAATAAGTCACTTTCAGAGTTAAACGAGGCACCACAATGATAACAATCAAACCCCGTATGACTGCCCTTCATGTGAAGGCATAAAGAAGTTTTTGAGCTAAAAACTTGCCGGCAAATAAAACATACATGAGTTCCGCTGACACCATTGTTGCTTTCAGTTAGAGAATTCATCTGTTGTTGTTCGCTAATTACACTTTCGTGAATACGAGAAACTTCATTTTCTGAAAGCATATTCACATCCTCGGGAATTGCCTGGTACACTTGTTCATTTCCCATTTCAGAATCCTCACCTGCAACAGCAGATGCAAATGTTTCATTATTTTCAAGAATATAATCAAGCTTATTATGGTCTGACGGACTCAAATTTCCAAATAAAGTCTCTGGCGCTCTTGACTCCGTATCCAAATCTTGACATGCTGACAGAGTTTTGCCATCCACTGTGGAGCCAGAGCAACTTTCAAAATTCGAAGAATCTAAAATTTGAGCCATATGACTTTCAAGTAATGATGCATCAATTTCATCCGTTTCCTCATAAGCTTCAGCATTTTGGATATGGGGCATACGACTTTCCGATGCACAAGCACCTCTTTGTAAAACAAATAAGGATGCTTGATCAATCACAACTACGCAGTTTTTATCATCACAATTTAATAACTCATCACCTGCCTTTAAAATATACACAGGAATTTCTCTTGCATCAAAATCAGTAACAGGTACATCTGATTCTATACTATTTTGCGGAGCATTTTCACAATTTAACTGGGATTCAGTCATGTGTAGATTTGTATTATCATTTCCTACAAGGTTGTTACACTGCAATTCAGTTGCAGAAGATGTAACAGTTGAATTTTCAGTACAGGATAAAAAATGATTTATTTCTGTTTTTTCTGATAAATTTGTATTCCCAGGAGTATGTGCTAAGTTATCATTAGAAGCAAAAGATGAATGACTTAAATTACTTGCACTTTCTGAAATATTTTTACAAACCTTAAGTGCTAAGTGGCATTCTAGTTGTTTCTGAGTTTTAAATGTCTGCTGACAAGTAGTACAATAATGTTGCTTGATAACATCATGCAAAACATAGTGCTCTTCAATATGCAGCAAATAATGTTCTTGAAGTTCATCATCATCAACAAAGCTGGAGTGACAAACATCACATACATAGTTCACTTTATTTTCATGTGTCACCAAATGCTCCCTTAGAAGATCTCCTTTAAAGAAACCTAAATAACAAATGCCACAAAAATATCTTTTCCCCACTTTTAAAGCCGAATACCCTCTAACAGGAAGCCCATTTTCATGTTCAATATATTTGTGTTTATCCAAAGATGATGACGAAGTGAAACTAACTTTGCAAATGACACACATATATGATCCTGAACTGCATGATAATTTATGCTCTTCAAATTCAGCAAAAAGCTGGAAGTACTTTGAACACATACCACACTTTTGATACACTGCTTTAGACTGTGAAGGTATCACAGGTAAAGAAACATTTCTACCATGAACTTGTAATAAATGTCTTTGTAGATCTTTCCGTTGCTGAAAGCCATCCCTGCATATTTCACACACATGGAAAGCTGCATCGATGTGCTGATTAAAATGCATTAGCAGGAGATATTTATCCGAAAACGTCTGGTCGCAGATAGCACACCCAAAGTCCCTATTTGTACACACAGGGCTGTGCATTTTGAAATCGGAAATGTTGCTGCAATCTCTGGATGCGCATGCATTGTGAATAAGCTTCAAATGCAAAACAACTTCCTCTTGTGAAGGAAAAGATTTATTACATTTATAGCAAGTCGATGGCACTTTATTTATCTTTTGAGAATTATCTCTATTGTTGTTACTCGTAACATCAAGAAAAGCTGTCTGCGATATACTCCGCATATCAAGTTCTGCAGATTTAGGCATAGAATCCACATCAAAAAATTTAGAGTTGTGCTCAGGTGTCATCTTATCAGATTCATTTTCTTTAGAATTCCGACAAAATACCGTTTTTCGGTGTTTCTCACCTTGAGACACTACATTAATATTACTAACATATTGTTGATTGCCATGAAATACTCCTGCATTTTGCGAAGAAAAATCCATGTTGAAATCATATCACATCCATAAAAATTTGAAGCACTCAAATGATCAAACGTTTTAGATAAAAAGGAATTTGAAAAGAAAAATTTACAACAGGAAAATCCTGAGAATATGATATTAAAGCATATCAACTAAATTTAAAAACATAAATCTAAATTTCATAATGTAAATAAAACTTTCTACCCGCCAATGAAAAAATAATCTCGTCCTAAGCAAGTCAAATATCGGATGCTGTGATGCCACTAAAAATAAGAGAAATCTGTATTGCGTTCGTTTACACAAGACTAAACTCGATCCGGCAACTCGGCATAAATCCGAAACTGATTCAGTAGTTACTACGACAGGCTGGCTGATCGCAGGGCATGCTGAATACTCTTTTATTGTACTGAGAAGTAAAGTTTTACCGTTTCATTTTGATACATTATTAAGTATTTTTGAATGGTTTATAAGGCTGGATTTTTATTTATAAACTATACCATCGCCTGAGATTGTAAACAGAAAAATTTCGAAACTTTGAGAAAAGCGTACTTAGGCTAATATTTAAGTTTTTTCGAAAATAATACACAAAATATTTTTGTATAGAAAGTCGTTTTATTGTTTTTCAAAATATTCACCTTTAGCATCAATACATTTTTTCATTCGAATAAAACAGTTTACAAAGCAATTATGCCTATGCATTTTATCTTTGATAGTTGGGAACAAGAAAAAATCACTAGGTTCTAAATTAGGTAAATAAAAATCAAATCAATTTTTCATGCTTCAAATAACTGATAGTTTGAACTGTAGTGTGTGAACTTATAGCATCATGGCCCATGATAAAGAACGATGAGACGTTTTGTATTATTTTTTTCTGATTTCTGCAACAAATTTTTTTGGGGGCAAACAAATTGTCGTATATCAATCAGCATTTACTGTTCTACGATCTTCCAAAGCAACGGCTGCTGCAGCATGGCCGGATTTACCAAACAACGAACCAATCATTTTCTTTGAAACACTTCGTGCACGAACAATTTTTGTAGGATTTTGATTCATTTTGAAACACACAAAATGTGGATTGTTGTTTTGTTTAGAGTTCACTGGAATAAATCCACATTTCGTCATCTGTTACAATATCAATGACATGTTCAAATTTGAAACTTGAAATCAAATTTGAAACTTGAGATTTTCCTTGCACCATTTCACAAAGAAATTATTTTGAGCTTGAGTTAAATTGTGTGGCATCCAATGTGCACATTCTTTTTGACTTTAAAATGATCATGAAAAATCATCGGGTGACTCGGGTCCTTGAAATGTTCAAAGCTACTACAATTTTATCACATGTGATATGGCGACTCAAAAAGATCATTTGTTGCGCAGTATCAATCTTTTCCAGTGTCACAGCAAGTCTTGGTCGAACTTCATAAAATTCATCGTTCAAGATGCAATTCTTCAAACTAGTTCTGAATTGTTGGCTTTGGATGGTGTTTTATCAGCAAATATCGAATTCATTCAATCGACACATTGTTTGTGTCTCAGCCCTTCGACGCAAACCATTTGAGTTCGCCTTACCTAAAGGTGTAGTGTATCTGTTTGGACGGTCGAGACAGTGCCACCCAACTCAGTTAGTGCAGCACCCACAGGTTCACTCCGAGTGAACACGAGGACAATTTGGGCAGAAATCGAACTCGCACTCATCCGAGTGCAATCCCCGCTCACTAACCACTGGGCTGTCCCACCCCTGCTGTTTCAACCATTCTTCTTCTTCGACCCAGACCATCCAACCTACCGAAAGTGTAAGGTATAGCTATTTTGATGGCCGGAAAGAGCCATCCAATTCAGACCGGAATTCAGTGGAGATGGCATCCACAGGGACCGTACCTTCCTCCCTACTTTGCTCCTTCGCTTCAAAAAACTAAAGTAATATGGTATTTTAATTACATGCTAGATAAATCACAAGCAAAATATAAATATTGTCAAAAAAAAAGCATTTTATTATTTTCAACTATTTAGATGCTAACCTATTTCAGAAGTTAGAAAATAAAGTATAATTGTCTAGCTATATATTTGACAACTTTCTAACAAAAACAGCACGCTTTTTGTGTTACATGATAGGCAGGGAAGGAAATGTAACATGGAAAAACTTTTGATCACGAAAATATTGGCAGTTATTATAAAACTGATACGAATTTTTAAAAAATGTCGCAGGTTTAAAAAATAATGTCGCAAAATGTTAAAACATAATGTCGTTTAAAAAATAATGTCGCAGGTTAAAAAATAATGCAGGTTTTTCCTGCAAGAATCAACGTTTACATTAACATTTTACAATATTCCGAAATTTTTAGGTTGAAAATTAAATTTTGTTTTTCTCAGCTGGGTGATGCTCTCGTGTATTGTGGTAGGAGTTTGTTAAAAACCGTTTTCATAAAACACCCTACCTAGTTGAAAGTGAAAAAAAGACCATCGGCGGTGGCTCCCGTCCGATGGAGCCAAAACAGTTTTCCATGAATAACATTTTGTAAAATAAATCTCCAGTAAAGTTTATAGATTTTTTTTCAAACTCATTTGTTTCGCTTACGGACTTTTAAAGCGCCCCAAACGACTCTTCACAACTAGCTAGCACCTTTAGATTTTGCCTTTATCTAATCTGGATACCCCGACCCTAGTCAAAATATCACATTGCTTTACTAACTTGACTGGCAGTATATAAAATAAACTTATATAATATATCTGACGAGATTTTAGAATCAAGTTAATGAATAACCTTGCCTGGCAGCACATTAATATGTGCTTCAAAACGTATATATTTCTATCTATTTCGTAGAAGATGACTGAAGAGCGACACTGTATGGTCATGCCGGAGCCTTCAACGTTGAACGTTATACAATCTGTCGCAAAAAAATGTATATGCCCCCATAAAATATTGAACTACAGCCGCGAAGTTCTGCAAATGTCGTTTAAGACTTATGTAAAGTATCAAACTGTTAACGCCAATAAAGTTAAAGGGCACGAGAACTACGCACCGTACAGCATTTAAAACGACTGGTATTCATCCTCACGGGAAATTGGAACTGGATTTTCTGCTTTGATACTGAAAGTTATGTACAAAAATGTTTGAGACTGCGCTACGAACAAGTGTCGGATTTAGAGCGAGGTTTCATCATAGATCTAAGGAAAGTGGGTGGATCCAACAAGCGTATCAGTCGCCATCTTGGTCGGAGCGATACGGCAACAGTGGATCCCAGAAGGCACATGTAACTGTCTCAGAGGCACAGGACGCCCCTGAGAGAGGAACGTGCCGTTATTAGAGGAGTCACTTCCACAGCAATAGCATCGCCCTCAGCCATTCGAAGGCATATGCATATTAGTATATTCCTCCATGCATCCTGTATCAAGGGATGCTATTTGAAGGCCCAGACCACACGACCAACCCAGGGGTTTATGGTAACAAAAGGGATGCTATTTGGAGATGTCCAGAAGAAGATGGGATTAGGTGTCGACGGCCACTCCTCACCCCTCAACATAGCCGTCAGGATGGGTTCCGAGATCAATCAGACTGGACAATGTTAGATTGGAGACATGTTCTTTTTTTGCGGCTAATTCCGCTTCTCTATCAGTACTGATGACCGCCGCATACGTGTGTTGAAGAGGACTGGACAGCGTTTCAATCCCGCATGTGTTGTCGAGCAGTACACGCCATCACGCGTGGTATGACAGTCTGGGGATCTATCTTGTGGGAAAGCCGATATTCATTTGTGCTGCAACCCAATCTAACGGCTCGTCTGTACGACAACGATATTCTGCAGTCGATTGTTCTGCCTATGCTGTCAAACCGCTCAGCTTCCATTCACCAACAAAACAACGCTCGACTACGTACTGCCTGACTTTCTCAATAATGTCTTCGAGGATTTAATACCCTTTCATGGGCATCCACGTCCCCAGAACTACCACCAATAGAACACATCTGGGACATGCTGGGATGACCATTGCGGCCTGCTCAGAATACCACTGAATGAGCTGACCCGCTGCAATATTTTTGGTAGAATCTTCCGCAGAAAGACATAAGAAATTAATTAACTCTCTGCCTCTCACTAAATATTGGCTTGTATAGCTGCCAGGGTAGGATTTACCACTTACTAAAATATCATCTTGTGGTGATTGAGCGTCGCCTGTCTCGAGCCAGGACCGAAACTCGGGACCTTCTGCTTACAAGACCGACATTATAATCATAGAGCAAAAGCTAGCTTCTGCTCCATTCTTATAATTCGGGTACAGGTTCCAAGCATCTTTGATCAGATGTCTTTGCTGCCGCACACTCCCTCACCTGATGAGAAGGCCCCGGCCTAATTTCGGCGAGGAGGGGGCCGCTGAGAAAACCCCCGCGTGTCCCTCCCGAAATGCAGTTGAGGGGCTGAAGGCCGGGAGGTGTGCTGCCTCGGGCGTGACGTCAGTCGTGGTCAACCAGGAAGGGAGTGGCAAGGCCTCTGACTCCGTGTGGAGCTGTCATCTCGTGTTGAGAGGTGAGATCGTTGGAGAGGAAGGTTGCGTGTTTCAAACGTCCAGTCATCATTGTGGTGATGGGGCGTCGCCTGTCCCAAGCCAGAACCGAACTAGGGACCTAGTGCTTTCAAGACCGACATTATTATCATGGAGCAAAAGCTAGCTTCTGCTCCATTCTTATAATTCGAGTACAGGTTCCAAGCATCTTTGATCAGATGTCTTTGCTGCCGCAATCTTCTTGTTGCCACCATTTCTTAATAAAACGTTTCTTTTTCTTGCTCTCAAATTCTATTCATTTACATCTATCGTCAAACGATGCATGCCGAGTTTTGTAGCTGTAGCTCCATTTTTATGAATGCATATATATTTTTGCAACAGAGTGTTTTTTTGAACAGAATTTGGATGGTTCTCAGTCGCGCACCTTAATCCGATTTTCCTGAAATTTGGTAATTTGGTGTAGATTATTATAGATACATTCTAGAGCAATTTTATAGGAGGGGAACTGTGAACGCTTGCTCTCTGCTTTACGAGTTTCAGCGTATTGTGTTAAAATTGGAGAGTTGTTTTTTAATCCATTGAAAATTATGTTTATTTTAAATTGAAATAACCCTCGCTTTATGTTAAATCACATAAATAACTAGTATTTTGGTACATCCAATTCTTTTACGAATTTTTTAGTTTTGTAAAATAAAATATATACAACCGTATTAGAAATGAATCAATTTTTAAGTTAACCCATTGCAAAAGTCGTAACTAATATTATTTGAATCATTTACAATAGGTATCGGGCAAAAAAGTATTCAAAAAGCTGTTAATTCGTGTTCTGGAATACCCCAATCTTATAGATTCATCAAAATATGAAATTTGGATTTTCGAACCTTTCACAGTTCTCCGCATATAGATGCTTCGCTTCGTTGGTGAAGCTGAATGTAATTCTGATCATTGAAATTGAAATTTCACTTATATAGAGTGAGTAGCAGCATACCCGTTCTTCGTACGGAGTATATAATATAAAGAAACTTGTAATTCGCAATCATGTGCAAATTCTATTAAAATATTAAATTTATTGCTAATAAAGAAGATTAATTCTGTTAGATCTGTTCTCACTATGCAAAATTATTTTCACGGGCAGATCTGAAGCAAATTACCTTATTCTAAAGAATATGAATTCTCGTGCAAATCCACCGGGCTACCGCGCCCAAAATGTTCCAACAGGGTCAGCTTCTAGAGTGTCGAAGTCGAAAACCCAGACCACCCGACTGACCCAAAGGTTGACAGCTGCAGTTTGGGTGGTCGGGAACGAGCTTCTAGAGTGTGTCGATCCGTCGAAAACTTGAGTTACGATTTTCGACACGATTCCAATACTTTCCCACATACATACCACACATTGTAGGAAAAGTAAAAAGTGAGCGGTCTCGAAAAAGGTGGTCGCGTTAGAAGAGGGTTACTTAAAACGAAGGCAATTTACATTATATATAATGGTCCATTTTGTGTGCCCCGAGTTAAGACGGGGAGTTTTCTTACAAGGAAGGTCTCCTCACCGCCCCCCAACGATTTTAATGAAAAAATTACTGTGAATAGTATTGGTTTGTCGGGTGCGGTATCCCCGTGGTTTGCGCGCTAGATTTGCACGCTGCCACAAATGCCGCCGTGTTCATGCGGAGTACGATCACGTTAAACATGTGGGTCCGTAAGTCCTTCCGAGAGGTTGGTGGTAGGGGAAGGAGGGTACGGTCCCTGTGGATGCCTCCCCCACTGGGTTCCGGTCTAAATTGGGTGGCACTTCCCGGCCGTCCATACAGTTACCTTACACCTTTCTGGTAGGTCGGACGGTCTGGGTCTCAACAACAACAACACATTGTGTAAGTACCAGCGGCCCTATAGCAATAGAAACGACACAATAAATTTTTGAAATTGGTTCTGGGTTACCAGAATCTATACGTTATCCCGATTTGGCGATTATGCATTATGATTACTGTTTTGACAATCGTGAAAACAGAAAACCTCTGAAGATGTAATACTATGAAAATTTGGTTAATGCCTAGATCCTGGGCATACGATGCTAGTCATTTCGAATTAACGGAGTTCAAAATTACGAAAACAAAAAATAAAATAAACAACAATGCGAAATTACAAATGTAAAAAATATTCAAATAGTTTAAACACGCTGTTCTATCAACCTTTGATAGTATAAAAAAAGAAAAAAAAAAATCATGCAACAAGCTTGCATTCAAACAAACAGTAAAGAGAAATAAACTATAAAAAATGTCGCTGGAAACACGAAATGTGCAGTACTGCCGAACAGTAAGCGAATCGAAAAGCAAAGCAAACGAGCCGATGCACTGTAACGTATACTGTACGCCAACGTTGGCGCCGACTTCTACAGTAGGGCTACATTTGGCGATGAAAACTATTTTTTTTTTCAATATTTTATTGTGTCGTTTCTATTGCTATAGGGCCGCTGGTACTTACACAATATGTTGTGACAGACTAATACTATTCACAGTAATTTTTTCATTAAAATCGGTTGGGGTCGGTCCGGAGACCTTCCTTGTTAGCCAGATTTCACAGTACTCGTGTCGCCCTGGATGGAACGCAGCAGCGATTCGATTCGATCTTCAATACAAACTCTGTGCCTTACCAACGAATTTGGATATTTTAATGACATGCAACTCTGTTAAGTTAACGCGAACCGTTATAACTGAGTTTAATTTGCGGACGAGTCATTGAAAACTAAAAAGACCTCATTGAAGGAAACACTTTCAGATAATATCCTCGGGCGGCACGGAAACGACCACGGGCTGCATGTTTCAAATTCCAGGCTTATTAAAATACCAATCAAGACATAGGAAAATAAATCGTACTTACTCGCTAGAAACAGACTGCTTTCATTTCAACTCAATTTCGCGAATCCAAACATCAGGAAGGATTTTGCCACGCAGCTTCGAACGTATTCCGAGAAAACACGATCTTGGATAATCTGAACAGATTGAATTTCGAATACAACGAATCGCTCACGATTACAAATGCAATCAATCGTTTAAGTAAAATGAATCGGTTTTCGGAGATATTAAAAGTTAAGGTCTTTTTTTTTTACCGAGCGTTTAGAAGTCATACCTGCGTCCACATTTATATTTCGACTCGATTAAAAAAAGTATCCGTTCTTCGTTTTGTTTCAAAGGTGGAAAAAAAACGTGTGGAAAATCGTACGTGGGTCTGCAGTTTTTAAAATGTGGCAATACCAAAAATAACAGCTTTCAGTTCAGACGATTTTTTAAAACTTGAACGTTCGCGTATTAAAGAACGAGAAATGCTATAAAATTATTTCTATCTCGTCGTTTTGAAGTTAATAACGTAGTGACAGAATATGGATTTAAGCCGAAGGGATTTTCGAACTGCGATTTATTATGACTTTCGACAAAGATTGATACAGTAGGGGTTGGACAGTCCAGTGGCAAGCGCGCGAAGATTGCCCTCGAACGATCAGAGTTCGACTACCGGCTTTGCTCAAACTGTCTCAATGTTCACGCGAAGTACGGGCACGTTAAATAGGTGAGTCCGTGAGTCCTTCTGCGAGGTTGGTGGTAAGAGAAAAAGGGTACGGTCCCTGTGGATGTCGCCCCCACTGGGTTTCGGTCTAAATTGGATGGCACTTTCCGGTTGTCCTTATACCTTCGGGTATGATGGAAGAAGAAGGGTTGACCCAGCAACACTGTGTCCATTGAATGAATTCGACTTTGGGTGATGAAGCACCCTTCAAAGCAACAACTGATTTAAACAATACCATCTTGGGCGTAGGAGTCTTGTAACGCTTATATCTCAACTAAAAGTGCTAGTTATTAATGTTAAGCAAGAATTTGTAAATCCTTGAAAGCCCTGTAAGTGTACATAATTGGATTTTAACATTTTTTTTTTTCGAAATAGAGTGGTTATAATTTCGATATCTGAATATTTTGACTTGGGTTTTCCATTGAGAAAGATGCAATATTTAAAATATCACGAGCATTACGACTTAATGTGTTTATTGACTTTGTAGTAAGACAGGAATGTACAAGCACGGCATTTTTTTAAACAAAAATTAAATGAACTTGAGAATAAAAAAACGATTAAAGATTTAAACAAAGTTTAAATGAACTTGAGAATTTAAAGGATGTTGCATGATGGATGAGCTTTGAACAGAATAAATGGAAACATGCGTATTCAAGTACGTATTTATGTGCCACACTAGGCAAGTTCATAGAATAGCTTGAATCTAAAATCTCGTGAGATATATTGTATAAGTTTAATTATTATAATACCGCCATTGCCAAGCAAGTTAGTAAAATAATGGGACATTTTGACGTAAAGTCTTAGGGTCGAAGTATCTAGATGAAATCGGGGCGACCTGTAAACAAAACTAATGAGTCTGATAAAAAAAATAAAATAAACTTATGTCACTTTATTATTTTATTTAAAATATGCTTTTCTCAAATAACCATTTTGGCTCCATCGGGTTGGAGCCACAGCTCATTTTTTTTAACGAATTCGTATATATCTAGGTCTGGAACGTTTATGGAAGAATGCAGGGTTACACGCAAGCAGAGATACGGGCACACTCACCAATAGCCTTTCAAGACCTTTAGAAGGAGGGTTCACCTTGTACGCTAAGGCTCGATTTCTCGACAATCCTAGCCTTAACCATGTATAGCCCAGTGTTTCTTTCAGGACTTTTTTGGACGAGGGAGGCGCGATTGAAACGCTAGGGAAATATAATACTTACTCTACTACTGCGAGTAAATTATTACTAAATTCTTTAAATCTAATAAATAATAGTTTACGCCAGTCTAGCAAAAATTACCTTATTCTAAATAATAGTAAAGAATTAAAGAATAAATTAACATCTCTTAGAATAATAGGATTTCAAACTTTTGATTTTAAAGATATTTTTAATAATATTAAGATCTCTGATCTTTATGATGTAATTTTAGCTCTATATATAATGCTTATATTACTAATCTATCAACTCAAACAAATTTTATAAATTTTCCTAAACTTCTTCGCTTTGTTATTTTCAATAATTATATTTTTCAAGGAAATAAATTATACTTACAAGTCTCAGGAGTTCCACAGGGTGACTGCAGTAGCAGTATGTTAGTTAATTTATACCTTTATTATTTTGAAAAGTCTTTTACTTCAATAGATTATACATTTTACAGATATGTTGATGATCTGATTTGCTTAGTACATACTGAAACTTATCTCATAGATATAAATTTCTATCCAGACAATTTGGAATTAATTCCTAATGAAGCTACTATTAGTAATATTAATTTTTTGGATTTAAATCTTATTATTGATCCTTCTAATAGAATTGTTTCTAATTTATGAAAAAAAAGACTTTTTTAATTTTAACATTAATAAAATCTTATCATTTAATTCCTGCAACTCGATTCAATTGTGTAGAAATATTATACTTAATCAGCTTTTTAGAATTTATAGATTATCTGATAAAAATTTTCATGCTATGCATATAAATAATCTCAAAATCACCAGCAATTTATATAAATATTCCTCTTATTTAGTAAATGGTATAGTTAAAAAGTTTAGAGTAGCTGGATTTTTATGAATTCTATTCACAGTATTTTATATTAGCCAGACATCACCTTTCTCTTGTATTAATAATACTACTTTTATTTTTACATCCTCTTCAACATTTGCCTTACTACTTTTTTGTAGCTCTTTTTGTGTATTATTACCATTTCTGACCCTTTCGCATTACTGTTTTTCATTTCTTACGAATGGCAACAGTAAACCATCTCTTTTTTCTTTGCGAATGGCAACACTGGTCTCTTCATTCAGGGTTCCAGGGTTCGACTGGTTCGGGCATGTGCTGTGTTTTTCCAGGTATTCATGTTTTCTTTTATTTTTCCTTCTTTATGTATGTTGTCCAAGTAGAAATAGTTTATTATCTATCTATTTCTTCAGAAACATACATTTTTTGTGTTTGCTTCGTCAAAATACTTGGACCAGGAGAAGAGTTTTGCGAAGTGAACAAATCCATTTTTAAGGCCATTTTTTAAGGTCCTTGTCCACACGTAAAGCAATAATGCTCGATTTTTATTAAAAATGATCTAAATGTTGCCCTATAAATAAAAAACTAAGCTAAAATATAAAATTTAACATGCAAACTTAGAGGTATGTCTGATTATTTCCTTTATATTAATGGCTTCTTTTGTTCGGTTTGCATCTGTTCTGTTCCCAATCTGTAGCACTCAAAAAAGCAAAACATATATTTTTTTTTATCATTGTAGCCTGAATGTGTTAAAATTGAGCTGGGACATATGAAATATCTGAAAGCACCACCGATTGAAAGTGCTTTTCAGTGAGCGCGGGACGTCGATATCCATTTAAAAGTATTTCTATTCAGTTATTGCTTCTTCTTTCCAGAGTCATAAAAAATATCGACGCTCAGACTCTCGTCGAATTCTAAATTTTGAAAAACGTTTCAAGACCTCTAACACTTTCGGAAGGAAGTCCGACTTTGCTCGACATTTCATATTTAGAATGGAATGGAATATGTAGAACGGAGTTATTTTAAAAGTAAAGTATTCTTCTCCAGCTGGATGGTCTTCTTCGCGATGTAGTGGAATGGGAACGTACGAACCAGTCGATTTCATTCAACTTCTTAAGAAGATCTCCAATGCTTCTGTTAAGAAGAGTCGTAAATCCTTGTGCTATACGACCAGGAGGGTTATTTACGTATTTCCAAATGCCTGAATTGTGGACATTCTCAGAACCCGACTCGGGGGGTCTTATTCCCGCCCTACGAAAGGCATCATCTGGATCTTCAGGATTTCGTTTTGAAGTTAAGAAACTCAGGAAAGAAAGGTGTTAAACAACTTCTGCATAGCAAAGGGGTCATTTTTCAAAATTTCGAAAAGATGGAGTTCGGCTTTCACGAGGACGCAAGAGTCTAGTTCAACCCTTTTCGAAATTCGACTGGAGAGGACGGAATCCCAAAATAAGGAAGAATACAGTGAGTCTCTATTACATTTCGAAGACGGACAAAGCGCGACTCTTCTTAAAGAAACGTTCAAAGAGTTGAATGCAATCGACTTGAAAGAATGTTCGTACATTCCCATTCCACTACTGTTCAGACGCATCGATCATCCAAGTGAAGAAGAATACTTTACTTTTAAAATAACGTCTGTGCTAATTTTGATGCTTTTAAAAAAAGAATATATATATATATACATATATAGTATATATACACATATATAGTATATATATAATATTAAAATATTACCATTTAATTCCTGTAACTCGATTCAATTGTTTAGAAATATTATACTTTATCAGATAAAAAATGTCATGCAGGTTAATAAGCTAAAAATGACCGGCAAATTATATAAATATCCAGCATATTTAGTAAATAGTATAGTTGAAAAGTTTGAATATATTTAAATTCTCTCCTTAGTATCTTATATTAGCCAGACATCCACTTTCTCTTGAATAAGCATTACCCTCTATTTACATCCCCTTATAATTTAGCCTCTAAGTTTTCTTTTATTATCTGCCCCTTTATTTTGTAGCTCTTACTGTTAAATATCATCTTTTAGCGTCTTTTCGCATGACTGTTATTTATTTCTCACGATTGGCAACAGCAGTTCTCGACTTTTTATTTTTTTTGCGATTGGCAACATGGGTCTCTTTATTAAAGGCTCCAATGGATCAGACGTATGTAGTGTTTTTTCAGGTATTCATGTTTCCTATGATTTTTCAGTTTTTATGCATGTCGTCCAAGTTATCAGTGTTTATAGATATAATCTATCACTGATATCAGAAACATGCATTTTGTGTTTATTTTGATAAAATACTTGGACTTGATGAAGAGTTTTATCGAAGTGAACAATTCATTTGTTTAGGCTTAGGCCTTGTCCACGTGTAAAGCTTTAATGCTTGGATTTTATTTGACGATGCATGATGTATCGCTCATTTAGAGACTTCCGGAATGTTCCAGAAACTTCTCGATACAACGATTATTCTTCAAGATATAGAGATTTACAGAGATTCTCCTATGGAGAGACTATAAATAGGAGTCATCACTGAATTGAACAGTTCAGTTGACACTATACGAGCTACTGTGACTTTTGTCAATGTTTTGAGAATAGTAGCCACTGTTTTGTGAAATGACTTTCGTCAACATTCTGTGAATAATATAATATCGCTTATTCTATGAAATGAGTGGAGCATTTAAGTGATGTTGGATTGAATGCTATTCCTGTTTACTTTGTGCTTGTGAATAAACGTCAGTTATCCAGAAACTTGGATTTGTTCTTGTATCCTGCGTATACATACACAATTCTTAAGGATGCGTTTGTAACAATAGGCTAAAGAACCTCCCTTTATGTGAATTCTAAGCAGTGGTTGGAAAAACTACTTTATTATTGTAGTGATCTACAACTATAACTACATTATGATACATGCAGTTAACTACAACTACTTTTTTTAAAAGGAGTGACTGCAAGCTGCTTTTAAAATTCAGTCACTGCATAACTACATTTATAAGACGAATTTTGCCACAGCTTCAATTTTCACAAAAAGTTGAGGATATGGTAGTCATTTAACATACTTATTCTGAATAATTAAAATGGACTGATCCACTTCCCAATCTCGACGCTTTTACCCACTTCCGAAAACAGTAAAATAAAATAAAAGTATACACTTTAAAATCAAAGACAACCAAAAATAGCTATGAAAGTTCTTTAATAAAATCTCCTTTCCTCGACGTACACGACTAAAGCGCTTTCGGATGCCCTTCAAACTTTCAAAGACTTCATGACTTTCAACTTCATGACTTTCAAAGCTATTTTTGGTTGTCTTTGATTTTAAAGTTTAATTAAAGTGGACGTGTATCCATTTTACTTATTAAAAGTATAAAATCAAATAAAAGTACAAACTATTTATGTATCCAATTTCGTACAAATGAAGAAAGGGCGATCCCATGATATTTAGAATGGCACCTTGTTTGTTTACTGAAGTAGCGTTAAAAGTAGCGTCCAAACTCAATACAAATGAGTGATTTATTGTATCGCGCTACTCGCTATACTACTTATTTTTTAAAAGTAGCGTGCTACACTGGAAATTGCGAGAAAAAGTAGTGACTACTGTAGTTTCGCTACTTCCATTGTCGCTACTTTCTTGTACCGAGAACAGAAGAGAGACAGAGCAATCAATTGAATCCATCTGCTGCGAAATAAATTTTATTTAAATCGAAATAGACCGGATTTGAAATAATCTTCTTTTGATTTTTTGTCACATATAAATAATCTTTTATATACAAAGCATTTTATACAACGATATAAAAAGAAAGTGAAGAAAAGCGTTTCTCTTTACACGAATTTGTACACAAACGCGAATATGGACATCCATGTTTATACAGCCACGGTTATGTGTCCGACTGGGAGTCCAACTCAGTTCCAGCGACAGACTAGAAGCACTCATCCTACACCAAAACCACTCGGGAACGGATGCCGCCATGAAATACATTTGAAAGGGAGATCATTCACATCCGCGCATTATATGGATGGAAATGGCTTCATCTCGGAATTCCAAAAATAAAAACAGAGAATTCTCACTATTTGAAATACAGTAATCATTGATTTGGGGCCAAAAGTTTCACCTAACGTATTTTGGACAATTCTTTTCATAATATTTAGAAGAATGATCGATTATATCACACTCAAATATCCAAAAAAGAAAAAAAATCTATGCAATTTATGAAATAAGTACAGAATGAAAAGTTAACATAAAAAGGACGACACGTAATGATTATGATGAAGCCACAAAAAATGAAATGCTTCTCGGTTATAAATAAATAAACGGACACTTGGAGCCCTTATTCGGGTTACATTGGCTCAGTACAGACATTCAAAATCGCTGGAATTTTCCTTTGGTTAGAGCTTGTAAGAAAATAAAAAATGGGGATGTAAATAAAAATATTTCAATTTTCTTTTTTGCATGACGTCACTGTCAATTTTCTTTCTTGCATGTCGTTCCTGACGTCACGTAGGATTTTTCGTGGACTTGCGTCTTCCAGCCATTGAAGTTAGGATCCTATTTTTTCACCATCGTTGGAACTGCTTTGACTAGAAGTAAGCTCCATAACAGCCTGAAACAAAATGATTGGTAAATACAGATATGAAAAACAAAACAGAAAATGTGTGTTTTAACAAAGAGTCATTATACACACTGTTGCAAAAAAAATAGAGGCACCCATAAAAAATTGCGAAACTCAGCATGTGTGTATCGTTTGAGCACACTGTACAAATGATTAGAATTCGGGAACAAAAACAATATTATTAAACAATGGTGGAAACAAGAATATGGCATTTTAGTAAGTGGCAAATTCTCCAACTATACGAGCCGATATTCGGTGCGGCAGAGCGTCTATTAAGTGACTTATGTCCCTCTGCGGCAGATTCTGCCACAATACAAATGGATCGTTAAATACCAACTGGTCAGCTAGACCATTGATATTACGAGAAGGCAGTCGTGGCCGTCCCAGCATATTCCAGACACGTTCTGTTGTGTACTGAACACCAGACGGCGTCCGACTTCCGGAAGCCAGACCCCTACTCCAGCTAGCAAGAGAACAGTCTGAATTCTGATTCTGTGTTGTGTTGTCAGGTTGTATGTTGTGTAACGTTAAATGTAATAAAAATGTGTTAGTCTCATGAATTGTTTGGTCCATACAAATAAAATATTTGTCCATACAAATAAAATTATTGGGTCCATATAAATAAAATAGGGAACTATAAAACTGGGAACTATAAAACGTAGTTCTCTATTGAAGTTACGCATTTCGCGTATTGTTTACATTTCATTACGCACTTCGAGTATTGAACTTCTGTTTTCGAAATGTCGGGCATTTAGAGGAATTACTCCTCGGAAAATCGGCTTGGCAACATCACTACAGTCTGTTACAAAAGTATAAGACCACGAGACTTTTTGCTATTTAGGTAATTAATGAAATAGTTTTTTATTCAAAATCAAAACTACTCCAAGTCAGAACAAGTTTTAAATAAAATTTAGCAACTTACATGCACGAAATTCATTTAGAAAAAAATATAACAGCAATATAACAAAAAGTGGCACAAATACCCGTTACAAAATTATAAGACCACATGTGGAAAAAGAAAGTTTTAGCAAATTTAGTAAAGTGTTGCTCCACCATTTTTCTGAATAACTTGAAACACACAATTTGGCATCGATTTAATTAAATTTTTAAAGACAGATTCCGGAATATTGTCCCATTTCTCCATAATGGCGACTTCCAATTCAAATGCCGAATGATATTGTTCGTTGTTTTCGTATACTTGGCGAGACAAATAACCCCACCGGTTTTCTATGAGGTTTAGGTCAGGGCTAAGGCTCGGCCAAGATATAACATCAATCTTTTCTCTTTTGAGCCATGCTTTTGTTGATTTAGATGCATGACTGGAAGCATTATCTTGTTGAAACTTCCATTTCGGCGTTCCTAAAAGTGGTCCGAATGGTATCAGACTTCCGTATAGCATTGGTTGATAACTGTCCGCGTTCATGTTGCCATAAAGTCTTTGCAGATCGCATTTTCCTTCATATGAGAAAGCGCTCCACACCATAACGGAACCGCCTCCCATCTGCCTACTGAAGAACTCACGAGATTCTTGCCTTAAGTCATGCCAGTAGTAGTTATTGCCGTCCGGACCGTCTAAGTTAAATAATTTTCACGTCCGAAAATGTTATATTTTTCCATGTAGAGTTCCAGGACATTTTTGCCCACTTAAATAATCAAAGTTGGATGATCATTTAAACTAAAATATATTGTCATTGCGTTGTTTCAAGATGTAGATGCACAGAATTTAAACAAAAATAAAGCGGCTTTAGGACGGATACAACACTCAATATGAATTAAAAAGAACTTTAGAAATCACGATTTTGACACAAGATGGATGCCATGTTTTATTTTGATGTGGGTCACGTGATTTCGTCATGTAATGGTTATGTGATCTCTTCATATAAAGAGTGTCATTATTATTTTAATTTTTATTTAAAAAACTACTGAATATATTTTGCTGAATTTTTTTTTATATATTTTATGGGATCATTTGAATATTTCCTAAAACTTTCGAAGCAATTTGTGAATTTTAAATCCACTTAAAAATTTTTTGAAAAATTAGGTCCCATATAGAGTTCAATGTATTTCATTTTTTGAACCCGGGTTCAATCCAAAACTAATCGGGTGATATTATTCATTTATATTCCCATAGGTCCCACAGACCGTCTGAACAACATACTAAAATTTCATTTTGATAAAGTCATTTTTACGGCAGTTATCGTACTAACGGATAGACAGACAGAATGAACAAAGTCGTAACCACTTTTTAACTATGTTGTAAAGTGTTAAAAATGGGACGAATGTACACATGACTTTAACCTCAGAAACACGATGGCCGCTCCAAAAATGTATGTTCTGCAACCGAAGATTTGGACACATCAGCTCATATATATGTGTGTATGTGACAGAGAGAGAAAAAACGACAGACCGTTTTCCTAAAGTGTTTGAAATGTGTTCAGGAAGTCCTAAAACGCGTCTATCCGTCAAAATCGTCTTGAATTTGAATCCCGTATATATAGGATCACGTAACTATGCCTGGGGAGGTAGGCTTGTGCGCATGAATTCTCTACTGTCGACACGAAAAGAGACTGACTCCACATGCACCCCCGCCCCTGATCCTACCAGACGCCATTTCTTTTCTACCTTAGGGGAGTGAGGACATTTTTAACACTTTACAACACACTTGAAAAGTGTTTATGGCTTGCTTCATTCTGTCTGTCTGCCAGTTAGCACGATAACTGCCATAAAATTGACTTTATCAAAATGAAATTTTAGTATGTTGTTCAGACGGTCTGTGGGACCTATGAGAATATAAATTAATAGTATCACCCAATTAGTTTTGGATGGAACCCGGGTTGAAAAAATGAAATACATTGAACCCTATGGAACCTCATTTTTCAAACATTTTTTAATCGGATTTAAAATTCACACATTGCTTCGAAACTTTTAGGAAATATTCAAATTATCCCATAAAATGTATAAAAAAAATTTCAGCAAAATATATTCAGTAGTTTTTTAAATAAAAATTAAAATAATAATGACACTCTTTATATGAAGAGATCACATAACCAGTACATGACGAAATCACGTGACCCACATCAAAATAAAACATGGCATCCATCTTGTGTCAAAATCGTGATTTCTAAAGTTCTTTTTAATTCATATTGAGTGTTGTATCCGTCCTAAAGCCGCTTTATTTTTGTTTAAATTCTGTGCATCTACATCTTGAAACAACGCAATGACAATATATTTGAGTTTAAATGATCATCCAACTTTGATTATTTCTACAACAAAGCCTAATTTTGACTTATGGAGAATGTAAACACCAAAAGATGTAGAATGAGTTGTATAAGAATGGCTGCATTTCTTTAACGCAAAATTATTTAGCTCATGGAGTCTGCAATATAGCTAACATGAATAAAACATTTATTGATTTTACACAGAGAAGAAGACAATTTTTTCGATGAAGTTTAAAGCATAGAGTTAAATTACTTGTACCTCCATGGTTTGAAGTTTTTAAATAAAAAAATTATTATAGTATTGTGATGAATAAAAGGAATGGAAAAAAAAAATTATAAATGAAATGCTGCTTTTACAGAGAGAGAGCCAGGCGATTTATATTTCGATGACGTCATTTGAATCAAGTTCATTTGTTTTCGATGAAATTTTCAAATATAATAAATTATTGTAGTATTACGATAATTTAAAAAATATTACCGAGGAATGTATGGCATTTTAGAGATGTTTAAATAAGTTGGAAAGTGTTTCATGATCAATGCTTTATGCATGATTGATCTTTCTTGTTTAAGGATGTCTTTAGTGGAAAAAGTGGTTATGCTGACGGAAAGGTAGTCATTTTAAAATTTTTGAATAAACCATTAAAAATGTCCCGTTTTCTCACGCAATTGTGTATGTCTTTTTACTTGAGACAGTAAAGAGAGCCTTTTCTAGCTGCTGAAACTGTTTTCGAATGATCTGCAGTTTTTAGTCATTTTTAAAGAATATTAGAGGGAGACATTTTCAAAATAAGATGAATATTTAAACTATTTTGTAGTCATTTTACACTCTAAATCGACCAAATGATTGTTCCAGGTCCTATAAATAGCAGTCCCTCAGACATTCCATGTTCTTTTTCTTTTCAATATGTAGATTACTGTGTGCGGTCGCGCATCATTCGAAAGCAGCTAGTTCCAAGCAGTCTTAAAGATCGTTGATCGAGAAGTGTCCACGAAATAAAATGGCTACGCTACAAAACGGGCAGTCCAAATTAAATACGGCACAGCAAAGTTTAAGAAGACCCTTTTTATATAGGGCTGGTGAAAGGGGTCGCTCTTTCTGTAACGTAGCTATTTTTTTTTTCTGGGAACATCTTAAAAAGGACCAACACACTCCAAGACCTAGAATAAAATGGGAAAAGACAAGCGTGTGTGGAGCGGCGATATTCGGAGGATCCCATCCCCTGTACTATTTTACATGTTAAAAAATAGTATAAGGGATGGATCTATACATGTGGAATTTCTACTAAACAGATCGTTCTGGCATTCTAAATATCGGCTGATGTACTTTATTGTAGAAAAATGCAAAAAGGGACTCTATTGCTGCGGACCGTTACGGCCTCTGTTTTTGCAATATAGCCAAAAACAATTTTTTGTTTTGGGGGGACATCTTAAAAATGTCCAAACATTCTCTAAGACAGACAAATGAATGGGTTCTCAAGAATCTGTGCGGATACTTCTCGATCACTGGCATTTAAGAGTTTCCGAATGATGCGCGTCGCCACAATGTACTTACTCTGCAATTGACAAATATTTAAAAAATAATGGAATGTCTAAGGAACTGCTTGCTATTCATAGGATGTAAAAGTTTACGTTGTTTTAAAAGAATATATTTATTTAGATGACTAAAAACTGTGAATTCTAGCTTGAAAAGGGTTTCATTTGCTTCCTCGTGGAAAAGAAATATATAAAGGAACGACTCGCGAGAGCAAATAAAGCATTTTTAATTTAAATTAAAAAATGGCCGCTATTTGGATGGCATAACCACTTTTTTCAGCGAGGACATCCTTAAAAATGTTGAACACTCCCTCATATAAAGGGTCGCAGGATCGAGGGAGGGGTGCATGCAGCGTTTCTTTCAGGCATTTTATGTTAACCTACTTTCTATTTATGTGACACAGCATTTAGATATATTTATATAGAAAAACTACCCCGGTCCCCCAAAGTTCCATTCGCCCACCCTCTGGACCTGAAAGAAACAGTGAGTGCATGTGGAGCCTGGACTATGTGGACGGGAGAGAAAATGAAAGGCATTTCTGCAGAAACGAAGACCGCGTTTCGATCTATTGCTGCGACCCGGAGTATCCCCCCCCCCCCCCTTATTCTTATTCATTTCTCATCCGATGTGAAATCTGATATTTACCAATGTAGGAAAAATTCTGTTCAAGATCTACCACGAAGTGGAAGATGAAAGGGAGAATCCGCAATCCCCTACTGGCTCCACACAACTAAATTGTCCCCAAACATATCTCCGCCCATCCACCTCCTCCTTTCGAATGGCTGGTCAGAGGAGTGGTGATCCATGGAGACGCACTTCGAACCCAGTGTTCCAAAGTCTTAAAATAATGGCCAGGGCCACTCGTCGGATACCACTCCAATGAGCAGAGCCCGGACGTCAGGAGAGCGTCCGTTCCATTTTTTTTTTATCAAGGGAAGACAGGGAAATTTCTTAAAGGGAAAATCAAACAGAGAGGTGGGGGGCTCACCCTTTGCTTGGGCAGCCCTGTCATGACTTGAGAAGGATGTAGTAGATTCACTTACGTTGACTGACACTCTATCCTCACTCGATAATCTTCTTTTCTTGAAAAACCTTCGTAGTGGCGCCATCTCTCGGAATTTTTCCCAGTTCATTGGTTGATTTCTGAAACTGAAAAGGAATGATGGTGACTCCCTATTTCAAAGTAGAATTCAAAGCTTATTTTAACATGACTCGTTAATATCCTTATCATAACATGACGTCATTAGTATTCACAAAAAATACAAGATATACATCGTCCTCTCCTTTCAGTCAAGTACCATTCAGAAGAAGGCAAGCGGCAAGCCACTTCTGCCCTACAATAGGACGTTGCACATAGTAAGAAGAGAAAGAGAATCGCTTAGCATGATTTCGAAGTCTGCTCGTCAGCAAAGAGCAGGCGATCAGACGACCCAACAGTGCACCCATTTTAGAATTTTTCTAGCAGTTTAAAACTATTTTTTTCCCAACTAGAATCATGGCAGTGCAACATTTTAACCCGACCCACCGTCGAACTCCGAGTGCTCGTCCCTTCACAAGGAATGATCCTTAGAGGAGGAATGAGAGCCATTTTCTCCTCCAATGGACGACCTGTGAGCGTGTAACACCCTATATAGGATGGAAGCAGTGGCGTAACAAATTCAGCTCGGATCCTTTTGGAAGAAGAAAACGGTTTTAGTTTTCTGAAGTGTACGAAAACCTAATCAACACCGAGGTATAACTCGCAACTCACTTACCTATCCAATTTTATAAAAATTCAGCAAATAGTTTTGGAGTTGGAGTAGATCCCTGATTTACTCCATGATCTCTCGATCCCCTCCCCCCACTCGGCCCCCTCTGATGGAAATATTGAATCCTTTGTAGCAACATGTCATCCAAATTTTGCATAAAACTGCCTTTTCAGAAATTTTTGTAACTTTGTTTTGTATAGTGCAGAATGGAGGTTTTTTTCGTTGCTGAATATGTGGTTATAGGATCATCCACTTATTTACATATTTAATTTTAAAATATTCAATAAAGTTTTAAAAATTAAATTAAGAATATAGTATTTAGGATACTTTTGTACTAGTGTGAGTTTTGCCGTTATACATTGCCAACGGATGAGTCGTTATACAGATGGGTCATGAGTTATATAGAGTACTACATTATCACGTTATACATTATCAACTGATAAGTCATTACAGTTCATTTAATATTATTCTAATTATAGGTAAATATATTATATCGCATATTTTTTAATGCAGTCATTTATTAAAAACTAAAATTTAACATTTTAGAGCATCTCCCCCCTCCAAATGTTTTTTCTATGGAGCCCCTCCTTCAAGGCTGTTGAGCCCTCCTTACATTTCACTCCATCCCCTCTTGGATTCCATTTCTGGCTACGGCCCTGGAATAGAGACACGTCCACTGCACAGTCGGACAGACCCCACACACACACGAAATAACGGATTTGTGTTTTAAAATGCTCAAAACTCGAATTCCACTTTTGGACCCGTTACCCTGCAGTGTAAGTGATGTACATAATTCTATTGTAATTTTAATGCGAACACAACATTCCATAGCAATGCCCCTATTCATTCTTCGGTGATCGCTTTCCTAATCCTAAACGGGATGATTTCGAAGTTCAGAATTTGGGAAAATGTCCTTTTATCGAACGAGTTCGAAAGAGGAGATGACCCGAGTAGTAGGAGAGATATACTCACCAGCATAACCAGCAGATGCCGAGGCTAGCCCAATTTAAACAAAAGAAAATCAGAAAGAGAATCACAAGGGTGATGAGCAGGCGATCATGACTCGGATCCAGATCTGCGGAAGATAAAACGAAATGAACACAATGCATTCGAGGTAAATAGTCAAAGCGTTTCTTAAGCACTTCAAAGCGTTAGATTGGATAGGAAGGTTAGATTGCATGACTTGCATTCCAGAATTCGTAGGGAAATAGCGAACGACTCCGTTACTCTGAGAAAAACACGACCTTCGATAGAAACGCCCTCACGAAAAAGGCGCACATTCGATGGGTGTGGAGATGTCTTTTCGGGCGGTATAAAATAATATTTAGAAAATGGAATCGCGTAACCCTTCAAAAAATCAGATAAATGCAAATGCAGACATGCGTATTTAAATATTCTTAAAAGACTCGTTTTATAAAAAAGTGTAAGTTCCATTTAAAAGCAAAAGAAAAACTCAAATTTAATTCATGTTTCAGTATTATGCAAAGTTACACAAATAAAATAGAATTACATGTCGTTGTATATAAATATTTATATGTAAATATTTATGTATATATTTTTATGAAATGTTCCGATTCACTCTTTTTCTCCTGGGAGACATTTCTATCTGACTAGAGTCTAAACTCTTTTTTTTCACGCTGTCAATCCTCTACACTCACGGTTAAGCCAATTTCACACCTAAAAGCAGTTATACAGTCTATTTATTAAAACTAAATTTTGTAATACTAAACCAACGGTCGGAGTTTCAATACAACCGTTTTCTGTTATTCACATTCAAAATGACAGTCATTTATTTTTCTTTTGCCATTTCCTTAAAAAATTATTTTAAATGGGTCCGTTACCGCAAAAACTCATGGACGCATCGTGAGCGCAGTCCATAAGGCGCACAGCGGTGTCCGGAACACGGGCGCCCATAGAAATCTTCTCCGGGGCAAAACACTGACGTCAGTGGAAGGATAAGACGTACAGCATCGACTAGCCTGACGCCCCGTTTTGTGACTTTGAACCTCTCGCCGTCCCCCATGGGCACCCACGGTCCCAAATGGAGGTCCTTTTTCTATGAAAAGCAAAGCTCTTTCGGACGAGGGCGGTAAAGAAAAGGCCGAGTGAGTGTTGCAAGGCAGAGAGCGGCCCCTCATGCAAGGGCCTTCATGCACATGCCGTAATAGGATGGATCCACCTACCCCATTCCTGCGTGACGTGTCATGGTATGGCACCCCGAGAGCTATAATCTGCGAATATCAATAGACATCCATTAAAACACATAGACATTACGGTTTCTCACAGCACTCGAGAAACCACAAATAACAATACATACAATAAAAGCATAAGAGTATTGGCCGATTCCGCAGTGTACAGATTGAAAGTGCAATCTGTGCACTACGGAAATGCAGAGCCGAATTTTGTACATACAGGGAACCGGCGGCTGTCCAAAGTAAGGGGTTTCAATTCGAGTCCTAATGACAAAATGCACGTCTCATTCGACGCTCTGGGATGTTTTGACAGGGGCGATAAATGAATGCCGAGATGAAGCCGTCATTCCCTCCTCCATGGGTGGATGTGTTACCGGCACAGTGTGAAAAGCAGGCATTCTATAGAGTGAGTGACGTTTTTCGGCAAAGTATCAAATGTCTGTTTTATTTTAATATTTTACATAGCTTCCTTAGGCATTGTATAGAATGACACATACTATTTCGGCAAAGTGAAAATTTCATTCTTGGCGATTTGAGGTGAGATTCTGGCAATCTATGCTATGATTCGAAGAACATTCCATTCTGGCAATTCTTTCGGCGTCTTTTGTCGCCAAGGTAAAAATTAGAAATTTTTCTGATTTTCATGGTGTGCTCTATGAGCCACAGAACACCTGTTTCACAAACAGCTATTGCTACGTGAGATCTCCGACAGCCGGCGAGGTCGGATTCTGTGATGTTCTTTGGCGGGCGTCGGCCCATGTTTGAAGGATGGCTACGGATCAACTGTTGCACAAACGACGACAAAAGGGCGAAGAAAGGACGACAGAAAATCGACGAAAAACGCGGAAAAAGTTGCCAGAACGGAATGTTCTTCGAATCGTAGCGGGGATTGCCAGAATCTCACCTAAAATCGCCAAGAATGAAATTTTCACACTTTGCCAAAAATAGCATGTGTCATTCTATATAATGCCTAGGTATTCTATACAATGCCTAGGGAAGGTATGTGAAATATTAAAATAAAACAGACATTTCATACTTAGCCTGAAAACGCCGCTTTTCACGCTTTGCCGGCAACCTATGGATCGGAAAATGGAATGCATTGGATCTTTATTGATATTTATTGTATCGGCATTTTTATCGTCACTGTATGGATGACACCATTTGGAACATGTTAAATAATGAACAAGGTACGGAAGGCATTTTTTTTTCTACGAGTAACGCAGGTCAAAGAGATTCTTCTCGAAACGTTGCTGTTCAGGGACAAAACGAATGAACTCGAAAAACAAGTGACTATAAACACTTCGTGTTGGTTTATTCCTAACTCGTCATGACCAGTATCGCGTGTTCCAAATCTCATTTCATAAGAGTCTATATATACTAATTGCCAAGTGTCCGTCTGTCTGTCTGTCACGCTTTTTTAGGCACTTCCCGAATAGATAGACTTGCAATTTGGTACACGGCTCAGTCGTTCGATAAAACCCCCTGGAAAAATCGAATTTTTCGAAAACGTTCTCTAGAGGGGGGGTGCCCCACGCCAAAACGTTCGAAAAGTTAAATGATGGGAAAGCATGCTTTGCGATGGGATAGAAACTTCAAATTTGGTGTATAGGTAAATCGTTCGAAGGGAAGAAAGTGTGCAATTTCAGATTTCCGATATTTTCTATTTAAGGGGGTGCCGCACACCAAAACGTTTGAAAAGTGAAATGATAGAAAAGCATGGTTTGCGATGAGACAGAGACTTCAAATTTGGTGTATGGGTAAACTGTTCGAAATGAAGAAAGTGTGTAATTTCAGATTTCCGATATTTTCTATTTAAGGGGGTGCCGCACACCAAAACGTTTGAAAAGTGAAATGATAGAAAAGCATGGTTTGCGATGAGACAGAGACTTCAAATTTGGTGTATGGGTAAACTGTTCGAAATGAAGAAAGTGTGTAATTTCAGATTTCCGATATTTTCTATTTAAGGGGGTGCCGCACACCAAAACGTTTGAAAAGTGAAATGATAGAAAAGCATGGTTTGCGATGAGACAGAGACTTCAAATTTGGTGTATGGGTAAACTGTTCGAAATGAAGAAAGTGTGTAATTTCAGATTTCCGATATTTTGTACTAAGGGAGTGCCGCACATCAAAATGTTCGATTTACCGAATAAATGAGAAAAGGCTCCTTTAAAATTTGATGACGACTTGAAGTTTGGTATATGGGCTAATTATTTGACGAAAACACCCAAGACGAATATAGTTTTTAAAAAATGTTCGTTTAAGGGGGTGCTCTAGAGTAAGACGTTCGAAAAGTGAATTGATAAAAAAACCATACTTCGGAATGAGATAGAGATATCAAATTTGGTGTAAGGGTAGATAGTTTGGAAGGAAGAAAGTGTATAATTTCAGCTTACCAAAATTTTCTACTTTAGGGGGTGCCGCACACTAAAATGTTCGATTTTTGGAATAAAGGAGAAACGCTCCTTTTAAAACGTGATAGAGGCTTGATATTTGGTATATGGGCGAATCATCTCATAGAAATCACAAAAAGAATAGAGTTTTTCAAAAATGTATAGTTAAGGGGTGGGTACTCCACACAAAAGCATTCGAAAGATGAAATGATAGAAAAGCATACTTCACGATGAGCTAGAGACTTCAAATTTGGTGTACAGGTAAAAAGTTGGAAAGGAGGAAAGTGTGCAATTTCAGTTTTCCAACATTTGCTATTGTAGGGGGTGCCGCTCACTAAAATTTTCGATTTGCCGAACAAATGAAAAACGCCTCCTTTACAATGTGATAGAAGCTTGAAATTTAGTATATGGGCTAACCATTTGACAAATAAAACCAAACATGAATACAGTTTGACAGAAATGTTCATTAACGGGGTGCTACACAGAAAAACGTTCGAAAGGTGAAGTGATAGAAAAAACATGCTTCTCGATCGGATAGAGACTTCAAATTTGGTGTACGGGTAGATAAGTTTGAAAGGAAGAAAGTGTGAAATTTTAGATTTCCAATATTTGCTACTTTAAGGGGTGCTGCACACTAATATGTTCGATCTTCGGAATAAATGAGGCACACTTCCTTTTAAATGTGACAGAGGCTTGATATTAGGTATATGGGCCAATCATCTGATAAAAAACCCAAGACAAAGAGTTTTTCAAAAATGTTCATTTATGGGTGTACTTCACAGAGAAAAGTTCCAAAGGAGAAATAATAAATATGGGTGCCTCGGGATGAGATAGACTTTAATGTGGTGTACGGGTAAATAATTCGAAAGGAAGAAATGCGCAAATTTATTTTCCCAATATTTTCTTCTTTAGGGGGTTCTGCACACCAAAATATTCGATTTGTCGAATCAATGTGAAACGCGAATTATTAAAAAATTTACATTATTCAGGAGTTGCTTATTGCGAGACCGTTGATTTTCAACGGGTATTCGGTTAGTGGGATTATATATTTGTATAGAAGCGAAGGGAGATTTTGCAAAAAGAGGGCGGTTCTACTTTTTGTGTTCAATAGATTAAAATGGACTGAGCTGTGTACCGATTTAAGGTCTTTAGGACACAGGAAAGTATGTTAAAAAGGCCGAGAAGTTGGAACAGATAGTCAATTATCAGTCGTGATGAATTCAATAAAATATTAAAATAATAGTAAGGGGTTCTGATTAAGGAAAAAAAAGTGCACTGCGAAATTGAATGAGATAAGCTGTTGCCATTTTTTCGCAGAGAGTTCACAGTCTTCTCGGATGTACTTACTTGCACACAGTTTCCCCCAAAAAAGTAATCGAACGCGAGATAGCGCAACTTTGATTATTAAGATTTTGAACGTCCTACGATTTGATTCTATTTTGAGGGGACAGTACATGAAATGAATAAACAATGGACGTTTCAATAAATAATCTCTTAAAAGCATCTTTCGCAATGGCACCGGGTGAGTTCCATTCCTATATATGAAAGGGAACATGTTAATAGACGCTCCTCGACCAAGCGATGGATGTTTTTCAAGGCCGAGGAATATTTGGCGCGTGCGTTTTCTTACCTTATACAGCGAAGCGCAAAATAACGAAAGTTAAAAGCCCGTTTCTGTCTGTCAAGAATGGCTAAACGGACAAACATACTTTTGGTTCACCGCTTTGTTAATCTTAATAAAGAGCCCATCTCAGGCTGAAAGTAGGCGCGATTTTGTACCGCTTTAATAAATAAATGTGACATTTCAAACATACGCTTCCACTCTCAATATCTGCCGAAACAATGAGGTGACACTTTGGCAAGCAGCGAGACTGGATCCGTGGTATGTTTTAATATAATTTTATACCTCCTACACCTCCTCCTCGGAACAACGGGAATTAAAATCCCCATTCAGTCTAGTAGGACCGCTTATCAGTCAAAAACGACTCAACCGATGGACCTGCTTTTAAGACGGGTTTCTTCTTTTTCGACCCAGACCGTCCGACCTACCAGAAAGGTGTAAGGTATCTGTTTGGACGGCCGGGAAGTGCCACCCAATTTAGACCGGAACCCAGTGGGGGAGGCATCCACAGGGAGCGTACCCTCCTTCCCCTACCACCAACCTCTCGGAAGGACTTACGGACCCACATGTTTAATGTGATCGTACTCCGCGTGAACACGGCGGCAGTTTGGGCAGTGGCGGGAATCGAACCCGGGACAACCGAGTGCAACCTCCGCGCGCTAACCACAGGGCTACCGCGCCCTTAAGACGGGTTTGTTATGCTTAATATGGGTGGCTAAAATAGTTTCAATTTTGGTTTAAAAAACGCTATTAAAAAAGTCAACGAGGAGAGAAAGGACGCCCTAAATAAGGATTTCATCCTTGTAGTGTGATCATCCTTGTAGGGCGTTTGCTCATCCTTGTGTAGCGTGATTGTATGGTTGTGTGTGAAATAAATTGTATTTTGATGATGGCGGTCAGCAACAAGAATATCCGAAATTTTGAATCGAATTAAATCTTCCCAAACCGTAGAAACTGTGCTCTAGGAAGACGAAACCTCACTTGAAGAGTCCTGGCCGAGATGGAAAAATGACGCAGTATTTAAAATGCATGCGAGACAGTATAATGACAAATCCTTTTAAGAAAGAAAACGGAGAATAATAATAACAATAATAATAAAACTCACTTTTGACTTCCCCCACAGAAACCCGGACGTCTTTGTAATCACATCGGAGTCCGACGTATCCTTCAGCGCAACTGCAACGAAAGACGTTCAAAATAATTAATAAATGGAACGGATGCACGCCCACTTTAATAAAACCACCTTCCTCGACCTACGCAAGTTTACAAAGTCAAAGCGCTTCATCATCTTTCATTTAATATATTAATATTTATTTATTGACTGTTTTCAAAGAAGGTACAAGGATTCGTTAGCATGATATACTCGACATACCAGAATCATTTATAAGTAACTTTTTTTTTTTAAATGTTATCAGAAAATGTTTGATAAATGCATCCAAAAAGGATTCCAATTATAGCGTGTTACCCTTCACTTTAAAAGGCTTGAATATTCTTTTCGATGGATACCATGCTTTACAATGTACCCCCAGGGTGTAACTGATGACGTCACGAACCCCAAAATCGAATGGCGGCTATTTTTCACAACAATGATTGAAGTGATCATTGAGGCATAAATAGCACCTTTTATGCGTCATTATGTCCCATTGTGCTCATGTTAAAAAAATATAAAATTGAGAAATTTAAGTTCGAATTAAAAAAAATCGATCTAATTCTAGATTTTTGGATAACAAAGCCGGATGTGAAAATCCAAATATGTGTGGCAGTTATCCTGAACACAAGATATACAAAAACCACAGACACACAAACAGACATCGCTGCCAAAATAGCCACCTCTTAAAACATATATTGACGTCCAAATCTCGAATTCGGAAATGTTCTTGAAGACAATACTTTCTTTATACTCTGTTATAGAGTACCGATAGATCGACTCATTGGGTTGTTCTAAATTAAGTTTAGAACATAAAGATAATTAATAATTTCTTAATTAAAATCGTTCCCTTTCCTAAATTGTTTGAATTAACCTCTTACCAGTCTGGAAATGGTTCTCATGGTTTGATGAAATTGAAAAGTAATATATTATTATTATATATTATATATATATATAATATATTATTATTATATTATAATATGTATTATTATATTGTTTCAACATTATAAATAATATTTAAACTTTTGAAAATTATATAAATTGAATTTGTAGACTACCACAATGAATGAAAATTCAAGCGTTAAACAAAATAAAAGAATCCGTCTACGACATACGTATAACTATTGTGAGGAAGGAAAAACAGCTAGAAAGCAAATCCATTGATAAAGATAATACTGGTTTCATTTCAAGTGAAATGAACGTAATAAAACAAAATGATTCCACTTAATAGTAGTTAATTAATATTTATTTATTTTGTTTCTTATCCCTTGACTGAAATGTTGAACAATAAATAAAAATCTGATGTGGGCAACACATGACTTTCCTTATACAATGCAGTGATTTGACTACTTTTACAGCTAAAAAAATTTGTATTCTTATAGTAGATACTTATATTCTTTCCAAGATATTGAATTTTCTTGAATGAGTCGTCATTTTCATGGATTGAGCGTCATTTTTATCCATTTGGTGGAATTTTTGTTAATTTGGCAGCATTTAAAAATGTCGCCAAGTTGGTGACATTCCGCTAAATTTATCGCCAAAATATCGCCAAGCGTTATGGACGGAGATATAAGTTATTCTTACAGCGGATAAATGACTATTGGCGTTCAAATACAAAAGTATTACTCAAAGTATCTTTTTTCATGAATGGAACGAGCTAGTAAATAAACTTCAACATATTCATCCAATTTATCAAAATCAGTATATAAAAATATTAATAATCAGTTATTAAGAATAAAAGTGTTAAGTACATCATGTTACTACAAAGAACATCTTATTAAATTCATAAACACCACTATACAAAATACATACCCGCCAAACCTTATTTTTTCATTTATTAAAGCACAATTTAATTTTAAATTTAAAACCTTGCTTCAACTTCAGCAACATATTGATAGGTCAGTCTCAACCATTTTTGAAAAAAAAAAGAATTTAAACAAATTATCATCTCCAGTTTCTCTTCCCACAGTTGCACTCATAGTACATCAATTTAACTGTAACCTATTTTGAGTTGGAAAAAGCGTAGTCAGTATCAATTACTCTCCAATGTAAGAAGCACAAGGGGTAAATCAATTTATGTTATTTTATTATTATTATTATTATTTTTCATCTTATACATTACAATGTATTTTCATCTAAAAACACAGTCATACGCTGGTATATTTGTTTATTTTATTTGATTATTTTTATATTTATATCTGATCCAATTTCTACGTTCTTCTACGTCGGGCCATGTGCATTATTTCTACAATACAATTTACAATAATGCACACAGAAACGTAGAAATAGCATTAAAGAACCAGGTATGGCTCTTGATAACGTACATGGTTTCGGAAATGCTTTTCACTTTTTTCAATTCATTCATTTTCAAAAAAATTTTTGGGAGCAAGAAAGGCCTAGCTCTACGTGCAAATAAAATTTTTTTTTTCTGTTTTGCAACTTTTCATCTTATACACTATTCGTGTGTTTACACCATGTATGTTTATGCAGGGAACACGGGGATTAGTACCTTCAGTACCTGTATTACATATATGATTTATAATAAAATTTTTATCTAAGGGTGTAAGTTAAGGGATTACAATTACCAATCCTTAAAAAATGTAATTCCTTTTCAATTCCTTAACTTATATATCGAACAGGGAAAAAGGGGTATTTTATACCAATTTAGTACCTGTTTTATTTATAATATTTTATTTATAATGTTCTCTTTAACATCTTCACAAGCTTGCCGTATAATCACTAATGATATCAAATATTCACTTCAGACCATCTTATTTTCATTTTTGCTATACTATCTCAATATATCATCATTCTCTGGTATAAATAATACAAGTAAATTAAAATTCATATATATATATATATATATATATATACATATATATATATATATACAGGGTGTGCCGAAAACATTGACCTCGGCTTTTATTCCTTAAATATTGATCTTAGACATATATAATAAATTACAAAGTTGCGTCAAAAAAGGTACAAAATTTTATGAAATCGATAAAAATTTTCAGGGGATTAAATTTGAGGAAATACAAAATTTAAATTTTTATACGGCTCCAGTACAAAAACATTTCCAATGAGTAAAATGTGCCCCATGCACTAATAAGGTGATGTATAAAATTTCAGCATTTTATCATAAAAAGTCCCAAAGATATGTTTAAATAAAGTGGGTAAGGGATTAATCACACATTAAAATGTAAATATTTACAGCAAGAGTGCAAATGACGCAACGCAGACATGCATCGTAGGCTTGTTATCAAGCGAATGCAGCTCTGTATTGGCATGGATTGAAAATATTTTGAACAAGCTTTGTAATCTTTGTGTAAAGTTATTATTTCTACACAGTGTAGGTACTTTTGTACTAATAAATAGAAAAATTATTATTTATTTATGTAATCATGTAATGTCGATGTATCGAAAAGTGGTTTAAGTCAGCATTTTTGTCTTTTCATATCTCTGGGACTTTTTATGATAAAATGCTGAAATTTTGTACATCACCTTATTAGTGTATGGGGCACATTTTACTCATTGGAAATGTTTTTGTACGAGAGCCGTATAAAAATTCAAATTTTGTATTTCTTAAAATGTAATTCCTTTGAAAATTTTAATTGAGTTCATAAAATTCTGTACCCTTTTTTTGCAACTTTGTAATTTAGTACATATGTCTAAAATCAATATTTTAGGAATAAAAGCCGAGATCAATGTTTTGGGGTCACCCTGTATATACATATATACAGGGTGTCCCAAAAAGATTGAAACGCGCTTTAATACTTTACCTGTTGGAGATAAGTGGGCAATGTAGCTTACAAAAATGTTGAAAGTAAGGCAGGAAATAAGACTACGTTAATGAAATAGTCCTCCCATTCATTTTTAAAAAGTTGCACTTTTAATTTTTATACGACACCCTTAGACAAATTGGGTCAATCAGAAAATTTTTATTTTTAATGCAACAAGATCATTAAAAAAACCTGCATATCTGTATCTTTAAAATTGAACGAGTTATATTTAATTGAACATTGTGAATGGAGACCCTATATCAAATTAGAATTGTAAATTTGTGACATATCACAAAATAGATAAAACTGGATGATAATACATACATAGGATACCCAACCGCGTAGTGAGTAGCACTGCTTTATATGATCTCTGTCTATGTAATGCTTTATTTAGATGCATTTGTGATAAGAAATTTTGACACACATTAAAGCATTTTTGATCTAAACAATTTCCATCATCCATTTGTTTATGATCCCTATTTTCACCGATGCCTTTCACATGGTACGGAAAAGTGGCATAAGTCAGATTTTTTCCTTTATCGTAATTCAGTTGATTTTAAAGATACAGATATGCGGGTTTTTTAATGATCTTGTTGCATTAAAAATTAAAAAAAAATCTGGACCTAATTTGTCTAAGTGGGTCGTATAAAAATTTAAAAAGTGTAACTTTTTGAAAATGAATGGGAGGACTATTTCATTAACGTAGTCTTATTTCCTACCTTACTTTCAACATTTTTACAATTTATATTGCCCACTTATCTCCAAAAGGTAAAGAATTAAAGCTCGTTTCAATTTTTTGGTGACACCCTGTATATTACAATAGCGACCATGTATATCAAATGCTAATTCACTATCCTTGTCAAGCATTATTGTAAGATCTAAGAAGTTTACTTTATAAAATGGAAATTTATAATTAAGTAATAGTTCAAGGTAGAAAGGGTAATGAGTGCGAATAATATTATCATTAAAGTTTTCAAAAATGACTGCCAATACACCATCCATAAATAGGTGAATTTGATCATAAGAATTAGAAAAGTTTCTCTCATAATAATGTCAGTGATTAATTGTATTGATTATCTAGGCAGCTTTAATTAGCCGAGTATTATGGTAGCCCAATAGTCTGAGTACTCATCTGACCCAATTGAAAAAAATAGGTATTATAAAGTAGAAGAAAATATGTACTATAAAGTAGAGGTATTATAAAGTAGAAAAAAATAGGTATTATAAAGAATAAAAAAAATAGGTATTATAAAGTAAATAAATTAAAGTTGACTATAGTTATAGTTTCTTTAAATTAGGCACCTATAACGTTAAACATATCTTTTAAATCGCCACCTCATCTCAATCCCCCTCTTCTGACATTCACGGTAGAACGGACGACGAGTACGACAACAGACGCTTAATGCGTTCGCTGGACAGCGCCCTCTAGCTCTTAACCGCGTGCGTTACGATCATGCACTGCATGACAAAAAGTGCTTGTTTAGGTGTGTTCTAACATCCCTTAAAGTTTTGGCCCATCGTTTGGAATCACCCCGTATATATATATTAAAAGTGAAATCATTGGACACGTTTATAAAAGGGTCGACAGATTCTCTTTTCCTCAATCTATTCGTTCAGTCAGTTATTTTCGTCATCCCATATCGAACTCAAAATAAAGCACTAGTTTTAGCATCAAGGCGTATATAAAAGGCATTATTCTTTCTCCCGAACCAAACACGAGATTGCATTGTAAAATGAACCCTTTTTTCCGATTTTAGACGAACACCTCCCATCTGCTCCTTAAAATAAAAAGAAGTCTCCATAATGCGTATCCCACTCCCAAAGAGTCGAGACGGCATACCAACAGGTCATTGTTGAATGCGATTAGTTTAATCCAAAATACCCCCCATCTACGCACAACAGCCTCTTCCGAATGGCACAACCTACTTTACTATAACATAATTTTAAAAGGGCAATTGGAAGGGGGGTCGTCCAGGTAGTATTTTTTAAAACAAATCCACAGATCTATTTTCCAAATAAAATCTCGACTCGCAAGTAAAGAAGACATTTGCAAAAAAAAGTGTGGTGCGGTAGAAGTCGTTAGGAAGTTGGAGCGAAACCCTAAACCGTGTGTCAACTTCCGCGGTGCTAATTTTATCTCTCTCGTGCCAAACATTACTCATAAACTCTTTAGAATACGTCCCACTTTACGTCCGTACTTTTTCTTTTACGCTCATTTTGAGGTCCGTCACCCTCCCTCTCGTTCATGGGATTCAATTGTACACATTTCCCTACAACGGACGGGGCCGAAAATCGGATCTCGACTTTTCGACGAAGAGAAGCTCTAGAATGCGAATCCGTCATTTTTAGCGTACAATACCATAAAACAACGAAATGGACGATCACCAAAATCTGAAAATAATGGAGGAATTAAAAAAAAAAAAATTCGAGTAGAAGAAATGAATGGAAAAGGATCATTCACGAGTCATCTCGATTCAGAAATAATAGATTCAGAGATAATAAATTCAGAAATAATAGATAAAACCTTTGATACAGTTTCATTCCAAAATGGAATCAACGCGTACGTGATGTTAGCTTCATAAAGTTGAGAAACACGATTGCAGTGCCGAGAATGTTCAGCAAGAGAAGATGTTCTGTTCAAAACATAGCTCATATGCGGGGTGCTCGTTAGATATGGGAATCCATCTTTTTTATTTTAAATAATGACCCGTTCAATTCAAAACAGAAGTTAAACACTGCAATAGTATTAAACAGAGCCTTATTATGATGGACGGTCGGGGTCATTCTAGTGACACACCAAACATGGGATAGATCAAACCGATGGTTGGAATTGAAATCAATCGATTTTTAATATAAATATTTAGAATTCTTCTCTCATATTTCCGCATTTCAATGACGCATTCTGACGTGACCTTCCCTGCATAATGCGACGACTTTACTTATCTCGCGGCGAAATACAGGTGTACAAGATATACGGTACGCTGTGGTGTTATCCCGTGAAATAAATAACTATTGACGGCAAAATCCAAAACTGTTAAAAAAAGTACCTTGTCTCGCGAATGAAACGAACTCGATGTACGAGAAAGATGGTATCCTAGAAGTCGCGTATATGGAAAGAGAATGGATTGGATTCCATTTTAAACTTTGTCATTTTTGAGAGAAAATAATTTGAAAAACATGAAATATCTCGTTCTCAATGGGGTGTCATTCGTCTTATATCAAACTCCAATTTGGAAGTAATGTCTGTCGGTGTGTGTATGTATGTATGTACGAGGTAGGAACAAAAAGTTCGGAGACTGCGCTGATATCTCCAACCCTGATTGGAGGAGAGGGGAACTATTTGACAGTGGCGTAGAGGCACATGTGACAGAAAAGGAAGAAGTAGGTGTTTTTCCAGACAATGCGTGTCAGTGAACTGTAGTTGTTCGCGTTCGTCGAAAACGAAAATGGCATAATGGCGCCGGCAGAAATACTGCACCTGCTGCAGCAGGTGCAATGTTTCTGCCGGCGATTTCCCCAAAACGCTAGTAGAATTTGATATTCGCACGTTATTCTTCAAACGCCATTTCCGTTTTTGACGAACACAAACGACTCCAGTTCACCGGCACGCATCGTCCGGAAAAACACCCGTTTCTTCCTTTTCACATCTCGCGTCCCATGTGCCTCTAGGCCACGGTCAAATAGTTTCCCTCTCCTCCAACCAGGATTGGAGATATCATCAGTCTCCGAACTTTTTAATCCTACCTCGTATATACATACATACACACACCGACCGTTTCAAAATGGAGGTGGATGCCATCGCCATTGAGAACGACCATTCTCGAGATATTTCATGTTTTTCAAATCATTTTCTCTCGAAAATGGTATAACGTTTAAAATGGAATTTAATCTATTCCTTTTCCATATACGCGACTTCTCGTACATCGAGTTCGTTTCATTGGCGAGACAATGCACTTTTTTGAATTGGAGTCGACGGATGTTCTCCCTATTCGAATGTTCCCTATGCATTGTAGTAGGTATGTAGGGAAAGCCGAAAGGGATTGTAAATGGACATTTTGTTACTATGGAAAGCATCCAGTGACGCGTATGAAAATAAATAAGGTGAATAAGAGTGCGGTCAAGCATCCTTTCCAATAGACGCGTTCTTTCTGAAAAAAGACAATGTGAAAGGAAACTTACTGGCATACGTATTCGCGCACATCTTTATAAAAGATACACGTCCCGCCGTTGTTGCAGAAGTCTGCCAGGTGACAGGGCTCGGTCGTCCAAGGGCTGGATTCTGGAAGATAAAAAAAATCAGGGAACTTCTCTCAAACAAAATATCACGTGACATCCAACTTAGAACATCCAGTATTTCGCGATCAAACAAACAGAAACACGATGTGACTTTCCCCGTTCCCAGTGTCAAAATGATGTATAAGCATCAACGTTGAATGACGCACTTAATAGAAAGTCGACAGCCCATCCAAAAGGTGCGAGTTGCCCGACGTCGAGCATTTCGTCATGCGTGACACCACGGACCGGGGAGGACTTTCAGAGTCGTTGCTAAAACACATCAGGTTTTCGCATTATTACAATTCAAAGTTCTTTGTTCCTTTTGAAATGGCCATATCCAGACGTCAACAACCTGCGCAGAGATTTTTAATGGTGCTGTGCACACCTTTCTCAGTGAGTCCAAAGAGATTCTCGGTCTCTTCAGAGAGCGAGAGAACAAAATGGGCTCATTTGCTATTCCCTTGACATCCCAGAGCCATGTAAAAAAAGAAACATTAAGTCGTGTCGTGCCCGAGATCACTTCCGGATCACACGACACCCTGTCAAACTGTTTCGAAGGACGCGTTTAACTCATATTTCAAGCCACTCTAAACGGAGAGTGATATGGACCATGAACATTTTCGCAGTAAGTGATAGAGTCCACATATTAAAATATTTTGATAATACATTCATCCATTGGGCATCCTTTTCGTTAACTGAACGTCATTTTTTGCAATTGTGGAGATATTTTCATCCATCTGGTGAGGCATATCGCCCAGTGAGCGGTATTTTGCTCAACTAGTCGTTCATTTCATTCAATACATCGTCCATTGTTGCAGAGAAAAAAGCATTTCTTATCTATAAATGAATGTTGGCGACTGGTTAGGCGTCGCAATACAAAACTGTTACATAAAAAATCTGTTATTACAATCCAACTGTCCCTGAGGTCGCGACGCCCTCTTCTCACTGATTTTTGTGTTTGTTTGATGTGTAATATTCTTGTTTTTGTGTTGAGTTAGCTTTCTCTGTTTCGGATTTCTACCTTTGTATGATGCCAGTTATGGAATGGATTCTTTTCCAATAAAGCCATACGTAACAACAACACGATAAAAAATCTTCCGACGTCCATGGAACACACTTTCTCCAAGAAAATGATGTTAACCCATATATCGCATACTATTGCATATGAAAAGTGAACATTTTTTATAACCCATTTTATGTGGCTTTATTTTTAAAAAGGGCAACATCTCGAGGTTAGCTTTCTCGAATGTGTGCGAGTCATTTTCTAATGAAAATGGACACAATCCTTGATTATTGACCTGACATTGTTTGAGGTGCTGCTTTTTTCTTTTGAAAATGAAAAGGGTCTTTCGAACCGTCAGTTGCATTTAAAACCAATAGACTTGATCGATTTTAATATGGGTACCCCTTGTTCGTGGGATATCGTCTCATCATCTCCAAAACGACCCATTCGAGTTGAGGGATACCTTCCATATACGTTATACTACGTCTATAGGGAACATAAACATTTTTTACTGAATGAAATAAAGTGAAACTTTGTTAGTACATGCGAGAGTCGATTAAAGGACAGTGGAAATGATTTTTTTCCCAAACAGGAATACAGCTCTAGGAATGAATCATGAACTGCTTTACAGCGAAAAATGCAGCGCCCATCGAGACAATCTGGATGGGCGCTGCATTTTACGCTGTAAAGCAGTTCTTTCTCCATTTCTAACGAAGCGAACATGGGTATCCTTTTGACTCGAAAACTACAACAGGTCCGAAGATATAAGTACGTGAAATGGCACGCAGATGGGCAGAATCACGCTTTCAAGTATTAATGCGAACGTTCATTTTTAAACACGGCGCTTCCTACAAATAGCGTGTAAAATAAAATAGCGGCACTTCGGATATAAATAATCATGGTTGTACAAACATTAAAAAAGAGTCCAATGTTAAGCGTCACGATCCATTATTTTTTTTTCACGGTTACCAGAAGAACGGTACGAAACACTACACATACCATGGCATTAAAGAGGGACCCTTGACCTCCATAATACATCTAATAATAAAACGCTCATCAATAGAAATATATTTGGATGATTTATTACTTTGCTTTTATTGTCTTCCTGTATTCTAATGGGCTCGACTTAATATTCACATTCTATAGGCTCTTTTATTTTATTTTCAATTCTATACGTTCTTCTCCATTTCCATAGGTTCTCAATTTTAAAGACTTTTGTGTGTTGAGATTCTCAAATATTGTAATTCATTTTCTTATACACCTAATTTCATTATGATTTGTTAAATAAAGTTTTAATTCGAAATCTTTCGTAGCTTCGTACGCGCGAGCTCATTCACTCTTTTCGTTAGTATATTTAGCCATGACCACCTTCATCTAAAATGCCCGTTCTTTCCTCTGCAAAAATAGGCAACCATTCCACTTCAAAAATGACCGCTAGATGGTGCTAGTTATCGCCGAAAACAACGTTGTTGTTTTTCCATTTGAGTACGTGTTTTACCTTGGAGAACGTTTTATTTATTTAATTTTGATCTTGTTTTCAAATTTTTTGACTTTCATGTTCTTGCATTTTTAAATTGTAATGTCTAGCTTTTACTATGGTTTATTGTCTAGTGCCCTTTTGTACATCCAATAGCATAAAAGACTATAATATAAATCGTTTTGAATTTCCCTCGGAAGTCAATCGTCGGGAGAAATGGATTAAAGCAGAGACTTTCAGAGAAAATTTGTGTACGTGTATAATTTCGGCACACATTAAACCGTCAACATACCTAGGATGAAATGTGAACATTTTAAATCTATCTTGTTCTTAATAATTAAGAAGTTGTTGACTTTTCAAAGAAGGTTTGTATGCTTGTATAATTTCGGCACACATTACACTATTAAACTCTATTATGAGCAATGGATCCAAAAAGAACCATCACTGCTAGTTGACACAATCAAACACATGGTCACTGCTAGTTGACACAATCAAACACATGGTCACTGCTAGTTGACACAATCAAACATGGTCACTGCTAGTTGACACAATCAAACATGGTCACTGCTAGTTGACACAATCAAACATGGTCCCGGACGCCCATTATGCTGCTCATGTCTTCGGACGTGTCGGTCGTCCTGGACTTTCGACAATCAAACATGGCAAATATTGGCTGTGGTTTATGTACTTTGTATATAAATTTAAAATCTTTTGATTTCATATCGATATCTATAAAGAATTTTTTTTATGTTTGTTTACATCTTATTGTATGCAAATTCAAACCGGATTTAATTTTACAATAACCCTGAACGAAGCTGTCATTTCTATCTATCAATGTATGAATGTCAAGATATCAAATTCATATCGTCTACGGTCTTTTAAATCATCTTCATCCTGCTCTAGCTGTCACCGCTAGATGGCGATACATAACATCTTTTGTGGGAGTGTTGGGTTGCTTTAGAATTTAGGTAATTTGGAGGTTTGAAAATTTACTTTTATTTCTTTTTCCCTGGCTCAATATTCTTAATTTGGTAATATTTAAATAATATTTATTGGCTTTTTCATTTATTCTTTAATTAGAATATTTTTAATCATCTAAATTAATTTTCTTTATAATATTCTTAGTTAAAAATGTTCCATTCCTTAAATTAATATTACTTTTGATTTGTAAATTTTAAAAATTATTTATTTATTTGATTCCCCTTAAAATTCCCTTTAATTTGATGTCTCATTTTCTCATTTTGGTTAGAAATTCCGTTTGTTCTACAGTTTCAAGTTATTTCCATGTCTCACTGTAATTCAAAAATTTCAGTTGCGGCCATTTTCGGAATTCTGTTTTGCGGGCTTTTTACTGCGATTAAAGGCGCCACCTAAGCGTTTTTCGCGCCCCTTTGGAATTTGGGATTTTTTTAATTGGTTCGCGTTTTTTTCGGATCGTCTGCTCTCGGAATTAAGAGTATTATTTTGGCAATTCTAATTTCGGTAAGCGAATTTTAATTGCTGCCGTTTATCTAAACTCGCCCTTTTGCCGCAAGTATAAATACGCGCGCAGAACTTTTCAGTTTCAGTTTTTTGTTGAAATCCTTCGTTGTGGTTAGCGCGAGAAGCGCGTTGTTTATTTTCGAATGGAACTTATGTTCCACGCGACCTTTTAATGGAACGTTAAGTTCCTCGCGTTATTCTTTTTTTTTTTCATTAGTTGTTTTAATTTAAATTATGCATTTTTCAAGCTTTTATCGCGGAATTCGCGACGTAACTCTCCAGAAAAGTACGTGGTGAAAATTCCTTATGCGAGCTGCGTGAACGTAGTTTCTGACGAGGACGGCCGTTCTAAAAAGATCCGAGTGTTCCAGAAGTAGTTGTTAGGTCTGATCTCCTGAGTTTGCAATCCTTTTCAAGAAAATGCTGAATCCTCTCCTGTTTCAAGTTTGGGTGAATTCCAGAAAACCAGTGTAGTTTTATTCCTGTCAGCTCAACTATTAGAACTTTTTGTCTCCAACCAGTGCAGCTCTAATGATTGGTACTTCGCCCCCCCTCCCCCATGTCTGATGACCCAGCTGGTGAATATTACTGTTATATTTAAACTCCTAATTTCTTAAATTCTCAATATTTTTGAAATGCATTTAATCAAAATTTATTCTGTAAATTTAAAATTCTAAAACTGTATTCTGAGAGCAAATTTCTAAACCTTCATAATTTTTAAGAGCCTGGATTAAATTCTAAAATTATTTAAATTTAATATTTTTGTTAATGATTTTTTGATGGAATTTAAAATAGATTGTTTTGAGTAAAGTTTTATGCTAATTCCTTAATTTTAACCAAGTTGATAAATTCTAAAATTGCATTTCTAATGTCTAAAATTCTAATGTTAATTCTTCCTGAGTTGCCTGCCTGTGAGCAGTGTTTTTTGTATTTGTTAATTTGAAATAATTGAAGTTACAATTTAATAAACTAATTTTCTTTAAACTAAATATTATGTCTTCATTTATCTTTTTTAAACACAGCAGGTTTTATTCTATCTGTCAAACACAACAGTAGTTTTGGTGCCGTGTACCAGTCTAGAAATTGCTCTCATGTTTTATAATATTTATTAGTAGTATTAAACTTTCAATTGTATTGCAATTATAGATGATGTTAGAGAAAGTAACTGTATGTATATTTCTGTATTTGGGTCAGATGAAACTGGAGATGGCTCTAAAGATAAGCCTTTTGAAACTTTATTATATGCTATGTTCTCTATTGGTAAAGAGCCATTTCCTTCATTTCTTACAAATTCAAATGATGGTAAAGATTGGGATTTAATTCCCAGAAGTCAGGTTGCTAGTACCAAGAAAACTTGGTTATCCTTATTGGAAAGAAATTTACCTTCTAAAATAAACATTGAGGCAACCTCTGATAATGTAAATTCTGTTGGTAACAAAAATATTGATTCAAATGTTAATAGTAAACAATATGACTTAAATGAACAGGGATTAAAAATGGATTCTTCTAAATGTAATGTAATGAGTAATTTTAAAACAGTCTCTTCAATAGGAGACTTTTTAGATTCAATCCCAGTATTTTCAGGAGAGGAATCTGGCCTCCCATTGGAGGATTACATAGATAGAATTAAAATGTTAGCTGACCATGCAAATTGGTCTGAGTCAGACAAGCTCTTAGTTTTAAAGTTAAAACTGTCAGGCATAGCTGCAAGATTTATTAGAGATAATCCTAAGTTAAAAGAAGAGAAATCTTTCTCTCAAATTCTTAAAGCTTTACGCGACAGATTTTCCTCAATACACAGTAACTTGAGAGCATTTCTGCAGAGTTATCAGAGACCAAATGAATCTGTGCGTCAGTTTGCTGCTAGAGTTGAGGCTTCCTCATATAAAACTGTTTCACCTGCCTTACTGAATGACAGAGTGGCAAACCAGCAAAGACTTGATGTCTTGTGCTCGGTTTTCATTGAAGGCTTGAAGCCTCATTTCAAACGGCTAATCCTACCTCAAAACCACAAGAGTTTTGACTCTGCAAAAAGGCATGCTGTGGGGGAGGAAGAGGTGTGGAGCAAGCAACATGGGGATGATCCCCAATATGTTATGAGTCTTGGAGAGTCTGAAAATAAGCAGCTCCATGATGAGCTTAAGAGAAATAAAATGGAGGTAGAGAACCTCACTAAAAGGCTTGCTGAGTTGCAGACTCAGATTAACACCAAACCACAGCTGCCTCAAACTAGAGTGACAAAGGATAGCCGAAGGTGTTTTTCATGTGGTCTATTAGGTCACATAAGTGTGGATTGTAGGAAATTTCCTCAATCACACAGGTTCAATAGAAATTCTAGGTCTCTGCCTACTCGAATGTATCAACAACCTTTTTCTTTTCCACAACCTACACAAAACTATCCATATGGTTTTCCACAACAAATGCAAGGATTTCAACAACCTACTCAATTTTTTTACCATCAGCCAAATCAAAACTTTCAGCCTGACATTAATGAAACTAAACCTAAAATGAGTTACAACACTTTATACACCTAGGAGTGATAAAAATGACAGTGAAAAACAGAATTTAAACTAAGTAAGGGTGAAGGGAGTTTTCACTCCAACTTACCTTCTGAAGCCCTTGGGGTGTTACCTGTGCTGAAAAATTCAAATTTGATTTCATTACAGAATTTGTCTCTACCAGTGATTTCTGGTTTGATAAATAATGTTGATATTCCTATACTTATTGATTCTGGTGCTTCTATTAATGTGTTGTTTACAAATGTATTATCTCATTTAAATATACCTGACAGTCAATTAACTAAATGCAATATAAATTTAAAAGGCATCTCTAGTGATATTATAAAAGTTTCCAGGAAATTAAATATTAATTTACATTTAAATAACAAAATATTTAATGTTGATTTTTATATTATGGACTGTGATTCTTGTAATTATTCAGCAATACTTGGTGTGAAATTTTTAAAGGGTTATAAAATGTCAATAGATTTTAGTAATAATGTTTTATACAATAATATTGTAACTGTGCCTTTTGCAATTAAGGATGAATCTGTACCATTTTCATTATCTGATACAACTCAATTCTTTAATAATTATGAAATTAACAGAGAAAATACTTTGAATTCTGAAAAATATAGGGATAATTTGTGCTATGCACTTAGGAAATACACAATTCCTCCTCTATCGGAGGCTTTCATACAAGTAAAATTAAAAGAGATTGTTAAATTTAATTCACCTACTGTGATGATTGAGCCTTTAAACAGTAAAATTCTGGTCGCTAGATCAGTAAATAATGTATCTAGATCTAATATATATAATGTAAAAGTATTGAATTTGTCAACTGATGAGTTGCACATAAATAAGCATTCAAATTTAGCAAAAATTGCTCCAATCACAGTAGTATCTTCTTTTTCAGTTAACAATATTACTGAGTCAAGTGCAGAGAGTGGTGATAATTTTGATGTTTGGGGAGGAAATTTTGATCTTTCACACTTAGACTATAATGAAAAAAGACAAATAGAGAGTTTAATTAATGATTATAAGCATATTTTTGCTAATTCTATTCCAGATTTAAAGGGGTGTGATACGGTTTTTCATAACATTAACTTAAAAGATGATATTCCTGTTAAACAAAAACCTTATAGAGTTCCTTATCATGTAAGAGATGAATTAGATAGGCAAATTAATGAACTTCTTGAGAATGATATTATACAAGAAAGTGATTCACCATTCTCCGCACCTGTACTGTTTATTAAAAAGGCAGATGGAACATTAAGATTGGTAACAGATTTTAGAAAATTAAATGATAAAACTATTGATGATATTTTTCCACTGCCAAATATCACTGAATTGATTGATAGTTTAAATGGTGCGAAATATTTTTCTACATTAGACTTAACATCTGGATTTTATCAAATGAAATTGCACCCGGATGACACACACAAATATGGCTTTTCTACACCTTTTGGCCACTATGAATGGAAAAGAGTCCCTTTTGGTTTGAAAAATGGCCCCAGCTCCTTTCAACGACTTATGTCCATCGTCCTAGCTAAGCTTTCCCCTTTACAAATTTCTATTTACATAGATGATATTGTTATTGCATCTAGAACCTTTGAGGAACACTTAATGAAATTAAAGGTAGTATTTGATAGATTATCTCAACATAAATTATGTTTAAAGCCAAGTAAATGCAATTTTTTTAAATCTTCAATAAATTATTTAGGTTTTCAGGTTTCTGAAGGTATTGTCCAGCCTGAGCCCTCAAATTTAAAAACTGTTAAAAATTTTCAAAAACCCACCTCTAAAAAACAAATTCGCCAATTTTTAGGATTAACTGGTTTCTACAGAAAATTTATTGAAAATTACTCCTTAAAAGCTCTTCCCTTAACTAATTTAACTAAACAAAATATTAAATTCTCTTGGACCCCTGAAGCAGAAAATTCTTATCAAACCTTAAAATCCGAATTACTTAAAGAACCCATTTTACATCTCCCTGATTTTTCAAAACCATTTTCGATATGTACCGATGCATCAAATCTTGCTCTTGGAGCAGTTCTCTGTCAAGAAGGAGAGGATGGATTTTTGCACCCTATTGCTTATGCTAGTAAAAAACTAAAAGATGCAGAAATAAACTATAGTACAGTCGAGAAAGAGACTTTAGGAGTTGTCTGGGCAACATCCTATTTTAAGCAATACCTTTTGGGAAAACATTTTACAGTTTATTGTGATCAGGCCTCCCTTTCAAATGTTTTGAAATTAAAAGACCCCACTTCTAGGATAGCACGGTGGATAATGTCCATGACCCAGTTTAATTACAAAATTATTCATAAACCTGTTCGCCTAAATTTAACAGCTGATTATCTATCTAGATGTGTAAATAATGTAAACGTAAACACTATAGACCTGGATGTTGATACTAACCTTCTTTTAAGAGTACGTAATTCTCAAAATTCTGACCCTAATTGTATAAGAATTGGCTCATGCTTAGATAAAAATATTGACCCATTCCCTAAAAATTTAATGTTTTTCTTAAAAGATGATGTATTATATTGTACTAATAGAAAACCTAAATTAAAATATCAAAGAAAAGAGCGTATTGTTGTTCCACAAAATTTGATCTTTGATATTCTAAATTATTGTCATGATTCGATTACTGCAGGACATGGTGGTTTTAGAAGGACTTTAAGGAAAATTCAGCAACACTTTTATTGGCCTAGGATGTATGTTCAAATTTTAAATTATGTTAAGAGTGTCCTGATTGTTTACAGAAAAGAGGATTTAAACAAAAACAAAAAGCTCCTTTACAGAGGTTTCCAAATTCTACTTACCCTATGGAAAGAATAGCTATGGATTGTATTGGCCCCATGCCTCTAACTTACTCTGGCAATAAGTACATACTAGTGATTACCGACTATTTTACTCGTTGGCCAGAAGCTTATGCTATCCCCAATATTAAATCTGAAACTATTTTAAATTGTTTAGAAAACTTCTTTTCTCTTCATGGTGTGCCAAAACACATTATCACTGACAAAGGATCTAATTTCATTTCGAATGCTGCCATGAAGTTGTATGAAAAATTAGGTATTGAAAAACATACCACTACTAGCTATCACCCACAATCAGATGGAGTTTGCGAGCGTTTAAACAGTAAAATAATTAACACACTTAGTCATTTAGTGTCTGAAACACAAGAGGATTGGGATCGACATTTATCTTTTGCCTTGCTGGCCCACCGAACTTCAATCCATTCCTCGACTGGTGAGTCTCCAGCTAATCTTCTCTATGGTAGAGAATTAATTTTGCCACATCATCTTCTTTTTAATTTAAATGAACAAAATTTTACCACTGTTAGTGACTATAGTCAGGATTTGGCAATTCGTATGAAAAAATCTTTTGAAATAGTAAAGAAGAACTTACTTAAAGCAGCTAAAACACAAGAGACATACAGAAATAAGTCTGCTGTTATAAAAGATATAAAAGTTGGAGATTTAGTATATTTATACATTCCTGTTTTTCCAAGAGGACATTGTAAAAAACTCTCCAAACTTAATAAAGGTCCTTTTAAAGTTATACAAAAAACATCTAATGTAAACTTTAAAATTCAACATGTAAATGACACAAAATATTCAGTTGGTGCACATTGACAGATTAACAAAAATTCCAGAAAGAGATTCTGTGTTCTTTTCTTGTGCACAATCTGATAATTCAGCAAGTAATACATGTCATGAGAATGATATAATTCCAACACAAAGATATAATTTACGACAAAGGAAAAACTAGAATGACATTTTTTTTATTTTATTGTTGCGCAACATATTTTTTTTTAAGTGTATAATTTTTGTATGTGTGTATTTGTTATTGATACATTGCAGAATGCTGCAAACTGGATTTAATTGATGTTGATTTAAGATAAAATTTGTTGCTATTGATATTGCAGATTACTGCAGGATTTAGATGGTGATTGAGAAAAGATTAATTTGGATTATATGAATTGATTATATTTATAGAGAGATATATAGTTACTTATTTATTGTTATTGAGAGTGCAGATTTCTGCAAATATTTGATTACGTGGTCCATGACATGAGTTCTGATCACATATGTTGATATTTTTTGGTATATATTTGTTGTCGTTAAAAGTATTAGAGTTCTGCAAAGATAAAAGTGGCAGTGTATATAAGATAACTTCAGAATACAGATGATATTGTTTGGTTTTGAATGGACATGAATAGATACTTGTGTCTTTGAAATTTTAGTATATTATTGTTACTTATTGATAATAATTGTTATTGTGTCAATTGTCATTTGACACTTCTATTGAAATTTTATTTATTTTATACAACTTATGTACATTGTTTTATTTTTTTAGATCACTCTATTTACACTTTTTTTTTCTTTCCAGCTGGTATTTATATTTTGTAGTGGAAATGAGAGTTGTTTCTCATTGGTTATTCAAGGTACCTTTTCAAAATTCAATGTTTCGATTCTTTGAAAACTATTTGGCTGGTCCAATGTTTTCTTAAAAATTTATTTTTATTCATAGCTAATGAGAATCAATGTCAAATCCTCTACCTTTACTTTTGTCTACACAAATTTAGTGATCTGATGTACAAAAATTTATTCATTATATAATTCTCTTTTAGTTTATAGTTTGTTAACAAATTGTTTATTCCGAAATAGAGGTTGAATTCGGATAAAAATTGTTATACTTAAATTGGTAACTTCTGATAGATATTTTATTTTTATTATCAAAAATTTTTCATTTTTCAAATGAAAAATTTTTGGGGGATAGGTGGAAGGAATGTGTTGGGTTGCTTTAGAATTTAGGTAATTTGGAGGTTTGAAAATTTACTTTTATTTCTTTTTCCCTGGCTCAATATTCTTAATTTGGTAATATTTAAATAATATTTATTGACTTTTTCATTTATTCTTTAATTAGAATATTTTTAATCATCTAAATTAATTTTCTTTATAATATTCTTAGTTAAAAATGTTCCATTCCTTAAATTAATATTACTTTTGATTTGTAAATTTTAAAAATTATTTATTTATTTGATTCCCCTTAAAATTCCCTTTAATTTGATGTCTCATTTTCCCATTTTGGTTAGAAATTCCGTTTGTTCTACAGTTTCAAGTTATTTCCATGTCTCACTGTAATTCAAAAATTTCAGTTGCGGCCATTTTCGGAATTCTGTTTTGCGGGCTTTTTACTGCGATTAAAGGCGCCACCTAAGCGTTTTTCGCGCCCCTTTGGAATTTGGGATTTTTTTAATTGGTTCGCGTTTTTTTCGGATCGTCTGCTCTCGGAATTAAGAGTATTATTTTGGCAATTCTAATTTCGGTAAGCGAATTTTAATTGCTGCCGTTTATCTAAACTCGCCCTTTTGCCGCAAGTATAAATACGCGCGCAGAACTTTTCAGTTTCAGTTTTTTGTTGAAATCCTTCGTTGTGGTTAGCGCGAGAAGCGCGTTGTTTATTTTCGAATGGAACTTATGTTCCACGCGACCTTTTAATGGAACGTTAAGTTCCTCGCGTTATTCTTTTTTTTTTTCATTAGTTGTTTTAATTTAAATTATGCATTTTTCAAGCTTTTATCGCGGAATTCGCGACGTAACTCTCCAGAAAAGTACGTGGTGAAAATTCCTTATGCGAGCTGCGTGAACGTAGTTTCTGACGAGGACGGCCGTTCTAAAAAGATCCGAGTGTTCCAGAAGTAGTTGTTAGGTCTGATCTCCTGAGTTTGCAATCCTTTTCAAGAAAATGCTGAATCCTCTCCTGTTTCAAGTTTGGGTGAATTCCAGAAAACCAGTGTAGTTTTATTCCTGTCAGCTCAACTATTAGAACTTTTTGTCTCCAACCAGTGCAGCTCTAATGATTGGTACTTCGCCCCCCCCCATGTCTGATGACCCAGCTGGTGAATATTACTGTTATATTTAAACTCCTAATTTCTTAAATTCTCAATATTTTTGAAATGCATTTAATCAAAATTTATTCTGTAAATTTAAAATTCTAAAACTGTATTCTGAGAGCAAATTTCTAAACCTTCATAATTTTTAAGAGCCTGGATTAAATTCTAAAATTATTTAAATTTAATATTTTTGTTAATGATTTTTTGATGGAATTTAAAATAGATTGTTTTGAGTAAAGTTTTATGCTAATTCCTTAATTTTAACCAAGTTGATAAATTCTAAAATTCTAATGTCTAAAATTCTAATGTTAATTCTTCCTGAGTTGCCTGCCTGTGAGCAGTGTTTTTTGTATTTGTTAATTTGAAATAATTGAAGTTACAATTTAATAAACTAATTTTCTTTAAACTAAATATTATGTCTTCATTTATCTTTTTTAAACACAGCAGGTTTTATTCTATCTGTCAAACACAACAGGTGTATCGTAGTTTCCTCTTTTTAACAATAGAAAAGGAGGAAATGAGGGGCATTTTAGATAAAGGTGGCTACGATTTAGCCTAACGAATTAGGTTTTCATGAAAAGTGTAAGGAATATTAAAATAAATGAATAAACGACGTGCATAACCAACGCATGGAGTCCATTCGATCTAATTTGAATGAATCTCTTTGAGTAGTCATCTTATAATTTGGTTCGTTATAATTCAATTTATTTTGCTCTCCAACAGCAGCCTCCGCGTCGACGTAACAACAGGAACAGACAGTGAGGTACTTTCTGCATTCTATGACAGAGATCTCACATAGTGCTGCTACCGTGGAGTTAGAAAGAAGTTTCTGTGGATGAAACGCTCAAAAATGCCATAATGCTTTCACAATGATGCCTGGGTAGTAAAGTAGCTGCTATTGTTAGTTAACACAATAGAAAGGCGTAGGATTTGTACTTTGGATCATTTTTAAATGAAGAGTTCCCTCATTATGAGTATAATGTACCAGCATTTTTTTTTATAGCTGTACGGTAAGGTACATAATATAAGGAGATAAAAATAAATGGAAAGGTAAAATAATTTTTAATACGTAAGAATATTCTTTATTTTTTTCAGTTCTACTTTGTATTGCTGCGCTCATCATTTATTTTTACAAAATGGACAGTTTAAATGAATATTTTAGGCCTTTTGCCATACAATCAGGGCTCCCTATCTTATCCCAGCGCCACCTGAACGATTGTCTCAAACGATTCGGACGTTTTCTTAACATGAAGTTTTACCTCCATAGCTACTACCGTTAGCAAATCTGTCGTTATAATACCTATTATCAGAGCTTAGGTGGAAAGTGCTTGCACTTTGTTGGATGGCCTGAAAAGAATCATGTCAAATATACTCACGCGTGGAAGTAGATGTAGAGGAGGAGGTGGTGGTCGGAGGCGGAAGTGTGGTGGTCCTCCTCACCCTGAGGGTCGCCGTCGCCGAGACGGGCTCGGGCAGGACGACGTTTCCCGCCCTGCACTCGTACACGCCACGGTCCAACGTGCGCGCACGACGAATCACCAGCCTGGAGGTCCTCCTGCGAAAGAGCGGCACACTTAGCAACAGAAATGCACAAAGAAGCGGAGCTCACCCACTTCACATTTCCTCCCCTGTTATTTCAAACATTTGGGTCACGGTCAGAAATCCGTGGTCGTCCAATGGGGTGTCCAGAGTCCACGGGACGAGCTCCAACCAATGCGTACGTGACGGCAATCCATCTTACTAAATGTTAAACACGCTTGCATGCCATACATTCATGCAAAATAAAATTGTACGTCTGCGACTCATCTAAAGCGTTTGTTTTGCGTATTTGTGCTCGACGAGTGTGGATTCGAATCTTCACAAGGTTGACTTAAAAGAGCTTTTGGGAAGTTTTAACTCCTTCTCTTACCTCCATGGTTTAAATTATTTAAATATTGTTTCTTTTTACTCTGTATTATTTAGGTTGATTTCTCTGTTTGTTTGGGTCCAATCTTGAAATCAATTCCTACCAAGCCGATATTCTAGAAATTCTACAGGTATTTGCAATGACAATATAGCATTTCATCTAACTGGAGCGGATCCCTTCCCCGGAATCTACCCCTCCCCGGGCGTATTTTACACTGTTTTATTTTGATTGGTTTCTCTGTTTGGGTCCAATCTTGAAATCCATTTCTGATCCATTTCTACCGAAACTATAAAATTGTGCGTGCTATTAAAGGAGCACACTACAAAGTGTGCTTATATATTTTTTCCAGAAAGCTAATGACCGTTCCTTCTCATTTGTACAAGTTGAACATCAGGGTCCAGGAACTCGAGTAGTAGTAAGACATTCCACCTTGGACCCCCTGTGCAACAGATTTAACATTGAATGATTGCAAAGGCGTAAGTATCGGATGGCCTTATTTCCCGGCTGGCGTGAGACCGTAGATACCTGTATCTACAGGTAGAATCTGGTCTACCTTCCTAGGAATAGTCATCGTCATCAATGCCCACTTTATAAAGGTGGATGCCTCCTTAGGAAAGTAAAAGGCCTATGGTTTTAGGAAGCAAAGGTCCAATTGGACCTTTTTATATATTGTAGGGTAGACATTGTGTGTGAGGATTTTATTCAATCCTGTGAAGGATTTCTGTTGACGTGCAGTGCGAACACCGCAGACGAAAGTTACGAAACGGGAAACCATCCCTATCGATACAACTCTCATTTCAGTGCGAACTCTATTCTCTTTAAAGACATCGCCAAGAGACTGCGGAAGAGACGAACAATATCTGATAGCTTTTCTGTATTCATCCAGATTTGGAAGTGCATTACAATAAAAGAAGATGAGGGTGAGTTCGAGCGATCAAAAAAAAGGCGACTATGAACAAAGGATATGCTTTACAGAGAAACGCCACGTGTTTGTGTGACAGAGAGATTACAGGACTGTTGTTGTCGGCTTTCGAATGTTATGTATGTATTGGAAGGGGTTCAAGTCAGAACAACTAGGTCTATTTGTTTCCAATAGTTGGTAAAGACGAATCTGAACCTTGAAGCCAACTATCCGATAACATCTTTTCTGCCAGGTTCAGTTTCGATTCTTTTGCAGAAGCTGGAAAGAAAAAAAATGTCATATGCCTTTGCCAAATACAATCCAGAATCGCTTATTCTGAGCTAGTTCGCAAACAATCATCCGCCATAACATTTTCAAAAGATAGGCTCTAGATTCGCAGAAACTCTCTCAATAATTAAAACAGCGATCTTCGTCGGGCATTGACGACAGTAATCTCCATTCTGAAGCATTAAAGATAGCCATCCATCTTTGACAGAAGGTGAGATGGAAAAATTCAAACTGCGCATCTCTCACGCAGACTACGTGTTAGTTATTTTAGCAATGATTAAAAAAGTTTAAAACATTCTGATTTTTTTAAAATACGTAAGCTAAGTTTTTCATGCATTAAAAAAATGAATGATTAAAGTATCCGAACCAATGTTTAGCTGTATGACATAGAAACATCAAACAGTTCGTCAAACAGCACAACTGCCAAAATTCAATGTAGAAAGGAAGTCTTAACAAAATTTTATGAAAACACCCTTATCTGTCATAAAGAAAAAAAAGGTAAACACACTAGTAGTTAACACGTTAAGAAAAAAATTCACATTTTCCTTTCTTTCTATAGAAGATAACAAAATATTCTGGATTGTATTATATAAAAAGAATAGCTAGAAGTTTCTTTTTGTATAGACTGCTATAATATTTGAAAAAGAAATTTTATCAAAAACTTATTAAAGGGTAAGCAATGGATGCTTTAAATGTTGACATCCCCAAATCTCAATAGGTCGGTCGTTAAGCTTTTAGAATGTGGCAATACCAAAAACATTAGATGTTAAAGAAAAGAAATGCTATAAAATTATTTTTACGATATTGTTTAGAAATTAACACGGTAGTGACAAAACATGGAATTAAGTCAAAGGGATTTTTGATCTATGATTGATATGACTTTTGACAAGGACCCAAACTGTCTCCGCGGAGTAAGAGCACGTCAAATAGGTGGGTCTGCAAGTCCTTCCGAGAGGTGTGGTAGGGAAGGAGAGTATGCCCCCCGTGGATGGGTTTCGGTCTAAATCGGGGCTGTCCAAACAGAATTCCATGTTGAACGTAGGAGTCCCAGTGATGAATTTCGTGAAAGTCGACTCCGAACTCCTGTGACGTCAGAAAACATGAGTGCTGTGCAACAAGTGATCGTATATTGACGATCATATATAATTCAGATCGTATATTGACGTTTGTGATTTTCTGAGACCATAAGGGAACACCATCGAGAGTGACGCGATTCAATTTTATATTTTAATAAACGTCCATAATTTTGGGCTCTTATTTAACCTCGTTCGATACTCCATTTAAAAAAAAAAAATCCAACCCATTCAAATAAAAAACAAACTGCATTATTGATCTCACGCTAATATATAAAGTTTTAAATACTGGAGCCTCTTTTGTTTACCCCATTTAATAATTTTTAGATAAAATCTCTTGTTCAAATATCACACATAAAGAGGAACTCCTAGCTCTATTTTATGAATGTTTTCTTCAGGAAAAAGAGGATTTCTCTCCTGTCAGCTACTTATTTCAATTGAAATTTTATTTAATACTTATCGCACAAAAGTAACAAAATAGGCATTTCATTTTATTAAAAATAGGGCATTTCTCTCAAAAGTTGGAGTTTCCCTGCTTTACTATGGCATTAGGGACTCCTGGATTTGGAAATCTCATTTGACTTCATTTTTTACTGTTTTAACGTTTAATATATATAACATACTCGTCTATATTGCTTTGTATATTTTATACTGATAAACTGGAAGTCCCATTTTATATTGTTACGTTTCCTCTTTATGTGTCTAGAAATATTGCATACGTGCTAACAATATCAGCGCGTTGAGATTTTTTATGAAAAATATTGAGGTACAACCACTTTGGGGTAGAATAAACATTTTTATAAAACAGTTTTGGTACTTTTTCGTGTTTGCAATGTGCATGGACCCTGCTCCTAAAAAACACTGAACAATTATTAACGTTATGAAATAATATACCTTAAATGAGGCACTAAAAATATGAAAAAAACTTGGTAACTTTGCAACGTGTAGGTAATTTGACATGTATACCGTAAAATGTAATGGACTGATATTGAACCCATTGCAAAGAAAAGGTTCATGCGCTCATCCATGCATTTCACATATTGCAAGTCAGGATTCTAAAATATCGATGGCTGTTTTCCTGATTTTCCTCTCATTTTGACGTCTGTATGGGTAAAATTCTCGTTTCAAATTCACTTTCACACATTCGTGTCACTCCAAGTCAGTGGTTGGAAAAACTACTTTATTATTGTAGTGATCTACAACTACATTATAACACATGTCTTTAACTACAACTACCCTTTTTTTAAAGGAGTGACTACAAACTACTTTTAAAATGCAGTCACTGCATAACTACTTTTATAAGACGAATTTTGCCACAGCTTCAATTTTCCCGAAAAGTTGAGGATATGGGTATACTGTAGTTATTTAACATACTTATTCTGAATTATTAAAATTGACTTACTAACTTACCAATCTTGACGTTTTTACCCACTTATGAAAACAGTGAAATAAGCATAAAAGTATCAACTTTAAAATCAAAGACAACCCAAAATAGGTTTAAAAGTCCTTTAATAAAATCTTTCCTCGACGCGCAGAAATGACTGATGAAGGGCATTGTGATGCCCGAAAGCGCTTTGGCAGTGCAACTTTGTGAGTCGAGTAAAGGAGATTTTATTAAAGGACATATAAATCTATTTTGGGTTGTCTTTGAATTTAAAGTTTAATGAAAGTGGACGTGCATCCATTTTATTTATCAAAAGTATAAAATAAAATAAAAGTAAAAACTAGTTATTCAAAACCATGTTTGTTTATTGTTAGCAGAATTTGCATCTCAAAATGGCAATCAGATAAGCGGGATTTTTCGGGACATAACGCTTTTGAATATATCCATACAAAAAATCAACTTCATGAGGCAATAGCCTTCCAAACCCTGCAGCCATTCATCGTTCATCGTTGCGCAGAACACTCCATTTCGTACACACGTAGAAAGGGTGATCCCGTGCTATGTAGAATGGCACCTTGTTTGTTTACTTAAGTAACGTTAACAGTACGTCCAAACTCGATACAAACGAGTGCTTTATCGTATCGCGCTACTCTACGTATTTTTAAAAGTAGCGCGTTCCACTCCAAACCACGAGAAAAAGGAGTGACTACTTCCAACCACTGCTCCAAGTCCATTATTACACTTCCGTTTTAATGCGAAACGGATAAAGAAGGTCGTCGGTTGATTACTTTCCGCGGAATTTCAGCATTTCGGAGTTTCGGGGCCGAGATCCCGAAATGCGGAATCCCAGACTTATCATCCCCAGCAGGAGGAATGTTAAATAGTATGAAATGCGGAAAATGCCATTTAAGTGTCATTGAAACTCTTGGCGAAGACTATAGAAGGGCCTATAGAAGGTCACGCACTCTATAAATTTGCAGACAATACAAACTGTCACAGAACGAAATGTCTACACGGCCGCGTGTCTCTCTAAACTGAGATCTTTTTTGGACACTGATACTGAACCACCCGAGAAAAGAAATCGAAATCTCAACTGATTCGTAACCCAATCATGGCTTGTTGTTGCAAATGGAGCCGAAACGAGGGTGTGCTAGCGAAACATGAGACGTCCCATTTTTCAAACAAAGATGTCGGACATTCCTCCCGAGGACGACTGATAACGAAGCCGTGCGAGAGAAAAATGATTCGGTAAAGAAAACATGGTTTGAAAGAATGCGGCAGATGCCAACTGAAAAGTATTACCTTTTTGTTTTGACCCGTATGCGACTCCTCGTGGTGATCTTCCGTCCGTCCTTGTACCACTCGACCCATGGAATGGGGTTGCCGGCCAAATGACACTGAAACCGAGCCCTGCTCCCTTCCTGCACCTTCACGTTTTGAAGACCTTCGAGGCTCGGGGGCTTGGCTGAAAACAGACAGAAATATCCGTTTCATTCACTTTCATTCAATAACATACCAGAAAAACTTACAGTATAGCTTTGCCAGAAAAATTCTGCAACCCAATACTTTGTTTTCCGTTTCTCGACGCCATCTCTATATCTATCTCTATATCGTGATATTTCTAACTGGGGAGGCTGGGCGATGGGCGTTTTCACTTTCGTATTATAAGTGAAATTTATTTTAGAATTCACACTTTTAATAAGTTTCATTTCCTTGGTGAATGAAATAAAATAATTTTACATAAAAATGCCGAGAGGGAATGAAATGCGTGGTACTTTAAAATAGGTTACAAAAGAAGGTAAGATAAATACGTACAAAATAGAGTAACATTTTAAACGTTTTCTTATTTCATAGAATTCCCTCGAACATTCAAGATAATAAAGACGATCATCAAGTTAGACGATGTTGTACACTTTATGCTTGGGTTTTTATTTTTATTTCTTGAAAGTTCAATAGTTCGATGTGTTTGTTCCTGGAGTCACCCTGCCTCCGCTGTTATTGACTACGCACAGATGGTTGGCACCGTCCCATCGAGGTCCCTAGACAGTGTTCTCTTAACCTTGTCTTCCCAGTACATATCGCGGAAGAAAGCTAAAATAATGTTTCAATTTCCAGTCACTTTCCAAAATGGCCAAGAAAAAAATGGAAAATAAGATCGCTTCTATTTCGAAATAAATATTTTAACGCGTTGAATAAGAACGTGAATTTAAAAGGGGGGGACGGGATTTCGCAGTCATACAAAATGAACAAAAATACTTCCGACACTATAATTAAAACACGCGGTACAGGTCCACTACAGTAAAGTGGAAATACATTTCAAACAGGCTTTAAAAAACGTCCCTTTTCCTATGCAACTTATTTTACAATGAAGGCAGGATGTAGAAGTTCTACGAAAGAATGCATTGATTGTTGAATTTGTATTTTGGACGCTTTTGCGGAAGATAAAAAGATGTAAAACTCGCATATTTCCCGCCACTCTGAATGGATAATGATCAATATGGATAGCACCCGCAATAGAGTTCCTATATAAATATTTTAATAATGAATCGTTGACTTAGCGTCATTTTTGCGATTGGGACGATATTTTTGACACTTTCGGACAAAATATCGCCAAGATGGCAATATTTCGTTCAATGAGTGGTCCATTACGTGAAAATGATCTCCAGGTGTTGCACACAGATGATGAGAAGATCATTTCTTATAAATGACTGTTAGATGCAGGGCTGTCCTGGAGAAAATTATTGAGAATATGCGGTGCTGTTTCATTTAAAGAGTATTGAAATTGCGGGGTTCCAAGGGGCGTGATGAAAATTTTTGAATCATTTAGGCCATATAATTGCCATTTTTAAGCTCATAAATCACTTTTTCACAATATAAATAACTTAAAGCTTAACAGGACATATATTAATATATATATATATATATTAGAAAAATGCACAGCCTTGATCAAAAGTATTAGGCACCCTACTGAAATCCATTTATTTTAAACTATTAATGTGTTGGGGTAAAATAAAAATGCAAAGATTGAAAATAATCAATTTTATTGAAACTTATCAATATTTGGTTGGACCTCCTTTCGCCTTTATGACGGCATCCATTCTTTTAGGCATAGTGCGTACTAACCTACTGCATTTCTCTCTCGGTATCTTCTTCCATTCCTCTTGCAATATGAATTTCAAGGCTGTTTCTGAAGTAATGGAATGCTTCCTGATCTTGCATTTGAGAAAAGCCCACAACTGTTCAATGGGGTTGAGGTCTGGAGACTGTGAAGGAGAATGTAAAAGATGTACACCATTTTCAATGAACCACTTCATAGTCACAGTGTGACAAGTTGAATTGTCTTGTTGGAGTCGGATCCTATCCATGTTTGTATCGCCGAAAATGCGTGAAAAATATGCTTGCAGTGTTGTTTCTAGTACATTTATGTACGTCAAAGAGTTCATTCGTCCCTCACAGATGTACATTTCGCCCACACCGTCGGCTGCCATGCATCCCCGAATCATTATGGCGCCACCACCATGTTTCACAGTGGGCACTATGCACTCTTCCTTATATTCCTCACCTACACGTCTCCGCACATAAGACACATCAGGTGTTCCAAGTACCTATAGTATTGAAATGATTTTAATGATTTTACTAATATCCTAAAGAGCTTTACAAAAAAGGTTGCTATATTGACAATTTCACGCTAGTTTTGAATAAAACAAGTGAAATGAAGTACACCTGAACATTTGATTCATCAGACCCCAGAACTTTCACCCAATCTTCTTCAGTAAAATGACGATGTTTAGAGCCCATTCCAACCGTTTCTTTTTGTTTATTTCGGAAATCCATGGCTTCTTCCTGGCCTTGCAGCCTTTTAATGCAGCTTCTACAAGCCGTCTTCTAGTGGTTGGAGCAGAGATTCTTTTTCTTGTTGCGTCTGACAATTCAGCAGATAATTGAAATGAAGATTTTCTTCGATTTTTCAATGCAAATCGTTTCAAAAGTCGGCCAACCCTAGGTGTAGTGATCTTTTTTCTCCCACTTCTTCGACGATTTAAATGACTACCAGTATTCTTAAGACGTTTGCACCGCGCATCTCGAACATTTCACTTTTCTGGCAATTACACATTTTCTATTGCCTTGTTCGTATAAAAATTGAATTTTCAACCGCTGTTCGTTGCTAAGCTCCTTATTTCTCGGCATTTTATACAGACAAGACCTCAAATTTAGATGAGATAAGCAACAATCGAGTGCACGTGTACAAACCAGCACAGCGAATGCAACCGACTTCTTCCACAAAAACCTGGAATTTCCAGTTATCATCTTGGAAATGTTTTATTGGCTGTCAGTTGAAATGACGTCTGGATTTTCATTTTAATTTCCTACTACGTAAGCAGTCATAAACAAATGAGGTGATTTCAAGTAACACACCCGCAGTTAAAGTAGAAAAATTAGGGTGCCTAATACTTTTGATCAAGGCTGTAATAATAAAAAAGTCAAGTAATATTCACATCCCCATAGAAGCAAAACCACGGCCATAATGCAGAACAGCACCGGTTCAAATTCGATGATTAATCAGAATTAAATTCATCTTCAGGTCTGAGTATTTAATTCTAATTCACCCAAACAAATGCCTGTTTCAAATTGAGCAATAGTACATTACTATAAATGCTCAAACTCAGACTACAGGCATCAAAGGATGAAAAAATGAAGATAAGAAAATTTGGATTACCATGTGGCATGAACCCTTCTTCTTTCACCACGTGTACACGCGATCAACCTCAACAACTTAAATTATCTAGAAGCACCGGAATGAACAAATCGAAACACAACCAGGTAGGCAGTACGAACGTCCACAGCGAGACTCCCACACCCGTCCAGTGAGTCAGAGCAGGAGACAGCACAATTATCCGTATAAGCAAAAAAGAATATGAACATGAAGCAGAGATGAAAATTCTTACTAAACAAGAAATTCATTGAAGAAATGGATAATCGAGTCGAGAATGCCACTATACACCATTATATGGGCTCTCAAATCGTCATTTCAAACTGGCTAAAGTTACAATTTTTTTTAGCGAAAATAAAATTTAAAACATTAATATTAATCTATCTTATTTGCCACTATAATTGGGAAAGTTTTCTTGGATGTTATCGAGTGGAAGTTGATACACTGAGTTAATAATTTTAATAACGAATTGGGGAGGATATGCATTATTAGTCGCTGTATTCAATAATTCAATAAAATGTGCTAATTTATAATTTTCATCACAAATTTTATTGATTCTAAGAACCTGGTTTATTATAATATTTCTAAAAACAGATATATGCAGACAAGAGTCAAAATGTTGAATTTTTGATGTATTAAATTTAAAATTCTGTCGTTTATCATACAAGTTTATAACCCTATTACAATTTTGTAAATTTAAATCTAAAAAGTTTGCAACATTAGAGTCATTACTTGCATCTAATTGTAAATTATTAGGATAAAAGTTAAATAATATATAAGGTAAGTAACCGAAATATGGGCACTACACCTAATATGCTGTAAAAAGACACAGATATTCCTCAATTATCTCTCTCCGATATTTTAAAAAGACCAACAGAAAAAAGGCTTTAAATTATCGAGCTGTATTTTAAAAAGACCAACAGAAAAAAGGCTTTAAATTATCGAGCTGTATTTTAAAAAGACCAACAGAAAAAAGGCTTTAAATTATCGAGCTGTATTCAAAACGCTCGATTCATTCGTGAGATACACACACAGAGACATCGCCTGAAAACGGTCGATTGGAATTCGGGGATGCTTGAAACGTGTTCGTCCGCCGAAAACTGGACTTTTCCCTATACATTATACCATGTATACAGAGAACGTGAAAATGGGTTCTTCTCGGGACGATGCGAGGAAAAGGATGCGCTTATGTTATGCATTGGATGGACGCCCCCTCGGCGAGGCGGTGTTTCAAACAGACGATGCACACGCTCTGTTCCGTAAAAGAAATCCAATCCGGATAATGGGACGTGGGACAGCATCCATACCATAAGCATGACTATTGAAGTCACATTTAATGTGAAACCAGGGCCGATCCTAGAGTGTCGGCCGCCCGCGTGCAAAGACCTATGTGCCGCCCCTCTAGAGAATTTTTCATATTTTGACTAATACTTAACGTTGACGTTATAAATTCATCTACCTGTATAAGAGTAAAATGTAAAACATTAATAAAAATGCAAATAAAATTTGAAGTGCAAAACTTTATTTTTGGGCCAGCTAATAGGTTATAATAGCGACAAAATACTTTAACAAAATATTAAACAAACAAAAATATTACCTTTAAAATAAAAATAGACATTTTATAATTAGAAATGCAAAACAACAGTATTTACTCAGAAAATATAATCTAATAAAAAAAAAAGTACTAAATCATAAATCTCGTGAAACGAAAAGTATATAAATCAGTCCTTCTACAAAGACTACCTAATAATTAACTATAAAATAACTTTTCTGGTTTTCTGAGAAGTAAATTTGTCAATAATTTCGGTGAAATCAATTTTTTCAGAGATTTCGGATTCAATAGAGATGATGCCCAAATCTGAAAGCCTTTCTTCTGTCATATTATTTCTCAAGTAATTTTAATAATTTTTAATTTACTGAAACTTCTTTCACCTTCTGCCACAGAAACAGGTAAGGTTAAAAAATTCTTATTGCTAGAGCAAAATTTGGAAAACAGGGAATGAGATCATTTTTGACTATAATTTCTAATATCTCAATTGGCTGTTTTTTACCTGGAAAAATATCTTTGAATGAAGTTATTGTCGCATGGTAAACCCATGATCCAATATTTTCGGGGATGCGATCTAGAGTTTACGTATTTATTTTGGGGGTCAGCCTTTTCGTTGGCCAGCTGCACTCGAAATAGAAAACAGGAAGTCGGTTAGTGTTCTTTAGGTATCATATTTTTACCGAAAGATTTAACGTTTGTCCGTTTACGGGCGGATCATAGGTCTGGCGGGCTATTTGAATTAGTGCCCGAAAGCATATCAGTTTCGCAGGGGCCTGAGAAGGGGCTTTTTTGTTTCTGGAGGTCTAAAGTCAATGGCGATGCTTTGGGGTCGAGGGATTAAGACCCAGAATCCAATGAGATAGTTGTATTTGCCTCAGGGGCGTGTTTTAAAATCTTGGAGAGAGAGAGTTTTCAGAAATTTGAAAAAAGGAGCGAGGAGAATGAACTAGGACTCGAAGGCGAAAAGAGCCCCTTTTTAAGTACGTTGGATCCTGAAGGATGAGAGACCGCAACTCGGCCAGTGATGTTGGTGAGTTACCCATTTGGGACTTTTTGCCAACCTCTTTTTTGTTCGACCTCTCTCTCCGTGTTAAGGATGATTAATTATATCATAGCGATGTTTTTATCTTAATTTTTATTTACCATTTTTTCCAGTTTAGTCTGTGAGACTATATACACTTTTGTATTATTTATTTTAAATTGGTATACATTCCATTTTGAATATGGGGAGTGGTCTTTTAAATATTTTGAATCAATGTTATGTAAATATTTATATAGTGTAAATAAATTAATGTTTTATATATACACACGGCCATTTTCTTCTTCTCGCTCTAACAGGGCGTGTCCTAAAAGAAGTAGCTACCTTAGGACAGTTATTTCATTAAAGGGTTGTATACCGTCTAAATCTTTCACAATGCTTCCTTCCTTCTGTACCTGTAACTTAATATCTAAGTCCATGCAGGCTTTCATGAGATCATCATTAGAAATGTTATGAAACTCATACAGAAAGCAGAATATTGAATGGCACTCAGATAATAAGGTAAATCTTCGATTTACCGAAGAGATCGCGTGATCAAGAATTGCAAAATAGAAAGCAGTCTTGAATTGCTGGAAGGGATTTGAAACTGGTTCATCACTGCCCTCGTAATCAATTAAACGGACCTTTTTCCTGAGCTTCGACATGGGAAATTTGGGATCAATACCTAAATCTCTAGAAAGTGTTGTGGCTGAATCGACAAATATTTTAAAATTATCGTCAGATCTTTGGGAAACTAAATATTTTTTAAGATTATCTAAGCCTTCAATGTATTCCGCGATGTTTAATTTAGGATTTTGAAGCATTTTACTCAATACATCAATTCTTGATAATAAATCATCCCAAATTAAAATTGAACACAAAAATTTAAACGTTTCAAGACTTTTAATTATTGATTCAGCACCCATTTTTGTTTCCGTGTCTCAGGTGGTATCTTCAATTAAGGCATTTAATGCGGTAATAATGTTTTTTAAGTCTTGTTTTAGAGGTCTAATAGCATTGATACGACTTTCCCACCTTGTTTCACTTGATGGCTTTAAAGTTAGACTTTTCACGTGTTTTTTTAGTAAATCCCATCGATATGAGGACGTAGAAAAGTAATTATATACCTCTTGTACCATATAAAAAAACAGAAATTTCACCACTGGAGCTGGCAGCGTCATCGACGACGAGATTTAATGCATGAGCCGCACACGGCACGTATAATGCTCTAGGATTGATATGGAGAATCCGTTTCTGAAGCCCTATATTTTTCCCCTTCATGTTCGATCCATTGTCGTAGCCCTGACCCCGTATATCTTTAATTTCGAGCTGCAGACTAGGTAATAGCTTCTCTAATAGAAAATTGCACAGACCTTCTCCAGTGGTATTAGTTACTGGAAAAAATCCTAGAAAAAATTCTAAAATATCTACCTTACCATCAGTAGTGTTCACACATCTAATTACAAACATTATTTGTTCTGTGTGGCTAATATCTGGTGTAGAGTCGAGAATTATAGTGTAATATTTGGCTTTTTTGATAATGCGTGTTATCTCATTACGAATAGATTCGGCTAAAATATTACTTATTTCATTTTGAAAATGCTGCCCTAAGTAGTGTGGAATACGTGTTTTGTTATCTTTATTTACTGGCATTATTAAGGTGTTCTGAAATAACTGGATCAAATTTAGCCAACATCTCCACTGCCTTTAAAAAATTACCATTATCTCTATGATACAACTTCGTACTAGTTCCTCTGAATGCCAAATTTTGACTGGCTAAAAATTGTACTACAGCAATCATTCTTTCAATGATGGCGCGCCATCGCTTTTTCTCTCGATTTTAAACATTTTGTTTTTCCGCGTCAATAGTACAATTTTTTTCCAGCCTCGTCTTTATTTCGCACCACGATCTTATAGTGTTTACGTGTTTTAGAGTATTTTCATGTTTATTAAGGTAATCCGAACAATGACGACAATCTGAAAAGCCAGTACTTACAAGTTGTGTTGAACTATCTTTACCAAACAATTTACATACAAAACAAAAAATACGATTTAGTTTTATGGAATATCAGAGCCACGTGCGATTTATTTTCTCCCCGTTCACTGAAGTTTTGTTATAATATAAACAGCTAAATTTTCTGCCACCCTCATCGACCGGAAATTTAAAATTTGCTACTTGTTTGGGACCATGTTCTACTAATAAATCAATATTTTTTTCGTTAAAATGTTAGGCCAAGAATATTGCGTTACCTTCATTTTACTCTTGATAGTAATGCCCAAAAACTAGATAAATTGAAACCCGTTTTAGATGCATTAGTTTCAAAATTTAAATCTGTATACACTCTTGATAACTGATTTAAATCTATATACACTCCTGATTAACTGATAACTATTTTATTCAAGATAAGTTATTTTTAATACGCTAAAATTTTTAATATTTTGATAAAAGAAAATTTGAAAGAAAAATATACTTCAAATAGAAAATAAGAATTTCCTTTATTCCTGAAAATAGTAGAATGTTGTGTTGAACGGGTGATTTTTAGTGAATTTTTTTCGAGAGTTAGGCTTAGCGCAATAAAATTGCCGTCTCCTGGGAACAGTTCGAAAAAGAAGCGCTCCGTCCTTTGGGCCGCCGCAGTTCCGGAATGTCGCCGTCGCGAAAGGGTTAACTTTGCCGAAATAATTCAGCTCTAATCTACAAAGGAGACCGCTAAAATAAAGTTTCTTTTGACCATTGATCTGCGAGCCGCGTGCCGACCGTGGTATAGATAAATAAGCCGCCGCACAGTGAAACGAAACATCCTTAGGCGTCTCAAAAATATGCCCCTTGGTTATTTTTTTAGATATAAATTTAAAATTTGGTATCCTTTTCTATGCCGTATTGCCGGCTGTGCCACGAATGTGTGTAAAGAGTAGACATTAATGGACAATGGACCAACACACTGTGCACTAACATTCTATTTTTCTTAAACTATGGGACTTATTTTGATTTTTCAATAACTATTTAAAATTCAGCATATTTATTCGACTTATTATAAGTTTTAAAAAATTTTGCTTGATTGATAGAACTATATGCGGCCTGCGGCCGCCCCATTATTTTGGCCGCCCGCGTGCGGTGCACGCGCTGCACACCTGCTAGGATCGGCCCTGAGTGAAACGCAAATGAGAATAATTCTATTAGGAAGCGTCCTCTTTAGGACGGCTGAAATAGAGATACATCTCTTCTAAACATCTGGAAAGTGCTGCGTCCGACTTCGGGCTGGATACTGCTGGATCACTTTCAATTGGAATTTTAAGTTTCAATATTCAATCGCTTCTGGAGAAGTGAAATGAGCCATGAAAAGGATTTTATCGAAATCCGTTACGAATAAAGTTCATAATAAAGAAAATACCCCAAATCTCGAGGATCCATTTCAGCATAGTAAGCCATTAAAAATCACAATAACGCGTTAAACAAAAATATAATATAACGAAAATACAAAAGACGCCCGAGTCGCTCGATGTGTAGCAAAGTGTGGGGCCTAACAGAAAGCATACGCCACCCTTCTCGACGGTCGCGGTCACTTTGCCTTAGGTTCGAATGGACGTGAAAGGAACCTTTCCACAAAACAATCCAAAAGCGAGGCATTGTAAAATTCAAGTGTTTCATCTTGGAGACAGACATTCGATGAGACAGGAAGATAATCTAATCTCGAACATTTGGAAAATGACATTCAACTTTATGAAGGGGCTGCTCCGCAGACGCTCCATCCAATGAGACGCCAGAAAAGTCTGGAAGTCAACGAACGTCGCGTGACGTAGACGTGGCCGCAGACATTTTAATGGTCCCTGTCTGGGTCATTAAAATGGCAGATCATTGAGATGCTGCCCGGGGAAGTAGAAGAAGTTTTGACGCTATTTCGTTCTCTAAAATGGCAACGGGATCGATAAGACGTCGTATATACCCTCTGATAGGCCAATGTTTCACGGAAGGGTGCTGTGCCTAGGACGCAAAATGAATATACGTCTCGTTTTCAGAGCTTTAAAGTTGGATAGCGAAGCATACGTTTATCCTAGAGATATCGTATTCACACCCGAACCTATAGAGATATAGATTCCCCAAATAAAGGGAGCATGTTCGAGAGGTCTTAAAACGTGAGATCATTTTTAATCAGCATTATAAAGGAAAATCCGAGCGACCTACGGCCGCGAATGGTAATACACGCATGCTTTAAATCAGATGCAGATGCACCTGCGAGATGGGTTTGTTCATTCGAATGAGTTTAAAAGGGATTCATGTTGAAGGGGAATTTCCGGGTCGAAAGAAAGAATCAAAGTTCAACAATCTAGCGTCCATTTCCTCTAGCATGCCAACACTCCGTCTCTCAACCCGTTCTAAGATGAAACATTCCAAATATTACCCGGAAAGTTTGATCCATTCCATTTCAAGCCTCAGCGATACGAAGTGGGACGCATGAAGTACAGGATTTTCCAACTCTCAAGAATAGCTCCAAATACTTTTGTTCTGTATAATAATCCCATCCTAAGTAACAGCATTTGAAGGATTCAAGAAGTGTTTTAAGTAAACCATCAAAATATGCCATTAAAGACCGTGCTTGATCAGGCCTATATGGGTCAAATATGAAAAAGAAAAAACAAGCGAGAGTTCAAAAACGAATTCTTGATCTCAACCACCGTGCATTCTTCGTGCCGCCTCAATGCTGCTTTTGGAACTTTTCCGCCACAATCTTTCACTTATGTATATTACAAACAAGAAAGAATAGTTATGCATAAAGCATTGATTATGAAACACTTTCCAACTTCAATGCAATGCCATATAAACATCTCGAAAATGCGATGATACATTCCTATTTAAATAATTAATACATAAAATTATCACAATACTACATTAATTTATTATATTAGAAAACTTAAAACTTCATCGAAAACTTTTCCGCCACAATCTTTCACTTATGTATATTACAAACAAGAAAGATCAGTTATGCATAAAGCATTGATTATGAAACACTTTCCAACTTCAATGCAATGCCATATAAACATCTCGAAAATGCGATGATACATTCCTATTTAAATAATTAATACATAAAATTATCACAATACTACATTAATTTATTATATTAGAAAACTTAAAACTTCATCGAAAACTTTTCCGCCACAATCTTTCACTTATGTATATTACAAACAAGAAAGATCAGTTATGCATAAAGCATTGATTATGAAACACTTTCCAACTTCAATGCAATGCCATATAAACATCTCGAAAATGCGATGATACATTCCTATTTAAATAATTAATACATAAAATTATCACAATACTACATTAATTTATTATATTAGAAAACTTAAAACTTCATCGAAAACTTTTCCGCCACAATCTTTCACTTATGTATATTACAAACAAGAAAGATCAGTTATGCATAAAGCATTGATTATGAAACACTTTCCAACTTCAATGCAATGCCATATAAACATCTCGAAAATGCGATGATACATTCCTATTTAAATAATTAATACATAAAATTATCACAATACTACATTAATTTATTATATTAGAAAACTTAAAACTTCATCGAAAAAAATGAACTTCATTCAAATGACGGAATGAAATATATATTGCCTGGTTTAAACATCTCTAAAATGCGATACATTCCTCGGTAATATTTTTAAAATTATCATAACTCTACAATAATTTATTATAGTTGAAAACTTCATCGAAAACAAATGAACTTTATTCAAATGACGTCATCGAAATATAGCACGCCTGGCTCTCTCTCTATAAAAGCAACATTTCATTCATTATTTTTTTTCCATTCATTTCATTCATCGCAATACTATAATAATTTATTTTATTTAAAAACTTAAGACCATGGAGGTACAAGTAATTAAACTCTATGTTTAAATCTTCATTGAAAAAATCGTCTGGTTCTCTGTGTAATATCAATTAATATTTCATTCATATCAGCTATTATATTGCAGACTCCATGAGCTAAATAATTTTGCGTTAAAGAAATTCAGCAATTCCCATGCAACTCATCTTACATCTTGATCTGTTTACATTCTACATACGTGAAGATCAAGCTTCGTTGTTGAAATAATCAAAGTTGGATGATCATTTAAACTAAAATATATTGTAATTGCGTTGTTTCAGTATGTAGATGCACAGAATTAAAGCATAAAAAAAGCGATTTTAGGACGGAAAGAATGCTAAATATGAATTAAAAAAAATTAAATATCACGATTTTGACACAAGACGGATGCCCTATTTTATTTTGAAGTGGGTCACGTGGTCTCTTCATATACGGGGTGTAATTATTATTTTAATTTTTATTTGATAAACTACTTAATATATTTTGCTGAAATTTTTTTATATATTTTATGGGATAATTTGAATATTTTCTAAAACTTTCGAAGCGATTTGTGAATTTTAAATTCACTTAGAAAATGTTTGAAAAATGAGGTCCCATAGGGTTCAATGTGTTTCATTTTTTCAACCCGAGTTCAATCCAAAACTAATTGGAAGATATTATTCATTTATATTCCCATACCGCCTGAACAACATACTAAACAACATACTAAAACATACTAAAATATACAGACCGTCTGAACAACATACTAAAATTTCATTTTGATTGTTGTTCAGTCATTTCAGTCATTTCAAAGGCAGTTATTCAGTCATTTCAGTCATTTCAAAGGCAGTTATTCAGTTTCAGTCAATTTCAGTCATTTTTAAGGCAGTTATCGTACTAACGGACAGACAGACAGAATGAACAAAGTCATAAACACTTTTCAACTATGTTGTAATGTGTCAAAAACAGCTTAATGAATTTTGATCACTTGGCCCATCTCTGTCGCAAGTGGAAAGAGAAGTTTTCCTGAACTCAAAAAAAATTAAAACTTATTGAAGATCCACTCTTTTTCAAGAAGGATTGTGTGGACTGGCCACACTATTGGTTAAGAAGGATGTTCTTAATTCATTGGATATTGCTTCTATTAACATCTTAAGAGAATTTGAAAAAAAAAAAAAAAAATGAGCATTTCGAAAGTTGTCAAAAGTAAACATGTTATCTTACTGTATAGATACGTCAAATACAGATACAATCTGACGTATCTATACGTGACGTAAGTACCGTGAGTAAGCCGTTAGGAGTGTAAAATCTCTAGCGCATAATACCTATTTTGTTATCAAAACATCACCGTTCGTTTCATCTACCTATAAATAAAATTGAAAATATGTATTTGTCTCATCTTCACAGGAGAACGGCTGCACCGAATTTTCTGTGAATAGCCGTGAAATAGTCTCACTTAAAACTGGGTCCATGTTTCGAGTTTCTAGAACCGGGGTTATCGAGATATTAGTATAAAACGAACCTCCCGTAGAGATAGCATTATGCAGACGAAATTTGGATAGCCCGTGTATTTGAATAAAATACTTCATGTCGCTTAGCAAAGGAGTTAAATCCAATGTATTTATTCGGCAGATCATTTTATTAAATCTTTTCTGATATTAATAATAAACAAATTTTAACGGAATTGCATTTTCGACTGGATTATATACATTAAGGTCTTTGGGTAAGAATTACGTTGCTTGCTCTCTTTACTGGGACTGATCCCAACTCATCCGTGTTGTGGCAAAAACAAATCCAGCTTGTTATCTGAATCCACAAGAAATCAGATAACGGCGGAGACATCCAAGATAAACAGTTCTGCGAAAGAGTGACCGCAAATATTTGTACCTTTTATCTCGCCACCTGTCAGATAGGGAGCCATTCATATTTCAGTATGTCTTATCTTTTCTTAGAAATGTGGGTCACATTCCGTTGGAGACAATGTATCACGAGGGGTGGACATTTTTTTATTAAATATTATTCAGGATTCACAATTGCTAATATCATGAATGGTCATTGACAAAATGATACTCTGTTATTGCTACTTAACGATTTCACACACTTATAAACCGTATCCGATTTTAAGGAAAGATCAATCACGCAAAAAGCATCGGTTATGAAACACTTTCCAACGGAAATGCCATTTTATTGAAACATCTCTAAAACGGGATCTATTCAGCGCTGCTATTTTTTAAATGATCACAGTACTACAGTCCATTTATCCTATTTAAAAACTTAAAACTTCATCGAAAAGGACAATGCTAATGACACGAAATGAACTGTATTTACATAATACGTCATCGAAATATAAATCGTCCGCATCTCTATGTAAAATTAAAGAATATTTCATTCATATCAGCTATATTCCAGACTCCAGAGCTCAATCATTTTACGTGAAAAAAACTCAGCCATTCTTATGCAACTCATCTTACAATCTCTTGATTTGTTTACATTCTGCATACGTTCGAATGAGGCTTCGTTGTAGAAACAATCAAAATTTAGGGATCCTTTAAAATCAAAAATAGTGTCATTGCGTTGGCACAGAATTTAGATACGCAGATAATACGCAAAAATAAAGCGCTTTTAGGACGGATGCAACACTCAATATAAATGGAAACAATTTTTAAACATCACGATCTTTACACAGTGAAAAAAAATGGGTCCTATTTTATTTCGCATCGAGTCATATGATCTCTTAACATCATGAGTGCCATTATTATTTTAATTTTTATTTAAAAACTACCCAACCTATTTTGCTGAAATTTTTTTTACACATTTTATGGGATCGTTTGAATATTTCCTAAAATGTTCGAAGCCCTGTGTGAATTTTAACTTCGCTTAAAAAATGTTTGAAAAATGAGGTCCCATAGGGTTCAATGCATTTCATTTTTTAAACCCGCGTTCAATCCGAAACTAATTGTGTGATGTTATTCATTTTTATTCCCATATGTTCGACAGACCGTCTCAACAACGTACTAAAATCCAATTGCGATAAAGTCATTTTTACGGCAGTGATCGTGCGAACGGACAGACAGACACGCTTTTCACCTAACCGGCCACTCAAACAGCTGCTACGAACTCTTTGGGTCAGTCGCAGGATCTGGGTTTGCAACGCTTTTCAACTATGGAAAGTGTTAGAAAGCGCTTTGAAACAAATCTGATTTTATCAAATATTTCTTTCACTTTAAAATAATTTCTGCATTTTTTAATGACGATTTCTCCGCATATATATATATAAAATATATACATTTATGCAAATGAAACATTCTATTAAATTGAATAATTATCTTACTAAAATTGTTCATGCATTATTATTTCTGCACAATCTTTTAAAAAGCGTATTTTCCCGAACTCTCACTTTTCCAATATTTAATAAATGAATACACTTCAAATGACATTCCATGAATTCTAAAAGGGATCCATTTCGAATTTTCTTTCAATGAGTCATTCAATCCCCACATTTCGTTTCGCAAATGGAAGAGGGATTGGAAATTGGACACATCCATCGAGGTAAATACAAATTGAGGAGAAAATAGAGTACAACCTTTCGAGTCCTGTGGGTGGTCATGAAGATTTTAATAACGAAGTTTTCCTTCGATTTTCCTTCCTTTCAGCTGATGTATGATGCATTTAAATCTAGTACGCACTTTTTTCTTCCATTTTTAGGACCCTCCCACCTCCCAATATCACCCTCACTTGGATATATGTCGAAATGGAATCTAGCCGCTCTCAGCATCGGTTCCAACCGTGATCTGCATTTTCGTCGCTCTCAGCATTAGGTTCCAACCGTGATCTGCATTTTCGCATTTCGGGTTGGCTGGAATTTTCAAGACTGCGTTCCAAAGATGGATGACATTTTCTTGAATTTTTAGGACAATTAACGAAAGTTTTGTAGGGTATGTTGCTCACTCAACTTTTCAGAGCGAATGTGCCGCGTATAAATGATTCCAATATTTCAGACCACCTGCTGGTGTTGTTGAAGTCGTACAAAAATGCCCCACTGTTCAATTCCAATTCTTAAGGACATAACAGAGATTTTCTCAAAAAGCAAAAAAGGTTGTACGGCATGGCATGGGCCCTGGAGTTGCAAAAGTTTGTGTGTGTGTGTGTGGGGGGGGGGGGGAATGACATAATCTATCGTCCTTAATAGGAGTAGAACGAATCCAATCGTGTTACGCCGAATTCGTGTAAAGATTCGATTCTTGAACAATGAACATCGGATGCACCCGAATCGTACGAATGAACCCATGAATCGGGCTTTTTAGTTTTGATTGAGACACACATGCAAGAAAAACGTGTCCTTTAAAAAAAAAAGGTTTGTAATTCAATTTGAAATGAAGTTCCGCGGTGGAGCTCTGTATAGAAGAGGACTAAGATCCCTTGGCACGGGCAAGAAGGCGAGGTGATAAAAAGAATGAAGGGGTCCGCTTTGTTCTGGAGATTCCGTTATGAAGACTCTGATGCACGATCATATATATAACCTGAACTGCACATAAAATTATCTGCATATATATTTCGAGAAGTAAAACTTGAATGTGACCCATACAAGAGGTGTCATGATAGGTCTGTGTGAGTGACCCTCCTCGAATCGGAGAGAGGGCGCCGATACTGTTATGAAATGCCCTTGTTAATTAATTCTTTCTAAATTTCATTTTCAGAAACGCTTTTTGAAAAATCCATTTTATTCTTTCGCATTTAGCAAATTCCAATCTAGTTTCGATTCCGGATTTTTGTTCTTAAAAATAAATTGTATTCCAACTGATAAATGGCCAAATCTTTCATCTCGCCTTCATACAGTCTCTCTTCTACGCTAGCAACCATTCGCGCTTTGATACATTATGAGGTTTCGTCATTTTCCCGCGATACATTTTTTAGATGAAAATATACTGGAATTATTTTCTGTGTCGTCACGAGCGCGCGCATTGACACAAAGACGTTTAAGTAAGAATAAAGCAATTAGTTTTTAGTTGGCGATAAAGTCCTCAAGGGGTAGGACATATTCTGCCCTTGTGGCATGATGATTTTAAATTCTTGTCCTAAATTCGTTAAGTTTGAAATATTAAAATTGTGAAATATTATTGCAAAAATATCGCGCCTTCGATAATTTAAATAGTAACTACGTATTTTGGATAATGGTGAGATATTTAATATTCTATTTCTGAAAAAGAATGTTTCGTGTTTTTCTGTTTTCCCGTGAAATTATATAATGCATGTTCATCATCTCTGGAACGAAGTGTCGTGATATATTATAGAATTTGAAGAGATGATATCATGCAAATAAAGAGATGGATATTATCTGAAGACTCTTTTATTCATCAAAGTATCCTGACTTATTATTCGACCGTTCAACACTTCCCGCATACTGCTAATTCGCCATGGCCATTTTTCCGGACATCTAGCGACATGCTTCCGATTGATCCAAACTTTCCGGAATTATGGATAACCCACACTCACCGTAGATGCTTCCTATCCAATTCAACCGCGCTGTAATTTTTCACCCTGTCGTCAACCTTCCGCCTGCAACGCCGGAGCTTCAATTATTCTTTTCGAACCACTATACCTTCGCTGCCGCTTATTGTGCCACGCCAAGGGCCCCCAATAATACCATCCATGAGTCATAATGCTACGCTATCTGGAGCGTCCACACTCTACTTTCTGATACATTCATATCTTGTATCAGAATCAATATAGAGCGGAGGATATCAAAATGGTAGAGTCGCATTTCGGAACAAGGGGAAAGTGCGTTCGGAATGAATGGGCCGAATGGACTGAATCACGACGATTCTTACTTAAAGAAGTACATCAGCGTCTATATTTCTTATTCCTAATGCAATCAGTCGAGCAACTCGCTTTATCCCATCACGTTTGTAAGTATTTAAGGGAGATCCACCCTCCCGATCCCCAAACCGAAACATTTCAGACACATTTATCTACAGAGTGGAATGTAAACTTGAATCTTTACTTAATTTGGACGGAATCCTCCGCAAATGTCTGTAGCTGAATAAGTCAGCTTTATGAGGAATCTTCCCCATTCAGGGAATAAATACAATGAGCTAGCTCCTCAGAGGGTCGAGATCGAAAATCCGTTGGGAAAAAAGTCTTCACTGAAAGTGCACTCGTTTTTCCTTTGCGCTAGTTTTTCTTCCTGAGATTCTTGAAGAAAGTCGCCTCGTGAGCATGTATGGCGAGACGCTGTTCTTCCGATAGGTTAACCCATTCAATCAGAAAAATCTGAAAATGTGTATTCAGAACGATATCAACACTCATGACATCCCTACATTTTTTTGAAAGTTGCAAGCGTGTCAAGTCGTTTAATGCATACTGGTTACAGTGGATGGCTCGCGACAGGTTGCATCATTGGACGAAGGAAAACAGTCTCATTCATATTTTCGTGGATATCTAAACCTTCTTACACAAGTACTCAAATAAACTGAGAACACATGAAGTCAGAAAATAACTCAAAAGAAAGAGCGAAAGCCTTATAAGGATCGATTCAGGATTCCAAAAGTGAGGGCTAATGAGAGAAATTGTTTTCCTTATTCGGATTGAATCCCATTTTTAGGTCAACATGTTTCAGAGAATGTAAAGAAAACAAGACCTGATTAACCAATCCACTTAGGGAAAGCACGACCCCATATGGGGGCGCCATTTTGATTTTGTGAGCATGGCCCGAGAAATTCTGTTACCGCATCACCCTGGTCAACTAACGGTTTTCATCAACAACCTGAGAGTTTTTAAACGGTTTGCCTCAACCCACATTCCTAAACCACGGTCTGTTTTATTATTCAATCAGGTGCAATACTTTTGAAATCAGTTCGAACTTAAATATTAGCTACCTTTTTTCGTTCACAGTTTAATATTTAAATATAAAAAGATATGGGCAATACACATTGGACTCAGCCAACCCAAGTATTTCTGTGTTTGCCTGTACTGCCAATATACTATTTGGCAAATAACTTGCATTAAAAAGGTATGAATCTAACTATTTGACAAATAACCTACATTTGAAAAAAAAGTGTGAATCGGAGATGCAATTTGGAGGGCCCCTTCAAATCTTTTGAAGGGAAGCCCATGTTTACCTTGCCTTTTAGGTAACCAGGCCCTGAAAGTAAAATCCTTTTTTTAATAGCATCGAAAGTGAGCGTACTTTAAAAAGTACATGGCTCACGAAAGAGTTAAAACATTTTTTAATTAAACTGCTGAAAAAATCGTAGTCCTGAAAAAGGACCGTCCTTCTGTTTTTTGACACTCGTCGTAGATTTGTGAACTAGGACACCGTGACTCTGTTTGAAAGACGGGTAAACGCAACATTTTATAAAGTCTTAATCGGCAGCTCCTCTTTTTATAGACGACAACTACCGCTTCTGATACCTTGGCAGTCTCCTTTTTGGCTCATGTTAAGAATATGTATCACAAACTTACGAATCTTTTTTTTTCTACTTTGAATCTCATTTACAGCTGTTTAAATCTAGAGATGTTCCTCGATAGGTGTTGCTGCTGTTTCTCAAGGGTGGCGTGTCTGTTGCTTTTTTTCTCGTTTCATATCCACTGTGAAAAAACGGGATGGTGCCAAATACCTCTCAGCTATTAACTAACCGTGGAGTGTCATTCTTTTTTCCGGGAGATAAAACAAATGTGTTATCTACTCGTTGCAGGATGGCTTGCTGAAAAATGACAGACAAGTCTTGGCTTCAATACCATGGCTTCAATTTCGTGTGTATCTGTTCGAGTTCCGCGTCAGAATAGCTCAGCGCGGTCTTCGACCTGTTTTGAATGGCGAGCTACATTTGAGCCAGTCAGAGACTGGCAGGACGCACATACACACGTATATATACTCAAGCATATACTCGTACGTATGCATGCACACACATGTACACAAGCACATATATATATACTATTTCATTGCATGGAATCCCCAATTTATTTTTAGTGAATGCAAATTGTACTGTTAATATAAGAGTGGAACCTCGATTGAAAGACCTGCGACACATCCCATTTCAACAACATCAACAACATCCCATTCCTTCCCGGCCGTCCAAATAGATGCTCAAGTCCACTGGATGGGTTTTCAACATCCCATTCCTTCGTCCTTGTCGTGATAAAGCATTTATCAGACATGTTTTACATGCAAGCAAATGCTCCATCGGACATTGTTGGCATGTACCGAATTTGGGTCCAGTTCAAGAGCCCCTTTTAGGAGAAAGTTCCAGAACGTTCGAGCCATCCAAGGCTGTACCAGCAGGTAGCCAATAAAATGCGACCCCTGACCCTAGCAACGGGAATTGCGAGAGCGAAAACTCCCTTCCGCACTTGGACTCCGTAGAACGAGACGGGCTTTCTCTGATCTGCTGGGAAACGGCACCGGCTCGTGCCGATATACATGCTTTTCAATTGGATGATGAGATCTAGATTGAAGAATAGTAATCTAAAGAACTATACATTTCTGCACAGATATTCGAACTCTTCATTAATTTAACGACGAGGAGAATTTTATCAATTACATTCGGACTGATGATATAAGATTAAAATCAGCGACAGAAAGAGAACAAAGTGGCTTGGAGTAGACCCACATGTTAGACCCAGACAAGCTGGCTAACAACTGCAAGTTCGCCGACCCAAAAAGTATGAGAATGACTTATCCCTACTTTTGAGGCATTGCTTTTGTAAATGACGGAAACAACTCTCATCAGAACAAGAGGAACGAGCTAACATCAAATGCCGACAGTAGTAAGAATAGGGGCGTTCTGCACGGGAGGCTCAGCAATGCTCAGCGCTGAGCAAAATGGCCGCCATCTTGAATTCCGTAATCCTGGACGGGGGTGTAAAAGGGGGGGGGGTAAATGAGAAAAAGTGGGGGTAAAAATTTTGGAGAAACTTTTTGTCGGGTGGCAACGATGTCGTAGTCTTGTACGAGGGGTTGAGGGGGAAATAAATTTTTTGGAATGAGATTTTTTCTAAGTATAGAAGAAACTTTTTTGAGGGTGGCAACACCAACAGAGGCTCAGCGATGCTCAGCGCCTCCTAACGGCGAAAAGCGGAATTAAAATCGGAACTTAGAAATATTTTTCTGTTTGGGTTGCCATAGCAACACCTGTGGGAGAGAAACTTTTTTGGGGGATGGCAACACCGTCGGTGGCGGTATGGAACCATCAGCGCCCCCTAGCGGCAGAAAGGAGAATTAAAATTTGGATTTTTCTAATTTTAAATATTGGAGTAATATTTGGGATTTTTTTCTTTTTTTAAAATGAATTAAAGGGTGTTAATGAGGATAATGAAATAAAGTGATTAAGTAATCAAGGCCATTGTTATCCCTCCGCATGCTAGGAGCGTGCCAAGAACATGTTATTACATGTCGAGGACATACCAGCGGTATACCAAGGAGTATGCTGAAGACATATCAGGGTTATATCAATATCCCTCCGCCTTCTAAGAAAAGAGTGCTTGCCCTATTTGTAGGTTAAGGGGTATACCAAGGTCATGTCAATATCCCTCCGCCTTCTAAGAAAAGAGTGCTTTTCCTATTCGCGGTTACGAAGTGAACTGCGAGAATCTTGTAGGGTTAGATACTTAAAAATATCGTATGACGCAGGGTATGCCAAGAGCATCGAACATTTCTGTACTTACTTGAATTTTACACGTTTGTAATTTTTTTTTTTTAAAAATGTGGTAATGGGAAAAATTAACATTTTGTTAAAATGTTCCAAAACCGTAAAAAAGTAACAAAAAATGTGGTAATGGGCAAAATTAACATTTTGCGATTTTTTTTCAAAATTTCAATTTCTCTATGGGAATTAACATGGGTTTTCGCACTTTTGTAATTTTTTTACAAAAAATGTGCGTTTTTACAAAAATGTCACTAAAAATGTGGTAATGGGCAAAATTAACATTTCGCACAAAATGTTGCAAAAACGTAAAAAAACAACAAAAATGTGTGTTTTTTACAAAAATGTGATAAAAAAGCGTGTTTTCAAAGTAGCAGAATCGCATGAATCGGGTGTATAGGAGGGGTGTGTTTCCCCAACCATTTCGATCTTGGGGGTTTAAAAAATTTTAATATTTTAAAAAATAAATATTTTAATATTCCCAAAAATAAATATTTTTAAATAATCGTGAAAGTGTGCTTATGTCTAAAATACTTGAGTGTTATGAATCGTGTATTCATTTAAGTCTTGGAGTTTAAATAATAACAGATACCAATGTCTGTATGCATATGTTTTTACAAGTGTATACTACCATAGGGGTTTCTTTATACCAACATGGTTTAATATGGGTGTTATTTTATGCATGTGTATACTACCATAGGAGTTTCTTTAAACCAACATGGCTTAATATATATGTTTTTACAAGTGTACTACTAGCATAGGGGTATCTTTCAATCTTAACATGTTTTGAGGCGCCTTGTTTTAAAATGAAGCCACAGAGAAAGAATCATCTGAATAAAACCCCTCTTCGATGCGTACGTTGAAAGAGTGTTCAGAATATTGGGTTTCTTACACTAATGCTGAAAAGCCCGTACATGTAATCTCTTAGAAAACCGCAGAGTCCATTAAATCACGATGACAGATCTACCCCTCCCCACCTCGCGTGAATGTGGATAGTTACATCGTATGGTCAGTGCGGGAAAGATGGGGATACTGATAACAGAGCGTGGTTCTGTACCAGGCTATAACTTTAGGCAATATGCCGCGTTGGGCCGTCACCTCCGAAAGCAGAGGCCGGAGCACTAATTTTTGACGTCTTGGCTTGTAGGCCCACTGCGAGTAGGTCTTCCAGATCGCGATCGAAGCTTTTGCTATTTGTTTCCCTTTTAATTCTCTGTTCGATGTAAAGGAATCATAATTTATCAGTAAAGAAAATAATATTCATGAAATTTGGAAGTATTTTCGATAATGTTCATTAAAATGGGTGATTTAAAATCTTAATATTGCTGTACATTTCCTTAAAATAAAATATTTATAATGACTCATTCACTGTAGGAGCAAAGATGAAAGGATTCCATTCAGTCAGTGTTTTAATAAAAGTTTGAAAAAGAACCCTGTATATTTATTGCTTAATCAGGCATTTTATTTGAATAATTCTTCAGTACATTCAGCTAAAGTATGCGTACTTACAGATAAAGTATGCAGAAACTAAAATGATTACTGAATACTATATCTTTAAATATCATAAGATAATCATTAAAAAGAAACTCAGAATTTAACTTTTAATATGCTTACGTGTTTATTTATTTTTATTTCATTTTATTTTATTCATTTTTTGTTGTTATAAATTGTAAAATGATTTAGAATTAAGATAAAATACTAGTTGAATGTCATTCATTAACCTATGCACTATAAATTGTAGAAGTTCAGGTTTTCTAATATAGCACATCTTATATTCCCTTTTTTACTACCAGACATTAACAAATTGTAAACAATTTTGCTTAATTATAGAGTTTGAAATACCTCAGGGGCTTTGAAAATTTAATAAAGCTGTATAATAAAACTTTTTGGTATTAATATTTCATTTACAATTCCATTGAAGTGAAAATGTAAGAAAGATTAAATTAGCTTTGTATTATTAAAATAACATTAACTATAATATAATGAAATATACAATGGTAACTTGAAATTGTAAGTTAGTTACTTTGCTTTTTTCCAAGTTATTTTAACAATTTTCAATAACATAATAACTCGCTACATAAAAAATAAAATGTGCCCAACCTAAACACAAATGACTTCCTAACCTATTCTTCTAAAATTTCAGCATGCCATAACAAATAATAAAAAATATACGTGCAATATATTAAGATACTATATCTTTTATATGCAATTACTTATCAAACAGTTAAAATATGTTATTTGATGTGTGAAATATTCCATTTTACATTATTTTACTTTCATAACTTTAGTGTAGCATTTTTATTGCTACGATTTCTTACTATTGACAATATCTTAAAAAGAGAATGACATTTTTTTATCTATATAAATAAAATTGAAAATACATGTATCTGTCTGTGTATTTATCTATCTCATCATCACGGTAGAACTGCTGCATCGAATTTCATGAACATTCTGTGGGTAGCTTTGAAATAGCCCTACTTAAAATTTAGTCCATGTTTCGAGTTTCTAGGACCAGGGATTGTCGAGATATGAATAAAAATCCCACAATTAAACCTTCCATAAAAATAGAATTATGCAGATGATATATTTTCCACAAATTTATTAAGAAAATTATATCATGATGCTTAGCAACGCAATTAAATCAAATGTGTTTATTAGGCAGACGATTATTAAATTTTTTAAGATTTAAATAATAAAGAAATCAATATAAAACAAAATTTTATAACCATTTTTATACAATTTTAGCGCTTTTATTTTAGTTTATATTGATCCAATTTCATATATATTTTATAATTTGTTTTCAAACGAGAATGTTTTATTCAGATCTGCTTGAAGATAATTTTGTATAGAAAACACAGAAAGGAGAATTAAATGAAATATTTTAATAGAATGTTTTGAGTAAGAATGTCATTTAGAATACTGCAGGAATTTGCACATATATTAAATCATGGGCAATGTCGGGTATATCTGCTATTAACAGTATACATAAAATTGTATGTTGTACATCTATCTGTCTGTTTATTATCTCAGCACGGTAGAGATCACCTATTTTCATTTCATTAGAATTATTATAAAATTTCAAAAATTGAGACTCTAAATATTAAAACTTCACATCAAATTCTGAATTTTAGGTTTCTTGTATTATATGGTCAGTATGAAGAACGGACATGCTGCTAGTCTATTATAAAATATTACACAACTAACAACATTATTAAAGTAATTTTAAAATATTTGCAGGAGACTGTATAATTTATGTATAATGACACATGTATAATAGCTGTATAATGACACAAGCTAACTTGATAAAATATACATTTTAAACATTGAATGATTTTAAATACTTTACAATTACTTAGCAAAGCTTAATTTTACAAGTACCTGGGCAGTTCTTAATTAATATGACAACAATAAAATTTTAAAACAAACTAAGAAAACTCTAAAAGGTTTGTTGACGTTATAATTAGCAACAAAACAATTTAGAATCCAGTTAGCGTTAATTGAATAGCAATAATTTGATTGCCATATATTTAAAATTCTATATAATTTTAAATGACATGATAATAAGCAAAAAATGGTAAGCACTTACTTCTAAATAGCATTTTTCGTTTTTCACATTACAGAAATAAGGTAATTAGTAATCCAATGTTATAAGGTATGTAGTCGAAGGTATGCTGGTCAAAATGTTTATTAAATGATGAACTAACATATAAGACATTCAAAAATACGATAAAAAGACCGTTATGCATCCACACGCGCGAGCCCACGTACTGCACTGCACATACGATACTTCTTTGTGTGGGCTACTCTACTAGGGGAGAACTTTCCAGAAAAGTTGAGACGGAGGAATTCGAATTCGAAGGCCAGAATTGGGCCTACAGCTAATACGTCACGAGGTACAGGGGGGGAAAGTAGTTCGGCCTTTTCTACCGGGGGTGACGGTTGGGCTGGGTCGACTGTTTAGAACGGCTCTCGCTGCTATTGTTAACATCTGTGGTAGGGGGGGGGGCAGTTTTTACGGGCTCATAGAATGCCTGTGTTGGACCATCGCGAAATGCTACTCTATGCTGAGAGAGGCTCTTCAAGTTCTTATGTTTCTACATTTCCGTTTAAATATTTTTTTACCGAGTTGCTAATACCTGAAAAAGAAATTCTTGTGTTTTACATTTTCTAATAATATCTGAAACAAATATTTTGTACTTGCACATTTAAATATGTTTTTTACCAAGTGTTTATTTCCGTTTAAATATATTTTTTTACCAAGTGTTTATTCCATTTAAATTCTTATTTCCATTTCCTAATAATATCTGAAAAAGAAAATCCTGGATAGCTGAAACAAAGATGTATACCATGCGTTTTGCATTTCCCAATAATAATACCTGAAAAAGAAATATTTTTTACCAAGTTTTTACGAATACCTGAAAGGGGTGTATCTGTAGTTTCCAAGAACAAGGCAAAGTTAAGAAAAAACACATTTATTAAAAAATAAATAAATATTTACACATATATATATATATATACATTATTCTTCTTCTTCTTTTGCACATAGATTTTGAATAGTTTGAAAAAGTTCGGTAATATGAATGACTTGAAAAAAGTCATGGATAAACACCAGTTCTCCAAAATCAGGGTTATTCAAATTGTCTCTGGTAAATAGGTAGGCGACATGAAACCAATCCAAAGCATACAGAGCCTGTTGTCCGTATTGTAGGTATTTATCTAGTTCGGTAAAAGAAACACAATCGTGGCTCGATGCGTCGTCGTACCCAGCTGTACAGGCAAAACATTCAAAAAGTTCAGATATTTTTTCCATTAAACAGTTTTTTAAATGAATGCATAAAGCAGATCGAAGTTCATAAAATCCTTGAGGGTTATCAGGATCACCATTGGAAACACTGACTGACACTGAATAGCTGTTAAGTTCTCGTTTCACGAAATAATCCAAAGTATTTGAAATGACACTGGCTTGGACTTGAATGTTAATAGCATCGATGTAATCACACAATTGCAGAGTTTCAGGTACGGTTAAAACCACATATTCCGGAACGAACTGGAAGGAGGAGTCTTTCTTTCGAAACATACGCTGGAATGTCAGTTTGGGTTCTCCTTGGAGTGTATGCCGGGATATACAGAGATCTCTTTGTATGATATGCAGCATATCGTCTTTCAGGAGATTCACTAGGGATTCCAACTCGGTGAGAAGAGCAAACCATACGGTGGTGGAGAGGGAAACACCTTCCTTTGTAGGTTTCAGACTCCCATCAGCATCTGTTGTAAATTTACGAATATGTATCCGTGTTTGTCCAATAAAATAAACAACACTGGCAAAAATATCACCACCCAGATGAAACAGAGTAGGAGGCAATGAATCCAATGTGATACGCTGAGAACAGACTCTCTTTGCTGAGTCATCCATAACATGTGTTAAAGTACGTTTGCAAGACATGGTTAACAGTGACGACCTCTCTCTATGGGTATCTAGCAGAAAGTAAAGAGTCCTTGCGAAAACACTCGCCAAAAGATATGTTGAAATCTCGCCAAAAAACTAGTAGGACTTGTTTAAAATCGCCAAAAAGTGGTACAGCGGGTTAAAAAAGTAGCCAATGCAGGGCACTCCCCTCTGTAAAAGGCGCCAAGGGCGTGTGACGTAGTCAGACAATGACGTCATCCGCTTCATGTCCATTCTTGAATGGCAGTTGTTTGGCATTATAAAACTTCTTTTAAAACATCTGATATGTTGGGGATAAAATCTCTAAGTCTTTGGAGTTGATCAGGACTTAATTTAATGCAAATGGGTTTTAAGCCGAAACCATCATTACCATTTCTACATAGTTGTTGTAGAATACAATCCTCCTCTTCAAACATAACCAAGAGTGTGTTGTTAGCAACAAAACTGGTGTTGGAGTAAATATTGTTGGTAAATGCGTACCAAGTATCGGTATTCATGGTAATTCCACGAGGTGTTGGGAAATACTGTCCTCTGTTTTCTTTGAATTCACGAATATGAATCTTTAACTGATGTCTAAATCTATTCAGAGCTGCAAAGTAGCACCAGTTTAGATCCCATAAGCCAATATTTTCGGAGGCAGGAGGTGGGTCTTTCTTAGATACATCTTCTTGCAACCAGTCATGAGATGGAAGCTCGTCCTCTTGTATACTGGGCAGGGGACGCTTTTTACTGCATGAAACCAGCTTTCTAAACGTTAAGCTAATTCTCGCTTCAGAAATATCAGGCTGAGGTGGAATTCGATGAGAGTAAAGTTCGTTCGTGGGAGGATACATGACATACAGGGAACCATGCTTAGAAGGGATAGTAATAGACTGTTCACCGCTTCGTTCAAAGATAATGCGACGAGTTGCTCCAAAACTGACACAGGCAATGGCATAGGTAGCATCCAAACCCTTTTCATTATCCTTGTGACTTCCAATTTTAGCTTCACCATTTGGATAATAGTTTAAAAGCACATAGTTAAATTCCATATCACATGCTTTTTCCACATGTTTCTTAATATCCAGCATCAGGGGAGTCCATTCGTTGGCTGGAACAGAGGTACCCGAAAAGGCATAAGATAGATCAGCATCTCCAAAGGCAAGGGTTTTACGTAGAGGTGTATAAGATCGTCCATGTACAACCACGTTGGTTTCTTTAAAGTCCAATGTTTGCAACTGTTTAAAGATATCATCTGCTGTAGCTTGGTCCATAAATTGTCGAATGTAATGTACATTTAATCCATTATTTTCAAATCGAATAATTCGAGGAGAAGAAGTCATGATAGCAGTTAATAGAAATAAAACAACTTGGCAGGATAGAATCTAACGAGCAAGTAACCCATCTTAAACGCTATCCCCCACACCAGTGTTTCGCCCCTCCCACATGCTGACGTAACAAACCTGCTCTACCAATCCCCTGCAACCCGCTTCTCACGCGTGCGTGACCCCCCGCTCGACAAGAACGGGCATGTTCAGTGACGTCACTGAAACTTGTTTCGTATGGGTAGTATGCAATGGTAGTATACAATACCAACACACACTTAGTTAAGAGAATGAAAACAATACACAGGTGATTATGAATGGAAACACTACACAGGTAATTATAATCAATCATTATTTTATTCATTATTATTCATAATTATCCCATTTTAAATAACAGGATGTTACAGGTTCTGCCTTAGGTGGAGTAGGAGTATAAGGCTGATTATACAAATTTTTGTTTTTTACAAAGTGAGTAGGTATATTCAGTTCATCTAAAGCTGTTAAAAACACTTGTTGTCCTGTTACAGTTCTTTTCTTTTGTCCAAAAATCAGATTAAATAAATCTCCAATATTAGTCTTTGGAATCCACTGCTGATGATGCGAAATATGTCCTTTTTCATTCCATGAAAGAATGTCGGGATGGCCTTTTATAATATCCAATAAATTGCTGGCATAGTTTCTCATGGTTCGGGGAACACTGTTTAAAATAATATCTTCATATCTTGAGATGTTCTGCTTTGGTAGGGCATCTTCGGATATTTTCATCTCTGTATCCATATCTGTATCCATATTCTCGAGAAGGTTTTTGTACGATACTTGCGTATTGAGAAGGTCTTTGTACGATACTTGTGTATTCAGAAGAGGTTCCTTGTGAGACACTCGTATCCGTGTGTTGAAAGAATCCATCTTTATTTTCTTTTGTAAAAGTTCATAATAAAGTTTCACTTTATCATCTTCACTCAGGGAACTGTTGAGAATACGAGCCATTTCCTTATCGAAATGGGTTCTATACTTTTCTGTAGCAACATGTTTAGACAAAGAGTCTTCAGGAACCAAGGCATACTTTTTAGCGTGCTCCATTGAAAAGGGTTGTAATCACACTGAGGGCTGCTGGGATGAGTAAGTTCAGAAAACCGCCTTTCTGAATAATAAGCTTGCGTTTCAGGTACAGTGGCTTACGCTTGTCTGCCAATTCTCGTAAAACAGTCTTGTGATGTCGAAGTTTGCTCTTTTGTTGTGTCGTAAGTGGGATATTACCCTTTAATGTATTCAGGCTACACTCACAGATGGCTTTTATACAGGAACGAGGAATCTTTTTTAACAAGTTCTTTCGTAGTTTGGTGGGACATAAATGAAGCAGCCGTAATTGCTTCTGTTGTTGCTTGCTGAGTGTCATCTTCACAACTGAGAGAATACTGCGCATGCGTATTCATTTATCCATTTCGAAAAAGGTTTAATGCCTCAGTTTATACACGTATTGTGTCTGATCGGGTAAAATCGAGGTGCGCAAACGCATCTCTTCTGGAGTCTCACTGCGCAGGTCTATAAACAAATAAGAATAAGGCTCTCGAGTGGCATCTTCGTACACTTCTTGGAAGAAAGGCAAATGTCTGGGAAACAGTTGTTTTCCCAAATGCATGATTTGACTCATATCTCTTCGATTCTTGCAGAGTAGTAGATAATGAGCATTCAGAGTAATTTCACGCATTTCTTTCCCTTTATGAAAAAAATTTTGCGTAATAAACACCACACTTAGATTTAAATGATGACTTCCTCTCGTAAACAGATGGGTTAATCGTTTATCGTTACCACATTCACTCATTAAATCGTCTATAATAAAGAGAGTATTCAATCCCAGATACTCTTGATAGTTTTTAGGCAATCCTTCCACAAACAAAACGTTTGGGATTTCATCGTATAAAGGCTGGTGGATCCCATAGAACCACACGATTTTGTCCGGAGGAGGCGAAAACATATCCCGCCTGTGTTTAATCATATCCCGCACAAAAAAACTCTTCCCACATCCTGTGGGACCCGAAATAACCATAGTAAAGGGGTGTTGTAAGGATGGGAACTCCATCGTAAATAACAAGAACAGTATGTTGACATCCATATTTATTGGTAAAAAGGTGCACTTATGTGAAAGCGCTTGGTTACAAAGTTATATACATTAACATCATTACATACGTCGTGGGGTACAAAGGGTAATAAAAAGTCTTTCAAAGAAGATCCGCGACATCTTGAATACAAATAATAGATACAATAGTGTCCACAAACAGCTGTTACATTGCTTTGTAGAGGCATGGGGTTGTACTCTTGGTGCTGGAACGTAGAAACAAAGTCCGAGAGGGGTCCTTCAAAGGCTGTAGGTGGGTGTCCATAAGAATCAAAGAATTCTATCGAGTCTTTATCTTGCATGTAGAAGGCTACCCAATGGCTTCCTGGATCGGTCGAAGCGTCCACGTTGGCAACCAAACAGGCTGGGAATGTCACAATGTCTTGGGGTAGTAAATCACTCGGAAAAACGCCCAGAAATGCATTCTTGGTTATAGGATTCTTGGAGAGGACTTTATCCAGTTGCTGGCTTTCCATGATTAATTGGCAAAATCACACAAAATATGTCTAGACTTGTTAATTTCAACCACGTTTTCAAATTCAGCATACAGTAGAATGGAGATGGTTTCCTTTAAAGCTTCCGAAAACTTGATTTCCAATCGTAAATTTCCCTGGTGCTGTAGATTCATATGAGGGCCATCGCACATGTCAGGTGATAAATCAAATGCGTACAAGGTAAATCCTTTTGCAAATTCGTCTCGGGTCAGATGAATTCCTTTGTCTTGGTTAAATCCAGGGAATAAGGTGTGATAGGCACGGATATAGTTGTTTTGGTTAAAGTTCAATTCCAAGGGTCTGCTGGGTACTGGAAGTCCATCCACGTAGACACATAGAAAATTCACGTTGTAATGACCTAGCAGGAAAGGGTTAGAGTCATACTGTCCATTCATACCCGCATTGTTTAAACAGGCAACGACCACTCTTTTAGGCATCACACCTAAAAAGGCATTATCCTGCATAAAAGACCAACTGCCTTTAGAAACAGAATACGTCTTACACAGAACGCGGTCAATGGGATACTTGGCCGTGTGCTTCTCCAGGGCTTTTATATGTCCCAGTAACACGCCGGGGCCCACTTTCACTTTTCGAATAAACATGGAAGCATGCTCTATCATCACTTTATAATCAGGTTTGGCAGCACTAGACACTAAACAAAAGTCTGATTTGCTACGTGTCATCTTTATCTTCATGTCCACTAAATTCAATATAAGGCGATTCTGCTGAAAAATGTCTGAATGAATCTGTCCAATCATATCCACGGTTTGGCTTTGTTTGCTTAATTCATATCTTTGTTTCAGTCCTTCGTTAGCATCCTTTTCTGCAAGAGGGTTGGTATTGCTCAGATGGGTGTCTTTAAAAAAACATTCACAGGTCAATAAACTTTTCTTGGCATCGGCCCCATAGTTCAAGAGGGTTTCTATATAGGCTCTGTAGGGATAGGTGTTGGTCGCTGAAGAAATAACTCGGTCATTCAAACTCACATCCACTTGGGAGAACAGGGAATGTAGAAATAAGTTCACGGGAGCCACGGGTTCTTTGTCGGCTATAGGCGATCCATCCGATTTCACAATCTTTGCTTTCACGTATAGAAAGGAAGAACCCAGATCCATATATTCATCTCCGCTTCCAGATATGTTAAATTCCACGGGACCTCCATCTCGTATGTTAGAGAGGGGGTGGTATTCGATAAAATGTCCTTTTTCTATAGCTGTCTGAGTAGGTGGGGTCACGAATAAATCCAATTCGCTCTTGGTACAGGGTGAAGAATCTTTATGGATAGACATCTTTAGGAGAAAATATCTCGTGTTCTCGCTTTCTTTGCTGAAGTGGGAATGAAGTGATTCTCGGATCGCTTCCTCTTTTTATTGCTTTTTCCAGAACCAATCATAGTCTTCATCTGGGTTGCAGCCTTGTCTGTTAAATTACGACCTGCTTCTTTCAAATGGCGCTTGGCTGCCACTTTTAAATCTTCTCCTCTGGATACATCTCCCATCACATTGAGTCCACTCTGCCATATTTGCTTTCCCACGGCTTTGGCACCCGATTTTAGAATGGGTACAGCCGCTCTAAAAAAGGAACGAAACAAACTTCCAAATCCATATCCTTTTTGAAATGCAGATCCTTGATAATAATCCAATCCATTACCGGTTTGCTGAAGATAGTAGTCTTCAAAAGATTTCTGGCAACATTCATAAGGCACATACATCATGAGAGATACTTTTGACGAAAGTGTAGCTTCACGTACGAGCGCCCGCGTTCAAATGGCGTGAGTTCTCCTGTGTGCGTCCTTATAACGATTTCCAAAGTGTCAATCATCTTTCTACTCACAGGTAAATAGTGGGGGCGGTCGAATGTTAGAGAAACCAATTCACCGTCGTTTCCGGCCACTTTCACTATGCGTAAAAGGGGTGCTAGTACATCTCCCACAATTTGGGGTTCCACAATGTCGGAATACACAAACAGTACATGATAATGAGCGTTCACATCTGCAACGTAGGGTCCTTCCACACTGGTTTCTAAATGAGAGTCCGATTCAATCACCATGGGATTAAAACCCAGTACTTGGGCCATTCCTTTGTCTAAAATCACTCTTGCTTTGTTCTTTACTTTAATGCGTACTCGTTTCGTAACAGGATTATAATGAAAAGAGATCTTGTTTTGGTGGTCTTTGATGAAAATAGCTTTCAAAATGTCTGGGATGGTTTCGTAATATCCCGCTGGTATTCTACGTACAAGCATTTTACCATCTCCTAGATCAAATCCAATAAAATTGTTCTCGGCAGTTATATTCATCCACGTATGGGGGTATAAAAACTCTAATTCCAATCTCCCAGCTTCCCTTTAGCTCTATAGGGGTGGGTAATCTCGTAATAAAATGTGAAATTTTATTCTCAGGAAAGTAGCTCATCGAGCTATCACTAGGAAGTGTCACGTAGAAACTCATCGTATCAACTGATTTCAGAAACAGACGTCCCTTGCTTTTATAGGGCGGATAAATCAGAGGCAGGTATCCACTGATTAAACTTGTGGGGATAACCTCGGTATTTTACAAAGTATTCCATATTATTCTTCTTGAAACGTTTCTTTAACACTTTTTCAATGGGGAATTCCTCTTTCATTCTCACTTTTTGTAGTTCTTGCAGGTAAAAGGTACCTTGTATGGGTTCTCCTAGTAAATCTTGGATTCTGTATACAGCAGGTTCTCGTTTCACGCATTCTGTCACTTTAAATAATTCTTCTGACCAATTTGTTTCATACCCCTTCTCAAAGGTCATTTTAATCTTGGATACTCGCACAGTGTCCCCCGCATTTAAAATACATTTGGATACACCCTTAGGCAGGTTACCATAGAGCGTAAACCACACTTCTTGTTCATTGTCCGAATTCACATTCACAGGGGCTTTCTTAATGCTGGAGTGATAGGTATGATTATAGCTATCCATCAACGAGTCCAATACATCCAAATAGCGATAAGTATTCTGATTGGTAAAGTATTTCCACATTTTTGTCTTAAGGGTTCTGTTAAACCTCTCAACAACAGATGCTTTTGTGGTGTTAAACGTTGTAAAAAACCTGATATGATGTTCTTTAAGTAATTTTTGAAATTTCTGATTCTTAAATTCTGTACCTTGATCCGTCTGCAGAGATTTTGGAATGCGCTCTTTAAATATAGTCTGAAAGGCGTTCACGATATCTACCCCTCTCTTGTGCTTCAGGGGTATAGCCCATGCATACTTGGATAAAATGTCAATGCATGTTAAGATGTAGCGAAATCCATCATTCTGTCGGCTGAGCGTTGACATATCAGCTAAATCGGCTTGCCATTGCTGATCTATAGAATACACTATAACACGGTTGGTTTTAAATTTCCGCTGAACTGGCTTGTGTAATGTATAGGCATCCACACCTTGTAACCAATTCTGAATTTCCTTCTTGGGTACTTTTCCTTGAAGAGCACGATATATGCTATCCACTCCACCGAAACTTGCGGGGTGCTTGGGGTCTTGATAGGTTCCGTCCATCATTCCAACATGGAAATATTCACAGATTCGTTTAAATGCAGAATAAAATCCCTTGGTATATTTAAATCAATCAAAACTTCCGTTGTAATGTATACTATTAAAACAGTTATCAGATAGACACACGTCACAATAACCTCCTCTCTCGAAGACATGACTTTAAATAAACTTAATCGCTCTTCTCGCCTCTTTTATATACAGATTTAAAAATAACGCCAAATCTTAAAATTCGCTCTCTGAAACGCTGGGCGTCAATTTCCCAGAATCCCTTGCGATCTTCATCTTTGGGTACCTCTATAATGCATACCTCCTCACGAAATCTAACTCGCTTCATCCTGACCGACCTCTTTGAATCCCAAGACTCAAAGACCGGTTGAGGAAACACACCCCTCCTATACACTCAATTCCCGAGATTCCCGAGATTCTCGAGATTCCCATACACCCGATTCACGCGATCCTGCTACTCTAAAAACATCAATTCATGCGATTCTGCTACTTTAAAATACCAATTCACGCGATTCTGCTACTTTAAAACACCAATTCATGCGATTCTGCTACTTTAAAAACGCGTTTTTGTTAGTTTTTTACAAGTAAAAAGTATGTTTTTGTGAAAAAACGTTAAAAAATAGCACAAGTGTGAAAACCTATGTTAATTTCCATAGAGAAAACGGCACAAGTGTGGTTTTTGAAAAGTAAAAAAATTACATTTGCGAAAAAATATAAGAAAAAAAACTTGCATTTACGAAATTTTGTTAGTAAAAAGTATGTTTTTGTGAAAAAACGTTAAAAAATAGCACAAGTGTGAAAACCTATGTTAATTCCCATAGAGAAAACAGCACAAGTGCGGTTTTTGAAAAGTAAAAAACTTACATTTGCGAAAAAATATAAGAAAAAAACTTGCATTTACGAAATTTTGTTAGTAAAAAGTATGTTTTTGTGAAAAAACGTTAAAAAATAGCACAAGTGTGAAAACCTATGTTAATTCCCATAGAGAAAACAGCACAAGTGTGGTTTTTTAAAAGTAAAAAATTTACATTTGCCAAAAAATATAAGAAAAAAACTTGCATTTACGAAATTTTGTTAGTAAAAAGTATGTTTTTGTGAAAAAACGTTAAAAAATAGCACAAGTGCGAAAACCTATGTTAATTTCCATAGAGAAAACGGCACAAGTGTGGTTTTTGAAAAGTAAAAAACTTACATTTTTAAAAAAGAAAAAAAAAAAAATGCGAATATTTCATACTTAGTCGCTTCATTTAGAAAAAAAAAAAAATTCCCAACTATCAGAAAAATCCCAATTTTAATTCTCCTTTCTACCGCTAGGGGGCGCTGATGGTTCCATACCGCCTTCGCAGGTGTTGCCACCCTGAAAAAAGTTTCTACCCCACAGGTGTTACTATGGTAACCGAAACAGAAAATATTTCTAAGTTCTATCCCCGATAGTTCCAATTTTCATCGCTAGGAGGCGGTTATGGTTCCATACCGCCACCGACGGTGTTGCCATCCCCCAAAAAAGTTTCTCTCCCACAGGTGTTGCTATGGCAACCCAAACAGAAAAATATTTCTAAGTTCCGATTTTAATTCCGCTTAATTCCGCTTTTCGCCGTTAGGAGGCGCTGAGCATCGCTGAGCCTCTGTTGGTGTTGCCACCCTCAAAAAAGTTTCTTCTATACTTAGAAAAAATCTCATTCCAAAAAATTTATTTCCCCCTCAACCCCTCGTACAAGACTACGACATCGTTGCCACCCGACAAAAAGTTTCTCCAAAATTTTTACCCCCACTTTTTCTCATTTACCCCCCCCTTTACACCCCCGTCCAGGATTACGGAATTCAAGATGGCGGCCATTTTGCTCAGCGCTGAGCATTGCTGAGCCTCCCGTGCAGAACGCCCCTATTCTTACTACTGCCGACAGTAGAATGGAGAGCTAAAAACGACAGTTGTAGATCCCTAATTCCAATGGACGCTAACTACTCCGTACTCTGCCTGACGATGAAAAGGACCTCTGCTTCAGAACATCGATATGGTGAAAATAACACGAATGACCGAATAACATAGTGCTCACCGGACAAAGTGAATTACAAAATAATTAAGTGCTTACCTTACAAAATGAATTAGTGGAAAACTAAGTGTCTCCTTCTCAAGTGTGCCATAAACAAAATGCTATTTAAGACGATGTCCTGTGAGTATGTGAATTTTAGATTTGGATTGGATAACTAAATTTGCAAATCATATAAAATAAGTAAGCTGATTGACCAATAATGAAAATCCCCATATCAGAGGGAAATCATAACAATACAATCATAGTGTATAGATATAATTGTGAATTCTTATAAATGGTAGAGTCATAATACTCCAGAGATAATTGCTATAAATATGATATATAATTAAACTCCATTTTGTGTATATATATTATGAATAGTATAAAAGTAACACACTTGCATTAATTATTAGGATAAGTAATCATAGTGAAAGATATTAAATACAAAATGATAATTGAATTAGAGATATAATGAGTAGTTACATAATGGCCACGGTCAGAATTTTCAAGGGTAGCGAACAGGCTGGTCGCCGAAGGCGGCTAGTAATGAATAAGTAAATTGATAAAATGAAATAGTTTTAATAAATCAGTACTTAGACACATTTTACATTTTTGAGAATTGAATTATGAGTTATTAGCAGATTGGATTTATGAAAGAAAAATCGAAGTATATTAATTTTAAATGAGTTCTGATTCGGTGCTTAGAAGCATCATTTTTCCACTTTTGCTATGCGCAATATTCATACAGGTTTTAATTATAGAAGTTAACTATAATTCGGAATAAATGGCTATACTCGCTGAATTATACTTAGAGGAATTTAAAATACTAGAGATACGAATATTCATTAAATTTTGATTTTAACATAAACATTTTGATTTTTAAAAGAGCAGGAGAAACAGGTGCTTACCTTATACTTAATGCAATTCATTTATCCTAAATGCTTACTAGATAAAGATTTTTAAAAGATATAGAATGCTATCAAGGTCTCTCTTAAGTATCCTGACATAAAAATATAAATTCAAAATTAATACTGTTAAATTAAATTTTAAGAAAGATAAGATGATGCATGAATGACACACGATGAGCAAGATATAAGAAGAATTAAGATAGGTTGATGATTGATAAAGTTGAATCTGAAATGAATTGAGATTGATCTATGAATTTACGAATATAACGAATTGATGTGTATGAAGTATAAAATGAAAAGCATTTTAAAAGTATGAACAAAGTTAATATAATGATTGATAGGTGTCTTAAGTTAAATATTAAAAAAAATGGGGTATTAAATACGGCATCTATGAAATATGGCAAATTTATGAATTAAATGATGAATTGAATTTTAGTAAACAAATATTAAAATATTGATATTATTTTGAATGACACTTAATGATGATGATATAGGCATATTAAATATATATATATGAATTGATATGTGCAATTTTAATAAAATTTCAAATTAAGGTACCCTAAATTGGAAGTTTTTATTTGTGATTTAATTGGGTGACTTAAAATGTGATAGTAAGATTTGTGTAGAGCAACTAGGTAAACTACACGGCCTTTTCATGTGACGTATTGACTGGCTTTATATCAGTTATTTCAATTGGAATTTAAATTTAATAACTTTAGCATAGGTAATAGATATACCTCATTCCTGACCAGGAGTAACCAGGTAAGTGGTTACTTCCATTGTCTAATGACATTAGGGCATGGGGGAACGAGGGCCTTGCTCCTTGTCATTCGAATCGTTTTATTCGTTCATGAGATATCGTCTCCAGACTTATTGACACACACACAGACATCACCTCAAAAATGTTCGATTCGTGATCAGGGATGCTCTCCCCTCGAATTCGAATGTTCGACCCCGTCCCAATGCTTTCCTTATACATTATACCATGTATATAAGGAAAGTAAAAATAGCATCTGTATTGAGCTTAAGAGTACACGATCCCAAATATTTAGAGAGCACGCTTCGAATCGTTCCGCCCCTGGATGAACGAAACGTAAATGGAACGCCGAACGAACGAGTTGTCCACAAAAGTGCCTTTACGTTCCCGGTTCAAAAGACACAGAAAAAGGAAAGGCGCTCTATGCGGATGCGTAAAATTTCAAATGGAAGAATTGTCATGGTAAGGGTTCTGAAACCTTGTTGATTTGAAAAATTCACCCATTCAATTTTTGAAAACTCATTCAAAAACAGGATCTTCAACATAAATAATCCTTTCATACGTCATGTCGAATGCACACACTTTAGAACGCTAGCCTAAACCGTTCTAGAAATACTGCTCGTTTTTCAAATACATTACATAAAATTGAAAAACAAAAACAGCATACAATTAAAAGAAAATAGTAAGTACATTAAAAGCTATTCCTTTGACACACGTGTTCGCATCCTTTCGCGAGAAAGGTTACTTTGCGTAATCGTTTGTTGATTGGCCGCCCAAGAATTCGTCGCGGGATAATCATTCTCTGTTTGGACCCATAAGTAAGCCCCAAAATTTCAATGGACGTGGGTGTGTAATCAATGCCAAAACAAAACATGGGGCCTCGTTTTGTTGGTCATTGCATGATGAGGATTCCCACATCCGATTCCTGTTGTATTCGGAATCCAATGGAATGGGCATTAGGAAATTAAAAATATTTTGTTGAACACAATTTGCTTTCTTGTATTTAGATTTTACAAGAGACGACGTTTTCTTAGAATCGATATAATGGATGCATCGTGGATTAAAAATGAACGTCCATCGATCCATGCAGTGTTATTCATGCGTTGATGAACCGTTATCGATCCTTCATCCTGACTCCTAACCGATTTTAAATCATGATCACTCTTTAAAACAATATCTTACCACACAATGTATTTGTTATACAAAATCACTAGGAAAATAGCCTAGGGTATAATAATAAAATATATAAGGGTATACAATTTGGCAAACCGCTGTTTTCGACTCCATAATCCATCAATGACTGCAATTGAGTTCGTTTTAAATTCAATTCCGAGTTCATCTATATTTCAGAACCAGCACGTTATTTTAGACACCATTTCATTTATTTCCTTGATATTTAAAGCGATACGTTTTGAAACAAAACTGCACTGTTTTCCAATGTTTTTCTGCGAAGTGACGTCACAAGTCGACCAGAAATGGTATCATGGGCGGATAGCGAAAGAGACAGCTTGCATTGTGACAGTCATTCATAATAGTCTCATAAAAGAAAAGGGATTCCATGGGACTACGCCACTGCACAAAACGGGCGAGACATAAAAAGTGATGCCGATGCAAACTAGTTTGGCGCCCAAGAAAAATGTTCTTTTCCGTCCTCACTCACTTATGAAAACCGAAAAATGAGAGAACTTATTGGAGACGATATCCCCCCCATCAGCTGTTTCGAAAGCGCCCCTCGTCATTAAAATAATATTAATTTTGGATGTTTCATCTTTATGCAAGGAAATATTTCATTTAAAGAAGCGGCGGGGGCCACATTGGGTGGGCAAGATCCATTCCGAGGAGCGTCGAAAACAAAGAAAGGGGATAAATCTAATTTTTCCTCCATCTCTTTTATCGGGAGGCTCGGTCGGTAGAGTAGACTTTATTTAACTCCGGTGGCCCTCTTATTCTAAACACAGCCTGTCTGGCGCCCTCTAGTAGACGCCCATGCAACAAAAAATCTCTCATTGAAGGACACAAACCATAAGGCAAGGAAGGAAAAAGGAAGACACAACTTTTTGGAGTCGTTTTTTAACTTTGTTCCTCTCGGAAAGGTTCCTTGTTGTATCTCGAGCGTGTCTGGTGCTTTGGGTGCCAATCGTTCTGTTTGTTTGGGTACCTGCCAAAGGGTTGGCGTCGACTTGTTGCTGAGGGCACATTTCGAATGCTAAATGAACCGCTTCCCACATATCATACGATTCTTCTAAAAGTGGGACTGGAGTGTGGCTGTTGCTCTGTCCGATTTTTCTGTCACTGGCTTTTCTCGAATTCAAGAGGTCGAAGCTTGCTATCAGGGCAAAATATCGGTGCGTCAGTAAAATGACACTCGTTGGAATCAAGATTTCAGAGCAGTTTCATTCTTGTTGGAGCTCAGGAGTGGTGAGTAGCCACTGGCCGCAAAATGAAAACATAAATAAAAACTTACCAGGACTCCAAACCATGGAATAGTAAGTTGACTGCCACTTCCGTTAACAGCAGTGAAAAAACTCGATTTTTTGTTCAACACTTTGCTTTTACGTAATAAGCGGAGAAGGGATAAGAGTCAGCTATGTTTTGCTGAATTGGAACATATTTTGAACCCCTACAAATGGAATGTTTGAATCCCAAGAGAAAGAAGAGGGAGACCTTAGTAGGAAATAAAGGGTGGGGTGGTGAAACAGATGCAAACAGAGCAATTGCGTACAAGGGGACTTTAAAACAGATGTAAAATGATCGGACAAGAGAGAAACAGGACTACCTTTGCACTTTCACGACCTGAGTACGCCCGTGTAAAAATGAGTGGATTGCGAAATTAACATTTTTTAAAAGAAAAATAATTTAAAAAAAGTCCTTTTTACTTTCTCTATGCACAACAATACTGTGAAACTTCGATGGAACGAACGTTAGAAAAAAGTCCTCGTTTGAGAATACTTCGGTTTGTAATAGTGGGTCTTTTCAGATGCTAACAAACAGACTGTTGACACATTTCCCCTACAAAATGGACCCACGAATGGCTTCAGCCCAAAAAAGAAGTCAACTGCAAAACTCATCTAGATAACGTACCATCGAGAGATGGACGAGAAGAAACGGAATTTCTGGATGGTATTAGCACAAGAAAGATGTGCCATCTTATACATCTTTCTTGCGCTTGTACGTGATCAAAAATGTTTCCAGACCACTGATCTAGTGCCAGTGATACCCTTGTCACCATTTCATCATTTTCCCCATAGCGGAACACTGTGCCCAGTGTTTCTTTCAGGACTTTTTGGCCGGGGGGGGGGGGGGGCAAATTTTCTATTTTCCCTATATAAATATATCTGAATGCTGCGTTACATAAATACAAACTAGGTTGACATAAAATTTCTCCGGGGGGGGGGGGGTGAAGCCCCTCCGCCGGAGGTATGCCTAAAAGAAACACTGACTATGCCACGAGTTAAATAAGTTTGAGAATCACTGCCATAGAGTGACCTTAATCTTACGAAACTTTCGTCACCGAGTTAATACACTCATCATGTGCAATACTGTCCGATCGAAAAGCAGCATTCTCCGGATGGATCCTTCCGGCCATTTCTACCTTGCAATGGATTGTAAAGTCAAGACATTCGGCTTCGAGTGAGTTACGCAGCCTGCAATTCCATTTCGTTTACCATAAATCCGCTTTCAGTGGAAGGTTAGAAGGGGCCACACATTAAGGGAAGAACCTTTCGCCGAGATATTCATTGGAGGGAGTCTGGTAAAAAAGGCGCCACGTCTACGTTTGTCCTACTCCCAGAGAAGATAATTATTTTTTTTCTACCCGCAAAAAGGCCTACTTTATGAGTTGTGTTTGCAAGTCCGGGGTTACAATGTATATTTAGATCACGGCCAAAATATTTTTAACATTTTTCTACAGAAACACGGGTGCGGAAATCGTGGCGAAAAGTCACTATTTCGGAGTTTAAACTGAAATGAGATCTGAAAATGGTTCGGATGAATGAGAAACCGAAAAATGATTGCAAAGACATCCCTCGAGAAAAAGAACTATCTGATAAAAGGATCCATCCATTTCGTTGACACCAGAATGGATGGTTTTCGCGGACGTCACAGTCGTCAGGTCCTCCAATAAATAGAATGACTTCGTAGATATATTTCTAGTATAGGTGCTTTTCTTTATACTAGCGGAAAAGCTAAATCCAGTTCAAAAGTGTTGAAAAAAAAAAAACCTGCAAAATTCCGCTAACTTCGTGTCCATCTATTATGATTTCACGTGGGTGGAGATTGTATATCCATTTGTATTCCTCTGTACCACGATTTTCCAAACTATTCCACCTTATATATTGTATTATAGTATATTGTAAGACATTTCTCGTTTGTAGGTTGTCATAAGGTAAATTGTCCTTACCAAAAATTACTATACCAGGACTTACCTTGGATGCCTTCACTAAGGGTGGAGCATGGGAACGCCTGGTTCTCAAGCCGGAGAGACAAATACACAAGATATAAAATAAACACACTTATTTACATTGATCAATTTCTTTAATATTTAATTTCATAGATATCTATATATCTTGATTATTAAGATTATTCATAAATCCATTTTTTATGACACCTCTAGCTCTACTAATATTTCATTAACAAACATATTTATACACATAATTTAATTGACACATATATTTAGACACTTTAGTTTAATCTACCCAAAACATCTAAGTAGTTCTTTTAGCTTAAAATACAAGAGCTCGTTTTTACGATTGGGATTCGTACGAACTAATTGTTAGTTATGAGATAACCGTTATGTGTGCCTTCCGTGATAACTAGTGACAATTGTAACACATAAATACCTATTCTCTTGCATTTTGACATTTAATCGCGCCATCACTATGCTGGATGATACGCATCCCATTCCCGAGCCACGCTTTCTTTATGCGCTCACCGAAGATATAACCGTAGATATTTTTTTGAAACACTAAATTGGCATGTTGCTAGGTCGTTGTCGAAAAATCAAATCTGTCGAACTTTCTGGAACAAACTTTGGGACAACTTTTTTTGTTTCCCCCTTTGGTTTCATGCCACCTTCTCCCATTTGTCGTTGATGAAGGAGATGAACGCTGTTTATTTATGTTTGCGTTCCAATTGGTTTCCTCTGCTGCATTTACAGTACTCATTATCTTGCTTGTCATCCGTAATTGCAATATCAACATGTCGTACTAGTATCGTACGACATAGGTTATACTAAGGCTCCTCTATATACGAGCTGACTCATCAAGCATATTGAAGCCCACCATAGCTGGATGCGCAATCCATTAGCATTAACTCTATTCGTATTTTTAATTTAGGAAGTATAATTGAACTAATTATGGGTGATTGTTCTGCACCGAACTGCTCTAATCATTCTAAAAAGGGTTTTAGGCTATTTCGCTTTTCTAGAAACGAAGAAAGAAGAAAACAATGGCTAATAAATAATTGGATACCCGATAGTGGAGCATACTTGTGCGAACTAAGTTCTACAATATTCTAATTGAAACGTCTTTTTTCATATAAAGTATTTATTTTAAACACATGTTTTATAATTTCTGTAACTGTAGTATGGAACCCTATGGGCTTGATATGCTTGATAAGTCAGCCTCAATATGCTTGATAAGTCAGCCTGTAGTAGAGGAGCTCTAGGTTATACAGTCCGGAATAATAAAGGAGAGCGGGGTCATCTAGGGGAGATGGTTGTAATAGTAGTTTGTTTACAAGATAGTGCCATTTAATGGTAGATCAGCCGTACTCCATCTAAAGGTGTACTCTAGTCTCACAACAGAAGATCCACTCAGTTCGGTGAAGGACGTCGAGGTAGAATGATTTTTTTTTTTACAAATGTCAGAATTTTTTGCAAATAAGCATTTTCGCTTATTTTTTTTGAATGAGTAGGTCTTTGAAATAACACATTAAAATGAGCCGTTTAAATGTCCAGAAATCGAATTCGTAGGTCAACCGTTTTTAGATAATACACAAACATGCCGATTCCATTTTACCATCGGATTTACTCAGACCTAAATATTGTAATTATTTATAATTTTTATTTCGTCCATATTTCTCGACTTGTTTATTATTATTATTTTTTTAAATTTAGTATCTTTTAGACACAAAATGTTCCATACCGGAGTAGTGTCATTATGACCATCTCGCTTGATTTTCAGCCCGATAAAAGATACCTCTCTCAGACTGATTGAAACGGGTCTGAGCTACTTGCAACATGATCTAAACAGCATTTCGTCTCAGCGTAGGTGCTCCCGATATGAAGGGGGTGCAGAGAGAATGAGATCAGTCTTCTCACGCGGGTGGTATTGAGAGACCCGGAAGAAGAGTTGCTCCTCGGGAGACAGCTTTCCTTTGTTGGAAAAACCATTCACAAATAGTAAAGTAAGAGTTCGATATTACTTGCAGCTTTTCTTAACGTCGCAGTGCTTCAATATTCAAACGATGATACTTTCGGTGATGACAATGACACCTTCGGTGATGACAATACCTTCGGTGATGACGATGATACATACGTACAAACGATGATACCTATATACATCTGGCTCAAGCAAGCTTGGCCGGGTCGATGTGTGGAAAGCAACTCATTAAAGAAATAAAACTGAAACTGGAGTTGAGAATGTAAAAAATATAAGAGCGGAAAAAGAGAAAAGGGGCAGTGTTTAACTTTTCATTCTATTAAAATTTAACTCAATTTTTAATGATGGAATGCATAAAAGGGAGCCATCGCTCAGTTAGAAATAATGGCTCACTCGAATGGTGAGATGTTTTGGGAATAATATTGGTTATTTTGTGAATTATTTGAGCATTTCATGGCTGTTTCATGATATTTGACAGTTGAATGACCTTGTAAGATCACTCAACAATTGTCGAGTGTTTAAGATTAGGAGTGCTTGTCAATAAACGTGTTAGTTATTCAGAAATTGCATCCTGAGAGCACACCCACGATTCCAGAGGATGTAACACTATCCAATAATCAAACAAAATTAGCAACTTTCGATGTATATTAAAAAATATTAGAGAATTCTGCTGATCCCAATTTTTCGAATAGGACGATATATATCGGATCAAGTAAAAAATGCAAATTTCGATGTACTTAGAAAAATAAAATAGGGAAGGGAATTGTGCCACGCATTCGGTTGAAACATCGTTGGAAAGAGCGTCCTTCGATCTCTCCGAGAGTGTCAAGATGAAAACTCTGTGATAATATTTCAAATCATTGAAAAATGTATTTGTGCGAAATATAAAATAACTAAAATAGAATGGCTGAAGTATAAACTAACTAAAAAATGAATTCAAAATTAAAAAAATAACGCGGAGGTGCACTTTCCCGGGTCCTTAAACAAGTACCTGTGTACCCAATCACGGTCGTACGACACTTAGATGGATCGCTACAGACTGCACACACGCACATTTTCCTTTATTATGCAAGATTGGATCGTTGAAATTTGTAACTGAGTTTTAAGTAGATTTTTTTTTTTTTTTTTTTTTTTTGCAACACCGCCACAAGAAAAAATGAATTTAAACCGCACATTGGGTGTCATTTTAAATAAATATCCACGGTACTGTATGCCATTAGACTCAATGAATGCAATATGGAAGAAAGAAAAGAAAATACAGTTGAGTCTGTAGGGAAAGCTGCCCACATCCGATTTTTTGAGTCAACAACATTTGAAATGATATAGAGCGCAAAAGACGCGAATACCCCCAGCGAAACATCTTTAAAACATTTTCTGCGTTTGAGTCCAATATCACGTGTTGCTTCGGGGTAGAGCGGCAGAAAAAAACTCGTCTCCTATTCCGAATGTACCAGAGTCTGACAGCTTCCTCGCATAACGGGTTTTGCGTTTCACAACAAACTCCCCCGTAAACGTCCTCGGGAAGGAGAAGAGAAAGAGTCGGTTGACTCCGGTGAATGTCATAACCGTCTTGTCGAGCCTCCAAACACCGCGTATGGCTCGTGGCCAAAGGGGACACAGGGCGAGACGTTTGCTTCAACTGGGACAGCCACCAGCAACACATCTAAATAAAAATCGAACACAAGTGAGCGTAGAAACATAACGGTGCCCGAATAATACGAATGGCCAAGCATCTGTATCGCCTCGTTGCGAATGCAGGGCTCCCACTTTAGAAGCCCCCATTTCTCGAGATTTGAGGGGCTTGGATACGATTACAAAATTTTAGTTAATTGCGTCATTCTCTAACTGGGAGGAAATTATCTTATTTGGCGAAATTCCTTAATTCTCATAAATTCTCTTATTTGGGGAAATAAAAAAAAAAACAAAACATAAACAAAAAATTCTATGCCAGAACCCAAAGAGACAGAACTTAATGCAAGAACCTAATGCAAGACTCTAAAGAGACAGAACTTAATGCAAGAACCTAATGCAAGACTCTAAAGAGACAGAACTTAATGCAAGAACCTAATGCAAGACTCTAAAGAGACAGAACTTAATGCAAGAACCTAATGCAAGACTCTAAAGAGACAGAACTTAATGCAAGAACCTAATGCAAGACTCTAAAGAGACAGAACTTAATGCAAGAACCTAATGCAAGACTCTAAAGAGACAGAACTTAATGCAAGAACCTAATGCAAGACTCTAAAGAGACAGAACTTAATGCAAGAACCTAATGCAAGACTCTAAAGAGACAGAACTTAATGCAAGAACCTAATGCAAGACTCTAAAGAGACAGAACTTAATGCAAGAACCTAATGCAAGACTCTAAAGAGACAGAACTTAATGCAAGAACCTAATGCAAGACTCTAAAGAGACAGAACTTAATGCAAGAACCTAATGCAAGACTCTAAAGAGACAGAACTTAATGCAAGAACCTAATGCAAGACTCTAAAGAGACAGAACTTAATGCAAGAACCTAATGCAAGACTCTAAAGAGACAGAACTTAATGCAAGAACCTAATGCAAGACTCTAAAGAGACAGAACTTAATGCAAGAACCTAATGCAAGACTCTAAAGAGACAGAACTTAATGCAAGAACCTAATGCAAGACTCTAAAGAGACAGAACTTAATGCAAGAACCTAATGCAAGACTCTAAAGAGACAGAACTTAATGCAAGAACCTAATGCAAGACTCTAAAGAGACAGAACTTAATGCAAGAACCTAATGCAAGACTCTAAAGAGACAGAACTTAATGCAAGAACCTAATGCAAGACTCTAAAGAGACAGAACTTAATGCAAGAACCTAATGCAAGACTCTAAAGAGACAGAACTTAATGCAAGAACCTAATGCAAGACTCTAAAGAGACAGAACTTAATGCAAGAACCTAATGCAAGACTCTAAAGAGACAGAACTTAATGCAAGAACCTAATGCAAGACTCTAAAGAGACAGAACTTAATGCAAGAACCTAATGCAAGACTCTAAAGAGACAGAACTTAATGCAAGAACCTAATGCAAGACTCTAAAGAGACAGAACTTAATGCAAGAACCTAATGCAAGACTCTAAAGAGACAGAACTTAATGCAAGAACCTAATGCAAGACTCTAAAGAGACAGAACTTAATGCAAGAACCTAATGCAAGACTCTAAAGAGACAGAACTTAATGCAAGAACCTAATGCAAGACTCTAAAGAGACAGAACTTAATGCAAGAACCTAATGCAAGACTCTAAAGAGACAGAACTTAATGCAAGAACCTAATGCAAGACTCTAAAGAGACAGAACTTAATGCAAGAACCTAATGCAAGACTCTAAAGAGACAGAACTTAATGCAAGAACCTAATGCAAGACTCTAAAGAGACAGAACTTAATGCAAGAACCTAATGCAAGACTCTAAAGAGACAGAACTTAATGCAAGAACCTAATGCAAGACTCTAAAGAGACAGAACTTAATGCAAGAACCTAATGCAAGACTCTAAAGAGACAGAACTTAATGCAAGAACCTAATGCAAGACTCTAAAGAGACAGAACTTAATGCAAGAACCTAATGCAAGACTCTAAAGAGACAGAACTTAATGCAAGAACCTAATGCAAGACTCTAAAGAGACAGAACTTAATGCAAGAACCTAATGCAAGACTCTAAAGAGACAGAACTTAATGCAAGAACCTAATGCAAGACTCTAAAGAGACAGAACTTAATGCAAGAACCTAATGCAAGACTCTAAAGAGACAGAACTTAATGCAAGAACCTAATGCAAGACTCTAAAGAGACAGAACTTAATGCAAGAACCTAATGCAAGACTCTAAAGAGACAGAACTTAATGCAAGAACCTAATGCAAGACTCTAAAGAGACAGAACTTAATGCAAGAACCTAATGCAAGACTCTAAAGAGACAGAACTTAATGCAAGAACCTAATGCAAGACTCTAAAGAGACAGAACTTAATGCAAGAACCTAATGCAAGACTCTAAAGAGACAGAACTTAATGCAAGAACCTAATGCAAGACTCTAAAGAGACAGAACTTAATGCAAGAACCTAATGCAAGACTCTAAAGAGACAGAACTTAATGCAAGAACCTAATGCAAGACTCTAAAGAGACAGAACTTAATGCAAGAACCTAATGCAAGACTCTAAAGAGACAGAACTTAATGCAAGAACCTAATGCAAGACTCTAAAGAGACAGAACTTAATGCAAGAACCTAATGCAAGACTCTAAAGAGACAGAACTTAATGCAAGAACCTAATGCAAGACTCTAAAGAGACAGAACTTAATGCAAGAACCTAATGCAAGACTCTAAAGAGACAGAACTTAATGCAAGAACCTAATGCAAGACTCTAAAGAGACAGAACTTAATGCAAGAACCTAATGCAAGACTCTAAAGAGACAGAACTTAATGCAAGAACCTAATGCAAGACTCTAAAGAGACAGAACTTAATGCAAGAACCTAATGCAAGACTCTAAAGAGACAGAACTTAATGCAAGAACCTAATGCAAGACTCTAAAGAGACAGAACTTAATGCAAGAACCTAATGCAAGACTCTAAAGAGACAGAACTTAATGCAAGAACCTAATGCAAGACTCTAAAGAGACAGAACTTAATGCAAGAACCTAATGCAAGACTCTAAAGAGACAGAACTTAATGCAAGAACCTAATGCAAGACTCTAAAGAGACAGAACTTAATGCAAGAACCTAATGCAAGACTCTAAAGAGACAGAACTTAATGCAAGAACCTAATGCAAGACTCTAAAGAGACAGAACTTAATGCAAGAACCTAATGCAAGACTCTAAAGAGACAGAACTTAATGCAAGAACCTAATGCAAGACTCTAAAGAGACAGAACTTAATGCAAGAACCTAATGCAAGACTCTAAAGAGACAGAACTTAATGCAAGAACCTAATGCAAGACTCTAAAGAGACAGAACTTAATGCAAGAACCTAATGCAAGACTCTAAAGAGACAGAACTTAATGCAAGAACCTAATGCAAGACTCTAAAGAGACAGAACTTAATGCAAGAACCTAATGCAAGACTCTAAAGAGACAGAACTTAATGCAAGAACCTAATGCAAGACTCTAAAGAGACAGAACTTAATGCAAGAACCTAATGCAAGACTCTAAAGAGACAGAACTTAATGCAAGAACCTAATGCAAGACTCTAAAGAGACAGAACTTAATGCAAGAACCTAATGCAAGACTCTAAAGAGACAGAACTTAATGCAAGAACCTAATGCAAGACTCTAAAGAGACAGAACTTAATGCAAGAACCTAATGCAAGACTCTAAAGAGACAGAACTTAATGCAAGAACCTAATGCAAGACTCTAAAGAGACAGAACTTAATGCAAGAACCTAATGCAAGACTCTAAAGAGACAGAACTTAATGCAAGAACCTAATGCAAGACTCTAAAGAGACAGAACTTAATGCAAGAACCTAATGCAAGACTCTAAAGAGACAGAACTTAATGCAAGAACCTAATGCAAGACTCTAAAGAGACAGAACTTAATGCAAGAACCTAATGCAAGACTCTAAAGAGACAGAACTTAATGCAAGAACCTAATGCAAGACTCTAAAGAGACAGAACTTAATGCAAGAACCTAATGCAAGACTCTAAAGAGACAGAACTTAATGCAAGAACCTAATGCAAGACTCTAAAGAGACAGAACTTAATGCAAGAACCTAATGCAAGACTCTAAAGAGACAGAACTTAATGCAAGAACCTAATGCAAGACTCTAAAGAGACAGAACTTAATGCAAGAACCTAATGCAAGACTCTAAAGAGACAGAACTTAATGCAAGAACCTAATGCAAGACTCTAAAGAGACAGAACTTAATGCAAGAACCTAATGCAAGACTCTAAAGAGACAGAACTTAATGCAAGAACCTAATGCAAGACTCTAAAGAGACAGAACTTAATGCAAGAACCTAATGCAAGACTCTAAAGAGACAGAACTTAATGCAAGAACCTAATGCAAGACTCTAAAGAGACAGAACTTAATGCAAGAACCTAATGCAAGACTCTAAAGAGACAGAACTTAATGCAAGAACCTAATGCAAGACTCTAAAGAGACAGAACTTAATGCAAGAACCTAATGCAAGACTCTAAAGAGACAGAACTTAATGCAAGAACCTAATGCAAGACTCTAAAGAGACAGAACTTAATGCAAGAACCTAATGCAAGACTCTAAAGAGACAGAACTTAATGCAAGAACCTAATGCAAGACTCTAAAGAGACAGAACTTAATGCAAGAACCTAATGCAAGACTCTAAAGAGACAGAACTTAATGCAAGAACCTAATGCAAGACTCTAAAGAGACAGAACTTAATGCAAGTACCTAATGCAAGACTCTAAAGAGACAGAACTTAATGCAAGAACCTAATGCAAGACTCTAAAGAGACAGAACTTAATGCAAGAACCTAATGCAAGACTCTAAAGAGACAGAACTTAATGCAAGAACCTAATGCAAGACTCTAAAGAGACAGAACTTAATGCAAGAACCTAATGCAAGACTCTAAAGAGACAGAACTTAATGCAAGAACCTAATGCAAGACTCTAAAGAGACAGAACTTAATGCAAGAACCTAATGCAAGACTCTAAAGAGACAGAACTTAATGCAAGAACCTAATGCAAGACTCTAAAGAGACAGAACTTAATGCAAGAACCTAATGCAAGACTCTAAAGAGACAGAACTTAATGCAAGAACCTAATGCAAGACTCTAAAGAGACAGAACTTAATGCAAGAACCTAATGCAAGACTCTAAAGAGACAGAACTTAATGCAAGAACCTAATGCAAGACTCTAAAGAGACAGAACTTAATGCAAGAACCTAATGCAAGACTCTAAAGAGACAGAACTTAATGCAAGAACCTAATGCAAGACTCTAAAGAGACAGAACCTAATGCGAGACCTTAAAGAGATAGAACCAAAACAGACTAACGTAATGAATCCGTATTTAATTTGAACTTATAAATTATAGGATAATCGGTTTTTCGGCTCGGGAGTTTTATCTGGACAGTTAATAGGATCGCACTGCGTGAGGTCGCGGTTTAAATTCGGTCAAAGTTTCATATCTGGTACTTTTCTCATTTGAATCGGACGAGAAAGTATAAACAATGCGCTTCTTAATCTCTTTTCGAACAAGACATTCGTGAGTTGGGAATCATTCCCCTGACTTCCTGCGATGTGATTGGACATAAACTAGCCGTTGTACAATGAGAGCAGTTCCGCAGAAACGTACTCGAGATAAAGTGTCAGTCGGGAAAACAATGAATCCTGCAAGAGACTATTCTTGGCCTATACGACCTCATACGTTGTATTTATTTTCCGACGAGGATTCTGGCAGCAGTTGGAGCTCATTTTTATATTTGCACTCTCACTTTGTGATGGGATAGAAAATAATTTCTTTATAAGCAGTAAACATATTTTTACTTTTTCATAAATATAATGTTGTTTAAAGACTATTCTAAGTAGCTACAAAAGAGGATGGTTGACATCTTTCGCTCATTCGGTTTACTTAACTTTGCGTGAGCTGCATCTTACGTCGTGATCTAGTTAATTGTGGAAGGTGCGCAAAGTTACTTATATATAAATTGTTCTTCGATGAATAATGGATTTTTATGGTTTACTTCATTTTTTATATGACAAAGGTTAATATCTTTATTCAAAAAAATAATGAGTAGCGACGTACAAAATGCGAGCCGCCAGTCCTCAGTCTTTGGATAAGAAATAAACGTTTCGCCGTCGAGGTCTGGTCGATGTCATGTCGTCTGTCATGTGTCGTAAGTACTCTTCTAAAAAAATAGGCTCGAAAAATAATGCATGCATAATTTTCCCATCGTGTCTGCCACTAAGTGAGTTTAGGGAACGATAACTTAAATGTCCCCTGGGTAGAGAAGAAAAAGCGGATGGCTGTCTGGCATGAAGCATAAAAAGCTTGTTCATTTCTGAACTTCAATTTTTCAAGTCTTTTCAAAACAATATATTTCTATATTATCTGACTGAGCAACCGGAATTTAGACTAGCATTCGGAGGAGGGGGGGGATGACTCGTCTTTTTGAAAGAATGTGACCCGTCCATTCATTAAACACATTCATTTTTTTTTTAATTGTACTACCACGTTCTGTTTTTCGAGAACTTTTATAGCATTTTGTCTGCGAATGACAGCAGGTCAATGGAAAATCAACCCCCAGTCATTTCTGCGAGGGTTGCCTTACGAGAAAGGTCATTTTTACGTTGTTTAAAAATTGGGAGCGCGATTTGGGAAGGTCTCCTTTGAACGTTTTTATCCTGCATGAATCTAACCTTTGCAACCTGAGATCAATTTTCTTAAAATTGTATGCCGGCTACACGGTAGAACTGAGTGCTTCGGTCTCCACCAGAAGAAGCTCGGTCGATGTGTTCCTTTCTGCCCTTAAAGGTATCTGCTACTCCGTGATAAAATGGCCGAAAACGAAATTGGATGAGTGTCCGGATGAGATGAGGGATTTGTCCGTCATTAAAACTATTTTCGGCGATAGTCATCTTAAAGTGTATGGAATATTCCGAAATAACAGTTCATTTATTTCATTCATATGTTTCGCAAAACGTAATATTTGCAGAGAAAAATTTTAGAACTTTAAACGCTGCCCCATCCCCTAGCGATATTCTCAGCTAGGACCCCTATATCTTATCATTTCGTTTATTGACCACCATTTCCTCTGGGCCCCCTTTCGCATGACGGAGTTTAGAGGTATGGTAGTGCCATCTCTACAGTGACCTAAGAATCCACACAGGGACATTTATTTCGGGTGCAATTTACATACATCCAAGAACAGTGTCGTAACAGCCCCAACCCCGACTACTCCATGAGTTAGTTCCTCATAGGGTCCCTATTGGAAAACGAAATCCACCATTGTCACTATACTATTGTCGACCCTTGCCCGTAAAACCTTGGCTACGCCCAGTGTTTTTTTCAGGATTTTTCAGTCGGAGGTGCCAGGTGGGCCAAATGAAATTTTAGGGGTGGGGGGTGGGGGCAAGTTTTCTATTTGCCTTATATAAATTATCTAAATGCTGTGTCTCATAAATAGAAACTAGGTTAACATAAAATGTCTCCGCGAGGGGGGGGGGGCGAATAATCGTCTCCAGGGGGCTTCGCACTCCCGGAGGTATGCCTGAAAGAAACACTGGCTACGCCTACGTTCCATCTCCACGTTGGTTAGTTCACTCTCTCTCCTTCTCATGGAAGGAAATTCCCCGCATATTCTCGTCTCATTCCAATTCGAATCCATAAAATTAAGCGAGGATTGTCTCTCAAAGAATTGAATGAAGTGAAACATTTTGTTTGGGTCAATGATAAAATAGCTTTGCTTTAGAATTCTGTATTCAATAGAAAAGTAGTGCAAATTAATTTTTAGTGCTGCCATCTATCGTTAGAAATATCAAGCGAACCGTCGTGGGTATTCATAAAATACTTAGATGGACACTCCTACTAGGCATAACAGCAAGTCACTCGTTGCTAAACAAATGAATCTCAGAATCAATTGCTGTTAGAACGGTGAAACAATTCAATTTTCTAAACAAAATCGGGCCCAGTTACAGCGATCCGCTTTTCAGCACCGATAACCGTACTTGCAACCGTAACGCTTACCGTGTGCCCAACATTTGAAGGGAACCTTTAAGGTGATCGATGACAACTTTGGAACGCCTCCTATAGATGGCATTTTTTAACCGCGAATACTTGTCTATTTTTAAATCAGTTTACATAATATGAATGCATAAACTAAAAGGATCCAATGGCACCTTATTTCAGTTCCAAGACTATTTTTAAAATGTTACTCCCAAAATTGTTGCTACGACCCATTTCTCATTCACAGAATATTTATTGGTTACCCTAGCATCCAAGCGCCCTCGAATGCCATTAAAATAAAATAACCACGAGTCCTGTGAATTGACTCGACCTTTTAATGGATCGAGTAACGCAAATGAGGGGGAAAATTATTGTATTTTATTTTATTTTTGCACAACATGGGAAAAAATAACTTTTCATTTAAATAAGTGCAATCCCTGAATTCGGTCTTTCTGCGAAAGCGCGCAAACGATCGCTGCTTTTCCATATGAAGTAATACTATCATTGTTCTCGAAAATATTCCCAAAATTAGGAAAGCGTTCTCAATCTAGATACACCCGTTTCGCTCTTTCTTACCGCAAAATGGCCGATTCCTGCAATGACTTGCGACGTGACGCCATTTTGTGAACCTCTATGGATAAGGCTCCTAAATATAACAACGGCCATTTGGACTCCCGCGACTGCACGGTACAAGGCGAAAAAAGGGTTGCTTTCTAGAACTTTTAAGGGATTTCGAGAAAATCTAAACATTCCAAACTTGTTTCTTGAAGGATGGCAGCAAAAGCACCCATTTGACAGTCCATTTCCGTAACCAATATCAGCTACGTAACATGCGCGCGCCATTGAAATAGCACAAGCAGATGGCAATTAGCTGCATTGAAATGGAGGTTGCGTCAGCCTGTATATTGAGGAGCTTTATCTATGGAGATGGACCCATTCTATTTCGGTACACAGTTGGCATTCCATTCATAAAGATTGAGCTCCAGCTGCAATAGCCAAACACTCGCAGAATATTTTTCCACAGGCCTATTTGTTCTACTAGTTCTAGTTCTTCTTTTTTACCTCACGCGACGGCCCACAAAATTTAAAAACTAGATATGGATTCGTTCTCGAGGGATTGTGTCTACTCTCCGCAAGCAAACGGTCGAATCTTCCTTGAGTCCCACATTCTGCTCCTAAAATATCGTTAGTGGAAATGTCCCTCACGAGAAAGGAATCCTGGAAAGTGGAAACCCCAATTCCATCCGTTAAGATCCTTTTGTTCTCTCGACTCTGGATTCTCCGAACAAGAGTCTGATGGCGCCCTTGAAATAACGATCCCGCGCCCGGTGACGAGTCTTTTTAGCATTCCCTTTTTTTACCCCACACCCGTGTTAATGACCCGCTTGATCTGGAACGGGATCCAAAAGAGCGGCAACAAGTTCCACTCGGTCTAAAGTTCTCGAAGAATATTGATCAGCAGCGAACGGGTGGTGGTGGTGATCACTTTAACCTTGGACGCCAATGTCTGCAAAGGGACATCGAACTGTTTGGGATAGGGTATGTCAAATGCCTGTATTTTGAGAGGTTCTTCGTTTGGGATGGACACCGTCTCACCCGTAAGCAAAAGATTAAATGGGCTTGCTGCGACTTCTCTTTCAAATCGGATTCAATGTGGATACACGCACAAACGCGTATAAGTTTGAGCTAAAAAACTACGTTCACAGAAATCAAAATTGTGAGAGAAGCCTGCTTTAATCAAATAATAAAAGGTCTTCTAATTTCAGAAACCGCGAAATGGACGCATTGTCCTTGAAAGGCAAGACGCTTTCGCAGAGTGAGTTAAAATTGCCATCTTCTATAGCATCGCAGTTCGGGACTCCTGCGAGGTACAATGGGCTCGAATTTTACAGGAAGTACAACTGGCTCGAATATAGCAGGAGGTACGACAGGTTCGAGTTTCATAGAAGGTACGACTGGTTTGAGTTTCATAGAAGGTACGAATGATTTGAGTTTCGTAAGGCAGGACTCAACTTAGCCTAACTGGAGCCCTGGCCAGACATTCTTCAGGAGCCACCTTCACCTCTCGATATATGTGAAATGAACAAAAATATTTTTCAAAACGTAATTGCATGCTAAAAAAATGTATACAAAATGGGGTTCTATACATATTTGAAAGAAATTTAAATTATTGGCAAATTTCATTACACAGTCCACATGTATATCCCCAAAATGCTTCTGGCCAAACGTAGTCCAATGGCATACTTTTTGCTTTCTTTTGTTTTCAGAAAGCAGCCGTTAATTTTACGATATTGCGATTGCTTAATTTGGGGGCCCCCTGAAGCGGGGCCCGGGGCAGCCGCCCCGTATACCCTTGCGTTAGTCAGGCCGTGCGTAAGAGATACAACTGGTTCGAGTTTCGAAGGAGGCAGTGGCGTCGCCAAGGGAGGGAATCTGGGGGTTGAACCCATCAGAACCCACTGAAATTCGTAGAAATGATACTTGAAGAAATTACAAAAATGATATTGGGTTACCAAGATCCCACCCAAAATTATTTTCTGGCGACGCTACTGGAAAGAGGTACGATTGATTCGAGTTTCGTAGGAGGTACGACGAGTTCTAGTTTCATCGGAAGTACGACGAGTTCGTGTTTCGTAGGAGGCTTTTATGCAATTCAAAATGACATAAAATAGAAATTTAAATCCAATGACAACCCAAATTGGAGAGGATATATGTTACAGAATATTAAATCATGATGCAAAATTTTAAATGATTCAATGTCATAGCAATATCAGAAGTTAGTAGTTATAGGGAAATAAACGATACTAACAAGAAATCTCTAACTATACTTTGCATTTTGTACACCCCGACCGTCCGACTCACCCATAAAAGTTAAGAGCATCTGAGTGGACGGAAGATAATTCTCAACACAACTTCCAGTCCTGCCAGCCGACTTTTTTTTTGAGGGGGTTGATTTTCAAAAGAAGGCAAAACCGAATAACATAATTCATCTACCAACATGGTAGGGAACAAAGGATTTCCTATAAATAAGGCCCAAAGGTTTCCTCTAAAGGTATTCCAACTATACTTTAACTATATACATTTGTTGCGTTGGAAGTATTGACGCGTATATACATAAATGCGGCATCAGAACTCTTATTTAAAAGAAAGTTTATTTAAAAAGAAAAACATCGCGCTATCGTCTGTAGTGCAAGTACTCCAAAACAGTGTTTCCCTCAAGCATACCTCTGGGGGTCCCCTCGGAGACGTGTATTCACTCCCCTGGAGACATTTTATGAAACCTAGTTTCTATTTATGTGACACGTCATTTAGATATATTTATATAGGGTAAATGGAAAATTTGCCCCCTGGCCAAATGGTCCTGTAATAAACACTGCTCCGAAAAATGCCCGACTATGAGCTCGGAAACAACAGCGGTACTTCACGATACATCAAAGCTCTCAATGGATGCTCTTTTACCGAAAAGGATTTATTTTTACCTTTATTGCCGACATCTCTGAAGAACAACAGATGGACTCTCTTCCACTCCTGCGCTCCATTTTTATCCATATTTATAGCGTTACGACCTTAACTATGGAAGTAATGATAGAAGTGCATTTGGCACCCGTAGGTAACTTTCTTTTGCGCCAAACCACTTCCAATGGTAAAAGAAACGAAGCAGCCTACAACCGTATCGAAAATACTTTGAATCTCCTTCTTCAGACAAAGCAAGACGAAATGGGCCCACCGGTCAGAACCGAGGTGCGAGCAGCGTGGAGCTCATATAAGAAGTCGGTGTGTCTTCCCCAGACATTCTCTATCCCGAAATGTGACTGGCCAAACCCTCCTCCGAACAGTCTCGCTCTGCTGATTATGCCAGCCAGGTAAGGTCCGATGGAGTCGTCATGCAAACGAAATGACACTCCGGATAGCTTTCAAGACAGGTCTCGGGGATTGTGTCCCGAAACGAAGCAAGCGAATGGACTTTCAGTTTTAAACATTGAACCTTATACCACGTTTAAGAAAATAGGACGAACATTTTCGACAGTACACAAGTCACACGCGAGTTCCAGGTGTGCTTGATATTCAATAGAGTTGAGACTCCCTTATGAAATGAACCGCGTCATCCTATCGATCCAAGTCTCACGCTTGAACATTTGAGGAAAAACAATGCATTCTCTTTAAAAATGTAAAAAAAAAAAAAAAAAAAAAAAAAAAAAGTGACGAATATTGGATCTATGCATGGAATTCTAAACATGCGAAGAAGAGAACGATGCTTTTATTCGGAACCCAAAAGGAAACAAAAGGGCGCAAGAGTTTATAACAAGGATCGGAATTCTCAGAAACAAAGGTAGGAGCTCCCACCGCACGATGGATCCATACTCGATCTCATTTTGAATCGAAAGCAAACTATTTCCCCGGTGGATCCGACATGGAGTGAAAGAAAACGGTGCTTTCCTCAAACTTTCATTTCAGATGACGCTAAAGGGGGAACATTTTATTGGCACGTAGCATTGCGGAAACCCTTCGACGAGCGATATCAATACCAAAATCCAATCTTGTTCTGCGAGCGCCTTACGGTGGGAAACCCTTGTCTTCTAAATGAGAGTTCCGTTTGAATGCAGGCCTCCAATATTTTGGATGACACGAGAGCTTACAAATGAACCTTTACGGTACTAAAAAAAGACATATGAACAAGAAAGATCCATCATGCATAAAACATTGATTATGAAACATTTTATGGAAACATCTCTAAAACGCGATCCATATTTTTAAGGATCGCAGAACGACAATCATTTATTTTACTTAAAAACTTCGTCGAAAAAAATGAACTGGATTCAAATGACGTCATCGAACTATAAATCGTCTCTATGTAAAAGCAGTAAGTATTTCATTCATACACTTTCATTCCAGACTCCAGAGCTCAATCATTTCGCGAGAAAAAAATTCAGCCATTCTTATAAAACTCATCTTACAGTCACTTGTTTATATTATGTTACCGTCTCAACATACTAAAACTTCATTCTGACAAAGTCATTTTTACGACAGTCATCATGCGAACGGACAGACAGATGGAATGAACCAAGTCATAAACACTTTTCAACTATTGTAAAGTGTTAATAAAACAGAAAACAAAAATCTATTTACGTAGCATTTTGTTATTATTATTATTATTATTATTATTATTCGTTTCAAGTAGTCAGTCAAACCAAATGACCGATCTTAATCATTCGGATATAAACGGTTTTCTGTGTCTAGAGCAAAATCGTCTCGTCCAGGGGACTGCCATTCTCGTGAACCAAAATGGGAACCCAAATGAAAGAGCGCTCGACTGCATTCAAAATCCCATTTGAAAATGTCTTATTCAGTTTTACTTTTTATTATATTAACATCGAATAACTCATAAAATGATCCATACGAGCCCGCGAAATGTTCGGTAGCCTTTAGAGCGTTCATATACGTTCTTACCGGTATAAAAATAAAAAATAAAAAAAGATCTTTCTTTACCTCTCCTGTCTGACGTTCTTCACTGTAAAAGTAACAATACACTTTCGCCGATCTTTCTCTGTTCAGCAGGATAAATCTCTCGAGGTTTGGCGCTCAACACATATTTGCCTATGCAATCTATTTTTTAATTCCTTTCTACCCGCGACGGATCGTGGTTTCTCGGGTTCAGGAAATTCAAGCTTTCCGTTTGGTTCATTTCATTCGAATTGGATTCAAATATTTCGTATATGGATCATTTTCTGTAAACGGGAGTTTTACATGTCCCACGTGTTTTAGTAAAAGTTTGCATGACTTGGAACTGATTTTGGACACAAATTAGTTTTACTAGATTGTAGTCCATATGTGTCACCCACTAGCTAAAGAAACAATTTATACTTTTAATATTTAAAAATTTAGCTTTTTTATTAAATGCCATTCCCCTGCGTGTCCCAACAGCCAAATAATAAAATCACAACTTCATTTACAAACCTTCAGTTTCTAGTTTTCTTTTATTGGGATGCTCTATGTTAAATTAGATAATTTTAAATACAAACAGTCATAAAAAAAATCCACTCTTCATTAGAGCATTATTTTAAATTAATTTTTTACAACTGTCCCCTAGATTTTTTGTCATTCACCTGTCGTTCAATTTTAACACCCTTTTTGTACATAATGACAATAAAATATAATTAAAGTATTATTCTTTTATACTAAAGTCCATATCCTCCATTTCAAGAGTTCGACTATGTTCCATTCTGTGCAGGGAAATATTATAAAACTGAACAATTTTGTGCAAGTATTTTTATTCCTGTTTTTAATTATTCTCAGAATGAAAAAGTAAATATTTTTTTTTAACATATATGTGTGCCAAGTGAGTGGAGTAAACTGAATACCAAGTTAGGTTTAGCAACACATAAAACTCATATGCTCAGAAAGTAAAATCACATGATTTGTCATTCCCCTGTCGTCATTCACCTGTCTTCTTGGCAGACAAGGGAATGGCATTAGAACAGGTGAATTACATTTAAAAACTAGATTTTTTTTTTTTTTAGAAGATAAAACAAGCAAGAAGTTAATTCTGAATATAAGATTGAAATTGAAGCAAAACATTTTTTTTTATTTCTCTAATTATGCATACCAACAAAGCAGTTACTATATATTAAGTGTCATTCCCCTGTCATGCTGTATTTACTTGTCTTGAAAATAAAAATTTGCATTTTCTATTTAATTTCTCCAAAATCATCACTACTACTGTTTTTTGTTTTTTTCTTAGTTTAAACCACCCATGTTAAAATATAATGAAGAAAGCAGGTTGAAAAATAGAAAAAAAATATATTGCAATAAGAAAAATTAAAAATCCCGTTCAGAGAAAATGACCCATATAAAATCAAATAAAAATCCAGATTTACAGAGCTTAGGAATATTGAACAGCAAATACGTTTATTGAATCGTGGAGACACACTGCAGAAGACGAGTCTCGTCAGACGGTATCGCGTTTGTCAGGTTTTCATAGCATGTAACGGCAATACGGCCCAGTTTCGCATATTAAGTACTCCAAGAAAGGAAATCTGCTTTTGCTTCGTTTGATGTTCGTCGAATGAATCTCCCTCGCTCCTTGAACGACCTGGATCGAGTGAATCCTAGAAACGAGGAAGCGGCCAGGTTCGTTTCCGAGTCAGTTGGCAGGCTCTTCATTAAGAAAAAGAATGAAAATGAAGTGAATCAGAGAGCCGAGACATGCCAGGTAACCAATATAAACAGACCTGATAAATGAATACACCTTTCGTCGTGTAATCCATTTAAACGAAGTCGTTACCGCACTTTATAACATGCACAGTTTGCTTGAAAAACTTCCAATAAAGTTTGCTAACAAAAGGTTGGCTCAGTTTATGTCAATGAAAATGATGACAATTTATTAAACGATTGCATTAAAAACAAAAAAGATCACTCATGCAGAAAACATTGATTATAAAACACTTTTCAACTCAAATGCAATCCGCTGAATGTAGCATTTCTAAAATGAGATACATTCAGCGATAATATTTTTAAAATTATTACAGAACTACATAATTTATTTTACTTGAAAACTTAAAACTTCATCGAAAGAAAATGAACTGGATTCAAATGACGTCATCGAAATATGGAATCATCTCGCTCTCTATGTAAAAGCAGTGAATATTTCATTCTTATCACTTTTATTCCAGAGTTCAATCATTTTGCGTAAAAAAATTCAATTCTTATAAACTCATCTTACAGCTTGATGTGTTTACATTCTGCATCCATTAAAATGAGGTTTCGTTGTAGAAATAATCCAAGTTGGATGATTCTTTAAACTCAAAAATAGCGTCATTGCGTTGGCGCAGAATATAGAAGCACAGAAAATACGCAAAAACAAAGCGGTTTTAGACGGATGCAACACTCAATGTAAGTTTAAAAGAACTTTAAAAATCACGATTGTCACTCTGGGAAGATAGATGGATACCCTTTTTATTTTGAAGTGGGTCACGTGATCTCTTCCATTATTTATATAGGTGTTATTATTATTTTAATTTTTACTTAGAAAACGGCCGAACCTATTTTGCTGAATTTTTCTTTTATATATTTTATGAGATTATTTGAATATTTTCTAAGATTTTCGAAGCTATTTGTGAATTTTAACGTCACTTAAAAATGTTTAAAAAATGAAGTCTCACAGGTTTCAATGTATTTCATTTTTTTAACCCGGGTTCCATCCAAAACGAATTAGGTGATATTATTTATTGACATTCCCATAGGTCCCACAGACCGTCTTAACAACCTACTAACATTTCATTTCGATAAAGTCATTTTTACGGCAGTTTTCGTGCGAACGGACGGGCGGAATGACCCAAGTCAAACACTTTTCAACTATGTTGTGTTAAAAATCGGATGTGGCCAGCACATGACTTTTCCTACAGACTGAAATTTAGTTTCTCTTTATTTCTTGAATTCATTCAATTCAGTTGAATGGCACACAATAACACCCATCCTTATTTGATATAACACTGAAGGGGTACTTTTAATTCCATTTCCGTTCTCATGGGCTCACTGGACGTATTTTCAAAGGCGATTTAGCAAACGTGTGAGAAAAACTAAAACATCTCGAGAACATTTTGTCCTAAAATAATCGGAAGGGTCTTTGTCAAAAATGACGTATAAAACAAGTATTGAATGGATACATTTGAGTCTACGGAGGCTTTCATTTTAAATTTGGACGAGTTTTGCGAACTTTTTCATGAAAATGGCAGACCCCCCCCCCCTTTTTTTGAGTCGTACCCAAATAGAATCAGCACCAGGGACACCCACAAGTAAATTACCTATAGAATTTTATGAAATGATGCCCATTCGTTTTTGAGTTAGAGTGGAACGTACACTGCATACACAGACGTCACCCTAAAAATAGTTTTTTTTTTTCGTGTTCTAGAGGTTCCGAAACGTGTCGATCCGTCGAGTTGTAATTTTCGATACGATTTGAATACTTTAACTATACATTATCATGCATTGTAGGGAAAGTCAAAAAACAAAATCGGATTTTAAATGTCAAATATAAATGATACATTGAAATCTCATCTGAAACCCTCAATTTTTTAATTTTTTTTCAATATAGGATGTTTGACCATTATTTCTTATCGCTCTCTTCTCCATGATGGACCCTTCCGCAAGCCAATAGACCGCTTGTTCGCGTCTCCCGATCCCAAACGATTCTCCGCCATCTCGGCGGCCCCGAGCCCATCCCCACTCTCTTTGCCCATTTTTGATGCCATAAAGCCGATCTTTTAATGGCATTCACTCCACGGGAGTCGCTATCTTCCGAAAGAGGTGATCTGCGAAGGAAGGAAGGCCACTGCCGGGATATTTCGGTTAACCGTCCTATTGAGACAAAAGTGATAGAGATATTTCGGGAGCCCTGCTGTGCCTTTTTAGAAGCTAGAAGTTAGAAGCTGACGTCAACATGGACTCCTTTCGAGGGGAGGGGGAGGTCGAGGACTTCGTAATCTCGTTTTTCATTTGCGCTGCAAGTATAGAGCATGGGCACGTGACGTCACACGAACCCTTTTGCCCCCGAAACAAAAGACTCGTTCGCTTGGCAGTATGGAAATGTTCATGATTTCTGTATTGAAAACGGCAACCTCTCATTTGAGTAGACTATCTCTATGTATCTTCTTGGATGAATATTTTCAATAAACCGAAAAATAAAATAATCCCTTTCATTAATATAGATACGAGTTTTCTTTTAGAAGTAAAATCGTCATATATCTTTCTCTTCTCGCTCGCATGTACGTTGCAGACTTTTCCAGGCAATGTATAACAAGTTTAGAACGCTAGCGAGTGACTACGGTCAAATGGAGTGGTAGTGTCCATTCACTTAAAATCCCTTAAAGTGCACTTTAGTACATGAAATAACATTCTATATTTAGAGTGTTATGCAAGTATTCTGAATAACTTATTTTCACCACAAACATCAATTTCGACGTTTAATGGGTTTATTTTCGATTTTTATGGATCATCATCGTCTGTTTACCATTCCATGCTATGGTAAAAATAATGCCCTTACTTTTCTGCGCATTCTACTACGCAGGTTTTTTTATGGCCATGCTCTGTTGGGTCGAGACTCGGATGGACGGACATTCAAAACATCTTGCGTGCGAAATTGCGTAGGATTCTTTCAATCCAAGCACGTGCCTATTGGTTTTCGCGTCCCTCGAACCCGGGATAGCCTTCTATATTTAACAAAAATCTCAAACATTTGACATTTTTTTAGACAATCTTTTATTAAAAATGATCCCAGAAGGTGCCCTTTGCGGGGTCACGATGATTTAATGAGGGAAAACCTTCAAAGTACTTTTAACCAGCAAGAAATGGAAATGCTGGTTCGACATTTCCACCGAAAGAATGCATCGATTTCCATCGAATTCTCCTCGGGACTGAGTGACCAGGAAGTGCTTGTGGGTGTATCTCTGCTTGTCCTGAAACGTCCCTTTCTTAAGGCAGGCGAGAGAGAGAACCGTTATTTCGCCATGCAAAAAATAAAGTCATTACATTATGTAGGGAAAGTCATGTGCTGTCTACATCAGATTATTATTATTATCATCATTATTATTATTTTTTTTTTACGCACGCTTCCTGTATGTAAAATGCAAATTGTATTTTGAAAAACAATGGAGTTGTTCTGTGTAAAATAGACCCGTGTTTTTAAATGTATCGGTCCCCTAGGGCGTTCGTGAAATCCTCGGGCTTAGTTTCGGACGATTTATTTATCTTTGTTTGAACGAAAAATGCGTTTCATAAAGTAACGAGTGAGACCCGTGGGCATTTTGCCCTATAAGTAATAAACAAAACACGCAAGAAAATTTCCTACTTTTGTTGGAAAAAGCTTGAAATATTTTGAATGTGGAACAAGTTAACACACACACACACACACACATTTGCAAAACATCAGCACTTGTTGCCAGTAAAAGAAATCAAAATACAAAATTCATTCAAATATAATTTACCAATTGGTAGAACTATTTACAATTACAATGAAGTTTCCAAGACATTAAACTCCGATGACCTTACATCATGTGCATGCAGCAATAAAAATCTTGCCCCTTATGTCAACTCCTCTCATGGACACATTATTACTGGGGATCTCAGTATAGTTCAGGATGATATACTTAGGGATATTATGAATAAAGGGTCTAAATTTCGCATTCCATTCTGCCATCACCCTAAACAACTTCTTCAGTCTATATCTTTTGATTTTGATAAATTCATATATCAACTTGCTTGTTCACATTCCATTCCTATTGAAGCATTCCATCTATGGAAGTATACTACCTTACATCTACTTAAAAATGTTATATATTATAAACATTAAATTAACGAAGCCTAGGTATCTTTATAAACAACTCCTATCTGCTATTAAAGAACTACAACAACATTTTGTCATAACTTATGTAGATAAAGCTTCCAATAATTATGCCATCATTTGTAAAAAATATTATGTTTCTCTGTTACAGAATTACTTAAAAAGTAATCACATTTTTAAACCCATTAATAATCAGTCTATCAAAATCAAAACTAAAATGCTAAAATTATATACACAATTAAATATTAATTTTAAGTTTTTTAAATTTCCTTATGTTACTTTGGTTCCTAAATTCCATAAATCACCTCTCAGTTTTAGAACGGTCACTTGTGGACATACCTTTACCACTACAGCTAGTAAGTTTTTGCTTAACTGTTTAAATAGAATTAATGAATCTCTTAAATTTAGGAATTCAGGATATTTCATTTTAAACAATAGTTTTGATTTAGTAAATCACTTTAGCAAGCCTCCACACATTCTTGGTTTCCATACCTTTGATTTTAAAGACCTATTTAATAATATTGTCATTAACGATTTATATAAAGTTATTATCTCTCTTTATCATGACTATCTATCTTCCAATAATGTTGCATTTAATGTCAAAAACTTTCCTATGCTCTTGCACTTTGTGTTATACAACAATTATATTATCCAAGGTGATAACATTTATTTACAAACATCTGGTGTACCACAAGGTGGCTGTAGTAGTAGTATACTCGCTAACTTACATCTTTATTATCATGAATGTCATTTTAACTCTAATTCATATATTATATATAGATATGTTGACAACTTAATTTGTATTATCATTGATGATTCCGAACCAATTAATATTGATTTTTACCCATCTAACCTAGAATTAATTCCTAATGAGCTTAGCGTTAGTCAAACTGTAAACTTTTTAGACCTAAATATAGATACCCTCCATAATCATGTAATCACCAATCTATATGATAAAAAAGATTCTTACAACTTCACTATCATAAAGTTGCTATCATACCAATCTTGTAATTCTATTCAATTGTTTAGAAACATCATTTTAAACCAGCTATTTCGAATACATCGACTTTCTGATCCTCGGTTTCACTTTCTCCACATCAATAATCTTAAAAGCATTTGTCAAAATTACCAATATCCGGAAGTATTTGTAAATAATATTATTAATAATTTCAAATATACCACGTAATATTTTTCCACATGCATTATTTATCTTTGATTGGATAACTCATTTTTGAGAATTCACCCATTCTTATCACCTAACTTACCACTTGGTCTGAGTCTATTACTGTTTACTATTTTCGAATGACTATTTTCCACTTGTCCTCAGTCCTATACTGATTACTATTTTTGAAAGTCTCCATACATATTATGTATCGTTCAAATGTATTCATTCCGGTGCCCACTCGCATTGACAAAGTGAGGTGAAATGCTCAGTCGCTTCTTCCACTTACACGTGGTAACTATGCTTCTGAGTTCATATTTCTGTTCGAGGAGGTATTAATTTTCTGATTTGTAATTCAATTGATTTATTTTTCTCCTTCCACTAGCCAGTAGACAGTTCCAATGGTGTCTATAGTTAAATACTATCGCCATCGTCAGAAACTGGCTATTCTATCGGTTTTAATTCGAATTGCATGGCTGTCCTGATGAGAATGCAATTTCGAACTAACCGCCATTTTTTGTGTAGTTTCAATTGATTGTTCTCTATGTCTTAATCTTTTATCTTGAGCTAATTATTATTGCCTTTTCTCATTTTTGTCGTGTTTTCTTTTTAATTTTATTTTTATTTATATTTATATACTTTTAATTGTGAATTTTGTATCCTAATATTCTTCTCATCCCCCTTTCCATTGTAGTGATATGTTACCTTCTATTTTTATCCTTAGTCTTGGTCTATAGTTACTCATTTGTAACAGATATGCTAGAGATGGGTTTTTTTGTTCATACAGTAGTTTATGCATAATTTACGATTAAAATCTTTCATTATATATATATATATATATATATTAAAAAAATATAACAATAATAACCAATTCCAAGTAATCATGAAATATTAAAATCACCGAGGCAGTCAAACCAAGGCCACTATGCCGACAAAAGAAATAAACAGCACCGACCCAAAATCGGAGATTAACCAGAATTAAATTCCTCTCCAAGTCTGAGCATCTCATTCTCATTAACCCAAATAAATGCCTGTTTCAGATTTGGCAATAGTAAGTTACAGACTACAGACACCAAAAGAGGAAGAATTGAAGAAAAGAAAAATAGGAAGTCAAGCATTACCATGAACTCTCGTACACGTGTGAGTGCAAGATGAAAAAAGTCGACAAGCATCGAGAAGAAGTATGACGAAATATATCATGGGAAGTAGAAGAGATCTTCCCTAGAACCCGTCCAGTGAGTTAAGAGTACGAGACAGGACAATTACCCATATAAGGAGAACAGAATATGAACATGTAGCATAGATGAAAAATCTTACTATACAAGTGATTCATAGATGAAATGAATAAACGAGAATGCCACTATCACCATTATAAGGGGGCTCAAATCGTAGTATCAAACTGGCGAAAGTTACATATTTTTAGCGAAAATAAAACTCAAAACATTAAATATTAATGTATCTTATTTTCAAATTTTATTATTTTTCAAATTTTTTTAGTTTATTTTATTATTATTCATTTTTTATTTAAATATATAAATAATTATAATAATTTTTTAATGTTTTTTGTCCTATATTATTAGTCGCCATAATTGAGAAAGTTGGCCTGGATGTTATCGATGGGTAGTTGATACACTGAGTTGATCATTTTAATTACGAAATTAGGAGGATACGCATTATTAATCGCTGCATTTAATAATTCTATAAAATGTGCTCATTTAAAATGGTCATCACAAATTTTATGGATTCTAAGAATCTGATTTGATATAATATTTCTAAACACTGAAATATGCAAACAAGAGTCAAAGTGTAGAATTTTAGATGGATTAAAATTCTGTCTTTTATCATATAAGTTTATAGCCAGATGACAGTTGGTAAATCTAAATTCAAATCTAAAAAGTTTGCTACATTCGAGTTATTATTACTTGCATTTAATTGTAAATTATTAGGATAAAAGTTAAATACTATAGGATTATTATTATGGGATACACATAATATATCATCTAAATATCTATACATGTGCATATTATGAAACCCTGGATTAATGTTCTTTTCATAGAAGAATAAATACAGATTGGCCAATAATGGTGAGGCACACCTCCCTTGTGGGATGCCAAACTGTTGCTTAAAGAAAGAACCACCATGTTGAATCTAATTCTCATAGAGAGTGAAATTAAGTCATTTTTTAAAAGGAAAAGTTGAGTATTTTAGGGTGATATTATATTTTTCAAAAATTTCTAAAATAATTCTATACAGATCATCTATATCAATATTATTGAACAAATACTTGAAATCAAAAGTATAAATACTATAAGTAAGAGTTTTTAATTTCTTAACTCACTGAAAGCTGTTTTTCACGATATGATAATTATTTGAGATGTTATCTGACACGGAAACTTCATTTAAAATTTTTAATAAAAATTTACCAACATCAATAATATAAGAATTATGCCCACTTTGGTTCAAAAAGCTACAGGGTATTTATAAAACTAAAACAAGATATGGAATTTTATTACAACTATTTTTTAGATGGATTTGCTTATATTTGGCTGAGATTTTAAAGTCAGTGTTATGTAAATTATAGATTGAATTATTAAGTAAGTGTGACTGGAGGGTACTTATATAGTAATATTTACAAATGATTGAGTAGTTACTACTAGCCTTATCGACATAAGTAATAACAAAATCATTTTGAATTTCTTTAAAATCCTTTTTTGTAATTGAATTAAGTTTATATGATTTATTAATTTGCTGAATATAGTTATTTAAGTATTGCTCTATTAAGAAGCCCCAGGGTTTGAAGGTTTCTACAGGAATTTGATATTTGTAGTTGATTTTATAGATAAACTTATTTCAGTCAAGAATTAAATCTTTACCAATTAATTTATGTTTAAATTTAGTAGGTAAACGGTACTTAGTACCCAGTAACATCAGTGATCTCAGTGCATCACTATTAATAATATTTAGTTTTCCCGTTATAATATGCCCATGGTGTTTATCTAGGTAATCTAATAGACAGTGGTCATTCATCCAGTTCATAATTTTTATTAATATCTATTGATTTGGCTATTTGATTATAATTGAAAATATAACGTCCTAGCGGTTTATCATATTTAAATGCAATTTTGGAATTGACATGTTTGACTGGAAAGAAAGTGGAAACCGATTTTAAAAAATTATTTATCTTCAGATTATTTATAACTGGATGAGTGAAATTCAGGGTACAATATTCGTTTATTTTAGTATATTGTTTTGATTCGTCGTTTAGATTTAAGTCAGTGACGTATAAATAAACATTAAGAATTTTACTTCTGGTAATAAGCAAATCATAGAATAAATGCTTAAAATGAATATTATCAAATGCAGTAGTAATAGAAGGGTTATAAACCAAATTTAATTGTTTTTTAATTGCTAAAATCCAGTTCTTATAGTGTTTCCACTCAAAAGTAATTTTGAAAATTTACATGTTGCTGCAGGATGGTATTTTTTAGATCAGATAATGAGGGCACATTTTTATTATATTTACTTGCTCTTTTAGTTCTTTTTGATTTATTGTTAGAAATGTTAAAGAAATTATATACATTAAGGTCATCATGAGGATATTTAAAGGATTTTTTAAGAATGCTATGATGATTGATTGAGTCCATATGGAAATAGTTTTGTGTGCACATATGAATTTACACACACACACACACATATATATATACAGGGTGAATTGCACCTAATCTGCTAAACGAAAGGGTATGATAGAAGAGCCCATGTGCAGTACAAAACACCATAGCAACCCTGTCCTATCTCCGACTGTTTCCGAGTTAGGGAGGGAAAGTGCGTCCAGTCTGAAAAAACACAAATTTGTGAGGTTTCTGAAAGGTCTACACTCAAAATAAGCACACATTAGGAAAAAGCAGAAAAAATCCTATAAGATGACACCCTTTCCATCAGGATATCTGGATGTAACGGCGAGTTCCAAGCGCTGAAACATTGGAGAAGTGCCAAATCGAAATTCTGATAAAATCTGTAACCGGCTCTATCGCAAAAACCCTTCCAGCTCCAATCGGTCCAATTTACCAAAAACTTTTCCATTCCGCCCGCTTTCGAATGAGCCTACAATAAACCATATCGGTGTTTTAGTTCGGGAGAAATTTAACTTTTTCCTTGTAATACATCCCCTATCTCTGACTGTTTCCGAGTTAGGGTGGAGAGAAGGAAAGTGCGTCCAGTCTGAAAAAATCCAAATCCGTGAGGTTTCCGACCTATGCCTATCCGACAGAGCTCATATGCAGATAGTGACGGATTTCCATTCACGCACCATCGTTTCATGTGCCGCATGTTCGTCGAACGCCGATTTCAATGATGGATTGCTATACAAAAAGCTAAATTTCTCCAGAACTAAAACACCGATATGGTTTATTGAAGGTTCATTCGAAAGCGGGCGGAATGGAAAGATTTTGGGTAAATTGGACCGATTGGAGATAGAAGGGTTTTTGCGATAGAGCCGGCTACAGGTTTTGATAACATTTCGATTTTGCAAATGTTTCAATGCTTGTAACTCGCTGTTAAATCCACATATCCTGATGAACATGATGTCATCTTATAGGATTTTTTCTGTTTTTCCAATTATGTACTTATTGAGTATAGACCTTTCAGAAACTTCACAAATTTGTGTTTTTTAAACTGGACGCACTTTCCTTCTCTCCACTATAACTCGGAAACAGTTTGAGATAAAACAGGGTTGCTATGGTGTTTCATACTGGGCTGTTCTATCACCCCCTTCCGTTTGGTAGATTAGGTGCAATTCACCCTGTATATGTATACATTATATATATATACACACACACACATTTTCCGTATTTGATGTCACACGCTACTTAAAACTTCATGGTCACATAATAATTTCGCTGTAAAATAAGCATAGTGTTAAGACATGTCCTCCGGAACCGCGGGTGTGCGTTCAGGATACATTTACAGTCACGGCGTAAACAGGAACATTCTACAGCCAATAATATTACAAGATCACTCGATAACTGTCGGGTACAGTACAACAGCTGTCAAGTGCTCAGCTAATTTCACAAAAACAGTGGATGCTATTTTCAAAAATGCACCATTTAATGGGGCTCGTATTACGTCAATTGTCTTCCAACGGAGTGATGACTCCTTTTATAAACTCTTTGTAGAAATTTACAGAAATGGCTTGTACTTCGTAGATAATTCGTTATATCAAGAATGTTCTCGAACATTCAAAATGTCGCCAAATGGGCGATAAATCACTCAATCTGGCAACCTTGAAACGACAGTCCTGAAATTGCAACTCTAAATTTACATCATGGAAAAGGTTGCATGTACGGTATTTTTCCCTTCTAGCTCTCGGAAGAGCTTCCAATGAGGGAATTTTTCATGTTCGTAACAATAGTCACTGCATTACGCAATGAACGGGTTGCCCACATCATGGCCTCGCTTTCAGTATCTGATGCCATACGCTACGTAAAGCTCCATCTTTATATATAAATTACAGTGTGTGCTATTTCGCGTACTGTGTTGCGTTCTAGACTATTCGATAGTTCGAATTCCTGAGAGAAAACGACCGCTGAATAAAAGAGAAACATAATAAAAGAGGGTGTCTGCGTGTGTTGTTTGCAGCGAGAAATCGAGTCGTCAGACAGAGACGAAATTGACTTCATGACTCTGGAGGTGTGTGTCTTAGCGAGACTTTTTTTTTTTTAAATTCGAATTAAAACTTTTAGGCATGTTTAGAACAATCACGAGCGATTTTCACACCAATCGATTCCTTAGCGATCGAACCTATTATTACAGAGTTTCCATCTTGACGCCTTCCGATAGATCTTTCCAGCGACGTTCGAAACAATTCATCCCTATTTATTTATTTATTTTAAATACACCGAGATATGCATTTAAGTTATTTAATACTATCCAAAAAAGGAAGATGAGAGTAATTCTATAGCTTAGCAAAAATGTGTGCATATATCCTCGCATTCTAAAAAAAAGAGATGTTTTTGAATGACTACATTATTTTATTTTCTGTGATTAAGTAAAAACATAAAAAGATATTTTCGATTCCGCTCGCGGAAGAGCTTCTTTCTCTGGTAGCCCTACAGCTTTTCTGCACACGCCTGCCTTAGAACTCACGGCAAATTTTAAGCCACGAATTCTCTCCTGTAGAAAGGATCGTTTCTTTTATTCATTTATTTAATCAATTATATTATTTATTTGTATATTTATTTATTTTACATATCTAATTAATCAATTTATTTTGCTTTCCACGTTTACTTCTCACGATTTGAAAAGCCAATTCTGTAAATGTATAATTTAAGTAGAGGTCGCTCCTTTGGGAGCCTGTCATTCGTTCTGGTACTATTCATGAAAAGGTTGTTAGATGGACTCCCACACTGCGAAATTTCGAGACTGATTCCGTTACTTCCATAACAAAAAGATAAGAGTTAAAAGAGTCTAAAAATGAGCTTTTGGGGACCCAACTTTGAATGGCCCTCTGTACTGGTGAATGTGCGCTTTTGCCATGATGGTTTTAAATAAGAACCCCCGTTGGGTGGGCTTTGACTGAACCCCATTTTGATGTCCCGCAACATGCAGCGTTTAAAACGCATTCAGATGAGTTCTGTTCACCGGTTGTTGGAAGTTACCTTTTCCACATTATCACCTATTCTAGCGAGTGACTGCGTCCTCCCCGGATTCGAGTATTTTTAGATAGGGAGCGCAGTCGCTGCCCCAGCCGAGCGTCTAAATTCACGCTTGTTTATGGGACAAAGTAGGGAAAAAAGAAATACAATCTGACTCGCTCACCAAGGATTTTAACATTCAGTGGCTCTTTTAAACAGTCGTCCCGCTATGCAATTCCTGTGAATCTGATTTGGGGCCGATCGTCCCCACCGGGAGATTCACTCTTTTGCAACGTCTAATCCATCCTCTAGACTTATCCATTATCTAATTATCCTCTAGTAGACTTATCCTCTAGACTTAACTTTTATCGCCTAATCCATCCTCTAGAAAAACTGGACTTAGTACAATTCTGGCGTACACAGTTAGAACCTTATTCACGGCTGCCAAAAGCAGCATTGCAGACACTTTTGCCATTTGAAACCACCTACCGGTGTGAAATGGGATTTTCATCCCTTTTGCACATAAAAACGAAAGCCAGAAATCGTTTGAATGCAAGTGATGACTTACGCGTGGCTCTTTCAAAAAAGAAGCCTCGCTTCAAAAGCATTATTATGATTAAACAACAACACCGTAGCTATTAAAAATTGAGATACTGTTTTGTATGTATAATATGTATGTGTTTATTTTTCACTCAATAAATTATCTCGCAATAGATGTTATTTCCTAAATAAAGAAATCGAAACATATTTTTGAAGGGGGTGCGAAAACTTATTCTTAGATTGAAGGGGGGTGCCGATCACTAAAAGGGTTAAGAACCACTGCTCTAAGGTGACGGGTTCTCGTGTACGCGGAAAGAAGGGGAAAAGACCTACCTGAAGTGCAAAGCACCTTCGAGCTATGTGTAGATGAATGATCATGATCCAATGAAGGATCCAACTACCTTTCTACAATAAAGCCATCCGTCCATAAATAAATCCGTCTATGACCTCGACTCCCTCCATCGCAGCGCGTTCAAAATCTCACGTCGTGCCACTTCCGTTTTCACGTTGAACGACTGCTTCAGAAAACGACTGCGGAAGGGGAAAAAAAAATTCTGAAATCGCAAAATGCAGACAGTCGTTGAGCTTCCCCATCCATTTTTGGATCCTACCTTGAGCGACGTCCTTCATTGACTGGCTATTCAACTATTCGGGGGTTGATGTGCGGATGAAATAGCATTGAAATACTCACACTCATTCATTTCAATTTCACTCAAATATAATGTTTGAGACTGAAACTGTGGACATCAGCACATTACAGAAAAATAATTAAATAGAATAAATCTCTAAAATTTCAAGCCGTTCTAAAAACCCTCAGAAGTAGGATCAAATATTTGATCTATGTTGTCCTTTTCCTTCATAGCAAATATTTCTGTTTTCTTCGTGCTTCGAAAGAGTCATCTCCATACACTCTATCCCATCCCGATCCATGAACCAACGGAGGTATGAAAAATTGTATTAACGCCTCTACCCTGTGCTGTTTCAACGATCATCATTTTTTAGTCTTCTTAAAGTCAAAAATGACCTGCAGACTCACGCTATTGGCCCCAAAAGTACTGCAGATCAATTTAGCAACACCAAAATGTCTGAAACTGAATTTTTTTTCTCCCAGTCTTTCGAAGCATCTTCTGCTTTCCTTACGATTCGGCCCTATTTCGGCAGCATTCAATCGAGCTTACGCCTGTTGTTTCTTTTATCAAGCTTATTGGATGGATTTTTACTTTCCTTATATACATAATGTATAAGGAAAGTATTGTGACGGGGTCGGAAACTCGAATGGGAGAGCACGTTTCAAGCAGCCCTGATCACGAATCGAACATTTTTGAAGTGATGTCTGTGTGTGTGTGTGTGTGTGTGAAAGTATGTGTGTGTGTGTGTGTGTGTGTGTGTGTGTCAGTGAGTCTGTGGAGACGATAACTGACGAACGAATGGACCGATTCGAACCAAATTTGGTACAAAAATCACAATCCGTAAACGCTGGAAGTCTATTGTTTTTATATGCAATCGAATGTTCAGAACCTCCATAAATTTTCGAATGAAATTTTGAAAAAATCGTCAAAAAATCAAAACCGCTAATAAAGTTACACAAATAGACATTTCGTATGTAATTTTTCTTTACAAAACGATTGACATAAATTTTAGAACGCTAACATGAACCTTTCTCGAGATATTGTACATTTTTCAAAAAAATTATCAAAAAGTCATATAAAATAAAAAAAAAATATTTCCTATTGAGAAACATGTTCACTTTTCATATGTAATACCATGCGATACATTGGGTGACATTATTCTCGTGGATCTAGCTCGTTCCATTCATGAAAAAAGATACTTTAAGTAATACTTTTGTATTTGAACGCCAATAGTCATTTTTCTGCTCTAAGAATAACTTATTTCTTCGTCCATAACGCTTGACGAGATTTGGGCGACGAATTTGGCGGAATGTCGCCAACTTGGTGACTTTTTGAAATGTTGCCAAATTAACGAAAATCTCGCCAAATGGATAAAACTGACGCTAAATCAATTAAAATGACGACTAATAGTCGAAAATTCAATATCTTGAAAAGAATATAAGTATCTACTATAAGAAAAACCTATTTTTTTTACTGTAAAAGTAGTAAATTCATTACATTATATAAGGAAAATCATGTGTTGCCCACATTCTTATTTCGAATCGGATTGCTTAGTTTCCGAGGGACCTCCTTCTGGCTACGGCGATAAGAGCGAGAAAACTTACTATGTGCATTTTGCTAACTTCTATAAGAACCTACACATTCAGTCAGAATGGACGTTCGCAAAAGGAGGGAAATTCAAGGAGGACTCAACCAGTCTTAAGAGGGGCTCACCCAAAACACGATCAATCATTAGCAACCATAACAGTTACGTATACTCCAATTCATATAAATTATTAGAAAATAATTGCATATTTATATTTGCAAGCTAACAGCTGATTATTAATATCCATAGAGCTACTATACAAATACATCCATATTGATATACAGGTGAACCTCGATATGCCGAACCTCGGCATCTCGAAATATTTTCATCTCCCTTCACGCACGGTATAAAACTAATGTAAAACAAACTCGTTAACTCGACATTTTTCTAATCAAACTCTCGATATCTCGAATTTCTTCATCTTACCATTTGGATCATCTTAACCATTTTCAACTTTTCATTTGGAAAAATATGATCCAAAAAATGTGTTTAATGCAGATGAAACAGGACTATTTTTTAAGCGTATGCCTGATAAAACTATGGCCATTAAAGGTGAAGCATGTCATGGCGGGAAAAGGAGCAAAAGAAGATTAACTGTGCTGTTTTGCACTGATATGGATGGTTCAAAAAGACTAAAACCTCTTATGACTGTTAAATCTGCTAAGCCCCGATGTTTTTCAGGTATGAAATCTTTTCCAATGACTTATTGGCTTGGATGACTGCTGAAATTTTCACCAATTGGTTGAAGGAACTAGATAGAAAAACGTTCCGTAAAAATGGCGATATTGTTCTCTTCTTAGACAACGGTACAACGCATAATAGTGTGCCGAAATTAAAATCCGTGAAAGTTCATTTTATGCCACCAAACACAACTTCTAAGTAACAGCCTTTGGACCAAGGTATTATTCAGAGTTTTAAAGTAAACTATCGCCACAAAATTAAGCTCATTTGGAAAATGTGAGAGATATTGAAGGATTCAGTAACTGTAACCAAACTGTCATTGATGACTATTTTGCAAAGTAAAGAAATGCAAGATTAAATTTTAATAATGTATGTACGTAAATAGTATTACATTAAATGTGTATCCAATCATTTCAAACTTTGCTTTATTTGTTGTCTGCATTTTCTTGGGTAATACCCAATTCTCTGTCTGCAAGATAAAAGTAAGTGATTCTTTTAAAAATGTGTGAAGTACAGGACTAATATGTAAAGTATAAGACTAGTGCCTTTTATGAATTCCTTAAATTTTTTTAATTTTTCGATATCTCGAATTTTTTTTCTTCTCCCTTCAAATTCGACATATCGAGGTTCGACTGTATAATAATTACACTTGATTTTAATGGAAGCATTAACTAGTAACAAAGCTGTTATTGATGTGTAGAAACATCCTGAAAGTGAATCCAAGTGAATGCTTAATATTAACTCTTACCTACTTAGCAGTTGATTTGGACTCTAGAATGGATAACAGTCATACAAAAGTATCCTACATATTATTGTCATCGTTTTTAAATATGTAAATAAATTGATATTAGTATAATCACACATTCAGCTCAATTAAAAAGCCTTTAAAATGAAGTCATTTATAAAAAAATGTCAAAAAAATGTTTATGCAAAATTTAAACGGCATTTTATATGAAATTTCATATTACTACTAAAAATTTAATTATTTTATCAGGGGGGGGGGGAACATACCTCTTGTGGGGAGGGCTTAGCCCTCTCTGGCCCCGACCAAGGTACTGCAAAAGTCAAGAATTGTATGGTCACCGGCAGAGGAGGAATAATGAGGAATGAAGAATGGCTGCCATCTTGGATTCCGTAATCCTGGAGGGAGGGGGGGGGGGGGGGTAGTTTTACAAAATGGTAAACATTTTAGGGTTTTAATTTTTTTTAGAAACTTTTTTTTGGGTGGCAACGATTTTGTAGTTTTGTACGAGGAGTAAGTGAATTTCAAATATTGAGGATTGTTGAGGATTGTTTGGGTTGCCATAGCAATGCTTGGGGAAAGAAACTTTTTAAGGGGTGGCAACACCGGCAGAGGAGGAATGAAGAATGAAGAATGACCGCTATCTTGGATTCTGTATGAATTTGAAATAATGAGGTTGGAACTTAGAAATATTTTTGTTTGGGTTGCTATGGTAACGCTTGGGGAGATAAACTTTTCAAAGGGTGGCAACACCGGCACAGGAGGAATATAAACTTTTTGATGGTGACAACACCTGGGTTTCTGCGACAGAGGCGTAATGCAACCATTAGCGCCTCCTAGCGGCAGAAACTTAAAATGTTAAGAACTGGGATGTATACACGTTTTAGAAATGTCTAAGACACCATATAGTTGTATTTTGGGATTTAAATGAATAATTAAGAACTAAGATGTATACACCCGCATTTTAAGATTAACATGAATGTGATATTACCCACTTAAATGGTTTAAAGAAATACTTAGAAATATTTTTGTTTCGATTGCTATGGCAACGCTTGGGGAGATAAACTTTTGAGGAGGTGGCAACATGCCAGAGACGGAATAGAAACTTTTGAGGCGATGGCAACACCTGGGGATCGATTCTAAGTTAATTAAATTTGCAATATTAAATATTGTAAGGCAGTGTGTTTAGCTTTGAGTGTGTTTAGCATTCAGGTTATTACGGTAACACCTGGAAGTTCTGAGGCGGAATCTATGTTAATCCTAAAATTAACAAATACCTGTTTCAAACTTTCTAAGATGTGGTATATGCATACCGCAGCGCCACATCGTGGTGGAAACTTAAAGATGGAGCTTAGAAATTAAATATTTCTAAGTTAGTTAAATTAGAATTCCAACACTATCATGATGGGGAGGGGGGGACTACCCAAGCTTGTAATATCCTTGCACCAAGGACGTGCCAAGGCCATTTCTAAAAGTAGCTCCTGCAATATTCCTCCGATATATCGCGGTTACGAAAACTCGAATAAAGACGGTTAGTGGTCTTATACGAAGTTATTGTTTTTTTAAGTTAACAAACTGTTACGAACTGTGAATTTAATTTAATGAATCAAATTTAATTAAACGAATCGAATTTAAATGCGAGAACTTAACATGTTTTCTAAGAATGAACAAAAGCGCATGTTTGAAACTAGTTTAATCTCAGGGATTTATAAAAATATGTGTTTTAAACCACTTGAAATCGGTTCTTTAATGGCGATTTGTAAAACATTTAAGTGGGTAATATCACATTCATGTTAATCTTAAAATGCGGGTGTATACATCTTAGTTCTTAATTATTCATTTAAATCCCAAAATAAAACTATATGGTGTCTTAGACATTTCTAAAATAGAGGACCCCCGCTTAAAGTTCCCGCGGTGCTAGAAAGGGGGGTGGGATAAGAGTATGAATGGGGACATTTCATTGTTTATCTTCGCAGGCCAAAATACAAAGCGCTCAAAGTACAATTCACCCAAAAATTAATTACAAGTTTTCTGCATTTACCAAAACATATGTGTTTTTTCCAGATGCTAGAAATAATACGTATAATATAATTGATCTAAAAATAATACTTAGAGTGTGTCTGCATTTAAATTTCTTGCCTTAGTCGATATATGTTTTGAAGTGTTTGAATTTCACAAATGCGAGTTTCGAACTTTAAAAATTTAGCAAATATGTGTTTTGAAGTATTTGAATTTCGCAAATGCGAGTTTTTAACTTGTAAATTATAGCAAATGTGAATTTTTTACTTTCAAAATTTTACAAATGTATGTTTTAAACCACTCGAATTTGCAAATGTTGGTTTTTTTACTAGTTGAATTTTACAAATATGTGGCTTGAAGTGTTTCAATTTAATGAAAATGTGTGTTTTGAACGAGTTGAATCTCAGGAATTTCGAGAATACGTATGCTGAATGAGGGTAGCATTCGCTCATCATAAAAACCTGTTTTGAAGTGTTTGAATTTCACAAACAGTGAAATAGAGCTGTTTTTTACTTGCAAAATTTTACAAATGTATGTTTTAAACCACTTGAATTGAGTGAATACATGTTTTGAACTACTTGAATTGGGTGAATATATGTTTTAAACTACCTGAATTGAGTGAATTGATGTATTGAGTTAAGGTGGAACTCATGGGTTGCACACTAAACACTTCGTGGAACCATTAGCACCGCCTATCCGCCGAAAGGGGTACTACCCCAGTTGGAACGGAGATTTTTTCTCATTTTAAATATTGTATACGGCACTTAGGATTTTTTTGTTTATCATTCAGTTTGCTATGGAAACACATGGAGTTATGCAACAGAGACTTAGCATAACCACCTAGCGGTCGAAAGAGATATTGGAATTAAAGATTGGAAACAGGATTTTTTTTCTAATTTTAAATATTTAAAGCTGGTTATGAATATTTAACTATGGATCGAGGCATTTCTTAAAATACAAACAGTGGATTAGAGATATCAACAATGTAAAAATTTAGCAAATATGGGTTTTGAACACTTTAAGTATTAGAGTACTTACACGTCCAATCCTGTTGAAAGATATAACATCACGCACAGGATCATCAGTAATGATGGATTTATTATCACCAACATTACTACTTAACGAAGACATGCGAATGGGAGAAGGCGCTCGAAACACAACCTACCAACTCGAAATTCTCGTCGAGAATAACCAAATCACAGCCTAAAAACTACTAACACCCCCTTCATACCCATCCGTAACGAGCAAAAAAATAGTTCTTGGAATATCCCTATGCCAAGGTTGTGACAAGATCACCACGTAATCATTTCTAAAGAAAAAATAGCTCTTACAATATCCCTCCGCCAAGTACATACAACGATTACTGCTCAGTGATTTTAAAGACGGTTACGAATACTTAACTGAGAAATGAATGCTAGAGCAGTTTTTTAAAGACGAAACTTTGGGATTTCTTAGTAAATAGGTAAATAGAATGTTTAGGGCTATTTAATGGAAAACACATACTGATAAGGTATGCGTGATATGAATGATCAGAGCATGGCAATAAAATGAGGAGGCTACGATAGTTTCTTAAGAACGAGACTTTAAAATTTTCAACTTTCTAGCCAAAACTAAACTTTTTGTGAGGCGAGATCACATGCAGAGGAGAGATCCATCACAGACACATAAAGGTGAAATGTTGAACTCGATAAATATTGTTATGGCAAGATTCGAAATTCTTTAAAGACGTGTTTTGAAACTTTTAAAGGCCGAAAACGCTTACTGAGGTGACATGCATGATGCATATAATCGATACATATATGTTAAATGAATGGAGAACTAGCAGAGTTTTTTAAAGTTAGAACTTGAATTTTTACGTAAATACGATTTCTACTAACTGTTAAAAAGGAAGAAATACCTATAGTGAGGGGGGCATGTACGACGCATATAGTCAGCACCCAACGACGGAATATAGATCTAAGGTAGTATTCTTAGGAGAAGACTTAGAATTTCTCAAGTAAATAGGGTGTTTAGGAATATTTAAAGAGATATAAACGTATAAGGTAGTATCCATGATACACACAACTAATATAGGACAGCGAAGGGGAAACTGCAGTATTTTTTAAAGACCGAACTCCAAGTTTTAAATAAATGTAGGTGCTTGAAAACTTTTAATGGGCTATGCTTAATACTCATACCCGATCATAGTGATGGAAAAGTAATACCAGAGTAGTTTTTAAAGATAATACTTTAAAATTTTTTCAGTTAAGTTAGGAAATACAGCAAATCTTGAAGACTGCTAACGTTTACCGAAGGGGTGTGTATAATACACATGACAGGCAAATAGCATTTGAAAGGGGGATTAGAGTCATTTTACAAAGATGAAACTTTAGGTTTTGAAACTAATTGAGATATTAAGAAACATATAAAGGGATAAAAACATCTAATGAGGCAGAATGGGGTGTACTCGCCCAAGACACCTAATGGTGAAATTATGAACTAGAGTAGATTTTTAAATTTGAGGCTTTGGAAGTTTCAGATAAATACCAATTTAATTTTTAGGTAAATACGATGTCTACTAACTACTGAAAAGGGGGAAATGCTTAGTGAAGGGGGGGGGGGGTATATACAATACATATAATCGACACCCACCCATGGAATTTAGATTTAAGGTAGTATTTCTAGAAATATCTTCTATTACGAAAGTTACATTATAGACATTTGATATGATCCGAATAAATCTATGTTTAAATTTTATATTTTAAATAAATCCCCATTTTGCAAATGTACCCCCCCCCCCCTCTAGGATTTCCGAATCGACGATGGCGGCCATTCTTCATTATTCCTCCTCTGCCGGTGAACATACCATTCTTGACTACTTACGGCCCTGAGCAAAGTGCTTTGCTGCGGAGGCATGGTGCTATCTTTAGGAAGATCTCTTATACAGGCCTATTTTATGAGCATGAACAGAGAATAACATTGAGGGGTCATTCGTAGTGCTCCACTGATTGAACATTTTAACTTAACAGGAGATCCTATTTCAGTATAAGTTCAAGAACGGCCCCTTTGTTAGCGAGAGACCTCCATCCAATTACGGGCCTGAGTCAGATGAGTCTCAGGAATTCGTTATTTCGAGGACCACAAGTCGACAGCTCGAGTCAGCGTAATGGCTTCTACCTGTCACCTAACGTCGCTTGACTCCCCCACCAGAGCTAGTTACGCAATCCAAACAAACCATCTCGGAAGTGAGAATTTCGCTATCAAGAACAAACAAACTTCCTCACCTTATATGCTGTAAGGCGGGGAAAAGGATACTTTGGCGAATCTCACAACTTCTTGCTATCACTTTCTTCAGGAATTTTAATGAGCCCAGTGTTTCCTTCAGGCATATCTCCGGGGGGGGGAGTAAGCCCCCCGAAGACATTTTACGTTAACCTAGATGTGATAGCATTTAGATATATTTATATAGGTCAAATAGAAAACTTGTCTCCCCCCCTTAAAATTTAATTCGCTCCCCCCCGGCCAAAAAGTTCTGAGAGAAACACCGCGATCCCCTACCAGCACAGTTTTAAATTTCTTCAATGAGTCAATATTCAATATTTATCTAATTTTATACTACACACTTATTTTACTTCACTTGAAATTAATATTGGGACTGACGGGATACTTAAAAATGATATTTATGAACGATACTTGAAATGGAAACTTTTTAAAGAGTTCAAGTAACATATGCATGTACCTAAAATATACCATGTATTTTCGATTCAATGATGTATGCCCAACCTATATGTAATGGATTCGCAACCCCTTCTTGTCGGCATGTCATCGTACTATGGCATTGTTTTTACAGAATAATCTTAACTGCCTGACCGATTCCCCAGTAAGCGGAGGAACAGATACTTCAAGAATTAATATTTCTCTAATTTTATACTACACACTTATTTTACTTCACTTGAAATTAATATTGGGACTGACGGGATACTTAAAAATGATATTTATGAACGATACTTGAAATGGAAACTTTTTAAAGAGTTCAAGTAACATATGCATGTACCTAAAATATACCATGTATTTTCGATTCAATGATGTATGCCCAACCTATATGTAATGGATTCGCAACCCCTTCTTGTCGGCATGTCATCGTACTATGGCATTGTTTTTACAGAATAATCTTAACTGCCTGACCGATTCCCCAGTAAGCGGAGGAACAGATACTTCAAGAATTAAAAAAACTTCCGAAAATACGTTATTTATTGAACAAACAAAATGGATATTAATAAGCCCATCATTATGAAAAGAACGGGAATTTCTGAATGAGTGACGGATTCGGAAGAGAAAAAAAAAAGATGTTCATCATTGAATGCGCTACTTTCTAATAGTTTGTCTGGGCTTTCCTCCTTTGCAGAAGGGGGACCCGTTCCGTCGAAACTTTTAAGAAACAAGCTACTATACCATTCCGTATTTTTGAATCTCCCCAGGCATGTGGCATATTAACCCAGGCCATGGCGGGTCTATCGCTGTAAAATAAGTCATTAAACATCACTCTTAGCATACTTTAATCTGACTCGCTGGACACACTATAAGAGAACTCTCTAAAAACGTAGAGCAACCCATGCCACCCGACTGCTGAAAACACTCATTCGACCCTGCCTAATTCCAATCTGAAACCTGTTTTTTAAACGAACCTTTCTATCTGGAGAAATAGCCTCTCAAAGTTTGGCCGATTTTGATATTTTTGTGCTTATAATCTCAGGCCGTAGGCGTTGCGCACCATAATGCCATTATCTGGAGACATAAAAGAAAAACTGCATTCAGTTGATGTTAGAGATGAGACCCCCCTACATTATTCAGCGGAATAGGAAAGTTAATATTGAGAGTGCTGCAGGGATGACTTCCAGCAGCGGACTTTTTGGCAAATTTTAGGGTGGTGGCGGCAAGTTTTCTATTTTCTCGATTTGCCCTATAGAATATATATCTAATATAGTATATCTAAATGCTGTGTCCCATAAATAGAAACTAGGTTAACATAAAATGCCGCCTTAAAGAACAGTTTAAAAATTCAGAGCCATGCGTATTTTCTTCAAATGCCCATTTTAAACAACGCAGTGAACGCGAACTATAGATGATGGTACGGCCCATTCAGATAGACAGGGAGTGGTTTCCTTTCCTCGCATGGTACGACTAGACACTGGAAACTTGAGATTAAAAGCGGATCCATTCGTTTGCTGAAGGGTCCAATGAATCGTAAAAGAATGGCGTTATTAGTGTAAAATGCCTGTTTCGATAGGGAGTCGTGCCAGAGATACTGAATGGGCTCGCATGTGATATTAGGAGAGGATGGCAGGTTCCTGTTTCGTGGTGTACTTGCACGGCTTTGTTCGTACAGAATAAAATTTCAGACATCCCACTTCAAGTTGAGTGGGAAGAGGCTTTAAAATGATAAGGAAACCGTAAGAATGAGTGAATAAACATGCCTGCCAAAATGTTCGAGATTAAGCTAGAGACGAAATGGTATGGGCTGCCAACTCAATTTTCAAACTGCTTATAAAGATGTAAGTAGGAACGGCAACTCGTGGGTGGGAAATAAATTCAACACATGGTGTTGAATTTACACACAGAGAGCAATTTTTATTGCCGAACTTCGGCAATTCCGCCCGTCAATCATACTTTAGGCCCCCTCCTCTTTAACAGTCCCTTTCTCTCTAATGTCGCTGATTTCATTTCAGAAAGCATTCTTTGGTGTATTTTTCGTATAATTTGAATCTTTTATATCCCAAAGGTGTCTGTAATTTGTTAGAAGTTCTATTATTATTTTTCCATCTCCAGATTTTAGCAATTCCTCCTGGCAATAAAACTTTAGGCCCCGCCTTTCTAAAACGCCCCTCCTGCCTAATGCCCCTCCTGTTCATACCAAGAAGCATTATTTAGTGAGGATTTTTTTCGTATAATTTGGATCTTTTATATGTCACAGGTGTCTGTAATTTGGTAAAAGTTCTATTATTTTTACATCTCCAGACTCAGCAATTCCGCCCGGCAATGATACTGTAAGCACCTCCTTTTTAACAAGCCCTCCCTGTTTAATGCCGCCAATTTCAGGAAGCATTATTTAGTGAGGATTTTTTTCGTATAATTTGGATATTTTATATCCCACAGGTGTCTGTAATTTGGTAGAAGTTCTATTATTTTTCCATCTCAAGTTTCTAACGCAATTGAGCTGCTTCGATGTGTTTGCATTACAGTCACCATCGCCATCTTGAATGCAAACGAGGAGAGGAAAGGCGGAGCGGAGTGACGTCCAATTTCACCGTCCTCTGATCGGTTCGCCGCTCAGAAATTGAGCCATTTTTATCGCCGAATACGAACGAATTGCGGCAATTCGGCGGCAAGATTTCTTCCCATTGAAATGTATGGTGTTGCTGAAAAATTGCTGAAAGGAATTGCTCCGCGTAATGACACCATAAGTTAAGGTAATACATGCTCCTGACCTCGACTTACTCTATAAGAAATCAGGACTCAGTCGAATGCATTCCTTTCATCGACGGGGCTGAGTTTTTTTCCACATTAAAAAATTAAATTTAAAGAAATCATCCGAATTAAAATGCGTTTCCAAAAACTTCCCTATTTATTTCATTCTGACACGGTCCGGGCACGAGTGGACCCATATGAATGTATGAGAAAGCCCAGACGTTTTAAATCGCGCAGACTTCCAGAGACGATCTGAACAGGATGAACCCGTTGGGTGGATCTTTTCCACAAGACCTATTTCCCTCCCCTCATCCAAAGGATCCTTTATATTTGTCCTTTGGTAAAGGTGGGTATCTTCAATGTCATCTTTCCAGGACTACGACCCCCGTGTTGCGGTATGCGCGTCGGTTAAAAAAATGAAAGAGTAAGGATATCTGAAAAACAAAAGACAGTTATATTTAGATTTTGCATAACGCGTGACACCCTCTCCCACAACCACACAGCCATTTACCCACCCAGGGGCAGAAAAGGTTTAAGCTAAAAGGAAGACGGGAGGGTGATGACAAAATTGACAAAGAAGAGAAAGATGAATCTCGCGTCGCAGCGATGAAACGCGGAAGATTCTGCCTGTTGGAGACGGTGAGGAATGGCCTGAAGGTGCGCGAAAGGTCCAGTGTTACGATTTTAGGGTTCGATAGAGTATTCCACATCACGTGGCCTCAGCTCGGGCAACTGCACAGCAACCGGGAATGTAGGGTAGACCGTTAAAACAATCTTTGCGCTAATATGCATTTTGCAGTGGCAAAAGGTTATCAAAATAAAATTTCTATCATAATAGTATGGATCCATATATTTTAGATTTCAACAAGAAAGATCAATCATGTATAAAGCATTGATTATGAAACACTTTCCAACTGCAATGCAATTTCATTTAAACATTTTTAAAATGCGATACATTCAGCGGTAATATTTTTTAAATTATCACAATACTACAATAATTTATTATATTTGAAAACTTAAAACTTTATCGAAAAAAAAAAATGAACTTTATCCAAATGACGCCATTGAAATATACATCGCCTAGCTCTCTATGAAAAGCAGTAAATATTTCATTCATACACTTTTTCTATTCCTTTCATTCATCACAATATTACAATAATTTATTTTACTTAAAAACTTAAAACCATGGAGGTAAAAGTAATTTAACTCTATGCTTAAAACTTCATCGAAAAAGACTGTTATAAAATAGTCTGTGTCTCTATGTAAAATCAATGAATGTTTCATTCATATCAGATATATTGCAGACTCTAGAGCTATATAATTTTGCATTAAAGAAATTCAGCAATTCTTATACAACTCATCTTACAGTTTCATGCGTTTGCATTCTCCATAGGTGTGTGTGTGATTAAGCTTCGTTGTAGAAATAATTAAAGTTTGATGATCATTTAAACTCAAATATATTCTAATTGCGTTATTTCAGAATACAGATACAAAGAAATTAAGCAAAAATAAAGCAGTTTTAGGACGGATAAAACACTAAATATATATTAAAAAGAACTTTAAAAATCACGATTTTATAACAAGATGGATGGCATTGATCGTTTAAACTCAAATACATTGTAATTACGCTATTTTAGAATATGGATGCACAGAAATAAAGTAAAAATAAAACGGTTTCAAGACTCCTACAACACTAAATATAAATTAAAACACTAAATATAAATCACGATTTTACACAAGATAGATGCCATATTTTATTTTGAAGTGGGTCACGTGATCTCTTCATACGATATGGGTGTCATTCTTATTTTAATTTTTATTTAAAAACTACCGAATACATTTTGGTGAAATTTTTTTTATATTTTTTATAGGATGATTTGAATTTTTCCTAAAACTTTCGAAGCAATGTGTGAATTTTAAATTCGTTTAAAACATGTTTAAAAAATGAGGTCCCATAGGATTCAATGCATTTCATTGTTTCAACCCGATTTCAATTCAAAACTGATTGGGTGATTCATTTATAACAATTAGTCTGAACAAATATTCTGAACAACATACTAAAATGTCATTTTGATAAAGCCGTTTTTACCGCAGTGATCGTGCGAACGGACGGACAGACAGACAGAACTAAGTCATAAACCCTTTTCAACTATGTTGTAAAGTGTTAAAAATGGATTAACATCTTCTCGAGCTACATGATTGCCGATTCCAACGCTACTTAAGCTCAATATGATTGAGAAACATTTCAAATTTAATACTTTATAAATAAATAAGTTATTTCACATTAATATAAAAGAATAAACTTACCTGTTATAAGATGTTTATCACACATTAAATTTTCAAGGATATGAGAACTTCCATTTTGAAGTTGTCATATTATCAGATCTTTCCTGAAATCTCTTCTTCACGTCTTTCCGATTTTAATATTAATATTACCAGGTTTTCCTGTTGGGGAATACAGGAGATTCTAAAAAAAGAAACAGAATCTCTACCACCTCGACTACCCCCTCCCAAACAGCACATATTTATAAACTTGTCCTTCCAATCTCACGCTTTTCTTACAAAATCAAATGGATCCAGTCAAAGAATGATCACGGGGTGTCCTACAAACGGTTTTGAAGCAGACGATAAAGAACGTGTGACGTCATGTTGTAAAGCTCTATAGAAGAAAAATAAAACTATGGGAAAAGGACCCAATGAAATTAAAAAAGAAGAGAGGGTTGCAGTTTGGAACACAATTTTCATTTATGACTAGATTGTAAAACAATGCATGTTATAGGATTCCGGGTGGTGAACCCACTGCGTCCTTGTGATGGCAGAAGGACGTCAAGGCCAGTTGGCTTTCTTTGAGGGCGAATGAAGCAGGTATAAGAGTAGAAGAGAAATGACAGTTGAGCCTCCGCAGGAGGTGCTGGGGTGCTGCACCCCCTGCCTCTTTTGGGAGGATGCCTCTTTGGGAGGATGCCTCTTAGAGGGTCTTGAGACCCCCAGGAGGATCCTCTTTGGAGTGTCTTCCCTCTTTTGAGAGGAAGCTCCTCTCAGAGGGTCTTGAGACCCCCAGGAGGGAGGATGCCTCTCTTGAGAGGATCCTCTTTGGGAGGATGCCCCCCTCCCCTCTTTTGGAAGTTTGGTGAGGCGATGCAGCACCGGATGCCTCTTTCCTAGTATTGCGAAAGTCTTTCACAGAGGCATGATGACTCATACGGAGTGAGTTTCACTCGGAGTCTTGAGAGGGAGTGTCACAATCGCTGACTGACCCTTGACCTGAGGAAGTGGTTTCAAGGGATTTCGCAATCACATAATCTGGAAATGACGTGTCGCGCCTTGGAGCTCCTTAGCACACGTCTTCCCTCTCTGCTGTCTGGAAATAAAGTGAAAGATCTTATCAGCGTGACGTAGTTAAAGCGCCCTCTGGCGAATTTTGATGAAGTGCTGCCATCTATCGGCATTTTTTTTCCAAAAGAAATTAATGTTTCACTGGTCAGGAGCTGGATTCGAACTTGGGCCCAACTGATTAGAAGCCGCGCGTCTTACCATCGTGCCAAAGCACCCGTGCTTTATAAGAAGTTATCTTCGAAGTGTACCTTATCAGCGGAAGCTAGATTATTTTTCAAAGTTCATTCGAATCGCTCGGTGAATAGCGATGCAAGGGTGCGTTTTAAAACAGAATGCTACGGAGTGAATATAAATCTGTGTATTATAACAGTATGATTTTTTTTTTAAAACAAATGTATACACAAACTTTAAAAACATGAATGTAATACATAGCTGAAATTATGTTTTGTGAATAGGATTCGACCCTTTATGTGTTGTGTATCTAAAAACAAATGTATACACAAACTTTAAAAACATGAATGTAATACATAGCTGAAATTATGTTTTGTGAACAGGATTCGACCATTCTAAGTGTGTGTGTGATTTTTTTAAAATAAATCTAACTATCAATACGATTTTTATAATAATAACGAAATGATTTCGAATGTTTAAAAACAAATTGATTACGGATTTTCAATGAACACACAAATTGTGTTCAGTGAATAGGATTCAACCATTCTGAGTGTTGTGTATCTAAAAACAAATGTATACACAAACTTTAAAAACACGAATGTAATAATTAGCTAAAATTGTGTTCAGTGGACACGAAACTTGTATTCAGTGAATAGGATTCGACCATTCTAAGTGTGTGTGTGATTTTTTTTTTAAAATAAATCTAACTATCAATACGATTTTTATAATAACAACGAAATGATTTCGAATGTTTAAAAACAAATTGATTACGGATTTCTAATGAAAACACACAAATTGTGTTCAGTGAATACCATTCGACCATTTTAAGTGTTGTGTATCTAAAAACAAATGTATACACAAACTTTAAAAACATGAATGTAATACATAGCTGAAATTATGTTTTGTGAACAGGATTCGACCATTCTAAGTGTGTGTGTGATTTTTTTAAAATAAATCTAACTATCAATACGATTTTTATAATAATAACGAAATGATTTCGAATGTTTAAAAACAAATTGATTACGGATTTTCAATGAACACACAAATTGTGTTCAGTGAATAGGATTCAACCATTCTGAGTGTTGTGTATCTAAAAACAAATGTATACACAAACTTTAAAAACACGAATGTAATAATTAGCTAAAATTGTGTTCAGTGGACACGAAACTTGTATTCAGTGAATAGGATTCGACCATTCTAAGTGTGTGTGTGATTTTTTTTTAAAATAAATCTAACTATCAATACGATTTTTATAATAACAACGAAATGATTTCGAATGTTTAAAAACAAATTGATTACGGATTTCAAATGAACACATAAAAATTGTGTTCAGTGGACACACAAATTGTGTTCAATGAATAGCATTCAACCCTTTGTGTGTTGTGTATCTAAAAATTAATGTATTACTACATTGTACTTAGGCATTTTCAAAAATGGTGCGACAAGCTACTCACAATCTGAAAAGAAAGTTTTCACTAGAAAATATATGTTATTTCGAACTGTTACATATATACTAATATTTAATTAACTGCATTAAATAATACACATAATTAGTTAAAATTGCAATGGCGACCCAAAGATTGAGAATATATGTAAATAAAACACATCAGAGAAGTAGATATGAATTATGTTCGAAAATAAAACTATTCAAATTCTAGCCATTTCTAGAACCTCATCGAATGTTCCAGCTTATCGGAAATCATGTGCTTTTGACTTTTCGGAGGACGCTGTTTGTTTAGCACAAAGCAAAGGTCCCCTCCGAAAAGGGTATAAAATGCGGTTCTTATCGAGCTATGGTCAACTGCTCTTTCTTTTAGATTACAGCAAGTAATTATCACCGAAACTATTTTGATAAGATGTCTTCATCCCGTGCATTTGAAGTAAGTAAAATTTTGATTTTCATTATTTTATGATTTATTATATATGACATTTTATGATTTATTATATATGACGATTAGCACTTGAATTTTATATTAATTATTTTTTTTATGGATTTTCAGTTCGACTTCGGCATCCCAGTTGAGGAGATGGATTTAATTTGTGCAAACAATTCCACGACCAAAGACGATATAAATCAGGTGAGTTATTTTAATAATTTTTTTAATTGAAAAATGTATTTGTTTTAATTTTACGCATTTGTGAAAATATTGTTCAATACAGTTTGAAATTAAACACAACAATTGAATTAAACCATGAAAAATATAAACATTTACGCTCCATCTGAGCGAAGCCACCGCTGACTTTATTAAAACATTTAATAACACCCACACACATATTTTTTAATGTTTCACATATTGAACCATTCAGTTTAATTGTACTTTGAAAAATATAACGTTATTTCCATCGGAGTGGAATCATTTTTTTTTTTTTTTTTTAATGATAGATTTGTGTGGGCTTCTAAAAATTATACCTTTCAACTATAATTTTTTTTTTATATCAACATTTTAGTATGTGGTTTTAATAACACTTTTAAATTTAAATAAATAATGAGTTTAACACATAACTTAAAATAAAACTAAGAATGAAGCAACCTTTAAAGAAAAAACATTTTTAATGAAAGCTGTGTAATACATAGATTTTTACAAAAGTAATATTCTACTAACTTGTATTTCACATATGGAACAGCGCAATCATCGCTGTATAATAGTCCTTTGCGGTGAGACTTTTAAAAAATTCAGGTGAAACATTGTTTTCATTTGTTTCACAAAACTCTCGCGCAATTTCTTGAATGTTTATCATTAAAAGTTCGTGATCGACTAGTTCATAATCCACAAATTGCATATGAGTGGATAGCGTGCAGCACTTGTGTTTCAAATCGGTACACCCGTGACTTTTGCATGTTTCGCGTTGATATAATTTATACAACTCTCCACATAAATTTTTATGTACACACTGCATTAAAGTGTGTTTTAATTCATAGGGTAGCAAAGTCGGTAGTGCTTCGACAGGTTTTTGATACTTCACAATACAATTGGGTAGGATATTTGTCAGTAACTGATCCAAAACACAATTAGTAACATCTTGACTAATGTACTGAAGAGTATGAAAATTATCCTGATTTAATAAGATTAATTTCTTTTTGAACTGTCCACTGCAAGGTGGTAATTGTTGTAAATATAGATTGCTTTCACACACACAAACTAAGAGTTCGTTATTAATTGTGAAAGATGAATTTTCACTGTCCATATTTGAAATGCGTTTTAAAAATACACTCCATGTATTAGGCGTGAGTGTTACTCCATGAGGGGTAGGCACGATAACATCAGAAGCATTCATCCTGTAGACACGAAAGTGTACTTTCACATTTCCTCGAAAATGTTGCACGGTAACGTAAATGTTACAGCCCAAATGGTAACGGAACTTTTCAGATGAGGATAATTCTATCGAAACCGATCCACTTTGAGAAGTAGCATAGTTCAGAGCCGACGACACCAAATCACTTTGCGAATCTGTAGTAGATATAGATGGAGTATGCATATGGCTCCAATCGATTTCAGGTATAGGCGAAAGCGCTGCAGGCGGGACATACATTGGAAACTCGCACTTGCGTTTCTGTACAGGCGTTTTAGGTAGAATTTTTCTAAATGTTAGACTTATTCTAGCTTCTGAGACTTCGGGTTCCGCAGCAATTCCATGAGAATAGAATTTGTTGGTTGGTGATTGCATCGCATAAAGCGATCCGTGTTGGAGTGGAATACTTAGAGGAGATTGTCCTTTTCTTTCGAAAATGATGGATCTCGTAGCACCGAAACTGAGAGCCGCTATAGGTGTTTTAGAGCATAGGGAGGATTCATTGTCCTTGTGTTGTCCTATTTTAGCATGTCCATCCACATAGTGGTTTACTAACACAAAATTGTAGCTGTATCCCATATGTTCTTCCACACGTGATTTTATCTCCGATAAGAGAGGTGTCCATCCCTCAGAGCTGTTTCCACCGTCTCCAAATGCATATGCTTTTTGAGCTGGTTGGTATGGATGACCATGCACCACCCCTTGTGATTGTTGAAAGGGCAGACTTTTCAACTCTTGAAAAATTAAATCGGCTACATTTACCGAATAAAATTCGCGAACATATTCTACATTCAACTTCTCGCGTTTAAAAAAGATAGACATTTTTAAAAATAAGCAACGACAACCTTCTAGGAGAACAAACGTTGAATGAATGAGCTCTTATCTAAATAATATCCCTTATCGTAACATGTCACGTGATATTTCTTATCATATCACATGACACATCATATCTGTAAATCACATGATATTTCTTATCGCATCATGTCACATGATATTCCTTATCGTATCACGTGATGTATCACGTGACATCTTGTTAGCGAATCACATGCTTCCACGTATGGAATCACGTGACATCTTGTTAGCGAATCACAAGGTTCCACGTATGGAATCACGTGACAAGCCAGATAAGGTTTCCGCCCACTATACATGCTACGTGGAGCTCACTTTGACTCGAGACTTGCACTAGGAAAGACGTCCTTTTAATTTGCTCCTCTCTATTAAAATATCGACAAACGAATTTACCACAATGATGGTTGTTTCAAAAGTGAGTTCAAAATGTTTTCGAATTAAAAATAAAGATACATTCTTAAAAATTCATAACACAAGAACTTTTAAAATGTACAACACAAAAATTAGCTTCATACACATTTCACTCTTTTACATGTTCTGTGTTTTTAATATTTAGGATATGACTGTGGAAGCTTCTGTTACACCCCTTGAGAAAGTTAATGTACTGCCTGTGGCAGCACCCCTTGTGGAAGCCAATGCAGCACCGACCGTGGTGGGAGAGGCCGGACCTAGTGGAGTTCATGTAAGTTATTTTATTTCATCTTTTGGTGGAGATAGGGAAAATCGGCTGTTTTGGGGAGTATAGGATTGTATCGTATATATTTCGCATTTCAGAATTTTAAAAATAATCAGCTGATTCAATATCTACCTCATTTTTAGATTGCATTTAGATAGTTAGGTGTTTGAAGCAGACGCTAATATTGGAGTTTTGTCTGTTTTACAGATGTGTCCCACCTGCCACAAAGTCTTCACTGCGAAGCGTAGTTTAACACGCCATATGAAAATTCACAGTGAAGAAGATTCTTTTTCTTGTGACATCTGTGAAAAGGCATTTTCGAGGAAGGATCATTTGTACAGGCATTCCAAAACCCACACCAATTCTAAGTCACTCCAATGCAACATTTGTAATAAAACGTTCACGAGGGAAGATAATTTAAACGCACACAGGAAAATACACGTACAGATAAAGACATATCCCTGTTCCCTTTGCGAGAGCACGTTTACGAGAAAGGGGGACCTAGCACACCATGTGCGAATTATGCATAAAACTCCTGCCCCTGTTGGATTGAAACGCAAGATCACTGATGTGGCTTCCGCTTCTAGGAAGCTTGTAAAACGTAGTAATAGGGCTTTGGGGGTTTTCTTACCAGAAACATTGGAACCCTCCGAAGAAAATTGCCACGATTTACTACTATCCCTGGAAGAAATGAAGCCGCATATGGAAAATCTTATCCTGACAGAGTTGAATACGCGCCAAATTAAATGGTATGCCGTTCTAAATGTCAGGATGAGCCGAATTAATTCTGATGGGGAGGAGGAGTTTGCTACACCGCATTTTCGCACAAAGTGCGCAATATCACTACAAGAGTTTAACGTAGAGGAGCATGTGAAACAAGGCATTCAAAAAATTTTGAATTCTGTGGAAGACTTTCACCAGCTCGGATCCGGATGGACCTTGGATCGAGTATTGAATATGGATGTCTACATCGGGTCCTATCGTCCATTGCGTCCGTCCAGCTTCATTCCGCTACCTCCCAAAATAATGGCAAAGAAGGCAGTTCTGAACATACAGAACGAAGACCAAAAGTGCTTCGTGTGGTGTCTCATCGCACATTGGAAGAATTTAGACTCTTCTAACAATCCTAATCGCGTGAGTCACTACTTGCCATTTGAAGGGGAGGTGAATCTGGGAAACGTGGAGTGTCCAGTGGCAGTGTGCAAGATCCCAATTCTCGAGAGGCTGAATGATTGTCGCATTAATGTGTTCGGATATGAAAAGGGGGAAGTTTTCCCCCTCCAAATATCTGAGCGGGAGGATTCCGACGTTGTTAATTTACTTTTAATCAGCGACGGGGTCCAACAACATTATTGCCTTATACGCAATTTTTCACGCCTTCTCGGGGATGTGTCAGCTCATGATGGAGAAAGTTACACATGCTACCGATGTCTCCATAGATTCTGCAGGGAAGATCTTCTCCAGAAGCATACACCTTTTTGCAAAGAGCATGCTCCTCAGCGGGTTTCGATGCCAAGTCCTGACAAAAGTCTTTTAAAGTTTAATATGGAGCACTACCAGCATCCCGTACCGTTTGTATTGTATGCAGATTTCGAAGCGCTTCTGGTGAAGCTAAACAGTAGTGAACCCTCTCGTGAGAATGCCTTTACAGAGAAGATGGCTGTTCACGAACCCTGTGGATATGCTTACGTAGTGATCGATCCGCAGGGTAAGTGCCTCAAAGACCCCAAGGTGTACCGAGGCACTGAAGCAGTCATTAACTTTATAGAAGATGTCTTGCGAGAGAAGGATGAATTGATCCCCAAGATCAAGGCCAACAGGCCGATGAAGCTCACCAGGAGTGAGGCAATTGCATTCAATCAGAGCATAGAGTGCTATTTATGCAAGAAGCCCTTCAAACATGATGGGGTGAAGTATGTAGGGAAATGTAGAGACCACGACCATGTGAGTGGTGCATATCGAGGAGCACTCCATGTGGCGTGCAATCTAAGATTTCGTCTCCCTACTACTATTCCGGTAGTGTTCCACAACTTGAAAAATTATGATGGTCACCACCTGATGTCGGGGCTTGGCAAATTAAAAGATTATGAAATTACACCCATTGCAGTAAACATGGAGAAGTACATTTCGTTTACCCTTCAGAAGAAAGGCGAGGGTGTGAGGCTGCATTTTATTGACAGTCTTCAATTTTTAAACACCTCCTTGGAAAAATTGGTAGCCAATCTACCCAAGGACAAATTCACAATTACGTCAACAGCTATACCACTCAATACAGATCTGCTGCTACGTAAGGGGGTGTACCCATACGAGTACATGGACTCGTATGGAAAATTTGAAGACCAGATGCTACCTCCACTTTCGGCCTTTTACAGTACACTGACAGATGAAGACATATGTGAGGAGGAGTACAAACATGCTCAGAATGTATGGAGGACATTCAATCTGAAGAATCTTGGCGAGTATCACGACTTATACGTCAAAACGGATGTCCTTCTGCTGGCCGACGTATTTGAGCATTTTAGAAAACTGTGTATGACATACTATGGTCTGGATTGCGCTCACCTGATGACTGCACCGGGGCTGGCGTGGCAGGCCTCCCTGAAGATGGTAGAACAACCCTTGGACCTCCTGACCGACATTGATATGCATCTTTTCATTGAAAGGGGGATTCGAGGGGGAATATCTATCATCACCAAACGGTGGGCGCGGGCAAACAACCCATACATGGCCGAGTATGATCATACAGAGCCCACCCGGTATTTGATGTATTTAGACGCCAACAACTTGTACGGGTGGGCCATGTCTCAGCCCCTGCCTTATGGGAATTTTGAGTGGGTGTCGCCATCCATAGCAAGTCAAGAATGGATTATGAGTCTCCCCAGCGATGGAACAGATGGGTACATATTAGAGGTGGATTTAGATTACCCATCTGAATTACACGACCTTCATAATGATTATCCACTAGCCCCGGAAAAGCTGAAGATCTGTGAAGATATGATTTCTCCATACACGGTAGAAGTTATGAAATCCCTTAAGATGTCTCGGTTCCAGAGTCAGGAAAAGTTAACCCCTAATCTTAACAATAAAAAAAACTACATAGTACATTTTCAAAATTTAAAGTATTATCTGGAATTGGGACTTAAATTAAAAACCACCCATAAAATTTTAAAATTTAAACAGCGAGCCTGGTTGAAGCCCTACGTTGACTTCAACACTGAACATCGCAAAAGGGCCCAATCAGGCTTCGAAAAAGATTTTTTTAAGTTAATGAATAATGCCGTGTATGGGAAATGCATGGAGAATTTGAGAAACCGGGTGAAGATTGATCTTGTGAAGGACGAGAAACGTGGGGAGAAACTTATGGCGGCACCTACATTTAAATCTTTCAAAATTTTTAATGAAGATTTGGTAGGGGTCGAGAGACTGTACAATAACATCTTGCTGAATAGGCCCATATACGTCGGTTTCGCCATTCTGGAGCTTAGTAAACTCCTCATGTACAGATTCCATTATGGATATGTAAAGAATAAATACGGATCCAAGGCAACACTTTTGTTTACCGACACCGACTCTCTCACTTATGAGGTCGAGTGTCGGGATTTTTACAAAGATATTGAAGAAAGCGCCCACCTCTTTGACACATCGGATTATCCGACAGATCATTCCGCCCACAATGTGTCAAACAAAAAGAGGATAGGGTGTTTTAAGGACGAGTTGAATGGAACACCTGGACATGAGTTTGTGGGGCTCAGGTCCAAAATGTATTCTCTCCTCTCCACACAAGGGGAAAAGAAGACGGCTAAAGGTGTTTCCAAAACATTTGTAAAGAAGCATGTAAAACATCAACATTATGTCAAATGTTTAAAAGATGTACAAAGCACAAAATCTTTTCAACATCGTATAGGGAGTGAATGTCACCGTTTGTATACACTTAAACAAAGTAAGGTGGCACTCTCCCCATACGATGACAAACGCTACGTATTGGAAGATGGCATTCACACGTATGCACATGGACACTGGAAGATATCCAAGGAATAGCCACTCCATTCTTTTTTTTTTTTTTTCAACATTCAAGACCATTCCAAGATTTTTACATTTCTATTCAAGAACTTTCCGCGACTTTTTCACGTTTTTATTCAACAACTTTTCACTTTTTTAACACAAGAACTTTCCACGATTTTTTTAAAACAAGTCCTTTTTCAAGATTCAAGAACTTTCCACAATTAAAGACTTTTTCACGTTTTTATTCAACAACTTTTCACGATACAAGAACCTTTCAAGATTCAAGACCTTTTCACAATACAAGAACTTTTCACAATTACGAGACCTTTTTACTATTTTGAATATATGAATTTTTCAAGATTTTTTATCATAATTCAAGAATTTTTACTATTTTGAATATATGAATTTTTCAAGATTTTTACCAAGATTTTTAATACATGAAGATTTTTCCATGTTTTCTGCAATAGACCTTTTCAAGAATTTGAAGACAATAACTTTTTACTATTTTGAATATGAGAATTTTTCAAGATATTTTATCACAAATTTTTACCAAGATTTTTAACACATAAAGATTTTTCCATGTTTACTGCAATAGACCTTTTCAAGAATTTTTAACACATAAAGATTTTTCCATGTTTACTGCAATAGACCTTTTCAAGAATTTGAAGACATGAACTTTTTACTATTTTGAATATGAGTATTTTTCAAGATATTTTATCACAAATTTTTACCAAGATTTTTAACACATAAAGATTTTTCCATGTTTACTGCAATAGACCTTTTCAAGAATTTGAAGACAAGAACTTTTTACTATTTTGAATATGAGAATTTTTCAAGCTTTTTAACACAAGACAAGATCCTTTCAAGATTTTAAACACAAGAACTTTTGAAGATTTTTCACACAGTGTATTTTCCTGTTCTTCCCTCGTGAGAACTTTTGAAGATTTTTAACACAAGACAAGATCCTTTCAAGATTTTAAACACAAGAACTTTTGAAGATTTTTCACACATGACTCTTTCAAGATGTTCATATAGACTGTCTTCAAGAATTTTACTTTCCTCGAAAGAACTTTGAATTTTACTCTACAAATTTTGAATGAACTCTATTCATTTTTAATGGGAAAATAGGTCTGCCAGTGTGAAGTAATCTAAACTAATAATATTTAACTTAAAAAAATTAATTCTTATTATAATTTTCTAAATTTTTTTTTTTTTTTTTTTAATTTCATTCGTTCTAAAATAATAACTCATTCCTTGAAATTAATTGTTATATTCATTTCCTTTTCTAAAGCATTTATTCTAAAATATTAAATAATCATTCCTTAAAATTAATTGTCATAATCATTTTTTTTTTCTTTAATTTCATTTATTCTAAAATAATAAATTACTTACTTAAAATTAATTGCTACATTCATTTTTATTATGTAATTTAATTAATTAAAATTATTTCACGCTGGTGGAGAACACTGCCCGAAAGAGTGAAACGACAGTGTACACCACCTCATGGGGCTGTTGGAAGTGTACAAACTTTCTCTGCATCTACTAACATTTTCCCACTTTTTCTAACACTCTTCTCTTATATAATATGTAACAGTTCTTAATAACATATATTTTCTAATGGAAACTTTCTTTTCAGATTGTGAGTAGCTTGTCGCATCATTTTTGAAAATGCCTGAGTACAATGTAGTAATACATTAATTTTTAAACATTTGAAAGGGATCAATCTTGTTGACTTAACACAATTTTATCGAATACGTTCAAATTTTAAAACTTAGCAAATATATTGTGTATACATATGTTTTTAGATACACAACACTCAGAATGGTCGAATCCTATTCATTGAATACAAGTTTCATGTCCACTGAACACAATTTTAGCTAATTATTACATTCGTATTTTTAAAGTTTGTGTATACATTTGTTTTTAGATACACAACACTCAGAATGGTCGAATCCTATTCACTGAATACAAGTTTCATGTCCACTGAACACAATTTTAGCTAATTATTACATTCGTGTTTTTAAAGTTTGTGTATACATTTGTTTTTAGATACACAACGCTCAGAATGGTCGAATCCTATTCACTGAATACAAGTTTCGTGTCCACTGAACACAATTTTAGCTAATTATTACATTCGTGTTTTTAAAGTTTGTGTATACATTTGTTTTTAGATACACAACACTCAGAATGGTTGAATCCTATTCACTGAACACAATTTGTGTGTTCATTGAAAATCCGTAATCAATTTGTTTTTAAACATTCGAAATCATTTCGTTATTATTATAAAAATCGTATTGATAGTTAGATTTATTTTAAAAAAATCACACACACACTTAGAATGGTCGAATCCTGTTCACAAAACATAATTTCAGCTATGTATTACATTCATGTTTTTAAAGTTTGTGTATACATTTGTTTTAAAAAAAAAATCATACTGTTATAATACACAGATTTATATTCACTCCGTAGCATTCTGTTTTAAAACGCACCCTTGCATCGCTATTCACCGAGCGATTCGAATGAACTTTGAAAAATAATCTAGCTTCCGCTGATAAGGTACACTTCGAAGATAACTTCTTATAAAGCACGGGTGCTTTGGCACGATGGTAAGACGCGCGGCTTCTAATCAGTTGGGCCCAAGTTCGAATCCAGCTCCTGACCAGTGAAACATTAATTTCTTTTGGAAAAAAAATGCCGATAGATGGCAGCACTTCATCAAAATTCGCCAGAGGGCGCTTTAACTACGTCACGCTGATAAGATCTTTCACTTTATTTCCAGACAGCAGAGAGGGAAGACGTGTGCTAAGGAGCTCCAAGGCGCGACACGTCATTTCCAGATTATGTGATTGCGAAATCCCTTGAAACCACTTCCTCAGGTCAAGGGTCAGTCAGCGATTGTGACACTCCCTCTCAAGACTCCGAGTGAAACTCACTCCGTATGAGTCATCATGCCTCTGTGAAAGACTTTCGCAATTGCCCTCTTTCGCAATACTAGGAAAGAGGCATCCGGTGCTGCACCGCCTCACCAAACTTCCAAAAGAGGGGAGGGGGGCATCCTCCCAAAGAGGATCCTCTCAAGAGAGGCATCCTCCCTCCTGGGGGTCTCAAGACCCTCTGAGAGGAGCATCCTCTCAAAAGAGGGAAGACACTCCAAAGAGGATCCTCCTGGGGGTCTCAAGACCCTCTAAGAGGCATCCTCCCAAAGAGGCATCCTCCCAAAAGAGGGACCCTCCTCCTCCCAAAAGAGGCAGGGGGTGCAGCACCTCCTGCGGAGGCTCAACTGTCATTTCTCTTCTACTTATAAGGATGCAAATGAGAATATTTCAGTAGTATGGGTCTATTTGAAAATATTTTTAATCTCAGATGGATGTTTCTAAAGATAAGCATTCTGAAATCGGACGATTGATCGGCGTGACATTTCGAGACAGAAGCGGTCCTCAAGAAATGCCTCGCGTATAAGACTCGGCTCGATTTCTGTTATCCATTTGGGCGTTTTATATACAAGAAGGCTTATTGGAGACACTAGATTCTGAATGCATTCGGTCACTGGGGCGGGACAGACCAGTGGTCTAGGCACGGGGATTGAGACTCGGGGGACCTAGGTTCGATTCCCAACTCCGACTAAAACGATCCCCGTGTTTACACAAAGTAAGGACACGTTAAATAGGTGGGTCTGAAAGTCTTTTCGAGAGGTGGGTGGTAGGGGAAGGAAGGTATGGTACCTGTGGATCTCGTCTCCACTGGGTTCCGGTCTAAATTGTGTAGCACTGTCTCGGCTGTCCAAACATACACCTTACACCTTCAGGAAAGTCGGACGGCCTGAGTCGAGAGAAAGAAAGAAAACTTATTCATTGAAGGATTGCACTCACTGTTCAACCCCAGGGTCTCAAAGAGTTGGATAACAATAAGCGCTTCTATGCTCAGTAAAGGTAGTGCGAACACAAGGCGCTGTATCCATACCCATGGATACAGCATATAGAAAAATAAAAAAAAATCAATCATGCATAAAGCATTGATTATGAAACACTTTCCAACTGAAATGCAGTTTTATTTAAGCACCTCTAAAATGCGATACATTTAACGGTGATATTTTTTAAATTATCACAGTATTGTAATAATATATGTTACTTAAAAACTTAAAACCATGGAGGTAAAAGTAACTCTTAACTCCATGCTTAAAACTTTATCGTAAAAGGCAATGCTATAAAATAGTCTACTTCTCTATGTAAAATTAATGAATATTTCATTTATATTACCTATATTCTAGATTCCAGAGCTAAATCATTTTGCGTTAAAAAAATTCAACTATTCTTATACAATTCATCTTACAGCTTGATGTGTTTACATTCTGCATATGTTAAAATGAGGCTTCGTTGCAGAAATAATCAAAGTTTGATGATGAATTGAGCTAAAAAATAGCGTCATTGAGTTGGCGCAGAATAGAGATGCACAGAAAATATGCAAAAATAAAGCGGTTTTAGAACGGATGCAACACTCAATATAAATTTTAAAGAACTTTAAAAATCACGATTTTGACACTGGAAAAAAGATGAATGCCGTATTTTATTTTGAAGTGGGTCACATGATCTCTTCATATAATATGGGTGTCATTATTATTTTAATTTTTATTTTAAAAACGACCGAACCTATTTTGCAGTTGAAAGTGTTTATGATTTCGTTCATTCTGTCTGTCTGTCTGTCCGTTAGCACGATAACTGCCGTAAAAATGGTTTTGAAAAACATACTAAAATTTCATTTTGATAAACGGTCTGTGGGACCTATGGGAATATAAATGAATAATATCACCCAATTAGTTTTTTATTGAACCCGGGTTGAAAAAATTAAATACATTGAACCCTATGAGACCTAATTTTTCAAACATTTTTTAAGCGAATTTAAAATTCACAAATTGTTTCGAAAATTTTAGGAAATATTCAAATTATCCCATAAAATATATAAAAAAATTTCAGTAAAATATGTTAGGTAGTTTTTTAAATAAAAATTATTTAATATAGGGAGAAAAACAAATTCAATTAAATTCTGACTCTCGTTATATCTTCCAGAAAGGAAAAAGAGATATATAATAAATATCTTTCCAAGAGTTTAATTATTTTACATATGAGTAAGGTTAATTTTTTAAAATAAATATGGTAGGTAACAATTTTTCAAATTTTTAAATAAAATAAATTATTATAGTATTGTGATGAATGAAACGATTAGAAAAATGTTTATGAATGAAATGCTGTTTTTATATAGAGGCGATTTATATTTCGATGACGTCATTTGAATAAAGTTCATTTGTTTTCGATGAAGTTTTCAAATATAATAAATTATTGTAGTGTTATGATAATTTTAAAAATATTACCGAGGAATGTATCGCATTTTAGAGATGTTTAAACCAGGCAATTTATATTTCAATGCCGTCCTTTGAATGAAGTTCATTTTCTTCGATGCAGTTTTAAAATATAATAAATTAATGTAGTATTGTGATAACTTTAAAAATATTACCGAGGAATGTATCGCCTTTCAGAGATGTTTGTATAAAATTGCATTGAAGTTGGAAAGTGTTTCATAATCAATGCTTTATGCATGATTGATCTTTCTTATTTATTATATATTTTATGAGATTATTTGTAAAGTTATTTGTATAATATTTCGTAAAATTTTCAAAGCAATTTGCAAATTTTTACTTCACTTAAAAAAATGTTTGAAAAATAAGGCCCCATAGGGTGCAGTGCATTTCAGTTTTTCAACCCGGGTTCAATCTAAAGCTAATTGGGTGATATTATTTATTTACAGTCCCATATGCCCCACAGACCGTCCCAACAACATATTAAAATTTGATCTTGATAAAGTGATACGGCAGTTATCGAGCGAACGGAGAGATAGGTGAAAAGTGTTTATGACTTGGTTCATTCTATGTTGTAAAATGTTAAAAAGAACCCATTTTTATGTGTCCTCTTTTGGGCAGCTTCACCGACCCTAAGTGAGACGGTTACTCATGGTGCCTGCAAAAGCGAATGTCTTGAAACAGTTCTTCATACAATACGAAATGCGAAAGTACTGTGAAAAGGAACCATATATGATAAAATAAATTTCCGAAAAAGTAGATGTAATAATCGAACATCTATGGAATTCATTCCTTTATCACATTCTCAAAAAAGGGAAAAAACTTGATCAGGAACATTCTAAAGCGCGACATAATAACGAGAATGACAAGAAAGGGCCCAACTTGCTTCTGGACGTTGGAGTTAAGACACCGGATCACTCCAGTAAAGTGATTCAAGTCCAACGGGCTCACGTTTGCAGATGGCTTCAAAATTTTGGGCATTATTTTTATAAGATTTATCTTGCATTTTTTAAAAACTCATTAGTTCATTATACATTATACCTAATCCAACATTTTTTTGGCATTTTATATAATTTTACATTTTATTATTAGGCATCCGTTTATATGTTCTTTATACCATGTTCTGGCTACAACCTGTTTATCGAATTAGAGTTGAGCATCATGATACTAGAATTCCCACGGTGTGCTTTGTTGTATTATCCATTGGGACAAGGCAGTTTCGAACCCGGAAGTATTTCCTATTGTTGGACCGGGGACTCCAAAGTCTATTCCATAACCTAAATTGAAAAAAGACTGACACATAAGTTAGATTTTTAATGAATTCGTATTTTATTATTTTTATTCTATTTATTTATTTATTTTTTGAACAACATAATTAAATTTCGAATGTGTGACGTTTTACAGGATTTTGTAAGGAAGCTCGCTGCCCCAACCGTGAATTGAAGTGGCTCTATCGCTGAGCTACTGGGACGAAGTGGCAAGCTTTTAATGGACTCTGCAATTTATTGTCCAGATGAGGTTTTTCTATGAAAGGACCTCAGAAAAGCCTGGGACGTTACTGCCAAAGGGAAAGGACATTTTAATGGCCCAACACAGAACTCCACTTTTATGCTACGCGGCAAGAGTGATCATAACGGAAGGAGCTCCATTAATCGCGGAAAAAGAAATGCAGGTCAATTTAGTTGAAGAAGCAGCAATATCAGCTCATATTGTAAGTCCAACAACTCGCGTTTACAATAAAAAACAGTCAAGTTAAAATATATTATTTCAATTTTATTATTGTTTTAACGGCGATTCATTCTTTTTGAGGCCCGTTTGAGACTGCATCCACAAGATATTATGAACCTTGTAGTGGAGCCCTATAAAACACGTTTATTTCATAAAGGACAATCCGATGAAAATGATAAAAATCATGCTTGAAAAGGGAGTGTTTCAGCCAGCACGGTGCTTCATCTATGTTTATTTACTCCAATTCTGATGCTCGCTTTATTTTTATTGGTAGGTGCGCGCTCTTACTAGGAAGCTGTCCTCATTTGCGACGCATCCGTTTTCGCCGCAAGCGACACCGACCTGGATTTACCGTTCCCGGGGCGCATGCTCGGGAAAATAAAGTGGGGTCTAGAACTTCGCCGAAAATGCTTCCCTTACGAGATTTTTATCGAGAGCCTGTTTTATAAAATAATTTCCGTATGTCCTTTCTGTGTGGAACTCTTTTCTCAGGGGAATGAGATTGAATTCTTTTTGCGGTGGTTCTGATTAAGATCATTTAGGAAATACGGTGTAACCAGTGCTTCTTTCAGGCATACCTCCTGAGACATCTTATGTTAATCTAGTTTCTATTTATGTGAGAAATTTATATAGGGAAAATAGAAAACTCGCCCCCTTAAAATTTCGTTCGCCTCCTCCTGACAAAAATTCATTCAAAAATTGTGGGGTCTTTCGAACAGTGTTTCTTTCAGGACTTTATGGCCGGGAAGCCCCCACCCCCCTCTGAGACATTTTATGTTAACCTAGTTTCTATTGATGGGACACAGCATTTAGATATATTCATATAGGGAAAATAGAAAACGTGTCCCCCTTCAAATTTCATTCGCCCCCCCGGCCAAAAAGTCCTGAAAGAAACACTGGGTGGAACTTGTCTGTAGGAAACTTGCCTTGTAGAACTGTGTAACTTGTAGAAAACTGTCGAATAGACTTTTCACCTTCTCATACAAAGTATTGAAGATAACTTCGAAAATACAAACGATGCGTCGTAAAAGCGAGCCTATGACGATGAGTTCGGATGAGAAAATAGTGTGTTCTAAGCGAAAGGTTCACCTCAGAGGGTCTAACTTTTTTTGCCTTGACCCCCTCCTCCGTCCGATAGATGATCTTTGTTTGTTTAATGAGACAAATGCCCTATTTTGTACCATTCAATGTCGCAATTATTTTCTTAATTTATTTTATTAAACAGCTGAATTGACAAAAATCCAATGATAGATGCACATATATAAATAAGCTAGCACAGTCTGTTACATAATTTCACGCGTAAAGAATTATAATGCGATACAATGCAATTAGACGCAAAATATTCATACTTTATTACATAGAATATACATATATTTGTAACTGAAACATATCTGATACATATCTGATATATAAGTGATCATTTGCTGAGTCATTTTTTCTCTTACAAAATATAAAAAGAATATGTTAAATTTTAATACTTTGTATCACATATCCTTCACGATATCTTATTTTATATCATAGTAAATCTTAGACCGTTTAAAACGACCGCCATAATATCCTAATCAAAATATTTTATTTAAGATATTCTTTTTGTCCTTCAATAATATAAAAAATTTAACTCTGAAACAGAAAAGGGTGTATTCGTCAGGACATTCTTCTTTGTTTAATGGAGTTAAGATTATAAATACATTTTTATAAATCCTTTCCTGATAATTTGGGGCTCATTAAAATGATAGCTCCGATATACACAGTGGGGAGCGTTATTAATCTTCTTCCGTTTAGAATAGTATGTATGATCGGCTTATTTAAAATTGTATTTTCTCAAAAAAACAACCTACTTACTGAAATCGAGAAAAGATGTGAAGCGGACTTCTCCTAATAGTTCGTAAAAGTAGTAGCTTAGGATGTGCATTTCAAATATAGAATGTTCCATGCTAACGAGCGCATCATAATCATAAGCGCGAAACCGGCATGTGGATGCTGTTATCTACCATGAAAAGTGGATTCCGAATTTTGGGGGGGTCCGCCCAATGAGCGAGTTCTGTACCTCAATGTTCAAAAATGCATAGACACATTCCTAAGAGAATCACACAGAAAATCGGTCAAAATATAAATATATATTTCCTTGGCATTCTGTACAAAGCCTCTTTCAGAGTCACGTGGCAATGTATTTCATAATTAAAACATCTCTCGCCAAGCTTCTTCATAATGTTGGTGTCTGAAGGATAGCTCGTTAGGGCCGTCGAAAAAACCTCCTAATGAGTCGCCTGAGGCATCCCTGAAGTCGAGATGTCGCCACAGTCCCCTCGGTGAGAAGACAAAACGGCTCGAGACTTTGGCCTTTTTCCAATATCTCCACTTAACAAAAATCCACCTGTTTTTGTTTGTCCCGTCGATACACGAGACACACGGGAGCTAATTTTAAAATATTCGCTGGAAAACAAGGCATCCGCCGGGCTTTTGTTCTGCGTGAGGAACTACCGTCTCTCACCCTTGAGAATGATTACGATAGACGAATGGAGATAAGGGTTCAACTGTTGCACTCGGCCGAGATGGTGTCTTCTATTGAAAAAATGCAAGGTGCACAAGAGTACTCGCAGAACAATCTTATAAACATTCTACAACATCATCGAGTACACGAAATCCAATCACACAAATGAACCGTTCTTGCGGCTACATTATGCAGATATAAATTGACATTTCAGATCTAGTAGTGAGCCAAATAAATGGCTCTCCTGATCAGAAGAACAGGGTGTCCTAACTTTCGGGTTTGGGATTCCCTGTTCGTGGACTCTAAATGAGGGTTAGGTTTCTTCAACACGGTACCCTATACATCAAAGTGCCTCAGTCTTGCAAGGAATCATTTTGAAATTTCATAGCTCTTTTGAGAAGAAGGTTTTGCTTCTTCTCCTTGGAAGGGATGAAATGGTGTTTTTACGAGACTTGGTTTTCCTGCAACATAGAATTTAACTATTTTTATTTTTTGCCTATTCCTTTCAAATTAAAATGACTTCACTTTCTACAAGATATAACACTACCCGACATAGGAAATGCAACGCCCTGAAGGTTTGGACGTATAATTATGCAAATTGAGAGACAAACGCGATGTATGCAAATGATCTGAAATGCAAGTAGGTCAAGTTATGAGAGCATGTGATAAAAGGGACGGAAACGGCAGATGAACCAACAGTTGTGACTGTCTGTTGCCTACAGAAACATGTTTTCCGTTTCAGAAGACACGTGTTGTTAAAGAGATGCCTGGCCACGACGCCGAAGTCCGTTTCAGAATTTGGACAATCGTGTGAGGGGATTCAGGCCTATGTACGGCTGGGTGGTCGTACCGGCGTATCACAGCTGAAACACGCGTAGATGCATTCACTGTGCAAAGAATTTGGAGAAGATGGATTGAAGAAGAGTATATGAATCAACGTGGTACAGGTCTATCCAAACGTACGTCAGCACGCGTTAATCAGGGCGTTCGAAGGTATGCGGTGGGGGTCCCACAAACGACGACTGCCGACATTCGGCAGAATTTGCAGGGTACATTGGATGTTCCAATATCAGCGAGAACGATTGGCCGAAAACGGCTTGCACTCAAACCGTCCTTTACGACGACTGCAATTGACGACAAGACGAGATTGCAATGGTGTCTGGTCCAAGCCTCTTTGGACGACTGAATGGGACAGTGACGAGTCTAGGTAGGTTCTATTTATCAAATGACAGTCGCCGTGTGATAGTCTGGAGGCGACGTAAAAACAGATCCAATCCTGCTGCGGCTGCTGAACACCATTATTGCTCGACAACGCAGCATCGTGGTTTGGGGTGCCATTGGCTTCGATAGTCTGTCACTTCCGATTCGTATCAGAGGCATAGTGACGGCACGACGATACGTGAATGAGGTGTCGCGGCCGGTTGCACTGCCCTGCCTTCAACGGCTGCAAAATGCTGTTTTTCAGCAAGATAACGCGCGACCGCATACAGCAACCATCAGTAAAGAAGCCTTGGATGGTTAAAGGCATAGGGTCATCCATCCCCCACGAAACTATCCATACGCTCATTGCATCTGTTCCTCGAAGGGTTTCTGCTTGTATCGCCACAAGAGGTGATCCTACCGCCTACTGATCGCCCTGTCTATGCCATTACTGTATTGCATTATCCTTCCGGAATTAACATCACCCATTTATATATGCCATCTCTGTCTATACGTCGTCTATCATCCCACTCTATTCGCTCTTCCATAGTGTCGAATTTTCTGTGTCGGGTAGTGTATCTTGAAGTTCGGGGCTATTGGAAAGTTTGCCACACGGGTTGAGAAGCATGGCATTAGTCCTTACCCTTTTGGAATCGACCTTTTTTCTGTCTTGTGGTTCAAAAGTTCGACGGGCCGACAGACACTTTCGGATTTCCAGGGTCGCTGTCGTCCCGATTTCATCCGATGGGTCCTACACTTAAAATATAATTTATGTCTCGGGTGATACAATTTCTCGCCACACGGTCCAGCTTTAAAGAATATGGTCATTTAAAATAGATGGATGCAAAATATCTACCTTCTTCGTTAAAATACAACATAAAACGAACGAGTCATGGTATCCACCCCTTTCGGAGGACCCATAAAAATCACTCTTTAGGATACCAGAGTCATCCCGCTTACGTAGGTAAGCGTCCGTCTATCACAGATAGACGGACGGCAGCTTACCTTTGGTTTCCAGAAGAAAGAGACTGTTTCTGTCCGCCGCAACTGGTCGATACCTCTCTCAACCTCTGTTGTACGCCGTGTATCGACGAAGATTTGACGTTTTAGGAAAGGAAATGAGGTTGCACGCGTTGGTTATGTCTGATAAAAATCTATTTATTTCACGCTTTCACCCATGAAGAGGGTTCTATTTCCATAACTGCAATAGCTAGTGGGTGACGGCGAACTCCGTCAACTCCGCGCTCCTGTTAGCTGCACTTCTGTCATGCCCGGCTCAAAGATAAGCAACACCTCCAGCTAATAAAATGAGCGACGCTGTTTTGGTTGGGACGCGCAAACAGGCTCGGAGAATATCTTTGGAGGAAACCACTGTCGACACGTCTTTCTGAGCACGGTGTTGGAAAGAAAGGGATTCATTTCAGGAACAGCAAGATGGAAAAACATTTTAACCTGATGTCTATAAGCTAATGCATGACGATTTTGTTGGGGGTGGGGTGTAATTGATAAAATCATTTCAATTTTCTGGAATCTCGCTGAAAATGAAATGGCTTCTTCTCATTCGCTGCCCGCCCACTGTCAGGAAATCTAAAAACATCTCTAACCGAAATGATTTACAAAAAGTATATAAAAAATTATTTACGTTTTAGATTAAAAATCGAAATATTTTGAGAACGACGCAACATAAAAAAAAAAAAAAATACCGAATAACGCCGTAAACCATCCCTTCCTACACTCTATTTTCTTTTTAAATGGATAATGATCGTTCCATTTCATTCAGAATTGTTTTCTATAATTTCATGTTTAGGGGCACCTCCACCCCAGTTTATGCACTTCCATCGCGGTTTATACAGCTAGGAGGGTTCGTCTCTGTACGCTGCGATGAGCCATCCATGTTCTTCATGCGTACGCTCTCAAATTTCGAAACTAATAAACGGTTGAAATCCATTTGCGGCTACTCGACTGGTATTGTTCATTATTCCAATTCAAAAGTCCCCGTTTCCTGTTGAAACTCTTCAGCGAGATAGATCCGAATCACGAGAAAACTGCAAAATTCCTGTTCCCCCAATCAATTGAATGGACTGGCTTGTAAGCCGAGTCATGGGTTGGACACATGAGATTTCTTTTCCCATCCATCCGTTTCCGAAATGAATCTTTTCCTTCAAACACCGAGCTTGTGTTATACAAGATGTAGAAAGCGTCGTCGGTGGCTCCCTCTGAAGGCGTTTTTCCCGAAAGCAGCGGAGGCTATTCTGGTGCAGTTGGCGAAGGACCGCGCCACCTGTCGAAGTGGAATGTATTTCTGCAATACACAGTATCACACATTTTAGTATTGCACACACTGCAGAATAAGAAAATGCTATACTCTTATTTGGATTGTAACAAGCATTTCAGCATTTCAAACCCTTCTAATAGAATTCTTATCATTTTGTCAGCGAGAAAAACTTGTCAACTCCTCATGACCGAGCATGTTGCCATGACAGCCATGACGTCACGCATGCTACCACTTAATGTATTTGAGGATGCAGCGCATTTCTCCGCCAAATTCTTCACCGGACATAATATTTGAATGTGTGAAAATGGCGCCAATGAGGCATTATGTTTTCCAGCAATACCTTGCATTGCAATGATGGACGATGTGTCGTCATTCGACAACTTTCCCATATTATCTTTAGAAAGTTTTATATACAGTTATGTGTTGTGCTGTGAAATGAAATTATGTGTTTTGTTAATGATATTTTGTACCATTTATAAATATGATAAAAAATATATTTTAACATGTGGGTCATGCCGAATTGGGTAGCCAGGTATTATTTTAAATATATAATATTACGAGATTAACTAAAAACAATGAAAGTTATAAAATAAAATAATAACATTGAACAAATACAAAAATTAAGTAAAATAGAGTCAAAAAATCTAATTTTTCTGTTTTTCCTAAAGAGTTTCGCTTGTTTCCAGAACCATCACTGTTAGGAACTTCTCTTAAAACATGAAACTCCATTTCTTCGGAGCATTCTAAATTAGAGTTCTTTTGTTCCCCATGTGAGTACTGGAATCGCGAGTCACGAATCTCCGTCATTCCGGATCGCGCTCATCCATCTTCCGCCATCATCTGCGGTTACAGCTAATCAAGCGCGAATCCGAAAGTAAACAGTTGCGACTGTTTTTGTTCCCAAAGTGATTGCCTTTGCCAGGATCCCTTCTCTGTATCTCCTCAAATTGTCAGTTTCCGGACACCTCTGGGTGCAGAACTTGAGATCGAGATTGGCGAAAAAAGGAATTTTTGAATGGATGGATTGTTTCGGGATTCAAAATGCCATTACGTAATATTACGTAAGGGTCGTTTCATACACGGGCACATTTTGAACGAAACAACTTATAATGAATACCGGCTTATAATGTTGCCGACCATCGACTTTCGTTTAAAAAAAATTCACCTTTTTCAAAAATATAGTTTGGTTTCATTTATTTGAAGCTTCGAAATTTTATACATTCCGCATAAAAATGTATTTTCACGAGTGGGAATTATTTCAACTTTTAGGGGGGAAAAATTAGCAATACCCCAGCAGAAACATTTATTACTTTCCCTGTATACATAATACAGGGTGTAACATCCGGGGTTTGGAAAGGTCATACTTAAAAAACTATTACGAATACAGCAAAACGTGTCATACCACCCTATAAAGAATCATTTCAAATTTACACGCCATGATACTTGAAGAGATTATACAAGAATGCATTCGCCAGCATGGACCGTAAGATGTTGGGACGAATATGGAAAGAACTCGTTCTTCGTACGGAGTATATAATATAAATAAACTTAAAATTCACAATCATGTGCAAATTTCTATAGTACACTAAATGACATTTTTAATCAAAATATTCTGTTAAAATATATAATACAATGCTCCTAAAAAGAAGTTTAAGAATCTCTGTTCTCGCTATACAAAATTATCTTCACGGGCAGATCTGAAGAATGAAACATCCTGGCCCCTTTTGGAAGTAAATTAAAAAAATGGAATTGAATCAATATATGCAAAATGAAAGCATTAAAATTGTATGGGACCCGGACTACTTATATATGCGAATATTAGAAGATATAACCTGTATTAGTACATTACATGTAATTGTACATTACATGTATAAATTGAAAATATCAATACATCCGTAATTGACTCCAATATATACTAGAATGAAAGCATTAAAATTATATGGGAATATATATATCTCCATACTACTTATATTGTCGCAGATTTGAAAATGTTCCAGTGTGTTAGTAGAAGATTACCCGTATTACAATATGAGTCTCAAAAATCTTTGCCAAAATAAAACAGATGACGTTTTAAATTGAAAATATCAATAATCCCCGTAATCTTTATACCAGAAGGTCGTAATGGATTCCAATATATGCCAATATATATCAAAATATATGCCAATATTCCTGTACTACTTATATTCTCGCAGATTAGAAGATATACCCGTGCATTTGTAGAAGATGACTCGTACAGCGTACAATATATGAGTTCAAACAATTTTTGTCATAATAAAACAATGGCATTACTCGAAAATATCAATAATCCCTGAATCAATAATCCTCGAAAATATCAATAATAATAATGTGTAACCTGAAGACCGTAATTGATATTATCCAGTCAAAAATGCAATGTCGATGAAATTTATTTTATATATATATCTTTATTATTCAAATCGGAAAAGATTTAATAAAAATCGTATGCGGCATAACACACTGGATTTACATCCATTGCTACACAACATGATATCATTTTCTTCAAATAAATTGATGGAAATCATATCGTCTGAATAATGTTATCTCCATGGAAGGTTTGGCGACATTTTCGTCAATTTAGAGATAATTTAAAAATTGCCAAATTTATCGCCAAGTGGGACTGTAAAACTGCCAAATTTATCGCCTATCGCCAAGTGGGACTGTAAAACTGATAGTCCCCTTTTGCGACAAATTGAAGAAACATCATCACAATACTATCCCCTAACAAAACACAATTAATTTAATTTATTAAGCGCAATTTTATCAATTTCATGATATTTTTAAGATTTACAAACATTTTTATCGATTTGGTGAAATTTTAAAAATTCGCTAAATGTGGACTAAGTGTGTTACTAAGTAGCTAAATGTGTTACTAAGTAGGATGGATGGACTGACCGATAAATGCTATCAAAACATCATTTCAGTTCTCTCTTCGAATAAAACGAATTTAATTTCATTGATTTGCGTCGTTTATCAATTTGGGTACATTTCGGTCAATTTGGCAAAGTTTAAGAAATGTTGCCAAGTTAGCGATATTCCGGCAAATTCGTAGCTCTGAATTATATGAAGAATAAAATATCCTGATCCCGTTTACCTGATACTAAATGCAAACACTAAAATTGTATTAGAAGATATACCCGAATAAAATATCCTGATTCCGTTTATCCTGATACTAAATGCAAACACTAAAATTGTATTAGAAGATATACCCGTTCTACTACTCTTTTTCTGTTTCAACAATCGGATAAATGAATTTATTGGTAAACACAAAATATGAGTTTACTAGCTAAGCACAATATAAAAGCTTAAAACTCTTTGTCAAAATAAATGAAAGTGATGTACGCAGTCCGCAATTAATATAATTAAAAGAAAAATCAAATCGTTCTTTTCTAAAATATATTTTTATATCCATTTATTTATTATTCAAATCGAAAAAATAATAATTAAAATTAACAGACAGATTTAATTTAATTGCGTTTCTGAGCAACATGATACAAGATAGAATCTTCTTCATAAAATGCATTAAATAACCATTTTGATTTCTTTATACCTTTTCATTGTTGAGTAAATGTTTGTGAAAAATAAACCATGGAGATAGATTTTCCATTTAAATTCATGTTTCAAACAATTCATGCTTTCAGATAGTGACTCATTAGCGCAAAACTCTTTCACCAACCTCAGAGATAAAGTTTTAATTCACTATCACCTTTAAAACGAACGATTTTCAAACTTTTCGTTTGGATAAACCGCGGAGTTAGAGAGTAGTACTCCTGGGGAAAAGTTCCATTTTTCATTAATATCTCGACAAGTCCTGGTCTTAGAAACCCGAAACTTGCACCCAATTTATGGGGGCTATTTACAAAATTTCATTAAATTCAGTCCAGCCGTTTTCTTGTGATGATGAGACAAACGAAAGTTTCGTTTTTTACTAATATCTCGAGAACCACTGGTCGTAGAAACTCAAATCATGGACTCAATTTTAAGTGGGGCTATTTCCAGGTTACCCACAAAATTTCATCCAATTCGGTTCAGCCGTTCTCCCGTGATGATGGGACAAACAGACAGACAGATTTTCAATTTTATTTATATAGATAGTTTAATATATGGACTCTATCACTTATTGTGGATGCATGTATGACCTACATATTGTTTATTGCGGATAACCTCTATTCGTGCGTTTATTAATGTGTTACATGAAAAAAATGGGTACATAAATCATAAATAACTAAAAGTTAATTAAGTTTTAATTAAAGAACTGTGGTAAAATCAAGGGCTTATCCACGCTCATCTTCGCAGTGTAACTTATATCTGTAGAAAAGAACATGACTTTTTTTTATGTATTCAATTATTTATAAATTAAAGTTAATGTGTCTATGCTCGCTGCAATGGAAAATCCAAGCGATATGGTAAAAATATAATTCTGGAATAGTTGGAAATTATATTTTAGGTGTGTTCGTATCTTATAAATACGAAAAAAGAAATAAAAAAACATCTATTGCAATCCGTCCATCTGTCTGACTGCAAAGCACAGGGTTGAGTTTTAGAAAATTTATATAGCATCTCTTTTGTCAAGCCAAAATAGTTCGAAACAATTTTATATTTTACTAAGCTGTCTTTCAATTTTGCACTCATTGGGGGACCCGGTCGTCTGTTATGAGAGAATAGCTGCTGAGTTCAATAAAACGAGCCCATGTTTGGATACCGGAAATTTAGTTCACAGGTGCATATCAAGAGATTAGCATGACTCGAAGATTTCGTAGGCACAAATAACTTGAAAAGGACACTTTCTCCAAAAAGGAAACTAGGAACCTGCTATTATATGATTATCCTCACGTAAGGGGACCCTAAACCGACCTGCTTTTTATGTTTCGAAACTATCGGATAGGAGCCAATTTATGGAGCGTATATGAACATCATCGTACAGTCTTACGTGAAGGCGGCCATAAACCGAGCCTACACTTTTTGAAAAAAGAAATGAGTTTGGAACCTACTTATGTCATGGAGGGCGAAGAAATGCTATGAGAGATGACTGGGGTGCCCCAAGTTTAATAAATCTCCTGCGTAGCAAACGAAGATGTGTTGACGCGGTAAAAGGCTACTGTAGATATGGGTCTTTTAATGGCGCTGAATTGCGATCTAATAAATAAGTTTATGTTGTTTAAATGGCCCATTGTCTGCATGAGGCAACACTCGACCTCGAAATAAATAGGTCCCGCGTGTCATTTTAAGAAGCGTGGATCATCGAAATATAGGCAACTAGAAAACGGACCAGGCGTTGCCCGAGATTTAAAATGCAAACGGATACATATGACACCGGAATTCGCTGCAAATTCCTAAACGCGGTTATACAAGGTAGGATCCAAAAGTTCGAAGATTGTGTTGATATCTCCAACCCTGATGGGAGGAGAGGGGAACTATTTGACCGTGGCGTAGCGACACATGGGACGCGAGATGTGAAAAGGAAGAAGCAGGTCCGCGGTGCAGGGTTTTTCCAGGCAAGGCTTGCTGCAATTGCAATGTTTCTGTCGGCGATTTCCCCAAACGCTGGCAGAATTTGTTATTCGCACGTTGTTCTTCAAACGTCATTTCCGTTTTCGACGAACGCGAACGACTACAGCTCACCGATACGCATTGTCTGAAAAAGGACCCGCTTCTTCCTTTTCACATTTCACGTCACATGTGCCTCTACGCCGCGGTAAAACAGTTCTCCTCTCCTCCAATCAGGGTTGGAGATAATCATCAACACAGTCTCCGAACTTTTTGATCTTACCTTGTAGTTGGGTCGGTCTTGCCTTGTGCTCATTTTGGGGCGTTCAGGATCCGACTTTTTGCACTGATAAAAGAAAGAAAGTGGATTTCCAAAAAACGTACGTATGCCTATTTATCTTGATTGTCGCTGCATTTCACGTTCTAAACCAGTTTACGACGGATTGTGCGTCAAGTCGCGCTCCGACGAAAGGTGCCTGGGTGGGCGCTCATTCCGCTGTGGCATACGTAGCTCGGCTTATATTCCACTTCGGCGATGAGAGCCATTTCGTCCCAGTAGCTCAACGGTGGAGCGTCGGATGGGGCTCTTTACAATAGGTTTCTCTCTTTTCGGTTCGACTTCTACAGACTGGGAGTACGTCGTTTGTAGTGACCCCTCGCATGATGACCTTGGTTCTACATTTCTCTAGTTTGGGTTCTGTCGGACGCAGAAGCGCGTGAAGAAGAGCTCGTCTTGAAACTCTGTATTCCAGGATGTTGTACCTGCTTGGAAGAATCCCGCAAACCTTCAATTTATTGCTGTGGCTTCAAAAGACAGTGAAGACTCGTTATCAGCAAGGTTGCCTCCTGTGCACTTTTGAAATTTTATGGGATTACAGAGTCATAAAGAGCTTTCAGAAAATAAGGGTCGTTCGTTTTAAACTTTTGCGAAATGCACGAGGAAATATCAAGAACATGCAAATCGGAATGAGATGCATTTCGGTTCACTGCTTCGACAGCAGCCGATCGCAAAACTAAAAAAATCGGATGTGGGCAACACATGACTTTCCTTATATAATGTAATGAATTTACTACTTTTACAGTAAAAAAATGGGTTTTTCTTATAGTAGATACTAATATTCTTTCCAAGACATTGAATTTTCGACAATTAGTCGTCATTTTCATTGATTTAGCTTCATTTTTATCCATTTGGCGAGATTTTCGTTATTTGGCAACATTTCAAAAAGTCGCCAAGTTGGCGACATTCCGCCAAATTCGTCGCCAAAATCTCGGCAAGCGTTATGCACTAAGAAATAGTTATTCTTACAACAGATAAATGACTATTTGCGTTCAAATACAAGAGTATTACTCAGAGTATCTTTTTTCATGAATGGAACGAGCTAGATTCACGAGAATGATGTCACCCAATTAATCGCATGGTAGTACATATGAAAACTGAACATGTTTCTCAATAGGAAATATTTTTATTTTATATGACTTTTTGATATTTTTTTTTAATTGTACAATATCTCGAGAACGGTTCGTGTTAGCGTTCTAAAATTTATGTCAATCGTTTTCTAATGAAAAATTACATAAGAAATGTCTATTTGCGTAACTTTATTAGTGGTTTTGATTTTTTGACGATTTTTTCAAAATTTCATTCGAAAATTTAGGGGGGGTTCTGAACATTCGATTGCGTATAAAAACAATAGGCTTCCAGTGTTTACGGATTGTGATTTTTGTGCCAAATTTGGTTCAAATCGGTCCATTCGTTCGTCAGTTATCGTCTCCACAGACCCAATGACACACACACACACACACACACAGACACAACTTCAAAAATGTTTGATTCGTGATCAGGGGTGCTTGAAACGTGCTCTCCCGTCGAAAACTCGAATTCGAATTTTCGAACCCGTCACAATACTTTCCTTATACATTATGTATATAAGGAAAGTAAAAATCGGATGTGGGCAACACATGACGTTCCTTATATAATGCAATGAATTGACTACTTTAACAGTAAAAACAATAGGTTATTCTTATAGTAGATATATTCTTTCCAAGATATTGAATTTTCATCAATGAGTCGTTATCTTCATTGATTTAGCATTATTTTTATCCATTGGGCGAAATTTTCGTTAATATAACAACATTTAAACAAGTCGTCAAGTGGACGACATTCCGCCCAATTCGTCGGCAAAATCTCGCCAAGCGTTATAGATGGAAAAATAAGTTATTCTGACAGCAGATAAATGACTATTGGCGTTCAAATACAAAAGCATGGCTCAAAGTATCTTTTTTCATGAATGGAACGATCTAGATCCACGAGAATGATGTCACCCAATGGATCACATAATGTTCCATGTGAAAAGCGAACATGTTTCTCAATAAGAAATATATATTTTTACTTTCCTTATATACATAATGTATAAGGAAAGTATTGTGACGAGGTGGAAAATTCGAATTCGAGTTTTCGACGGCAGAGCACATTTCAAGCACCCGTGATCACGAATCAAACACTTTTGAAGTGATGTCTGTGTGTGTGTGTGTATGAAAGTATGTGTGTGTGTGTGTGTCAGTGAGTCTGTGGAGACGATAACTGACGAACGAATGGACCGATTCGAAAGAAATTTGGTACAAAAATCACAATCCGTAAACACTGGAAGCCTATTGTTTTTATACGCAATCGAATGTTCAGAACCCCCCTAAATTTTCGAGTGAAATTTTGAAAAAATCGTCAAAAAATCAAAACCGCTAATAAAGTTACGCAAATAGATATTTCTTATGTAATTTTTCATTAGAAAACATTTGACATAAATTTTAGAACGCTAACATGAACCGTTCTTGAGATATTGCCCATTTTTCAAAAAAATTATCAAAAAGTTATATAAAATAAAAAAAAATATTTCCTATTGAGAAACATGTTCACTTTCCGTATGTAATACCATGCGATAAATTGGGTGACATCATTCTCGTGGATTTAGCTCGTTCCATTCATGAAAAAAGATACTTTGAGTAATAATTTTGTATTTGAACGCCAATACTCATTTATCTGCTGTAAGAATAGCTTATTTCTCCGCCCATAACGCTTGGCGAGAATTTGGCAACGACATTTTTAATTGTTGCCAAATTAACAAAAATCTCGCCAAATGGATAAAAATGACGCTAAATCAATGAAAATGACGACTAATTGAAGAAAATTCAATATCTATCAGAATATAAGTATCTACTATAAGAATAACATTTTTTTTAACTATAAAAGTAGTAAATTTATTGCATTATATAAGGAAAGTCATGTGTTACCCACATCAGACTTTTTATACTAATTACATAATTGTTTGTTAAACTAAATTTTAATTTGAAACCTTACATATTAAATTTTACATTGCTCGCATATTACTTTCCTTATATTAACAATATTGTATAAGGAAAGTATTGTGACGGGGTCGAAAATTCGAATTCGAGTTTTCGATGGGAGAGCACGTTTCAAGCATCTCTGATCACGAATCGAACATTTTTGAGCTGATGTCTGTGTGTGTGCGTGTCAGTGAGTCTTTGGAGGCGATAACTGACGAACGAATGGACCGATTCGAATGAAATTTGGTGCAAACATTACAATCCGTGAATACTGAAAGCCTATTGCTTTTATAAGCAATTGAGTGTTCAGAACCCCCGTCCCCTAAATTTTCGAGTGAAATTTTAAAAAAATCATCAAAAAATCAAAACCTCTAATAAAGTTACGCAAATAGACATTTCTTATGTAATTTTTCATTAGAAAACGATTAACATAAATTTTAGAACTCTAGCATGAACCGTTCTCGAGATATTGCACATTTTTCAAAACAATTATCAAAAATTTTTATAAAATAAAAAAAAAATATTTGCTATTGAGAAACATGTTCACTTTTCATATGTAATACCATGCGAAAAATTTGGTGACATCATTCTCCTATATCTAGCTCGTTCCATTCATGAAAAAAGATACTTTGAGTAATACTTTTGTATTTGAACGCCAATAGTCATTTATCTATTATAAGAATAAATTATTTCTTCGTCCATAACGCTTGGTGAGACTTTGGCGACGAATTTGGCAGAATGTCGCTAACTTGGCGACTTTTTAAAATGTTACCAAATCAAAGAAAATCTCGCCAAATGGATAAAAATGACGCTAAATCAATGAAAATAACGACTATTTGACGAAAATTCAATATCCTGGAAAAAATATAACTACTATAAAAATAACCTATTTTGTTTTTACTGTAAAAGTTGTAAATACATTGTATTATATAAGGAAAGTCATGTGCTGCCCACATCAGATTTTTTTTATTTTATATAACATTTTGATAATTTTTTTGAAAAATGTGCAATATCTCGAGAACGGTTCATGCTAGCGTTCTAAAGTTTATGTCAATCGTTTTCTAATGAAAAATGACATAAGAAAAGTTTATTTGCGTAACTTTATTAAAGGTTTTGATTTTTTAATGATTTTTTCAAAATTTCACTCGAAAATTTAGGGGGGTTCTGAACATTCGATTGCGTATAAAAACAATAGGCTTCCAGTATTCACGGATTGTGATTTTTGTACCAAATTTCATTCGAATGGGTCCATTCATTCGTCAGTTATAGTCTCCACAGACTCACTGACACACATACACACACAGCTCAAAAATCTTTTATTCGTGATCAGGGATGCTTGAAACGTGCTCTCCCATCGGAAACTCGAGTTCGAATTTTCGACCCCGTCACAATACGTTCCTTATACATTATGTATATAAGGAAAGTAATAAATTGAATTCAAATGATCTTTACAGCAGTTGCTGCATGTTATGAAATAAAGGTGTTTAAAAGAAAATGCAGCAAAACAGATGAGGGAAGGGAATTTCGTGCACCGTAAATGGGTTCAAAAGATGGATCGTGTCACTCACATTTTAAAAAGAAATATTTTTGAGATAAACTCTCACTGCAAATTTAAACAGAAAACAAGAAAGGTCAATCATGCATAAAGCATTGATTATAAAACACTTTCCAACTGAAATGCAAAATGCGATATATTCAGCGGTGATATTTTTTAAATTATCACAAAATTACTATAATTTATTTTATTTGAAAACTTAAAACTTCATCGAAAAAAATGAACTTTATTCAAGTGACGTCATCGAAATATAAATCGTCTGGTTCTTTATGTAAAATAAGTGAATATTTCATTCATACACTTTTATTCCAGACTCCAGAGTCCAATCATTTTGCATAAAAAAAATTCAGCCATTCTTATACAACTCATCTTTACAATCGCTTGTTTACATTCTGCATCCATTAAAATGAGATTAAAAATATTGTAATTGTTTTGGCGCGGAATATAGATACACAAAAATTACGCAAAAATAAAGCGTTTTTAGGACGAATGCAACACAAAATATAAATTTAAAAGAACTTTAAAAATTCCGATTTTTATTTTGAGAAAAAAAAAATGGATGCCCTATTTTATTTTGAAGTGGGTCATGTGATCTCTTCCTATTATAGGGGCGTCATTATTATTTTAATTTTTATTCATAAAACTACCGAGCCTATTTTGCTGAAATTGTTTTTATATATTTTATGGGATCATTTAAATATTTCCCAAAACTTTCGAAGTCATTTGTGAATCATTTGTGCGGTTCGCTTAAAAAATGTTTGAAAAATGCGGTCCTATATAGGGTTCGATGTATTTTATTTTTTCAACCCGAGTTCAACCCAAACCTAATTAGGTGATATTCTTCATTTACATTCCCATAGGTCCCACAGACCGTCTCAATCACATACTCAAATTTCATTTTGATGACGTCATTTTTACGGCAGTGATCGTACGTAACGGACAGACAAAATGAACTAAGTCACAAACACCTTTCAACTGTGTTGTAAAAGTGTTAAAAAAGATATATAATAATTACATATATAGAGAATATAAAGAGAATTCCATAGCATAGCAAATGGACCCATTTACCATAAGGCAACAAAATTATTTTTAATCCATGTATGTCTCTACATATTTTAAAATGTTAAACCACTCCTAAAAAATTATTAAAATCATATATTACGTGTGCCTTTAGAAAATGTACAAGGGCCTTCAAGGGGTGTTTAGAGGAAAAGGGTTATCGTAATATGACATTCGATAAAACTTCTTTTAAAGAATTCCATTCAATATTTTTTTTATGAGGGTTGATTTTCTACGCCATTTTATTTAGGCATTGCACCCACACTCATTGTTTAGATGACGTCATCCACTCAAACTCTGAAAATATGAAATTGTGTAGAACACATATCTTAGAAAAATTTAAAAAAAAAAAAAAAAAAAATGAAATGCAGGGACGGGCTGAAAAGAGACGCCGCTGAGTCCGGCCAGGGCAGACAGATTCTGTTTATTTGAACTTGTTATGGAACTTGATTAACTGTAACCGCAGCCAACTTGAAAAGATGGATGATGGGGACGAAAGAAATGAGTCACTATCGCGCGGAGACAAATGACACCATTTTTGGGAAATAAAAGAAAATGTGAATTGCAAACAGTGTGTTTGTTCTCCGGATGGCGTAAACCGATTTGAGCGGTCATGAATGGTGTTTCGTTAAGGCGGAGATGCTGCATCAGCTCTTGAAATGGGAGATTATTTGGAAGGACTGCATCTCTTTCTGTATCTAGAAATGTATAACTGTTGATCTCATTGTGAAAGTAGTTTATGAACTTTAATTTAATGTTAATAAAGCAATCCGAAACGATTCATCGGCGAATTTATTGCGAGCAAAAGACTCTCATGCACACGGCCGCATTACACTCTTCGGATGAGCTGGACGTCCCAAGTAATCAGAAAAAGTGTTACACCTTTTCTGCATAAAAACGCTTACACTGAGAATTTATTTTGCTTCATTTGCAAATCTCATTTCTACAAAGACGTTTACATTTCAATACGTTCTACTCTTAAAAGAATATTGAAACCAAGGAACAGAGACACTTATTAGGCAACTCAGTTACTTTACACCTTACTTTACGCAGTTACTTTACGCAGTTACCTTACACCTTTCTGGTAGGTCGGACGGTCTGGGTCTCAACAACAACAACTTATTAGGCAACTCATTTCACTAAAACTATATAAAGAGAATCTGTGCCCTCATGACGATGCATGCTAGAAAACCATACACCAAGAAAGAAATCAAGAACATAAAATGCCTTCGCATTTAAAATAAAATAAAAAAAAAGCAAATCTCAATTAAATTACAAATTCTTAATGGCGCCCCGGAACTATCTGAAGTCGCCAATTATGCAGTGGCGACATTTTACAAGTATGTCCCAAAATTTCGCCCGTATTGTGTCAAATCAGAAAAAATAGCTACTTTTTTATATATAAATATATAGGGGGCTCGACTAAGGCTCAGCATAGAGCCCTTAAATGGTTGAGTCGCCACATAAAAGGGGAATTTCCCATTCTAAGTTTGGTGAAAAAACAAAAGGTTTCATTTTCCACGAAGAAGGTTGCTACCTTTTGAAACCTGTTTCAACATTGAATCGACTGTTTAAGACTGTTACTAACGACCCGTTTTCATTTTCAGATTATTGAAGACATTTTTGAATAATTACAAAATTGAATGAGACAGACGCGTGTGTCTCGTTAGCGGTAACCATAATTAAAGCAAAGTGTTTTAATTTTCTCTCCTGTGGGTGGTCTAATCCAAGCAGGGCCGGCTTAAGGCACCAGCAAAACAAGCACTTGCTTGGGGCGGCACATTTTAAGGGCGGCATTTTAGTCAACAAGATATTACATACAAAAAAATTCTGGGGCGCGTGTAACCGTATTTACAAATCCAGTTGTATGAGCTAAAAAATAAAACAAAACACTGAATAAATGTTAAAAATTTGTGCCCAGATAAAAGAGTGAAAACGGCTATCATGCATTCTCCCCTTGGAAAAAGAGGACCAGAGGGCAAAAATGGGATGGCTTCCAGTATGTCACCCCAATCGTTTATCTTGCAACGCAAGTAACCGCTAATTACTTTAGAGCACCGGGAGTCCAGTACAACTATCAACAGCACGTCTAGGGCGGCATATTAACCATTATCTGTGAACTGAAAAAGCTTTTAAGTGAAACTGGTTTTTGTTAACTATTCCATGAAAAAATCCGATCAGAGAGGGCACATTGCTTGAAACGATGGGGTTCCTTCCTTCGAGGTGTAATACTAGCTCTTTGGTTAATCCCAGAATTGCCGTGCCAGGTTATCCATCCTTGTTAATTATTCTTCTACTCTTCAAATCCGGAAATCATCTTCCCCATCACTCAGACACATAAATAAAGGACTTCTTTCACATCTATGCCAAAACAGGTGTCCACATTGGAAGTAATTAGAACACTGGACAATGACAGGTCTCAAAAGACATCTTTGAAATATCGGTGAACCATTGTAGAATTTATGGTACATACACACCCCAAGCAATCCCATCGGCTATGAAACATGTGTTTATCAATCATTTTGTTCTGCGTGAGATTTGTTCTGGGTTGAATCAGTTTAGTCGTACGTTTCGGTGAGAAAGTCAAATGTCATTTTTCTTGCAGTTGAACTTGACATTATCTAAAATATTCAGCTCTAATATTTTGTGTAATTATAAAATATAAGGTAAGTAAGACATAATTATTTTATGATTGTTTAAATTTGTTTCTATTAACGTATAACATGGTAGATCCTCATCAAGGGGATCAATATTATTCTAAATTCCAGGTGTAAAATAGGTATAGTCCTTAATTTAAAGACCGTAATAGTTTTCATTATAACAATTTATATACAGTATTTAGTTGAGTCACCTTTTAGCTAAAAGGTATTTTAAATGTTTCACACGGATCAGTATAATACTGTTTGTTTGCTCTTAGGTTGTTATACTAAATTTAGCTCCTTGAAAGTTCTTAGAAATTGTTTCCTCGTTTTGCTCAATTTTTAGATTTCTTTTTCTATGTGCGTTTTCCCTACCTAATACTGTATTTATTCTTTCTTAAAATAAAAATATGTGTTGATATTAATTATGCTATTTACGGGAAATTTTTACTTTTTCGAATTATTCAAATTTTTAGTTATCAGGATTTCAGCTAAAGCTTCGTTTAATTTAAAAAGTAACTATTGTGATTTGAATGAGGTAATTTTTTAAACAATGACCATATTCAACAGATTCACATCTTACCGCTTTAAAACCCTTGTTATCTTATAAACTCGAAAACTATAAACGAATTATATCGGATCATAAAAATATCAGTAGGGAATAGTAGGGGGTTCTGGCTCACGCGGTGCTATACTTTAACATGGGGAAATTGCGGTGCTAGTTCTCCCATGTTAAAGCATAGGCGCACCTCATGAGCAGGGGTGGAGCTTCCACCAGCACGTGACGTTCCATGATGTCAGTCAAAGGTTAGGATGGATCAGATGATTTTTTTTTCTTTTTCTTTTTTTTTTAAGTGTTAATGTTTTAAAAATTTCGTAAAGTTTTTTTTTTTCCTATATTTTTTCGCAAATGTAAGTTTTCTACTTTTGTAATATTTTTTTTAAAAAAAAATGTGGTAATGGGAAAAATTAACATTTTGTTAAAATGTTCCAAAACCGTAAAAAAGTAACAAAAAATGTGGTAATGGGCAAAATTAACATTTTGCACCTTTTTTTTGAAAATGTTAATTTCTCTATGGGAATTAACATGGGTTTTCACACTTTTGTCATTTTTTTTCAAAAAATGTGGTAATGGGAAAAATTAACTTTTTGCACAAAATGTCTCAAAAACGTAAAAAAGTAACAAAAAATGTGGTAATGGGCAAAATTAACATTTTGCGATTTTTTTTCAAAATGCCAATTTCTCTATGGGAATTAACATGGGTTTTCTCACTTTTGTAATTTTTTTACAAAAAAATGTGCGTTTTTACAAAAATGTCACTAAAAATGTGGTAATGGGCAAAATTAACATTTCGCACAAAATGTTGCAAAAACGTAAAAAAACAACAAAAATGTGTGTTTTTTACAAAAATGTGATAAAAAAGCGAGTTTTCAAAGTAGCAGAATCGCGTGAATTGGTGTTTTAAAGTAGCAGAATCTCGGGAATTTCGGGAATCTCGGGAATCTCGGGAATTGGGTGTATGGGAATCTCGAGAATCTCGGAGGGTTTAAGGGGTGTGTTTCCTCAACCATTCCGGTCTTGGAGTTCAAATATTTCAATAAATATTCCCAAAATTAAATATTTTTAAATAATAGCAGATACTTGTTTTCAACAATCTAAATGGGATAAGGTCTCTTTCATAAATTAGGTGTTGTTAGAAATATATATATTTTTTTAAATTGTGGTCCCACCTCCACCCGGTGTATAGGATACACCGCCACAATTCAATCTAGCATGGTCTGCTCATTTAAATTTGATAATGACCGTATGCTAGGCTCTTGATACCATCCTTCAAGATATGACGCTTATCATCATAGGGGGATAAGCCCATTTTAATTTGCTTCACAGTATACATCTGATGGTCTTTACTTGCAATTTTAAATTGCTCCACTCTATTATATCTTCGCCTTGTTAGGCAATTATAATAATCTTCATGATGGATGTGTTTTTTTACAACATTCTTATTAACACCTTTAGCAGTCTTTTTATCCGTAAAGGGTGTTTTTAGGCTATACATTTTCGATCTTAGGCCTACAAATTCCACGGCAGGAGTTCCATTCAACTCGTCTTTCATTTTTCCAATCCTTTTTTTATTCTTATTGGAATGGAGTGGATGTGTTGGAGGATAATCCGAAAAGTCAAAATAGTCTTCATAACTTTCAAAATCTTTGTAAATATCCTCTGTTTCAATTTCATAGCACAGGGAATCGGTGTCTGTGAAAAGCAATTCGGCTCGGCTTCCATACATCTTCTTAATAAAATCATAATGAAACTCATACATAAGTGTTTTACTCAAGTCCAGTACTGAAAATCCTGCATAGATGGGTCTATTCAGTTTCAAATGAGTCTTATGCATATGAACTGCTACCAGATCTTCATTAAATATTTTGAAGGAGTGTAAGGCTGGTGATGCAAGTAATTTTTTCAGTCTCTTCTCAGTCTGTACTAGCTTAACATCCATTCTTTTTCTCAAATTTTCCATAGTTTTTCCAAACACTGCGTTATTCATAAGTTTGAACAGATCTTTTTCAAAGGAATTTTTTGCTTTCATTCTCTTCTCAGTGTTAAATTGTACATAGGGCTTCAACCAGGGCTCTTGCTTAAAAGTTAATACTCGATGGATTTTCACAAGTTTCATCCCTAGCTTCATATACTGCTTTAAATTTCTATAATGCAGAACATATTTAACCTTATGATTCAAATTAGGTGTTAATTTGATCTGGTCCTTGCATATTTTCAAATTCATTTCTTCAGATAAATTCCGGCTATACTCCGAAATCAGAGATGGGGTGATATGAACTCTTTCGGGTGCTAGAGGATAATCATTATGCTTATCATGCAAATCATGGGGATAGTCTATATCCACTTCGATAATATATCCCACAGGTGAGTCATCTTCAACAGCAAGTGGATTAAAGTTCTGAATGTCTTGAGAATCAAGCCATCTAAAATCCGATACAGGGAGTGCTTGGCTTAGAGCCCACCCATATAGATTATTAGCATCCAGGTACATTATATATTTGCTAGGTTTCGTAGAATCAAAATGTTCCAAATACTTGTTATTAGCCTGACTAAGGCGTTTACTAATAACACTAATACCGCCTCTTATACCTTCTTCTAAAAATAAGTACATATCAGGATCTGTAATCAGTTCTAATGATACTCCACTAGTCTTCAAGGCTGCATTCCAGGCAAGAGATGGTAATGTTAAACAGTGGGCAGCATCTATTCCATAATAATTCAATGTCAAATCACGGAAATTCTCAAAAATGTCCGCTAATAGAAGAATATCAGTTTTTATGTACAAGTCATGATATTCCCCCATATTCTTTATCTTTAAAGATGTCCAAACATGTTGAGCATAGGCATAGGCATCATCAGAGATCTCCTCTCGATTTAAATCATCAAAGAAGGCCTCTTTAGAGGGTAAGCTCGTTTCTTCAAACTTGGTAGCACAATCCATATAAGAATAGGGGTAAACACCCTTTCTAGTCACTAAATCCACTTGATCACTTGTAAAATGTTCTTGGGTGATATGAAACTGATTGGATTCCAAACTAGAACTTAGTTTCTCAATAGAGGCAGGTAAGAATTGAAGAGAATCTATAAACTGTAAACTTCCTAGGCTGAATGTAATATATTGCTGCATATTGCTACTGATGCATTCAATCCTCTTTCCTTTAAATTCACCGATCCCCTGCATAATTAAATGTCCATCATACCCCTTTAAATTATGAAACACAACGGGTATGCGTCGTCTTATCTTGTAATTCAGATTACAATTAGGATGGGCTGCACCTCTGTACTTGGAAGTTAAGTGGCAATGGTCTCTCACACGCTTTTCTCCTAAAGCCTTGTTACAAATATGGCAGAGAGTAGCATTTTCAAAGTTTTCACGATCTTCAGCAGTAAAATTCATTTTCATATTTTCTCTCAGTAGTCTCTGAATCTCTTCTTCTTCTTGAATAAGGGCTTTCAAAAAATGATGAATCACATCTTCACCCCTATAGATAACAGGTCCTTTAAAGGTTTTTCCATCAGGTCCAATAATAATATAGGCAAAACCACAAGGAACATGATGAGATAAGATACTCTCATGTGAAACAGAAGGGGTATTCTCACATAGTTCCACTTTCATTAGAAAAGACTCAAAGTCTGCGTATACCACAAATGGTACACGCATTTGCATGTAAATACTTTGAAATTTCAAAATCTTGTCATTGTCACTGGGAAACTCCACTCTCTGTAGGCCATATTGGCTACATAATTCAATATGCTTCTTTAAACGAGCTTCAGATGAAAATCGTTGTAAACAGTAGTCACAAAAATATTGCTTCTCTTTATGTTTTCTTATACTGTATAAAAGTCTGCTCATACTTCTAATACAACAGTAATGAGACTGCTCATCATTACTAATAAGCAGTAAATTACAGTGTTGTTCTCGTCTATTAGATGATATATAGAGCGGAAACACCTTCTTATCTTCATATCCAAAGACACTCAGGCTCACATTATTATTATTTCGCTCAAATAATTTAACTTGGTGTAAAGGAGTGGGAAACTCGATTCCATCCAGATTCAACTTGCATTCATGCTCGGTATATTTGCTGACACGAGATGCATTCTTATAAACTGGATAAAGTTCTGCTAAGATGGACCACATAAAACATTTCTGATCACTATTTTCCACATTAATAATAGCTTTCTTGGCTAATAATTCTTTAGGTAGCGGGATATAGCTTGAAGCAGCCAGAGGATCATATGTCCCAACATCAATCATGAGTTCCTCGATTCTCTCTAAGACCCAACCGCTACCACGGCCTTCATAGGTTTCGAACGATGTTAACACTTTTGCAAAGGCAGTATCCATATTAGAATCCAAATCTTCTTCTGTAATGTTTTTCATACAAGAACTTCTGAAATAGTTTATACAGTATTCCTGTTCTCCTTCAGATCGGAAACGAGTAAAACGACAACATACATTTATGTACCATATAATACTACGTTTCAAAGCAATTTCCTTTAGCACTACTTGTTTTATCTCAATTCTATGAGAATCCAAAAAGGTAAGTAAATCTTTTTCAGCATGACCAGCAATTTTATAAACAGTCACAGTACCGTTTAAAGCCTGTTTGCAGGGTTTCTTAGTCGCCTTCTTCTTCTTTTTATTCATACACGGAACATCTAATCTTTTTCTTTTAGTGCCTCGCATAGGCTTATCACCATGAATTGGCCGCTCATGAATCTTCTCATGACGTATCAGATCATCTTTTCTTACAAAAGCCGCCTTACACAATTCACATATGTAATCCTTCTTTCCATCATGAATCCTCATATGGCGCACTAAGCTTCGTTTTGCCATGAAGCTCTTCGTACAAGTCGGACACGCCTGTAAAAAATAAAATGCAAGACTTTAGTATAACCACGCTATTCTCGGTAACAATGTAATACATTTCAGATGTATATAAATATATCATTACATATGTATATAAAGTAATTGCTAATCCATTATACTACCCCCATTAGAAATAATAAAATTCCTGAATTAAAGAATATATCCATATAAGAATATATCCATACAAGACATTTCATGCAAGATCCCCAAGACATTTCATTAAATTCATAAAAACACTCATTAAAAAAGTTGTTACGCATCATAAAAATACAAAGTTTAATAAAATGAGAGAATAAAATCACATTAAAACAAGTACTTACATGTCCAATCCTGTTCAAAGAGGGTGCATTACGCACGTCAGTAACGGTAGGGATAGTACCTCCGATATTACTTTCTAAGGCAAACATACTCGCAGAAGAACTTGAAACGCGTCTTAACAACACGAAATCCACAGCAGAAATGATAAAATCGCTGCTTAAAGACCACCTACACCCATTCATAAAAAAAAATAGTTCTTGGTGTATCCTTCCACCAAGGTCACCCCAAGGTTATCTCTAAAGAGTTCTTCGTGTATCCATCCGCCAAGGTCATGTCAAGGTCACGTGATAGTTATATCACGGTTACCGTTAAATTTGCAACACACGAATGTAATTATGTGCACATCCGATAAAAAATAAACAATTCGTTCAACATCGCAATCGATTATATCCTTTTTAATAATCGTAATCGATACATTAAATAAATTCACATCTTTAAAAAATAATAGATTTTAATAAAATAATGAAAGAAAATCCCTTTGCGAAACCCCTTAAAACCTCCAATCCTTAAACAATACAGCAACGTGCAAGCATAACATACTTCTCTCTCCCCCTCCCTCCCCGAGACACCAACACTCACTTCACCACACGCTAAACGTAACCCATAGCAACCGGAATCCATAATAAAACATTCACCTTCACCCCCAACGTACATCCAAATACACAGTCATTCAACGTGAAACCCGTATTTTTACAGCAAAAATCACTTTACAGGGATTCATAGAACAAACAATCCTAAAAAATCAACAAATTCACCCAGAAACTAGCTAAAACCCTCAAATTACTTATAATTATCATCTACATATGCTATATAACCATTTATAACCTTAAAAAGGTGAGTATGCTAGTAGTAAAGAAAGGAGAGTTCTGCACGGAAGGCTGTGCAATGCTGTGCAAAGCTGTGCAATGGCCGCCATCTTGAATTCCGTAATCCTGGACGGGGGTGTAAAAGGGTGGTAAATGAAAAAAAAAGTGGGGGGTAAAAATTTTGGAGAAACTTTTTGTCGGGTGGCAACGATGTTGTAGTCTTGTACGAGGGGTTGAGGGGAAAATAAATTTTTTAAATGAGATTTTTTTCTAAGTATGGAAGAAACTATTTTGAGGGTGGCAACGGCTGAGGTTCTGCACAGAAGGCTGTGCAGTGCCGCCAGCGCCCCCTAGCGACAGAAAGGGGTACTAATGGGAAAATTAGGAATTTTGTAAAAATTAATAAAAAATTGAGTTTTTAAAATTTTTTAAAAACTTTTTTTAATTTTAACAAAATATTACATAGAGGATACTTTCTGGAAATACTAAAAAATATTTATTTTTTTCTTTCCAGAAACTATTTTTAGGCTGCATTGCTCCAACCGCATTCTGGCGAACCCACCTTCCTTTACTACTAGCATACTCACCTTTTTAAGGTTATAAATGGTTATATAGCATATGTAGATGATAATTATAAGTAATTTGAGGGTTTTAGCTAGTTTCTGGGTGAATTTGTTGATTTTTTAGGATTTTTTGTTCTATAAATCCCTGTAAAGTGATTTTTGCTGTAAAAATACGGGTTTCACGTTGAATGACTGTGTATTTGGATGTACGTTGGGGGTGAAGGTGAATGTTTTATTATGGATTCCGGTTGCTATGGGTTACGTTTAGCGTGTGGTGAAGTGAGTGTTGGTGTCTCGGGGAGGGAGGGGGAGAGAGAAGTATGTTATGCTTGCACGTTGCTGTATTGTTTAAGGATTGGAGGTTTTAAGGGGTTTCGCAAAGGGATTTTCTTTCATTATTTTATTAAAATCTATTATTTTTTAAAGATGTGAATTTATTTAATGTATCGATTACGATTATTAAAAAGGATATAATCGATTGCGATGTTGAACGAATTGTTTATTTTTTATCGGATGTGCACATAATTACATTCGTGTGTTGCAAATTTAACGGTAACCGTGATATAACTATCACGTGACCTTGACATGACCTTGGCGGATGGATACACGAAGAACTCTTTAGAGATAACCTTGGGGTGACCTTGGTGGAAGGATACACCAAGAACTATTTTTTTTTATGAATGGGTGTAGGTGGTCTTTAAGCAGCGATTTTATCATTTCTGCTGTGGATTTCGTGTTGTTAAGACGCGTTTCAAGTTCTTCTGCGAGTATGTTTGCCTTAGAAAGTAATATCGGAGGTACTATCCCTACCGTTACTGACGTGCGTAATGCACCCTCTTTGAACAGGATTGGACATGTAAGTACTTGTTTTAATGTGATTTTATTCTCTCATTTTATTAAACTTTGTATTTTTATGATGCGTAACAACTTTTTTAATGAGTGTTTTTATGAATTTAATGAAATGTCTTGGGGATCTTGCATGAAATGTCTTGTATGGATATATTCTTATATGGATATATTCTTTAATTCAGGAATTTTATTATTTCTAATGGGGGTAGTATAATGGATTAGCAATTACTTTATATACATCTGTAATGATATATTTATATACATCTGAAATGTATTACATTGTTACCGAGAATAGCGTGGTTATACTAAAGTCTTGCATTTTATTTTTTACAGGCGTGTCCGACTTGTACGAAGAGCTTCATGGCAAAACGAAGCTTAGTGCGCCATATGAGGATTCATGATGGAAAGAAGGATTACATATGTGAATTGTGTAAGGCGGCTTTTGTAAGAAAAGATGATCTGATACGTCATGAGAAGATTCATGAGCGGCCAATTCATGGTGATAAGCCTATGCGAGGCACTAAAAGAAAAAGATTAGATGTTCCGTGTATGAATAAAAAGAAGAAGAAGGCGACTAAGAAACCCTGCAAACAGGCTTTAAACGGTACTGTGACTGTTTATAAAATTGCTGGTCATGCTGAAAAAGATTTACTTACCTTTTTGGATTCTCATAGAATTGAGATAAAACAAGTAGTGCTAAAGGAAATTGCTTTGAAACGTAGTATTATATGGTACATAAATGTATGTTGTCGTTTTACTCGTTTCCGATCTGAAGGAGAACAGGAATACTGTATAAACTATTTCAGAAGTTCTTGTATGAAAAACATTACAGAAGAAGATTTGGATTCTAATATGGATACTGCCTTTGCAAAAGTGTTAACATCGTTCGAAACCTATGAAGGCCGTGGTAGCGGTTGGGTCTTAGAGAGAATCGAGGAACTCATGATTGATGTTGGGACATATGATCCTCTGGCTGCTTCAAGCTATATCCCGCTACCTAAAGAATTATTAGCCAAGAAAGCTATTATTAATGTGGAAAATAGTGATCAGAAATGTTTTATGTGGTCCATCTTAGCAGAACTTTATCCAGTTTATAAGAATGCATCTCGTGTCAGCAAATATACCGAGCATGAATGCAAGTTGAATCTGGATGGAATCGAGTTTCCCACTCCTTTACACCAAGTTAAATTATTTGAGCGAAATAATAATAATGTGAGCCTGAGTGTCTTTGGATATGAAGATAAGAAGGTGTTTCCGCTCTATATATCATCTAATAGACGAGAACAACACTGTAATTTACTGCTTATTAGTAATGATGAGCAGTCTCATTACTGTTGTATTAGAAGTATGAGCAGACTTTTATACAGTATAAGAAAACATAAAGAGAAGCAATATTTTTGTGACTACTGTTTACAACGATTTTCATCTGAAGCTCGTTTAAAGAAGCATATTGAATTATGTAGCCAATATGGCCTACAGAGAGTGGAGTTTCCCAGTGACAATGACAAGATTTTGAAATTTCAAAGTATTTACATGCAAATGCGTGTACCATTTGTGGTATACGCAGACTTTGAGTCTTTTCTAATGAAAGTGGAACTATGTGAGAATACCCCTTCTGTTTCACATGAGAGTATCTTATCTCATCATGTTCCTTGTGGTTTTGCCTATATTATTATTGGACCTGATGGAAAAACCTTTAAAGGACCTGTTATCTATAGGGGTGAAGATGTGATTCATCATTTTTTGAAAGCCCTTATTCAAGAAGAAGAAGAGATTCAGAGACTACTGAGAGAAAATATGAAAATGAATTTTACTGCTGAAGATCGTGAAAACTTTGAAAATGCTACTCTCTGCCATATTTGTAACAAGGCTTTAGGAGAAAAGCGTGTGAGAGACCATTGCCACTTAACTTCCAAGTACAGAGGTGCAGCCCATCCTAATTGTAATCTGAATTACAAGATAAGACGACGCATACCCGTTGTGTTTCATAATTTAAAGGGGTATGATGGACATTTAATTATGCAGGGGATCGGTGAATTTAAAGGAAAGAGGATTGAATGCATCAGTAGCAATATGCAGCAATATATTACATTCAGCCTAGGAAGTTTACAGTTTATAGATTCTCTTCAATTCTTACCTGCCTCTATTGAGAAACTAAGTTCTAGTTTGGAATCCAATCAGTTTCATATCACCCAAGAACATTTTACAAGTGATCAAGTGGATTTAGTGACTAGAAAGGGTGTTTACCCCTATTCTTATATGGATTGTGCTACCAAGTTTGAAGAAACGAGCTTACCCTCTAAAGAGGCCTTCTTTGATGATTTAAATCGAGAGGAGATCTCTGATGATGCCTATGCCTATGCTCAACATGTTTGGACATCTTTAAAGATAAAGAATATGGGGGAATATCATGACTTGTACATAAAAACTGATATTCTTCTATTAGCGGACATTTTTGAGAATTTCCGTGATTTGACATTGAATTATTATGGAATAGATGCTGCCCACTGTTTAACATTACCATCTCTTGCCTGGAATGCAGCCTTGAAGACTAGTGGAGTATCATTAGAACTGATTACAGATCCTGATATGTACTTATTTTTAGAAGAAGGTATAAGAGGCGGTATTAGTGTTATTAGTAAACGCCTTAGTCAGGCTAATAACAAGTATTTGGAACATTTTGATTCTACGAAACCTAGCAAATATATAATGTACCTGGATGCTAATAATCTATATGGGTGGGCTCTAAGCCAAGCACTCCCTGTATCGGATTTTAGATGGCTTGATTCTCAAGACATTCAGAACTTTAATCCACTTGCTGTTGAAGATGACTCACCTGTGGGATATATTATCGAAGTGGATATAGACTATCCCCATGATTTGCATGATAAGCATAATGATTATCCTCTAGCACCCGAAAGAGTTCATATCACCCCATCTCTGATTTCGGAGTATAGCCGGAATTTATCTGAAGAAATGAATTTGAAAATATGCAAGGACCAGATCAAATTAACACCTAATTTGAATCATAAGGTTAAATATGTTCTGCATTATAGAAATTTAAAGCAGTATATGAAGCTAGGGATGAAACTTGTGAAAATCCATCGAGTATTAACTTTTAAGCAAGAGCCCTGGTTGAAGCCCTATGTACAATTTAACACTGAGAAGAGAATGAAAGCAAAAAATTCCTTTGAAAAAGATCTGTTCAAACTTATGAATAACGCAGTGTTTGGAAAAACTATGGAAAATTTGAGAAAAAGAATGGATGTTAAGCTAGTACAGACTGAGAAGAGACTGAAAAAATTACTTGCATCACCAGCCTTACACTCCTTCAAAATATTTAATGAAGATCTGGTAGCAGTTCATATGCATAAGACTCATTTGAAACTGAATAGACCCATCTATGCAGGATTTTCAGTACTGGACTTGAGTAAAACACTTATGTATGAGTTTCATTATGATTTTATTAAGAAGATGTATGGAAGCCGAGCCGAATTGCTTTTCACAGACACCGATTCCCTGTGCTATGAAATTGAAACAGAGGATATTTACAAAGATTTTGAAAGTTATGAAGACTATTTTGACTTTTCGGATTATCCTCCAACACATCCACTCCATTCCAATAAGAATAAAAAAAGGATTGGAAAAATGAAAGACGAGTTGAATGGAACTCCTGCCGTGGAATTTGTAGGCCTAAGATCGAAAATGTATAGCCTAAAAACACCCTTTACGGATAAAAAGACTGCTAAAGGTGTTAATAAGAATGTTGTAAAAAAACACATCCATCATGAAGATTATTATAATTGCCTAACAAGGCGAAGATATAATAGAGTGGAGCAATTTAAAATTGCAAGTAAAGACCATCAGATGTATACTGTGAAGCAAATTAAAATGGGCTTATCCCCCTATGATGATAAGCGTCATATCTTGAAGGATGGTATCAAGAGCCTAGCATACGGTCATTATCAAATTTAAATGAGCAGACCATGCTAGATTGAATTGTGGCGGTGTATCCTATACACCGGGTGGAGGTGGGACCACAATTTAAAAAAATATATATATTTCTAACAACACCTAATTTATGAAAGAGACCTTATCCCATTTAGATTGTTGAAAACAAGTATCTGCTATTATTTAAAAATATTTAATTTTGGGAATATTTATTGAAATATTTGAACTCCAAGACCGGAATGGTTGAGGAAACACACCCCTTAAACCCTCCGAGATTCTCGAGATTCCCATACACCCAATTCCCGAGATTCCCGAGATTCCCGAAATTCCCGAGATTCTGCTACTTTAAAACACCAATTCACGCGATTCTGCTACTTTGAAAACTCGCTTTTTTATCACATTTTTGTAAAAAACACACATTTTTGTTGTTTTTTTACGTTTTTGCAACATTTTGTGCGAAATGTTAATTTTGCCCATTACCACATTTTTAGTGACATTTTTGTAAAAACGCACATTTTTTTGTAAAAAAATTACAAAAGTGAGAAAACCCATGTTAATTCCCATAGAGAAATTGGCATTTTGAAAAAAAATCGCAAAATGTTAATTTTGCCCATTACCACATTTTTTGTTACTTTTTTACGTTTTTGAGACATTTTGTGCAAAAAGTTAATTTTTCCCATTACCACATTTTTTGAAAAAAAATGACAAAAGTGTGAAAACCCATGTTAATTCCCATAGAGAAATTAACATTTTCAAAAAAAAGGTGCAAAATGTTAATTTTGCCCATTACCACATTTTTTGTTACTTTTTTACGGTTTTGGAACATTTTAACAAAATGTTAATTTTTCCCATTACCACATTTTTTTTAAAAAAAAATATTACAAAAGTAGAAAACTTACATTTGCGAAAAAATATAGGAAAAAAAAAAACTTTACGAAATTTTTAAAACATTAACACTTAAAAAAAAAAGAAAAAGAAAAAAAAATCATCTGATCCATCCTAACCTTTGACTGACATCATGGAACGTCACGTGCTGGTGGAAGCTCCACCCCTGCTCATGAGGTGCGCCTATGCTTTAACATGGGAGAACTAGCACCGCAATTTCCCCATGTTAAAGTATAGCACCGCGTGAGCCAGAACCCCCTACTATTCCCTACTAATATCATTATTACATATATTAAATTTTGTGTTTAAGTTATGGAGTAATATCCTATAGAATATAACATTGTTTGGTATTTGAGTACTTACAATAAAAGTTAATAGGAAATAATTTAGTTTTTAAAATTAATTGGAAATCAGTCAAAATTTATTTTCTAAACCAACTGTCTCACATGTAGAGCTTTAATCTTTCAAATTTTTTTTTTCCATTTTAAATCATCGACAAAAAAATGATGAACTCTCAAAGAATTTTCATTCTTTCTGGTAAATAAAAAGTAAAAACAAATACTGTAAATTTCTTGAACTTTCTAAATTATTTCAACTGTTGAGTATAATTGAAATTATGTTACTATTTAACTGAAACTTTTAAATTTTGCATTTTAAGCATGCACTTTCCTTATAATTTTTTTTATATATAATTTTAATGCTTGCAGTGTGATGCACAGAAATGTTCTCGCAGAATATTTTTTCAATCATATAACAAGACATATTCGTACAAAATTTTATTTCAATCCGTTGAGTAGTCGTATTGTAATGTTGTGAAAACGATATTTGCTCAAATTGTGAATGACTAGTGTAAAACTACAAAAAAAAAAAAAAAAAAAAAAAAAAAAAAAAAAAAAAAAAAAAAAATTCGTGACGTTATTCACTGGATCGAGTAACAGCCTAACTATGTTCAAAATCTGACTTCATTTGTTCATTAGTTTCTGAGAGCAAGCAGCAGGGTACCTCGATTTAGCAATATACTGACCGAAAGACCGATTAACAACAAAAAACTAAATAGTATTTATTTTGTGTTTTGTAACCAGTCCCTTAAAAAACGTATAGATCTCTGAAAAAGATATGTTCGAATACTTACTTCTATTTAGCGAGGGGAGTAAAATAAATAGGACAAGAAGAATTACAAAAATATCATTTACACATATAATTTCTTTTCCTGCAACACATAGGAAAGGAGAAGTATTGTGATAGGGTAAAAATAGGACACTCGGATTTTGATAAGTTTTTCCAATGTTGAGCGTCCTTGAATACTAATCAGCCATTTTTTTTAATGATGTCTGTCTATCTGCGCAGTTTTTTTTTTTTTTTTTTTTCAGGAATTTTTGTCTGGGGGGGGGGGGGGAGAGAAATAGATCCTCAAAGGGAACAAGTTATCTAATATAATTTTAACTAACTACTAATAGTAGTAATTATTATATATACACACATATAGAAGTAATTACTATATATATAGCAAATATACTTATTCAAATATTGCAAGAAAAACTCGCTCCGGCTAAACAAAAAGATGAAAAACTTTTAAAATAATGTACATTGAATTATAGCTACAAAATTTCATTCTGAAAATAATCAATCACAAAATAAAATTATAATAATGATCTAAATGCTGCCTACATAAGAAGTGGAAACTAGGTTAAAATGCGGCAAATTTTTTCACAAAAAGTATTTTGTGAGTTTCTGAATTTATTAGCATTTGGTACAGTGACATAAAATCTCTTCGGGGGTGGATGGGAGAATGTTTCCAGAAGGAACTTCGCCCCCCCCCCCCCCGTCAGATATATTCCTAAAAGAATCACCTTTGTCTTTGGTAATGATATCTCTATAACAAATCAATAAAATAGAATACAATTCGATAATACTAAATCAATCAATAAATATCAGAGGCTCATTAATTTAAGGGTAAAAGGGACAGAAGAAAGCCATCAATTTTTGAACATTTAAAATCAAAACTAGGATAAGCATGAAAAGTATAAAGTTTAAAAATGTTAAAAAATTAGATATTTTAATTGAATTTTCATTTAAAAGCGAATATCATCATTTATATAGGACGTTTCGGGATAATTTGCATTTTTTTATTTGAAACGTAAAAAAAAAATCATAAAAAAATTAAATATACTCAATCTTATTAAGTTAGTACCCATTTTGAAAGTACTTTTAACAGGAAATGAATGAATACCATTGTTTAGAAGTTCTCATTGAGCATTTTACTTTTCCATATGCGGCGGTATATGTATAGAAAAAATTAGTCAAATCAAAATATATTTGGTGTACAAACCAATAACTGTCAGAGGGCCTCTTAATTTTCTCGAAGGCCAAGATCTTCAATTTTCTTATTTCGGTAATTTCGATTTTCTTATTTCGATTTTTGATGATGTAACAAACGTTAATAAATTAAAATGCTCTACTGGACTGCACTGTGTACCAAATTTCAGCTCTTTAGGAAGTAGAAATATATGTTAAAATGCCATCAAAGAAGTTGGAACAGACAGACACACACACACGCATCATTCATGACGAGGTAAATAAAAGTTTTTAATAACAAAATTTATTAATATGTATGGAAAAGCATGTATTAGGCCATAGATTTTTTTTATCTAAAATTTAATGGCATCATTTATATGATGCTAACATATTTCGTTCTTGAGATATTGCACATTTTTTTAATTTAAAACGGTAAGAATCAAAAGATTTAATCCCACGAAAAATCCATTCACTTGAGAAACATTTGGAACAAACTAAAATATGTCGGTTTAGCAGTGTTTCTCTATTCTACTGCATTTATAAAAGTTAACAGTAAAATGAGTGGCAGGGAGGGGCGGCCAAATTGCTTTCTGCTTGGGGCGGCAAAAAACCTAGAGCCGGGCCTGAATCCAAGTCTCGTTGCCCCATTCGCAGTGGATTTTTCTCACCCATTTCATTCTCGTACTCCTTGCGATAAAAAGGCCACTGCTATCAAAATTTATGGAGGCCGCTATCTTAATCCGAATGCCAGCGTGAGCAGGAAAACCGACTCCGCCGTTATGCTCAGCCTTATATAAAAGCCCTTGCACAGACGTTGGTTGATACGTGCTGTAATGACGATTCCATTCTTTTTCCGAAGGTATAAATAGTCATGTTTTGTGTGAGCGCTTGTTTTGCCAATATAAAATAAGGATCGTGAAAAGCAGGGCCCAATAACAGCTTCAGGCTGTGTTGGATCCGCGAGATATTATTCATTTTGTCGTTTGCTCCTAATCAAACTTTGTCGTTTGCTCCTAATCAAACTACTTTTTCGTACCAAGGACGTTGTTTTTTACTTTCCCTGCAATACACGATAATGTATAGGGAAATGATTGAAATCATGCCGAAAATCGCAACTCGAGTTTTCGACGGATCTACACGTTTTGACACCTCTAGAATACGATAAAACCATTTTTAGATATGACGTCTTGGTGTGTGTGTCTGTGCATTTTTTGTATCCACTCTAACCAGAAAACTAATTGACCGAATTTCATAAAATTTGATAGGTAAGTCACTTGTAGGCGACTCTGGTGCTGATTAGTTTTGGGTACAATTCCGGATAAAAGAACCCGTCTTGTTTTGCGAAATGACCCCCAAAAATTGTCTGTATCCACTCTCCTCAGGGGCGTGCAGTGGGATGAACCACAGACATGTAGATAGTAAATGGTTCAATATACATTTATATTTATTTTTTGTTCTCGGCAATTAGATATGAGTGGCATGATTCATTCTATGTAGAGTTTCTATATTAATCAGTATGTTTTAAATTGAATTGTTTGATACGTTTCTTTCATTTTAATTTGTTTCTATATATACGGAAGCCCTCCACATACTTTGTGGGACAAACAGGGTGTTGTGTTCTCAAATTATTAAAGTCTAGAACAATTCCTCAATTTGGAAAAAAAGCCAATTAAAAATTGACTTCAGCTTTTGGAATTTTTCATCCGAGAACACACTATTTGTCTCACCGTCAATAAAGAAATCGCTTAAAGTGAATTACCAGAAATGTCTGGTCATCGTGATATACTTGAAAATATGCATGCACTGTAGTAATACATAAATCATAAAAGAAAAAACAATATTAATGTAAATAAAATATATTTATTATAATATTTTCTATATTAATCAATTTGCTGTAAGTTCTACTAATCATCAGTCAATTTATATATATATATATATATATATATATATATATTATAATTGACTAATGATTAGTAGATCTTCAATAATATTCACATTTATTCTCGTTATCAAAGGAATTTAAAAAAGGAGCAGGAGTGGTTGCTTCAATGTGTCGTAAAGTGGCACGGTAAAATAAAAGTTTCTGGTCATTAATTAAAGTATAATTTTTGATAAAATAGCTTAAATAAGTTGCGTAAATCTTAATTTACTGTCACATATACAACCCACCTATTTCATGACATTTTACAATCCAATAATATGCTTTGGAGTGCGAGTTAAATCGGCAGAGGCCGGTGTAGTGAGTCTCCTCAGCTGGAGATTAACACAGAAATTCCCACTTTCGTGCGTCTAATCCTGCTACGTGGGAATCCCACACGTCCGGTATGGACGCGAAAAAGGTCGTCATCGTAGAAATAATTCAATTAAAACACAAACACTTGAAATGAGGACTAGTAGAGGAAAAGGTGGTCATATGAGCCCCATTTTGTTTTTCATTTTTAAAAAATCAATTTAAAAGGTTTTTGTTCCAATTTTTATGGTAACTTTAACTTTAATCTTTGTGTAAACTATTTGAAAAATATTAGCCTTCTTAAATAACTTTAAAGTTATCAAAAAATGAATAATTCTAAACAAGTCATTTTTGAAAAAAATGTTCTGTGCTGGTATTATGAGCCCCTTTAATACATGAATGAAATAGCTGATTTAAGTCTTCTGCAGATGATCGAAATGGTGAATTTATTGATTTTGTCCGGGTCGATTGTAGAATGGTCGTAGATGGGATGTGGTTGCACTTTTGCGAGGTTTCTGCGCCAACGTTTTGTCCTATTTCGGCATTAATTGAATGTTTCCTTTTCCTTTTTGCAGGGTTTCCAAATTGAGTGCAAAATCTGCAGAAAAGACGTTCCTGTTGCATGGATGTGACTTTAAACCCATTGACAGCAATGGATCGGGTCTGGCATTTCAAATAAGCTTGTCCCAGAAGTTCAACAATGTCATAGTCTCTCACCATGACGCATTCATTGGCGCATATTTTCACTGTAATGGTGTTTGAAAGCTCCAAGAAATGTTTGTCAAGAGGTTGTAGTTTATGCCATGCATGTGAAGGTAAACTTACAATAGATAGGAAGTTTTCTCGTGATCTATGTGTTTCGTGTGAGAGTTGGGACCGTCTAAGATAAGAATCATCTTTTGTGGGCCTAGCTTTTCCGAGCCAGTGCTTTAGCCAGTCAGACCTCCGGAAGAAGAAGCTTCGACTAAATTAGGAAGAAAGCCTAAGACCTGGCTCTCAACTCAAACAAGCCTTTGAAGAGTAGGTCTGGGAACGAGAAACATTTTGGAAGACTTTTTCAACCCCATTTCTTGGCTCCTAACAGCCTTAATTGATTTAACCATATCCTCAGTATCCCAGTTTTTCCTTTTAGGTTTTATTTTTTGGCCTAGCACTTTTCTTGGCATATGAAACAAAACAAAAAATAAATAGTAGGAGCGAAAATGATAGCGTATGTAATATGAGCCCCTTAATGTTTGGGGTTCATATACCCAGCACAGTTGGGTCTCATTTTACAACCATCGCCATATTAGAATTCAAGAAGCCATAATCGATCTTTGCTACTTTCAAAATGACACGTTATCTACATAAAAACAATCTTGAAAACATACTGTATCCTATTCATTAGCAACTAGAGTCAATCTAAGCAAATTGGTACTGTGGTGAAAAGCAAAATACGTACCTTTCGAAGTTTTTAGAATTGAGAAAACACAAACACTTCTGTCGCCCATCAACTACCATTTGCAACCGAACCACAGAGCTCTAGGGGCAAAAGGAGTTACTAAACGAGTAGTTAAAATCGTTCCCGCTAGATTATGTGCGCTATATGAACAGATACTAAAAGGGCTCATATAATATGCGTGGATCATTTAATCACCTTTACCTCTAATCTATATATATAAAGAAGAAAAGTATGTATGTATGATCCAACATCACGGGAGAACGGCTGAACCGAATTGGATGAAATTGGGTGGGTGCTCTTGAAATAGATCCACTTAAAATTGAGTTTAGAATTCAGTTTAGAAAGTTTCGAGTTTCTAAAACCAGGGGTTGTCGAGATATTAATGGAAAACGAAACTTTTTCCTAGGAGTTCTACTCTCTAACTCCATGATTCCCAACGAAAAAGGTTGGAAATCGTTGGTTTAAAACGTGAAAGTCAATTAAATCTCAGTTTTGTGAGAGTTTATTGAACGTATTAGTCACTTTTGAAAATAGCATGTTTGAAATATGAATTTAAATGGAAACTATCACCATGGTTCATTTTTCACAGGTTTACTCAAATTTTATTAATTTGAATAATAAATAAATGAATATAAAAATATCTATATATCTATATCTATATATATATATATATCTATATCTATATATATATATATATATATATATATATATATATATATAAAGAAGAAAAGTATATATGTATGATCCAATGGATCTGATTGGTCAAAGAGTGACCAATCAGATCCATTTTTTTCTTGCATAATACAATGAATTTACTTCTTTCACAGTGAAAAAACAATGTATAAGATTCACGATCCTATATGTTCCGGTGTAATTTTTATCAGAGTTCCCGAGAAACGCCAGGTAATCGCTGCTAGTTAACAATAAAACTATAACATTTATTTGGGATAATCCGCATATTAAGGAATCATCTACTAATAACATTTTGACATACATATTTACACTAAGTTCATTATCCCAGAGATCATGATATTCATTTCAAACAATACACTCAAGATATGAATCCTAATGACCCGTTATTACATATGATTTCAATATAATAATGATTCCCATCATTATCTTAAAGCCGCGTAATTTGCCATTTTCTTTTGGTTCAGGCTAACCCAAGTAGAGGGATCAGAGACAAAAAGCCTACCTCCATCGGACCGTTGAGATCCAGGGCTCTCAGAGGCTCGTCTCTCTTTGCGGCCGCTTCTCATCAGCACTTCAGTTCAAGTCCTCTATTCTAACATTTTAAAACTTAAAACTCACTCTCTCTGTCTGCCCCCTCTACAAGGTGCCCCTCTTTACCACTGGCTAGCCAAATATTTAGAACACGCCTTAAGGCAATATTATTGGCTTGATTTCCTAATTGAACCAAATAGTTGTTTCGTTTGTGAAAAATTCTCACGTTGACTTTCCCACGGTCAATATGATATCCCTTGACCTTCCGTTCGGCCAGCATCAGATCCCCCTTGAAATTCAAGAGCGTCCGTTCTTTTCCTGATCCACGTCCGGTGCACGTGCGCTCAAGGGAAGTTTATACATATTATATCTCTACTTCAGGGACCATCTTCTTAGGTCCAGATTCCTCTTCCGAAACTGCAATGTTACATTGTGACTCAAAATTCAATGTAACAAATCCCTCCTCATCGGTTTCCATCTTTCTCAGAGAAAGAGGAACCATCGAGGTCGAATTAGCAACCAAGTACCATCATACCCCGATCCCTCCTGGGTGTTTTCGGAGGCATTATTTAAACACATTTAAACTCTTTAGAATACAACACACAAAAGTTTCTTCATGATTTCTCTTAGATGCTCACTCGTTTCAATATAACGGATGATGTTGAAGATTTCGAAATGGAGTTTATTTAGGATAGTCATCGTTTTTAACACTTTACAACATAGTTGAAAAGTGTTTAGGACTTTGTTCATTCTGTCTGTCTGTCCGTTCGCACTATCACTGCCGTAAAAATGACTATCAAAATGAAATTTTAGTATGTTGTTGAGACGGTCTGTGGGACCCATGGGAATATAAATGAATATGAATATATCACTCACCCAATTAGTTTGGGATGGAATCCGGGTTGAAAAAATGAAATACATTGAACCCTATGGGACCTCATTTTTCAAACATTTTTTAAGCGAATTTGAAATTCACAAATTCATTCGAAAGTTTAGGAAATATTCAAATTATCCCATAAAATATATAAAAAAAAATTTCAGCAAAATATATTCAGTAGTTTTTAAAATAAAAATTAAAATAGTGACACCTTTTATATGGAGAGATCACGTGATCATTATAGATCACGTGATCATTGAACCCTATGGGACCTCATTTTTCAAACATTTTTTAAGCGAATTTGAAATTCACAAATTCATTCGAAAGTTTAGGAAATATTCAAATTATCCCATAAAATATATAAAAAAAAATTTCAGCAAAATATATTCAGTAGTTTTTAAAATAAAAATTAAAATAGTGACACCTTTTATATGGAGAGATCACGTGATCATTATAGGAAGAGATCACGTGACTCACTTCAAAATAAAATAGGGCATCCATCTTGTATCAAAATCGTGATTTTTAAAGTTCTTTTTGATTCAAATTTAGTGTTTTATCCGTCCTAAAACCGCTTTACTTCTGCGTATTTTCTGTGCATCTATATTCTTCGCCAACGCAATGACACTATTCTTGAGTTTAAAGGATCCTCCCACTTTGATTATTTCTACAACGAAGCCTCATTTTAACGGATGCAGAATGTAAACACATCAAGCTGTAAGACGAGGTGTATAAGAATGGCTGACTTTTTTTAAGGCAAAATTATTGAGCTCTGGAGTCTGGAATATAGGTGATATGAATGAAATATTCATTGATTTTACATGGAGAAGCAGACGATTTTATAGCATTGCCTTTTTCGACGAAGTTTTAAGCATGGAGTTAGAAAGTACTTTTACCTCCATGGTATTAAGTTTTTAAATAAAATAAATTATTGTAGTACTGTGATCATCTAAAAATTATCAGAGCTGAATGTATCGCATTTTCTAGAAGTTTAAATGGCATTGCATTGGGGTTGGAAAGTGTTTCATAATCAGTGCTTTACGCATGATTGATCTTCCTTGTTTTTCCTAGAACGATCCATACATGCGACGTCATACCAATGGAATAAAAATGTGCCATTTAACCCTCTTTCAGACACAGCCGAGTGTATAAAACCTGATATAAGAAGTTTGTACTGAATATATGCTCTTCGCTTCAAGGGATCCATATGTTAGGTTTTCATCTTCATAAGCAGTCAAAAATTCAAGTTAGAATCTATTAAAAAATAGGCATTTTTCGTAAAATAATAATCGTAACATGTTTTCGTCAAAGTGGACGACACTTAACAGCTTGACTCAGGAAAGGGCATCTTCATACGCGGATGACACTGCTCAACAGTGAAAATTTTACAGAGGTCCAAATATCCGTCCTTTATAGATTTCGGGTCGCTGAACACGAAAATGACGCTTAAAATGACCTTTCTGAGTATTCACTGGTTACATTTCACATATAAGGCTATGGAAATACAGTAGTGCGAATGACAGTTAACAACCTTTCCTTTTTATACACTTTTGCCTGTCGCGTCCGGAGCATTTCTCCGGATCATCCAGCACGTATCGGAATTATATCGTCCCATAGCGTTACATGTAAAATGGAAACAGTGCAATGACTCAAAACTCTGAGCCAGGAGAGAATTTTGAGGGTGATTTTTGTATTCAGCGACCCAAAATTTATAAAAGGTGGCTCCTTTCATTTTGGTAAAAAACAAAAACTGAAAAATGGTTGAACCGTGCGAGTTAAAATAGTTCTACTTTATGAATGCGACGTATCCTTAGTAAGAGTATTTAAATATCCTATATTATGAATGGTTTATGACTTCTCGTTTTATGTTATATTTTATGACACGCGTTTGTTTTAAATCATTTCATTCGTTCCAACTATTTTGAAACAGAGCGGGTTCGAAAACATCCCCGATCTAGAACCACTCTATAGTCATCCGGAAAGGAAAGACCTGAAGTGTGTGCCGAAGAGGGAGAGAAATCAACTTTCTCCATCCCCATTCAACCGTCAAAAGGTGAAAATGATGAGTCTTTTCAAAGTTGCTGAAAAGAGCAGGAGCAAAACATTCTGAGTTTCGCATTTTTTCCTTCACTTCGTAATCTCTCCAAAGTAAACATTATCGTTATCTTCCTCGACGACACGGGTATTTCGTGTCGTTTTGGCTCGCTCCTTAGCTCGCGATGTATGGATCTCCTTTTGGGTTTGAAAATGAGTCCCGTAATTAAAAGCAAATCAACAATAGATGAAAAAAAATGCATTTTGAGCGATCCCGATGGACCTAAGTTTGAATCACTCATTGTAACGAAACAATGGTCTGACTCTCTAACACAACGGCTTGAGTCTATTTTTCAGACAACTTTTGAAAATTTAAAGGACTGGGTTTATTTATTTATTTATTTTTTCAGTTTTTGAAATACCATAACATCGTCCATAATGTCCTTCTATATCGCATTTAAGGGCCAATGAATAGGGGCAAGTTTCCCACACATTTTAGAAAGTGAAATATGTGAAAGTCGAAAGTCAAAAAGAAAATTTCATTTTGTTTTGGATTGGAATATTTTCATCAAAGAATGAACTCTTTCGGTCATTTTTGGATGAACCATCTAGGTTAGTTCTCACATGTGTTCTGAATCAAAGGAGTGTTAAAAGTGAATTGTTAAAAGTGAATGATTTACCACCCGGTATCTTATCTTGACTGGATATTATCTATATAAATAAAATGGACACTACAGCTGCCTGTGTGTGTGTTTGTGTGTCGGGCCGATGCACACTGGTGCCATGGCGGAAAAAACCCCGAAACCCGAAAGTAATATTTTTCGATACCAACTACTATTTTTTGATAGGCAATGAACCGAAGTATCTTGCCGTGTAAATAAATGTATTTTATTCAGTATAACTAGAAGGAAAAACTGATCTTAAACAAGACTTCCACATTCTAATTGAAATCTTGTTTATTCTAACTAAAATTTGAATATTTTTTCCAAAATTTTTGTGGATATTTATAATTATATGTCTTACGTATTTTCAATATATGTAACCTCATCCTATTTCTGACCTAAATACATTTCGTAAAAATATAGCCAAAATCATACTATAAAGCGTAAAATATAGATATATAAATGTTTTTGTTTTCCTTCATTTCTTTAAGCCTATAAAAAAAGTTACACGTTCCTACACGCTCTGGATGAGTTATTTCGAAAGCAGATACTATTATGCAACTGTTCTGTGAAAATCAGCTGCAACTTTTTGCAACCTTCGCTGTTTCGGCATGCATATAAAATCTTACTTTTAACTTATCTACATGCGCAAAAAGTATGCAAAACTCTTAAGAAATGCATAAGTTGTGAGGTTTTTTCCGCAAATTCCCCATTTGGCACCACTGTGCGACGGGAGAACGTCTGTAACGAATATTTTGAAATGATGTGGAAAGCCTTGAAATAGCGACCCTTAAAAGGAGCCCATGTTTCGGGTTCCCAGGGTCAAAGGGGTTATCGAGATATTAAAAGAACTTTTATTTCAAAATGCACTATAAAGTAAAAAAAAAAATCTACAGTACTAAAAGAATGTTCATAAATGCACGACTCAAAAGCAAAGCGCGGGTGGTTATTTTAATTAAATTTCATAGCTTATATTTCCTATGTTACCGAAAATAAACGTTTTTGCAAAAGGAAGCTAAACTGCCGTGGTATTGAGTGAGAGGGATGATGAGAATGAGCGAGAAGGGACCGTCACGCATCAAATGAAAGCCAGCAACCGTCTACTTCAGATCGGGGTCATTAAGAGAACGAGTGAAAAATGCTTTTATTTTGAGTCATATATATATGCGACATTTTTCTCTACATTTCAATGCATTTTGAAATAAAAGCACGCTTTTTATAAAATGGTGCGATATATTTTTATTTTATACTTTCTCATCTTTGAGGAAGAGAGACTCGTGCACTAGCGCTGAAGAAAGCAGAAATACTAGAATAAATGAGCAACGGAAAACGGCAGGAATTGACCGGCTGTACAATTTTTCATTCAGTACTTCATCCCTTTACGGCGAAAGAAATAAAGAGAAGCATAAGTAGAGAGGCAGAACCAAGAGCTACACCTGGATGACTTAACCAAATCACTGGTCACAATGAGGAACGCACATGCCCGACATGTGTGAGCTCATGACAAAGTGTGTCACGCTCACGACGAGACGGTGTCAAAACTTTTGAAATACATTATATATATATAACCATTCTAGCGCTTTCATTTGGCATATACTGATCCAATTTCGTATTCTCGTAAACTTGGTCCAGCATTCTTCAGACCTGCCAGTGAAGATCATTTTGTAGAGCGAGAACAGAGAGTCTCATGCTTCTTTTTAGGATAATTAAATTAAACACTATTTTAATAGAATGTTTTGAATAACGAAGTCATTGAAAATACAACAGGAATGGACAACTATTTCAAATCACGAGCAACGTCAGGTTATCTAATACCCTTTTGTTAAATAAGTGGCGCATAAGCTGGTTTACATTCGCGGTTTCGTGGAGCTTTCATCCCTCTTTATTATACCAGCACGGGAGAACTCACCACTGTGTTAAAATTATTATGGAATTTGACAAGAAAATCAACTATTTTTAAAACATTGATTATGAAACACTTTCCAACGAACATTCAATTTTATTGAAACATCTCTATAATGCAATACATTCAGCGCTGATATTTTTAAATGATCACAGTACTACAGCAATGAGTGACGCTTGAAAACTTTAAACTTCGTCGAAAAATAAAATGCTAGTTAAACAAAATGAATTTTATTCAAATGAAGTCATCGAAATAGGAATCGCCTGCTTCTCTCTGTAAAATCAATGAACATTTCATTCATATCAACTATATTCCAAACTCCAGAACTCAATGCTGCGTGAAAAAATTCAGTCATTCTTGTACAACTCACCTTACAATCGCTGAATTTGTTTACATTCTGCATGTTATATTATAGCATTAAATGTAGGCTTCGTTGCAGGAATATTCAAAGTTTAGTGATTATTTAAAATCAAAAATGTTGTAATTGGGTTGGCACAGAATTTAGATACACAGATAATATGCAAAAGCGGTTTTAAGACGGATACAACACTCAATATAAATTTTAAAGATCTTCAAATATCACGATCTTGTTCCTACACAACGGAAAAAAAAATGTATGCCATATTTTTGTAATAAGTCATGTGATCTCCTTATATATCATGGGTGTTCAATTTTTATTTAAAAACTACCAAACCTATTTTGCTGATTTTTTTCTTTTTTTTTTTGCACATTTTATGTGATAATTAGAATATTTTCTAAAATTTTCGAAGTAATGTGTGAATATTAACTTCGCTTAGAAAATGTTTGAAAAATTAAAGTCCCATAAGGTTCAATTTCATTTTTTCAACCTGGGTTTAATCCGAAACTCATTGGGTGATATTATTCATTTTCATTCCCATAGGTCCCACAGACCGTCTCAACAACCTACTAAAATTTCATTTTGATAAAGATTTTTACAGAAGGGATCGTGCGAACGGACGGGCAGAAAGACAGACAGAATGACCCAAGTCATAAACACTTTTCAAATCTGTCTAATAGTGGGTAGAAATAAATAAGCGTATGCAATATTTTCTTTGTAAATAAACGAAGAGCCTCCAGTGTCGGCGCAATGTACAGAAAAGACATACCTTCAAATGTCTACTTCGTGATGATGTTGCATTGGGAATGTCCTTCCACCATTTAATTGCTGTATAGGCCCTGGTAGCCATGTCAAGGCTGTGGGATTCTATGCAGGATTTACACGATCAAAGTTGTTTTTCGCCCGAAACGCTTTGTCTCCACAAACACAGAGTGTTAAGTCACCATAATTATGGAGAATCGTTTTAAAACGACATAGGAAATTTGGTTTATAGAAATTTTGATATGTTTAAAATAGGAATGATATTTTCTTCTGTGTACATACTCAAAATAAAATTTTAATGTGAAAAGTAAAGCTCGGTGAGTCGAATATTTATTTTCTTACAAGTTTTCCCTTGATTTTTATGGGCTCGTTAAAATAGAGTTTCGCGTTTGTTGTGGTTTCCAACATAGAACGGTTTTTAAAGGATTTCACAGAGAAACGCAAAACTGTGTTCTACTATAACAACAAGATTGCAAAATGCCATTCGTTTATTTTCACTGTAATTCACTTATTATATTTCATTTTATGTGTAACCTTGTTAAAAAGTGAAACTTTTTATTGGCTCATTAACACTTTCCAGCAGTGTTGAAAAGTGTTTATGTCTTGGTTCATTCTGTCTGTCCGTTAGCACGATCACTGTCGTAAAAATGACTTGATCAAAATGAAATGTTAGTATGTTGTTGAGACGGTCTATGGGGAATATGCAAATGTAAATGAATAACCAATGAGTTTCGGTTGGAACCCGAGTTGGAAAAATGAAACACACTGAACCCTACGGGACCTCATTTTTAAAGCATTTTTTGAGAGAAGTTAAAATTCACACATTGCTTCGAAAAATTTAGGAATTATATCTCATAAAATATATAAAAAAATTTCAGCAAAATAGGTTCGGTAGTTTATTTTAATAAACATTAAAATAGTAATGACACTCACATAATAGGAAGAGATCACGTGACCCACTTCAAAATAAAATAGGGCATCCATCTTTTTTTTGACAGAGTCAAAATCGTGATTTTAAAGTTCTTTTAAATTTATATTGAATGTTGCATCCGTCCTAAAACCGCTGTATTTTTGCGCCTTTTCTGTGCGTCTCTATTCTGCGCCAAAGCAATTACAATATTTTTGAGTTTAAAGGATCATACAATATTGATTATTTCTACAACGAAGGCTCATTTTAATGGATGCAGCATGTAAACAAGGGATTGTAAGATGAGTTGTATAAGAATGGCTGAATTTTTTGTACGCAAAATGATTGAGCTCTGGAATCTGGAATATAGCTGATATGAATGAAATATTCATTGATTTTACATAAAGAAGCAAACGATTTTATAGTATTGCCTTTTTCGATGAAGTTTTAAGCATGGAGTTATAAAGTGCTTTTACCTTCATGGCTTTAAGTTAAGTAAAATAAATTATTGTAATTGTGTGATCGTTTTAAAAATATCACCGCTGAATGTATCGCATTTTAGAAATGTTTAAATTGCATTGTATTTCAGTTGGAAAGTGTTTCATAATTAATGCTTTATGCATGCATAATCTTTATATATATATATATATATATATATATGCTGTATCCATGGGTATGGATACAGTGCCTGGTGATCATGCTTTATGTATGATTGAAATTTCTTGTTTCGATTCATGGCGTGATATCTCCCCAAGTTATTTAGCCACTGATCATCCTTTGAAAAGTGTTCAAAGCGTGCCCAGGAGGTCTTCTTTCTAAAGTTCGAATTCCAAAATGTTGAAAAGACTTTCATAACTTTTGAAAATCGTATACGTTTTGAGCCGAAACCTCCCCGAGTTGTGTCCGCTTCCGATGAAACAGTTATATTTTTACCCGTTGTTCTGACCACAAGTCTTTGAATGACTCATTGACAGAAGCGATTATTTTTAGGGTTCTTCGTTGCACCGATTTTCTCTTAACTATATTTAACCACTCGTTTGCATTCTATCTATTTGCATCGAGCTCGCCAGTGAGTCAGTTCCAGGCTCATAAATATGCTGTGTTCAGACTAAACACATTCGTATGTTTCGAATTCCATCTGGTGGGGGAGTTGAAGGTTCCGCATAAGAGTGTCTTCTCTTAGAGCAATACGGATGACGAAGGAGATGCAGATAAGGAAAGCGGTATAATGTCACGTTAAGAATAAGGGTTGTTGGGAGAGAAACCCAGCGTGGCCTTAAATTGGAGTTCGCTATGGCACCCTATTGCTCAAATGCATTTTTAATGTCGCGACATTGTATACGAAATAATTGCTTCGACGATAAGAGCTTGCTATTTCGTCCCAGCCACTCAACGGTAGAGCGTTTGCTGGCCAGAAAGGAGATCCAGGGTTCGATTCCCGGTTGGGACAGCGAGGCTCTTTGCTTAATCTTTTCGATCATCCTTTTACCCGAGAGCGAGATTGAGCGAGAGATCTTGGATCCGTGAGTGCCTCCAGATCCATTGAAACCACGATCATTCAAATGAAGTGGAACTGCAGTCTTTTCGGAAATAAGAAAATAATACCTGCTCATTTCGACTTTCTCGTAACAGAATCCGTTTTTAAGTAGCTTTTGTACAAATTTCGCAAGAAAATCTTTTTAAAATCGGTATCATTGCTCCCAATATTCGCAATGATAGCGGCAGGTAACCCTTCATTTCAAAGAGCTTCCGATTGAGAGCTTAATAATGCACCCGCTTGCTCTCCGAAGGGACTCTGACGTCACAGACACAAGATTGTATCACGGCTGTGTGTCACTACAGTGATTGAAACGGCGAAGTTTTAACAACCCTTTTATGCGTCATTATGTCACATTTTGTCCCAAGTTAAGAAAATATGAAATTTTGAATCCCTGTCGTTCCAATTTCAAAAAATCCCATCTAGTTAGGGATTTCGTTGACAAAACTGGATAAAAAGTTTTGTGAAAATCCATTAATATGTGTGACAGCTATCGTATACACACGAAATGGCCATGACAGACAGACATGAGTCAAAACTTGTTCAGATACTGGCTCCAAATCACGAAATCGAAACATGTCGTGAATACAATACTTTCTTTATAGTCTATAGTATGAGAAAGTAAAAATCAGCTTCAAGCTTCTTCCTGTGTGAGAAAAAAAATAGAAGACACTCACAAAATACGCAAGATTGTTTCCATTTAAAACGCGTGTTCATTATTCAGTCCATTTGTTTTATACTAGGAATATGAGTAAGTGTCAAATATCAAATACTAGTGCGCACCCATGAAAAATCATGGAAAATTTGTATGCGTTGTATCTCAAGTTGTTTAAATATACTGAAATCATACCTCAGAAAACATTCAGAAGAGATTAGGGTATTAAAGTGCCTGGTTGCTAATCCGAAATCAATGGTGTCCCCTGTGTCAAATCCCCCCTCGACAGAGTTTCTTTCAGGACTTTTTGGCCGGGGCAAGTTTTCGATTTTCCCTATATAAATATATCTAAATGCTGTGTCACATAAATAGAAACTAGGTTAACATAAAATGTCTCGGAAGGGCGAAGTCATTTTATATTATATGAGACATTTTATATTATATATATATATATATATATATATTGCGTAATTTGAATATTTCCTAAAATTTTTGAAGCAATTTGTAAATTTTAACTGCGTTTAAAAAATATTTGAAAAATGAGGTTCCATGAGGTAGTGTATTTCATTTTTCCAACCCAGATTCAATGCAAAACTAATTGAGTGATATTATTCATTTTCATTCTCGTATGTCCCACAGACCTTCTTAACAACTTACTAAAATTTCATTTTGATAAAGTCATTTTGACGGCAGTCATCGTGTGAACGGACAGACAGATAGGAACACTTTCCAAATCTATTGTAAAGTGTTAAAAATGAAGAATCCAATTTTAAATACTCGGACATGTCTCTTTGGTGTTCAACAGATACGCAGAAATGCCTCTTCTTCTAGACGCCGAGCCAGAAGTGAGAAACGGTCATCCATCGAATGGAGCCTTGCATTTGAGCCGAGCCGTTGAGTTAAGAGGAGAGAAACGTCGCCTGAATGAAGATGATTTCCAGAGAACCAAAACGAGGCCCCGTTCGACGATGTAATTTCGCGATATGAACTTAAACGGTTCGAATGAAGACACGTGAAAATGGAACTTGGCAGCAGACGGTGATTTTTGTCTGGATATTCAGTCATTCGAGACTGGCCCATCGCCAACTCAGAACTCAGTTTTTGCGTGCAGTACGGGCCTTTCGGAAAACGGATTCTGGAAAGTAAACCGAATAATAGATACAGAGTGGATCTTTAAAAAAATGTCTCGTCTTCACAGTTCACTTTTATTTTCAAAGTATCTCATGTGAACAGCACCTGCATAATGCAATCACTTTACGTCTTTTACAGAGAAATGCGGATGTATTAGATCGACGGCAAAACGTTTTGAGGGTGCACTAACATTGGCACACTTCTAGATCACAGCATGCACCGGCTAAGTAATACAGTCCATCCATTAAACTTGTTATTGATTAGAAACTACCCTAGCAGAAAGTAGGGTGACGTCGCCGGTCGATTTGTAACCTCTGCAGACACATTTTAAGTTGATAATTGAAGAAAAAAATGTTGCCAAACGATATTTGCAAAACATATGCCTATCACCTATCCCATCCCCAGATAATCTGCAAGATAAACACTTAACTATTGCACCCTTCCATCCACTTTTATTCTTTTTCCTTTGACCCATAGTTAGCTCCTCTTACTTCGTGGAAACAGGGTCTCTCCAAAAAAGCTTTTATAAGTTGCTAATTTCTACTCAATGTTCTCTTCTCCTTTTCAGCGAAATCTCTTTAGCATCTACAAACTTTGATGTCATCGAAATATTCGCGATCTTCCATTAAAACCATGCAAGTCCGCAGATTGATAAACACACAGATGCACACCGATTGCAAATGGCATAGTCGAACACACGAAAAACAGATGTACGATTGACATGTAAGGGAATAGAAACTCATGACAGGTTTGTTGAGTTATCCGGGGATTGCACGTGCATTTCGCGCAAACGGAATTCAGATCGCGCACAAGAATGTCCGGTTAATTGTTTAGATATTCATAATAACATATTTTGCTTTGCAATACATTAAAAAAATAATAATTCATACGCAAGAAAGAATTTCTCGAATACGTTGCAGATAGGACACGAACAACGTCGCTGCGGAGTGGGGATTGAAAACCGAACTTTTCTGAGCTGAATATCATTACATTATGTAGTGTTGCTCCAATTTAACTTGCATATGTACAGTCTATAAACGATCCTATATAAAATAGAAGGATCATGGCTATAATGACAATAAATAACTTACGAAACTATATTCATAACGTCCGAGAAAATGATCAGAATATAGCGATGATTGAAAAGATTACAGAATAAGTGATTAAGATAAAATCAGGATTATAAATGATTAAAAAGCGAGAATTATTAGCCATAAATATTAATTTAAACAGACATGCGTGCCTGGTGTCCTTAACTTTTAAAAGGAAAGTAGTAAATTATAGCAAATGGTACTTTAGTTTGGAAAATAAATAAAAAGATCGATATGAGAAAACTTAAAAGGGGAGCAAGCAATATAGGAAATAATCGGTAATACTTTAAATGTCTAAAATCAAAAAAAAAATCTTGAATGATTAAATTGTTGTTAAATTTGAAAGAATTTACATTTCGAAAATATACATTCAGATTGGATAGATGTACATCTGTACTGACAGGTTCATCATTTGAAGCAAATATTCATTTATTTTTCACTTTAATAAAGGTCATTTAAATAGTCATTCAAATAATAGACAAAAGTATGTAAAACTTGAAATGCATAAAAAAGATACAAAAAATGACCCATTTTGGAACCAACTCATGAAGCAGCATTCACGGATTCTCCAGCATTCACCGATTGTAATATTCGTACCCTATATTGCATTCGAAGCACTCCATTCGTTCGGGAGACATTGCATCCACACACACATGCACATACATGCACCTTCCCGGCCGTCCAATTAGTTGCTCATGTCCACAGGATGAGTCGGATGGTCTGGGTCTTCCGACACATACATGCACATAGACAAGAACGTTCGAGGCCTTGAATAATATCGTTCCGTTGAAAACTCGAATTCGAATTTTCAACCCCTGCCACACTATTTTTCTTATACTATGCATGTAGGGAAGGAAAGTAATATGAAAATATTCTACAGTCAATGAAAAACCAAATTCTACAATTCAATACAATTCTTTTTATAATATTCACACTACACATATGTACACGATACATCTTACAAAGGACAAAGAGAACTTAGGTACAAATCTAAAGTTTTTCATGTCAAGATCCGATAAAAAACAGACTAATAGATCCGATGAAAAACAAACTACCAAAAGAAAGACATTCTTCTTGAAAAGTTCTTCAGCTTTACAAAAAGTGTCAGCCATAAAAATGATTGAAATTAAGAACTATTACCAAGATTATCAAACTTCACGAGTGAGGAGGAAAAGTTATTGGATGTATTTCGTAATAAACTCAAATCAATTTACGCAATAACTATATACTATAGTGATGCAATATATACGAAGTTCAAGTTTTATCCCCACAACTCTTTTCAATTCATTGAAGTCCATCGCAGCAAGAAACTGATTTGGGTGAAAGGAGTAAATGGATCAAGTTTATCATGAAATACATCCAACAACTTCTTCTCTCTATAACTTTCACTAAGTTTATCAAACTTGGTAACAGCTCTTCATTTCAATCATTCTTATGACTAACACTTTTCGTAAAGCTAAAGAACTTGTCTCCTTTTTTTTTAATCGAATGTCAATCCTTTTTGTAGATTTTAAATACGACATTTGCGAGTTTTAGAAGCGTCGTTAAGGTTTCTTAAAATCTGAAAATTTTGATTTTTACAATTTTTCTTTTACAGATTGCTTCAGGACACTCCGCCTACCGAAACTGACTCGTGTGTCTGTACAATTTCGATTTAAGTCACCCTATTTCAGAGAAAAACTGATAAATAACATTTAAGAAATTTCGAATACATATTAGAATCGTTTAAATTTTAATAAGTAAGAAATTGCTGTGTTTTTCCCTCCGAGTAGCTGTGGAATACTCAATACGGCGAAAATTAAACTTGTAACTTTATATGACGACTTTAGAGTTTAGGTGCAAAAGTCGAAATTTGAAAGAAAAACAAAACCGACTCTCTTTGACACATGCATACAAAAAATTGGGAAACCCAATTAAAAACGTCTTGTCTCATCCATTCAAAAATCCACATTCTACAGACTCCTTCCAATTTGTGAGATACAGGGAGGGGTGAAAAAGCCACTCGTGCAAAAGGTGTCCGTTAGAGCCTTCAGCATTATGTGAGATTTTCTACGAAATGCGAACTTTCCCTCATAGTATAATGTATAGGAAATATAGTGATACGGGTCGAAAATTCGAATTCGTATTTTCCGCAAAAGTATCCCTGAACTGGACGCGAACATTTTTGAAATGATGTATGTTAGTGTGTATCCGTGAGTCCGTCCGTGGGCGTGACATCTCACAAACGAATGGAGCATTACGAACGAAATTTAGTATAAATATTACACTATTGTAATATTTAGACTAATCAAATGTTCAAAAAATTATGTGTAATTATAAAATGGTCAATAGATTTTAAATGCAATCAAATGTTCAAAAAACACCCCCTCAGATTTCGAATGAAATTTTGAAAATAAAATCATAATTTCCAATATTGTTACATAAGTAACCATTTCTTATTTAATGTTTCGTTAAAAAACGATTGACACAAAATTTAAAACGCTAGCCTAAACCGCTCTCAAGATAAGGCAAGTTTTTCAAATAAATTTATAAAAAAAAAATGCTTAAATTAAAAAGTAGCGAGTCTCGTCAAATATGTAACACTTGGCGACTCATTTCGCAACATATCACCCACTTGGTCATTTTTTAAAAGGGGTGCCAAATGGATGGAAAAATCCAAGCGGATGAATTAATAATTAACACCTTTTAATATATGGACTCAATTACTTAGCAGATTGTTTTCAAATTTGCGCGAAATATAAGTTAATTGGGTAATCTATATAAATAAAATCAAAAGTTTGTCTCATTATTACGGGAGAACGGCTGCACCGAATTTCATGAAATTTTGTGGGGAGCCTTCAAAACTTAGAAACTCGAAACATGGAATCTATTTTAAGGCCAGGGGTTGTTGAGATATTAATGAAAGACGAACCTCCCACAGAGATAGCATTATGTAAACGATATTTTTTCCGCAAGTTGATTTGAAATAAAAAATTATATGTTGCTAAGAAACGGAATTAAACCCAATGGATTTTTACAGCAGAGAAAAATGATATGTTGCTAAGCAACGAAACTAAACCCAAATGAATTTATACAGCAAACCATTTTATTAAATGTTTTTCCGATTTAAATCATTAGAAATACATAAACTGGATCGGAATTACATTTTTGATTATGGATTATATAATTGAGATTACAGGGAATATTGATATTTTCAATTTCTTAAGTCATCGGTTTTATTTAGGCAAAGATTTTTCAAACTCATATGTTGAGTTTAGCCAATTATTGGAACGGAATAAAAATGGTCCGACTATATCTTCTAATATTATTTTAGCGCTTTTATTTCGGCATACGGGGATCCCATTTCATAGTGCTTTTCATTATGGCATATGGATCCAATTCGATATATTTTGTAAATTTATTTACAAACGGGACCAGGATGTTTTGTTTTACAGATCTGCCCGTGAAGATCATTTCGTATAGCGAGAACATAGATTCTTATATTTCTTTTCAGAAGAATTAAATTAAGTATTTTGATAGAATATTTTAAATCACAAAGTCATTTAGAATACTATAGGAATTTGCACATGATTGTGAAATTCAAAATTCTTTTTATTATATATTCCGTACGAAGAACGAGCACGCTGCTAGTTTGAAATATACTTACTTCCATGTTGTCATCCAGAAAAGCTTCAAATGTTATACTTTTCAACGTTAAAAGCCTTGTGCCGCAGATGTTGTCCATCCTCATTTCGCACCGAGAGATATAAAGTGACGGCATTATGTACGGAAAGTCATGTATCAGATTCTTTTGCATCGGAATTTCAACCCTTTTCATTAATACAACGGAGAACGAGTGTATTCAATAAAGTGGAATGTCATAAAATGTTAGCCAATTTATTCTTAAAATCATCGCGTTTCCAAAAAGTAACAATTGCTCTCGAAGTCCTCTCCTATATGGAACATCTATTTATACAGCGCATGAGGACCTACCCAAAAATATTCTGAAATGCTATAGCATCCATGTTCATAAATTTAAACAATCCTAATGAAATAGTATAACACATCATTTTTAGCCATTCTGAAGAATCTTCCAACTTATAAGCGCGGCTTTTAATAGGAGAACCAGAAATGGTTTTACTTAGCCTATCGAGTGCAAAAAGTTTGAACACTACATGAGGTAGAAAAGGAGCGCCGTCCATAATCTCCAGGGCTACAATTTGGAGCCGCCTAATCTCCGATCAAGTTAAAAAGATTTGGGAAATTATAGAAAAGTGAAGTTAGCATGCTACGGGGAAGTGCTATTGCACTGGGGATTAGAGATTCAGAGAACTCCAATAGGAAATGCTCTGAAGATAGCGAAACGGATAGCCGTCCATAATGGGGAACGGACACCACTAGAGTGAAAGGATCCTGAAGCAGGACCGCCAATATTTTCTCTTGAGGACTGACTGAGGAGAAGACTTTAAAATTTCACAAAAAATGAGAAAATCAAATGGGGGGAGGGGGGGGGGAACCTGTGATAAATGTTTGTATTGGGGCCCCACAATTTCAATAGGCATCCCTATTGTTGTAGAGACCCAGACCGTCCGACCTACCAGAAAGGTGTAAGGTAACTGTTTGGAAGGCTGGGAAGAGCCACCCAATTTAGACCGGAACCCAGTGGGGGAGGCATCCACAAGGACCATACCCTCCTTCCCCTACCACCAACCTCTCGGAAGGACTTACGGACCCACATGTTTAACGTGATCGTACTCCGCGTGAACACTTCGGCAGTTTTGACATCGGAGGGCATCGAACCCGGGCCTACCGAGTGCAATTCCCTCGCGCGCTAACCACTGGACTACCGCGCCCAATAGGCGCCCCTGTGTAAACGAAGATCTATGAACCTAGCAAGTTCCTGCCCCGAAGGAAAAAGGAACCCAGTTAAAATATCTCGAGGAAGAAAAGAAAATCCCGGTAGCTCAATGGATCGACTGGATGAGGTCCGGGTTTCTATAATCCCGGTTCAGATACGAGTTGTACACAATTTTTCTTTCTAAATATTTTGCAAAGACTCGTGCACATTCTAACAGGCGTGATGAGGTAGGTGTTCCGCAATGAGCAAAGCTCTCGGGAATCACCTCCAAAATTCAATGACTGCGGAAGAAAGTCCCAAAAGCGAATGCGTCTGAAAAGAAAGCCAAGAAGAAACGCACACTCTGATTCAGGCGCTTGCTATGAAAAAGTGTCTGGAGTGGACCCAAAATGTGTAACAATTTATGAATTCATTTTCTGTAATGACGGTGGCATCCGTCGTGGATGGAAGTTTTCAATATTTTAGCGGATGTTCTACGAGAGGTGCCCTTTCGATGTGCATTTTGGTAAATAAGCTCTTGACAAAATATAGAAATCACACCGTAGTGTTCTCTTCAGGTGCAACGAGCCCAAGGAAAGTTGACAACAACTGAGAATACATTTTAGGAAATGCGGCAGCGCTCCATACCGCCCCAGTCTTCCAATCCGAATCCGGGGCTGGCAAGTGGCGTGACAAACCCTGATTTTCAGGGATCGAACTCCGCTCCCGAAATAACCAAAGACCTCTTTTTTTTCTCTGTAATACGTTCATAAAAAAAGATGAAAAACAAAACCATTACAATGGGTACATTAGCACTCGCGAAAAAAAAAACGTTAAAACGCCCATTTTAGGATCTTTGCTACGGCCTTTTATTGTTCAGTATTGACGGACCTCTACTGAACCCATTTTAATGAAAGACGGCTTCTTTCGTGTGCTCTGATGGAAGGTGTACGTACTTTTCTGCTACAACTAGGACATAAATGGGTTTTAAATTGAATAAAGGGTGCTCGACGGTCCAGTCAAAATGGCAATGCATATCATTGTTGCGTCATCCTGTTGATGAATGCTTCTACAAAAAGTATTCAAATCTCACAAAAACAGCACTTTATGGTAAAAAATCTGATGTGGGCAACACATGACTTTCCTTATATAATGCAATGAATTTACTACTTTTACAGTTGAGAAAAATGTTATTCTTAGAGTAGATATTTATATTCTTTCCAAGATATTGAATTTTTTTCAATTAGCCATCATTTTCATTGATTTAGCGTCATTTTTATCCATTTGGCGAGATTTTTGTTAATTTGGCAACAATTAAAAATGTCGCCAAGTTGGCGACATTCCGCCAAATTCGTCGCCAAAATCTCGCCAAGTGTTATGGACGGAGAAATAAGTTATTCTTACAGCATATAAATAACTATTGGCGTTCAAATACAAAAGTATCTTTTTTCATGAATGGAACGATAGATAGATCCACGAGAATGATGTCACCCAATTTATCGCATGGTATTACATATGGAAAGTGAACATGTTTCTCAATAGGAAATATATATATTTTTTATTTTATATAACTTTTTGATATTTTTTTGAAAAATGCGCAATATCTCGAGAACAATTTGTGTTAGCGTTCTAAAATTTATGTCAATCGTTTTCTAATGAAAAATTACATAAGAAATGTCTATTTGCGTAACTTTATTAGCGGTTTTGATTTTTGACGATTTTTTCAAAATTTCACTCAAAAATTTAGGGGGGTTCTGAACATTCGATTGCGTATAAAAACAATAGGCTTCCAGTGTTTACCAATGGACCAAATTTCGTTCGAATCGGTCCATTCGTTCGCCAGTTATCGTCTCCACAGACTCACTGACACACACACACATACTTTCACACACACACAAACAGACATCACTTCAAAAATGTTTGATTCGTGATCAGGGATGCTTGAAACGTGCTCTCCCGTCGAAAACTCGAATTCTCGACCCCGTCACAATACTTTCCTTATACATTATGTATATAAGGAAAGTAAACATGGATAGCCTAGCCCTGTACACAAAACAAAAATATCTTTGGGAAAAGTTATGAAATCCGAAAATGGGTTGCGTCCAGTTTCTACGGGGCTGTGGTCTAGGGCACCCTGCTGAAGGATCCTTCCGATCATACGCAGTTCTATTGAGTCGAAGTCAATAAAAGAAGAGCAACACTTGAACAACAAGAAGGTGAGCAACGCGTTACTCTAATCCACTTTTCCTTCCTTTCTTTCGTAATTCGTTCCACTGAGCACAAACCTACAAGGACAATTATTTCAAATGACATTGAATGTGCGGTTTAAATTTAATTTTCGTTTTCGGGAGACTGGGCGTCTTCGCAAAAACACAAAAACCTAAAATATCTCGAAAATGGTTAGGCCTACAGTTATGAGGTGGGTCTCATTCTTTTCGTCGTTAAAAATGGTGTGTAAAATAAGCATTCAATAAATACATTTGAGCATACGTAGTCTTATTTTAGTTTTTGACAATTTTTGTGGGCTATTTTACAAAAAAAAGGCAAATTCTTTCTTTTCGAATCACACCCAAATCAAAATCAGCACCGGGATATCCCACATCCACCCAATCTGCAAAATTCATTTTCCAGCTAGAGTGGACACATATATTGTACTACAGACAAACACAAGCGCCCTGCTAAAAATAGTTTTTTGGGATTCTAGAATGCTCAAAACGTGTAGATCTGTCGAAGACTCTCGAGTTACAATTTTTGACACGATTCCAATACTTTCCCTATACATTAATTACCACGTGTAGTAGGGAAAGTAAAAATGGAAATCCCAACATACTGCAGTGTTTAAACCTCTAGAAACAAAACACGTAGAAACTTTGTAGAAACACAAACCTTCCCAGTTATTATAAAAATGATTGTAAGTTTTTATCTTTCGTCGTTTTCATATCAATACAACGAGAATTTATAGTTCTTCATTCATGAATACCCTGTACCATTTAACACATCAGCCCAAATGGATCCAATCCCTCGGCGTAAAAGATATTATTGATATATATATATATATTTTTATTATGGTATATGTGCTACAAAATATCTCTAATGTATCTTTGAATTTTCTTTTAAAATTGTTTGTAATATAATAAAAATAGTATAAGAATGACTTGCGTCCGAAATCTGATAAAAAAAATTGCATTCTGATATTGATAAAGATTCAAGGGGTCCTCAATACTATGTGATATGAATGTAGGAGACATCTACAAAGTGTGTGTATTCCCAGAACCCTATCCCCCTTCCTCCGGTGACCTGGAAAGATGAATCTCTGCATACATATAGTATCAAGTGCTGGACAAAACCTAAAGGGACCGGATTTTAGATTCTCTCCCCCGGAAAGGCGTTTTAAAATTTCTAAGCCCTTTTAGAACCTTTAGAAGCTTTCCGGGGACATTTTTTAGTGAATTTTTGCAGAAGTATCGACCCCGAAGCATTAGCGAATTAAAAAAATTGCCACACTCGTCATTCATTCGTGCCCTTTGATGAAATATTCTGCTTTAAGATTAAGATATGCTAAATATTTATGCAAACGTACTTTACATTTTTTTAAGTTTTCATTTCATTAACCTCGTATGTATTATGTCACGAAAGCTCGGGAAGGAAAAAAACATAGAAGGTAAAGAACAGCGCGAATTTCAGAAAAAAAAAAATTCTATCTTTTTTTTCATGTGTGCGTGTGTTCATCCACAGATTCAGACTGACAATTCGAAACTGTGGCCAACTTCCAAGAACTGCAGTGACTGATGCCACATCAACAGAACAGAGTTTGTCCTTTAAGCAGACGAATGAAAAAAAAAGAGAAAAGAGAAAAGTAAAGAAATGTGCGACAAAAGATTCGGGATAAAATCTTAGACTACCACCGAAAACAGTAAGTAAAGAAGGATATTTTTTTTCTCCTTCCTTTTATTTCTGACTTTCAGCTTCTGGTAACTACCGATAGTCTTACGTTTCACCTTGTTTATTTTAGCATTGGCTCATGTTTTGTAATTCTATTCCTGTCGCTCAGCTGAAGTAAACCAGACGATCGACAGTTAATCGGAAAAAATATTTAATGTGTACACAATGGATAGGAGAGTTTTGTGATTATTAAGTCGACTCACTGCCAAATTTTGCGCACATCTGGTCAATGGTTTTCGGCTAAATGTATTTATTCATGCGTGCGAACACCCACGCACACCTCATGTGGAAAACAATTTATTGAGTGTATTAAAAAAAGAACAAGTAAATCGATCCAAAGTCGAAATTGAATTTTACATTTTTGTACTTTCAGGGGGGCGGCTCGTCCATTTCAGTAGGAGCGTGAGGGATTCTATCCCAATGTGTTCCAATTTTTTAAATTTTTCATTAAAAGTGAAGATTCCATAACTAAACATTTAAATAATGTTAAAGTTTGAATCCTAAAATTCTTACGTTTTCGCGTTTCTTCTACGATAAACTCGTGGCCGTTTGACAACTATCATCCCCTATTTATCGTAAGGTAAAATAAAAATCAATGATCGAGGATGTGTTTCTTTCCGTTGCTTCAGCAATAAAAAGAGCGCAAAGATACAGAACAAGCCATTCCCGAGCTTCGATAACACTCTCTAGTTTATCTGTGACCCGTTTATTGGGCATGGCTGACCCTCCACACGGAGTTATTACGGCCATTGAGGTCTGATTGCATTTAAGTGTATCCAATAGGCTAAGCACAGAAACATAAATTCATAAACAGTTGGATGGGAGTCCTTTCGAGGCAGCAAACGACCTCTAAATAAGGATCAACCGAATGGTCTTTTTCCCCTTTATCGACCGTATTATGTAAAATAAGTGCACGTTTAAAATAAATTTTATTTGCATTTTCTTGTGAGCATGAGAGGTCTAAAAAAAATGTCCGTTGCCACAGTCGAACGTCTTCATCGCTAAAAATAATACGCCATTAAAACTCATCCATAAAAGTATGTATACGGAAGATGTCTGTTCCCTCGTACGGACAACTGTGTGCTTTCTAAAGATCAGAACACTAGGTCGAACTATTTTTGCACAGCTCGTACGTTTCATCTCACGTGAATCGCTAAAAAGGGAGGACATAAATAAGACATGCATAGACACTAGTAGAGTCAATGCGAATCTAGCTTTTAAGGATGCGTCCAGCTTGTGAAGTTGAAGACTGACTTCGGCCTGCCGATTCAGTTGAAGCTGTGGATGGCAGCACAAGCTGTCTAAGAAAGAGTGCTATTTCAGACGATCCGTCCATGTTATGACGTAATAAATGTTTTTGGAATCCCTTCCGTGCAGACTCGAGGTGGATCCTTTTACAACACTATTGAGAGAGACATCTTGTCGAGCACTCCACCTTATTGACATGCCTTTCAAATGCAGTTCGTCCGGTTTTTACTGAACGAGCTGCGTTCTGATACTTCACACAAAGTACACACTAACAGTCCCTGAGGCTCGCATTTCTCAGAGGCAAATGCTAGTTAGCTATAAACAGAGACAGAATTTTGCAGAAGTATACAGTTAGTTACGAGCCACCCGAACGGAATGCTTCACTATCTCGCGACAAGGCCGGACGATCCTCTTTCAACTTGCATTCTTTTTTTCGGAAAGGTTTATTTCACAACAGTTGTCTACAGAAATACGGACCGTTTTGTGAAGAAATCGCATTTCTATGCGATAGTTTCCCCCTCTGCTCGAAATAATAAAATGGATGCGATTCATTGCGTCCATAACGAGTCGTGTATCGTCTTAAAGAACTTTTTCTTATACTAGAAACACGTCAGCGTCGGATAAAATTGAACATAATTATGCATAAAAAGGATTATGGATAACTGAATGATCACGAAACTTAGCAGTTCGAGCACTGTTGTGAAAAATAGAGACTATTTATCGTGTTCGTGCCCCTTTGGGAGGGGGCACGCACGTTACCCCCCCCCCCCCACACACACACACACACACACCTTGGATGAGTCGGACGGCCTGGGTTTTCCACACACACACACACGAAGGGGGTTCATTCTCAAACTCGGTATCGATCTACAGATTTTTTTCAAGCCCTTTAAAATGAATAATACATTATAATTCTTGAAGGCCATGATTTCTGAATGATTTTTACAAAAATTCATTCGCAAATTGGGCGAGTCCCGAATATTCGATCACGTTTAAAAATCTGATGTGGACAGCATATGACTTTTCTTATATAATGCAATGAATTGACTACTTTTACAGTAAAAACAAAATAGGTTATTTTTATAGTAGATACTTGTATTCTTTCCAAGATATTGAATTTTCGCCAATGAGTCATTATCTTCATTGATTTAGCATTATTTTTATCCATTTGGCGAGATTTTCGTTCATTTGGCAACATTTAAAAAGTTGCCAAGTGGGCGACATTCGGCCCAATTCGTCGCCAAAATCTCACCCAGCGTTATGGACAGAGAAATAAGTTATTCTAATAGCAGATAAATGACTATTGGCGTTCAAATACAAAAGTATCACTCCAAGTATCTTTTCTTATGAATGGAACGAGCTAGAACCACGAGAATGATGTCACCCAATGTATTGCATGATATTACATATGAAAAGTGAACATGTTTCTCAACAGTTAATGTTTTTTTAATTTATGGGATTTTTTGATACATTTATTTGAAAAATGTGCAATATCTAAATAACGGTTCATGCTAGAGTTTTAAAGTTTGTCAATCGTTTTCTAAGAAAAAATTACATAAGAAATATCTATTTTTGTAACTTTATGAAAGATTGATTTCTTTTATGATTTTTTCAAATTTCAATTTCACTCGAAAATTTAGGGGGTCTGAACATTCGATTGTATTTAAAAATAATAGGTTTTCAGTATTCACGGATTGTAATTTTCATACCAAATTTCATTCAAATCGCTCCATTCGTTCGTGAGATATCGTCTCCAAAGACTCACTGACACATACACACACAACAACATCACCTCAAAAATGTTCGATTCGTGATCAGGGATGCCGAAACGTGCTCTCCCGTCTAAAACTTGAATTCGAATGGACCCCGTCACAATACTTTCCTTATACATTATGCTATGTATATAAGGAAAGTAATGAATAGGGTTTCCAGTATTCACTGATTGTAATAATCGAAATACATTCGAAATGTTCCCTTCGTACGTGAGATATCGTGTCCACGGACTCATAATGCATGCATACACACACACACACGCATACATACACATACATACACCACCTCATAAACGTTCTGTTCGAGTTGATGGATGCTTGAAACGTGCTCATCTATCGAAAACCTCGAATTCGAATTTTCGACCCCGTCCCAACACTTTCCCCATACAGTATATAGGAAAAGTAATGAGTGAAACTGCAATTTTCATTAGAAAATCAAGACCTTCGTGGATGATCCACCCATAATCATTTCCGACGTAATGTTTCACTACCAAACTGACAGACTTTAGAACGTTAGCCTAAACCGTTCTCGAGACAGAACGCGCTTTTCAAATCAATTTTTACCAAAATATAAAGGTACAGCAAGCATGTGCAATAGGATACACCCGATCTGTTAGCATCACTCTCCTGAATGGAGTCGGCCTCATTCGCGAGAAAAGTTATTTATTTTTGCATTTGCACGCTCAAGAATTCATTTTTACGGGAGATTCATTCGACGCTCATTGCAGTCGGATGAAAACGATTCTGCACTTGAGCATAATCAAGTACTTCTGTTTGGAGTTTGGACTCGAGTTACCAAAAGCACCCTATTTCAATGGACGCGGATTTGAACGAACGGCGGATTCATTGAATACCAAGAACGTCGTGCCGTGAATCCCGTCTTTCGATGCAAAATAAGTGCAGTGACCCACAGATTCTTCGTAACGGTATGGGAAGGAAAGGTAACAGCAACAGTAATAGTACGGAATAGCAGTGAAAGTGCGTCTAAAATGCATTTCAGTCATCAAACACTTATTTAATTTGGCAGAGTTTTTGTGGGGAAACATTTCTGATTTATTTTGTTGGCGGATCAGGCGAAGTTCGACTTAAGAGTCTTAAACATCACTAAAATGGCAATAAGTTTCATGTTTATCAAACATGTTTTCTCTTTTACTTTCGTGCACAAAGACAAAAGGTTATTATATAAAAGAGTCGCGTCATGATCCAGGTTATAAACTCCATCATGCTTCATCTTCAGCCTCCTAAGAAATGCCTCCTCTTCTGCAATATGTCACAAGTGTGGCATTTTGAATATTTCATTTAGAAGCCAAGATGACTCGAGCTGCAATTTCAGGAATTGTAATGTGTCTTAATGAGTCGCGACCGCATCTAGGACGCAAAAGCAGATTTCCTCCGGATATAGAACCCGAAAGAGCGACCTTCGAGCAACCATCTCGACGCCTCTCGATTAGATCCCATTCGCCTGTCATCGCTGAAATCATTAACTCGTATTATTTTGGCTCCTTGGCATCGCTTTTTAATTTTTGACGAGTAGAAGGGGGAGGGGACATAGCCCGCCTTATCTGGCGCCCAAATCAAAAATAGATCGCATATTTCTTGGCTCGCGTGGCACAGGTTAACGACTCTATCTGTCGTACAAATCAGAGACCCAAATTTGTCCCGGTGGGTCGGGTCTTTTTGCACCGGGGGAGATGAATGAGGCGCCCATTCATCTTCAATAGGTTTCCCGCTGTAACCGTAACCTTGTCACGCTGTTCGTCTTATGTCCTATAGAGCATGGTCACGTGACATCACACGGACCTTTTCGCCTTCACAAAATACTCGTTCGCTTAACAGTACGGACGTTTTCATTATTTCTGTATTAAAATCAATACAATCGTTTCACCTCTCCTTTTAGTAGGATATGTCTCAATGTATCTTCTTGGATGGATAGTTTTCATTAACATGGTCACTTTCATTAAAATATATACACGTTTTTTCTTTAAGAAAAATCGTTACGTAACTTTCTCTTCTCGCTCGCATATACACTGCAGAATTGGCTGGTCAATGCCTACATCTTTAGAACGAGAGTGAGTGACTACTGTAAAAATGAGTAGTCGTGTACATTCCCTTAAAATCACTTAAAGTGCACTTTAGCAAATGAAATCTTTCAATATATTAGAGTATTCTATAAATAACTTATTTTAATCACAAGGATAAATTTCGATGTTTAATGGGTTCAGAGTTCAGTTTCAATTTTTATGGGCCATCATCGCCAGTCTATGGTAAAAACCATTACACGCCATGGTAAATGGCCCTTACCTTTCTGCCCATTCTACTACGCAGGCTGTTTATGGACGCTGGTGCCCATGCTCCGTAGTGAATACAAATGAGGGAACCCTTACGTCCAACAGGACAGCCGAACATGGTTATTCGTAAGAGTTAGGGCAGACATTTTTAGGAAACAACATCAATAGACTCATCCATAAAGTATCTCCCATTTTCAGGATATAATATAAATGCCCATTTCCACTTATATCTCATTCGAACGACGGAGAAAGAGGTCCGATTGCTAAAACCCAATGACTGATTGTCTTATTTTTCGTTCGGATACCCATTCCCCGATTGCTTCAAACTTCAAAGCTCCGATAATGCTTTCATCGCTCCGATAATATCCCAGTAGCGCGCAGTTAACAGTTACATCTGGACATCCTGGGTAGCAGCACGTTCTGAAAGTAACTCAAGTTTTTCATTTTTTATAAATAGCCAGTTTTATAAAAAACTGGACGACCGACGTACACCGACGTACCCACTGGTTTTCCAAAATGGTCTGCCATTTTTTTCAGATCAAATCTCTTTATCTCCAGAGCCTCTTTTAAGGTTCAAAATATATTACTTTCCTTAATAAAATTAAAAGTCAATTTTTATAAGTGACAACCTATGCGAGACAACCTTTGCAAAACGTTTACCTTTACATTCAAAAGGGTCGTCAAACATTCGAAAATAACCACATTAGAAAAATACTGCGCAGATATCCACACACTTCCATTGGATAGGGTGTTTGTTCGTATTTTCGCTTCAGGAATGGGCGACGACCCCGAAGCAGAATAAAAATAATACTGAAAGCTTAAAGAAATAAAATATAGATTTATAATTTACGAATTCTATAAAAACAGTAAAGAAAAGAAAAATTTAGACTCCTTTCGCTAATAGCTGCAAAATTACAAAAAATAAATAAAGAGATAAAAATAAACAAACAAATAAATAAAATCCGATAAAAGTGTGCACTGAGAGATAAGAAAAATGGGAATGAATGCTGGGGGATCCATGTTTTAAGAATGAGACTTTCATAAAACAGGAAATTCTATATCCTTCCGAATAAACCAAAAATGGAATGGCGACTTACAAGAATGGGTGGAAGATAGAAACTGAAATCCTTTCCTGCTGTTCTCGGTTCACGGAAAAGGCTTTCTGGTGGAGCGAAGACATTCATTAGATGCGAGAGTGGATAGGGACGTGCTTCCGACCGAGAGTCGCTTTTCAAAATGTTAAACAAGGCTGCTACAAAATCGCAAAGTCCAAAATGGGTCGCGCCCACTTCTACGGCTCAGATTGCTGCGATAGATTTGCTGGACCCATTATCCAATAAATGTGTGCATCAAAATATTTTAAGCAAATTCTTGAATTGTACTTAAAAGTTAATAAAATCGCATTACGATTCGATTAAAATAAAAAAAAGAAATCCTAATAACATTTAAAAAAATCTCTTTACGTTGCCGTTATTTGAAAATGGTTAATATGAACGAAAAACTAAAAAAAAAAAAAATCTTTGTACAACATAAATTGATTTCATAGGTGCAAGAAGCGAGGTTTTAATCTGATTTTATGAGTTCTTTTCGAAGAGTCAAGTGAAGAGTCACCTGTTGCCCACATGTTTGAACCGTCGGCACGGACTATAAATATTTAGGCAAAGAGCGCACTCTTTCGCTCGCCATAAATTAGGCGCGTCTCTCCCGAATCGAGACGAGGCCTTGAAGGAGCGGCTGGTTGCATCATCACCTCCCTACGGTACAATAGAAATAGTAATGGTGGTCTGCCATTCAGTGGCGTGTGACGTAGTCACTCGACTTATGAATAGGAATAGACCTCCCAAGGCGAAATGTTGGATGATGCTTTATAGGATTGAGACGTATCTGCTGATCACGCAGAAAGAAAGCCTACAGATGTGGTATTTTTGAGCATGCAAAACGTTTTTTTTACAATAGCAAAGGAAGGACATGTAAAGAACCTTGCTGCCCCCAACCGAGAATCGAACCCTGGATCTCCGAACTGGCCAGCTGATGCTCTACCGTTAAATTATGGCGACGAAATGACAAGCTCTTATCGTCAAAGTGGACTCTGCATTCTCCACCCTCTCATGTCAGATGGGCGGGCCACTGACCATCTGACTGACCACCTCCTGCTATTTTTACCTCGGGTTAGCCTCCTGCTATTACTATTTTTACCCAGGTTAGTATCCCGAGTGGTCGTTATACTCCCCATTTGAAATCGGCGGTCCATCTTCCAGAGTCCACTGAATCCGTACTAGTCGCACAAGGGTCAATTTCAGATCTCCGCTAGCTATCTTTGCACTCACCTACAGGGTTGATTAGTTCGGGTGCCATTGTAAAGAACCAAACCTGGAATCGAACCCTGGATCTCCGAAAGGGCCATCCGAGGCTCTACCGTTGAGCTATTGGGACGAAATGGCAAGCTCTTATCGTCGAAGTGGACTCTGCAGACAACACGAAACAAAGTAACGAAAACATGGCAGAACGTCATCCATTCCTAAGGAGATCTCTCGGAATCCTTATGTAGTGCAGTAGAGTGGATAAGGCGTCACCTATCCATTCCTTCCGCAAAGCGTACAGAAGGGGCAAAAGCAATCGTGGCCAATTCGACCCTACAGTTCCTGTTGGTATGCATCTTAGCATGAACAGTTTTATCGTGTGGAAAGAAGTTTATCTGATTCCCCACAGAACCCTTCTTAGCCCACACATCTCATTTCCTTGAATCCAGCGGAGAGTCACATATGTAAGTGTCAATGTAAGTGTCAATAAGGGTTTGACACTCAAGAATCTCATTTGGGACAGGGGTGCGAGTGGAAACGATGGATTGGAGGGAAACTTTATAATCAGATAATTAAACATTCTCGAAAGTGTACTAAAAACGTGGACGAAGCGTCAAGGTAGATCCGAATAATTTAATACCAAATCATTTTTATCTTATTTGAAATAAATGTATAAGAATCCTTCTATGTAAATGAACGAAGGGAGATGTCAAAACATTGGCTCGGACAGACGTCTGGCCCTCTGAATGGCTGAGAAGAGACTATCCGCATCAGATATTGCGTAGGAAATACAAATTGGATGGAAATACAAGGTGTACCAAAATGATGAAAATATGCAACGTTTTTGAGTGGGGCCTATTCAGATAGGAAGAGACATCTTTATCAACATAAATATTTATTAACACATAAAAATACCTTTCTTAGATTAAATAATAAACTAAAAGTCACGTCCTGTGACAACGTTCCATTAGTACTATACATTTCCATATTTTCCCTCTCTCTCTCTGTCGTAACCATTCATCTCATCCTCATTTGTACTTGGTACTTTCTCCCGTTACGGTTCGCAGTTACACTTTTTACCTTAAGATTAATTTGCAGTTAGCTTAAGTAAAATTATTTCCGAACCAAATACAAGGCGTACCAAAATGATGGGCTCAGTGGATCATGGCTTCGGAATCAACGAGACAATACATTCAAACAAAATGGATTGCAAATACTTTTACATTAGCTTTTAATAGTATAGATAGTATAGATAAATAAAAACAAAATCCTACGAAATGCTGGATCGAAATGAAAATCGACCGTTCCAAAATGCATAAATCGCTTCCTCTTGCATTTCAATAATGATAGATGTAGGGAAACGTCTGATTGACTTTCCGAGTACAACATGTTGGAAAAGAGTTGTATCTGTTAAAGGGAGTGACACATTAAAATACACACACTCGAGTAAAAGCGATTTTAGAATTTTAAAAAATCGAATGTGGGCAGCTCATAAATAACGTAACGATGTTTTTCTGACTAACATGTAAAATTATTTTCAAGTACCCGATTAACTTTTATTCTGTGAAAATCTAATTAAGCAATAGAGTTTATACTAAACGATTATTACCATTAGAAAGTAATAATCGTTTAGTAATTCGTTATTTTCTAACACAAAACCGATGGATTCCCAAATTCAAATTCACAATCAATATAATATGCTTTCATATGCCAGCATTGTACTTTGGAAAATTCGTTGTTTAATTTGGGACTCCTTACAATGGCAACCATCGAATCGGTGCTATAAATGAGCGAGCGCATAAAAAATAAGTCCGGATTCATTCTCATATGACTTTCTATCGAAAGAGACTTGTATCATCCCTTAAAAAAACGCAATGTGTGACCCCCTCATAAAAGAATATTAATCAAAGAACATTAATATCCCCAGAAAAAGAAATTATCAAATAAATTGATTTTCCAAGATATTGTATAGTCATTCATTTGCCGTTGTTTTTGTTAGTTAAGTGTCATTTCTGCCAATTTGGCAACATTTTCGTCAATTGAGCGACATTTTCAAATAGTTGTCCAGTTGACGATATTTTTTCAAATTTATCACTAAGCATTACAGCCGAACAGACAAATAAACGACTTTTGGAGAATGGTCGGTCGTCAAAATACAAAACTATTTTGAAAAGCATTTTTTTGCGTGAATGGAACGGATTACATCCATGACCAGATTTATTGCATAATATTGCATATGGAAAGGGAACATATTTCCACGAGAGTCCATACATTTTTTATTTTATGTCTTTTTTTTTTTGATAAATTTATTTGAAAAATATGGTTTTGAGAACGGTTTATGCTAGCATTTTGAAATGTATGTCATTCGTTTTGTAATGAAAAATCACATACGATATATTTCTTTGTGTAACATTACTGAAGGTTTTGATGTTTTTAATTTTACGTAACACCTTAATTTTATATAATGAAAGTGAACAAACCTATTTAACGATACTTGCTACTTTTTAATTTTAAATAATTTTTTTCTTATCAACATTACTTGTAAAACGTGCAATATCTCTAGAATGGTTTTTATTGGTATTCTAAAGTTTATGAAAATTTGCATACGAAATGATTATTTATGTAACATTGTTGAATTTTTTATAATTGTTTTCAAAATTTCATTCAAAAATTGAGGGGTGGGGGGTAGGGTCCTTCGAACATTTGATCGTATTTAAAAGTAATAAGGTTTCAGTATTCACTGACTGCAACAATTGTACCTAATTTCTTTCGAAACGCTCTATTCGTTCGTGAGATATCGCATCCTCAGACTCAAAGACACACACACTAACAGGCTTAGATACACATTAATATATACATATATATATACATATATATATATATAAACACACAGACATCTCTTAAAAAGCGTTCGATTCGAGATCAGGAATGCTTGAAATGTGCTCTACTGTCAAAAACTCTAATTATTTCTCTATACATTATACTATGTATGTAGGGAAAGTAATAAAGCGTCCGATTCAATGTTGGGACGAAATGAAAATGGTTTTTTCAAGAATACCAATATTATATCGCTTCATCTTCGATTTCGATAATGATAAATGTAAATCTATTTCTAATGGACTTCCACGTACAATATATGTTGGAAATGCGCTATGCCTGTCAAACAGGTTTCCCAGCAAAGGTAGTGCTATTGCAGTGAACTACACATTACAATACACACCGCCACATGGAGTGGATCTCTTTCCTAAAACATAAGTGGGGAGATAATAAAAAAAATAATAATGGGTAATCATTTCTTATATCTGCCATACTTATTTTCAAACATTATCTTATTTCATTCGTTAAAACGTGCCTATAAAGACGTTTTTCTGCTTTTATGGACGGGCTGCTCTGGTTTGCTGGTTCCGAAGAAGACTCATACAAGGCCGTAGCAAGAGACAAAATTCAAGAGGGATATTCAAGGGAGGCTCACCACTCTTAAAAGAGGAGCTCACCCAAACCACAATGAAGTGTTAACATTTATAAACGATAATAGTTACTACTATTCGTTTCAATTCATATAAATTATTAACAATAACTGCACATTTATATTTGCAAGCTAAGAGATGATAATTAATATACATAGAGCATAATTAATATACATAGATAATTAATATACATCCATATTGATATATAATAATTACAATTGATTTTAATGGACGCATTAACTAGTAATAAAGCTGTTATTGGTGTGTAAAAACATCCTGAAAGTTAATAGAAGTTAATGCTTAATATTAACTCTTACCTACTTATCAGTTGATTTGGACTCTAGAATGGATAACAGTGAACGCGCAATAATACAAAGTTTCCCAAATATTATATATTATTTAGGATATTTATAGTAACATCTTTAAAACGGAGTCATTTATTAAAAAATCTCAAAGAAATTTTTTATGCAAAATTTGAATGACATTTTATATGAAATTTCATATCACTACTAAAAATCAATATTTTTTTATCAGGGGGGGGGGGGGCTGACTATACCTCTTGGGGGGGGGGCTTAATTCCCTCTGGCCCCTGCCTGGCTACGGCCATGGGCTCATACCGCGTCTCAAACTAGTTTATATCTTTATATTTTTGTTTCAGAGTATTTTACTCATTGGATTACTCATTACGAATGGACGTTATTATCCACAAATACAGATATACTTTATTTATAAATGCCTCGTTTTTATTAACACTTTACAACAAAGTTGAAAAGTGTTTATGACTTTGTTCATTCTGTCTGTCTGTCTGTCTGTCTGTCCGTTAGCACGATAACTGCCGTAAAAATGAGTTTATCAAAATGAAATTTTAGTATGTTGTTCAGACGGTCTGTAGGACCTATGGGAATATAAATAAATAATATCACCCAATTAGTTTTTTATTGAACCCGGGTTGAAAAAATGAAATACATTGAACCCTATGGGACCTAATTTTTCAAACATTTTTTAAGTAAATTTAAAATTCACGAATTGCTTCGAAATTTTTAGGAAATATTCACATTATCCCATAGAATATATAAAAAAAAATTCAGTAAAATATGTTAAGTAGTTTTTTAATTAAAAAAATTATTTAATATAGGGAAAAAAACAAATTCAATTAAATTCCGACTTTGGGATATCTTCCAGAAAGAAAAGAGAGAGATATTATATAATAAATATCTCTCCATTTGTTTAAACGTTTTGCATATAGGAGTGGCTTCATATTTTAAAATAAATTTGGTAGATAACAATTTTTCATTTTTTTTAAATTTTATATAACTCTTCTTGATAAATTTAATTGATGGCATTTTATTTAAATTTTATATAACTCTTCTTGATAAATTTAATTGATGGCATTTTAAATGCACTTTCCTACGTCCTAGAGAGTTAAAATTTGGTACACAGCTTAAATTTGTTGAACATTTTATTCGACAAAAATTTGATGGATCTTTAAATATAGATCATACATTTTTTTCGAAATGGCCTGAAAATAATCCCCGTTCACTTCTATAAATCATTGGTGTAATATTGTTAAAAATTCTGATGTGGACAGCACATGTCTTTCTCTGCAGACTCATATTCGTTCTCTTTATTTATTCAATGATAATTTGAGTTTATCTGCACAACATAAGTATTTTAAATGACATTGAATTTACACGTTAAACTTAAATTTGGTTCTCATTTGATAGCTGGACTTATTGTCAAAGGTGGCGTAGCGAAAACGCGAAAAAACTAGAATATCTCAAGAACGGCTAGTCCTAGAGTAATGGAGTTAGTCTTATTCTTTTTGTTGTCAAAAATCACATATAAAATAGGAATTTAATTGATATAATTGAGCACACGTAGTCTTTTATTTTTATATATAACGATTTTTGCTGGCCATTTCGCAAAAATAGCCCTTTCCTTTTTCCCGAATCGTAGTAGAGTAACCTACAAATGATTTATATACAAAATTTTGTTAAATTTGGTATATAAATCACTTGTAGGTTATTGAAATATTATACTCCAAATTTTGTTAAATTTGGTTCATTAGTTTTTAGCTAGAGTGGATAAAGGCAATTTCTGCGGCCATTTCGCAAAGAAGGCAGATTCTTTTATTGCGAATCGTACTATAATCTAATGAACATCAGGATTTCCCACAAAAAACATACCTACCAAATTGTATGAAATTCGGTCCATTAGTTTTTCAATTAGAGTGGATGTAATATCCACACAGACACACAGAAACATACACAGATACACCCTTACACACACAGACGTCTTCCTAAAAGTAGTTTTTTCGTGTTCTAGAAGTCCCAAAACGTGTAGATCCTTTGAAAATTCGAGTTCCGATCTTCGGCACGATTCCAATACTTTGAGTACATACACATATATATTATCTGTGTATTATCTGTGTATCTAAATTCCGTGCCTATGCAATTACAATAGTTGTGATTTTAAATGATCCCTAAACTTTTATTATTTCTTCAAGGAAGCCTAATTTTAACATATGCAGAATGCAAATATCTCAAGCGATTGTAAGATGAATTATATAAGAATTGCTGAATTTTTTTCACACAAAATTATTTAGCTCTGGAGTCTGAAATACAAGTTATATGAATGAAATATTCATTGATTTTGCATAAAGAATCAGATGATTTATATTTCGATACAGTTTTAAATATTTAAGTATAATAAATTACTGTAGTACTGTGATAATGTAAAAGATATTACCACTGAATGAATCACATTTTAGAAATTTTTAAATGAAATTACATTTCAGTTGGAAAGTGTTTCATAATCAATGCTTATGCATGATTGATCTTTCTTGTAATTCATATTGAGTGTTGTATCCATCCTAAAACTACTTTATTTTTGCCTAAATTCTGTGCATCTACATACTGATACAACGCAATGACAATATATTTCAGTTTAAATACTCAACCAAATTTGATTATTTCTACTATTAAGCCTATTTTTCACCTATGTAAAATGTAAACAGCAAAATATGTAGAATGAGTTGTATTAGAATCGCTTAATTCTTTAACACAAAATCATTTAGTCCATGGAGTCTGTTTAGCTGATATGAATGAAATATTCATTGATTTTAGAAAGATAAGGACGATATTTTTCGATGAAGTTTTACGCATAGAGTTTACTTACTTCTAGCTCCATGGCCTTAATTTTTAAATAAAATAAATTATTATAGTATTGTGATGAATGACATGAATGGGGGAATTATTTATGAATGAAATGTTGCTTTTATAGAGAGAGCCAGGCGTGTTATTTTTTCATGACGTCATTTGAATCAATTTCAGTTGTTTTCGATGAAGTTTTCAAATATAATAAATTATCGTAGTATTATGATAATTCTAAAATTATTACCGAGGCATGTATCACATTTTAGAGATGTTTAAACCAAGCAATTTATACTTTAATGCCGTCATTTGAATGAAGTTAATTTTTTTCGATGAAGGTTTAAGGTTTCAAATATAATAAATTAATGTAGTATTGTGATAAGTTTTAAAATATTACCGAGGAATGTATTGCGTTTTAGACATGTTTAAATAAAATTGCATTGAAGTAGGAAAGTGTTTCATAATCAATGCTTTAAGCATGATTGATCTTTCTTGTTATAATATTGATCAGAAAAATCCACTTATGCTGTTTGAAAAAGTACCAAGAATAAATTTTAATGACGAACAATAAGATTGCAGCTGCGTTATTTATTAACAAAAAATGAGCACACAAGCGTGCTAAGGAAGAGCCAGTGCATAACAGCCTATTAAAACTTAGCTTTCTGTTGTTATTAGGTATATCAGGTGTATTAACGCATCAATGCACTTCTTTCTTTTTTTTTTTTTAACACTTTACAACAAAGTTGAAAAGTGTTTATGACTTTGTTCATTCTGTCTGTCTGTCTGTCTGTCTGTCTGTCTGTCCGTTAGCACGATAACTGCCGTAAAAATGAATTAATCAAAATGAAATTTTAGTATGTTGTTCAGACGGTCTGTAGGACCTATGGGAATATAAATGAATAATATCACACAATTAGTTTTGGATTGAACCCGGGTTGAAAAAATGAAATACATTGAGCCCTATGGGACCTAATTTTTCTAACATTTTTTAAGCGGATTTAAAATTCACAAATTGCTTCGAAAATTTTAGGTAATAGTCAAATTGTTCCATAAAATATATAAAAAAAAATTCAGCTAAATATATTCAGTAGTTTTTTAAATAAAAATTAAAATAATAATTACACATCTTATATGAAACGATCACGTGACCATGATATGAAACGATCACATGACCCACTTCAAAATGATATATGGCATCCATCTTGTTTCAAATTCGTGATTTTTTAAAGTTCTTTTTAATTCATATTGAGTGTTGTATCCATCCTAAAACTACTTTATTTCTGCTTAAATTCTGTGCATCTACATACTAAAACAACACAATGACAATATATTTGAGTTTAAATTCTCATTCAAATTTGATTATTTCCACAACTAAGCCTATTTTCACCTATGTAAAATGTAAACAGCAAAATATGTAGAATGAGTTGTATTAGAATTACTGTATTTCTTTAACACAAAATAATTCAGTCCATGGAGTCTGCATGGCTGATATGAATGAAATATTAATTGATTTTATAACCAGAAGGACTATTTTTTTCGACGAAGTTTTAAGCATAAAGTTTATGAGTTGTAGCTCCATGGTCTTAATTTTTAAATAAAATAAATTATTATAGTATTGTGATGAATGAAATCCTGCTTTTATAGAGAGATCCAGGCGTGTTATTTTTTCTATGACGTAATTTGAATTAATTTCTGTTGTTTTCGATGAAGTTTTCAAATATAATTAATTATCGTAGTATTATGATAGATTTAAAAATATTACCGTGGAATGTATTGCATTTTAAAGATATTTAAACCACGCAATTTATATTTCAATGCCGTCATTTGCATGAAGTTCATTTTTTTCAATGAAGGTTTAAGTTTTCAAATATAATAAATCAATGTAGTATTGTGATAAGTTTTAAAATATTACCGAGGAATGTATTGCATTTTCGACTTGTTTAAATAAAATTGCATTGAAGTTGGAAAGTGTTTCATAATCAATGCTTTAAGCATGATTGATCTTTCTTTTTTTTTTGCAGAAAATTTTGAATAAAGAAATACTATGTGGTAGGGGGAAAAGAGAGATAAGATGAATAGTATTTAAAATATAAGAAAGTGGGAAGAAATATATTTTATCGCTATAAATTTTATGCATCATTTTACACACTGATAAAATTCCAAGAAAAACAGGTATTGGTATTTAGATGCATACCAAACGCGTTATTGTTCATTTTGGCGAACTCCTGTACTCAAAGTGATAGCAGAATTAAACAAGATCGATCATGCAAAAAACATAGATTATGAAACACTTTACAACTGAAATGTAATGCCATTTAAACATCTCTAAAATGCGCTATATTCAGCGGTGATATATTTTTAATAATCACAGAACTACAATCATTTATTTTACTTTGAAACTTCATCGAAAAAAATGAACTTTATTCAAATGACGCCATCGAAATATAAATCGTCTGGCTCTTTATGTAAAAGCACTGAATATTTCATTCATACACTTTGATTCCAGACTCCAGAGTTAAATCATTTTGGGTGAAAAAAATTCAGCCATTGTTATACAACTCATCTTACAATAGTTTGTTTACATTCTGCATCCATTAAAATGAGGCTTCGTTGTAGAAATAATCAAAGTTGGATGATCATTTAAACAAAAAAATAGTGTCATTGCGTTGGTGCAGCATACAGATGCACAGGAAATATACAAAACTAAAGTGGTTTTAGGACGGATGCAACACTCGATATAAACTTAAAAGACCTTTAAAAATCACGATTTTGACACTGGGAAAAAAGATGGATGCCCTATTTTATTTTGAAGTGGGTCTCTTCATATTATATGGGTGTCATTATTATTTTAATTTTTATTTTAAAAACTGCCAAACCGCTTTTACCGAAATATTTTTTATATATTTTATAGGATCATTTGAATATTACCTAAAATTTTCGAAGCCATGTGTGAATTTTAATTATGCTTAAAAAATGTTTGAAAAATGAGGTCCCATAGGGTTCCATGTATTTCATTTTTTTGAACCTGTGTTCCATCCAAAACTAATTGGGTGATATTATTCATTGACATTCCCATAGGTCCCCCAGTCCGTCTCAACAACATCCTAAAATTTCCTTTTCATAAAGTCATTTTTAAGGCAGTGATTGTGCGAACGGACAGACAGACAGACAGCATGACCAGAGTCATAAATACTTTTCAACTATGTTGTAAAGTGTTAGAAAAAGGGGGAAATCCTCGAATTGGACCCTGTTAAGAAACTTTAGCAAAAATGCATAGTACTTTGCATATTTGCATATGCATCGGCAGATCCCAACGTTTATGAATCCTAGGGCTCGTTCAATGGGATTCAATTCTAAAAGAGTAGGAAATTTGCTCGGAGGAAACGAAAATTTAGAAACTTCATCTTTTTGGGCGATTCATATTGGTTTCCAATTGGGGATACTGCTAAAAGTGTTCATTGTACCTGTAAAACTTTAAAATAAATTTTAAATCTAATTTATTACAATATGTCAAATATATTATAATACATTTACAATTCCTTTTCATTCACAGTTCGTTTTAACATGTTTGTTTAATCATTATAAGCACTCTTATTTCATATGCATTTTGAAAATGGTATTTTTCTGCATGAATCCTCTGTAATCATTTTTTTATGTGTACAATAATTGTTAAACATGGATCATTTCATATACATAGTGTCCAATTTTCTTTGCGTTTCTTTATAGAAACGTAAAGAAACGTACCGAGGTAAAGTTTACGTTCGGATACCGTTTTCTATCGGAAAATGTCTATTCGAAAATTCGAATTTCAAAACAAGTCATTTCTTACTGGATTCTGCTATTTCAAAATGAACTCTATTAAAAGGAGTTAACATTTTTACTTTCCTATAATACATGGTAATGGATAGGGAAAGTATTGGAATCGTGTCGAAAATGGCCACTCGAGTTTTCGACGGATCTATACGTTTTGGGACCGCTAAAACACGGAAAAATATTTTTAGCATAACGTGTATGTGTGTTTCTGTGTCTGTGCCATGTATGTATGCACTCTGACTCAAAAATGTATGAACCCAATTTCATTCAATTTTACACTTGTGGGTGACTCTGATGCTGATTAGATTTTAGTACAATTTCGTTTTTTTTCTTGTTTTTCACGAAATGGCCCGTAAAAGTGTCGTCAAAATCTAAAATAAAAACTACGAATGCTCAAATGCATCCATTAAATGCCTGTTTTATAGTTTTTGGCGATGAAAAGAATGAACTCTCACCCTGCCACCTGATGGTTCAGCGTCATAACCACTAGGCTACGCGTTGGATTCAGAAGCGTGGCCCAAGAGGTATACTCAGTCCTCCAATAAAAAATATTCAATTTGATATGAAATTTCATCCAACTTAAGCACGAAAAATTGCTTTTTGAGAATGTATTTTATAAAACACCTCGTTTTGTATAATCCAGAAATCAAATTAGCTAAATGTGTGGTTATACATCCATTTATTTAATATAAAAATGAAGTATTTTTGTATCAATGTTATACATGATTAGAGTCAAAATAGAGTGTTTGACTCGCATGATGGAAAAATAATGTGTATTAACTTTTAGAAATGTTCTTCGATTCATTAAAAGCTTCAGTGCTTATATCAAAATCAATTATAATATTTATATTCCTATTATTAGTAGTATTGATATGGATTTACACAATCAAATAGAGCTATACAATTAACTATTTGATAATTTATAACTGAGTGAAATATATAACAATAATTATCAAAGTTTACAGATTCTAATGATGAATAGGCTTTGTAGTACATAAATTTGGAGCAGATGATAACAGTGGTCCACAAAAATAGAAAGCACCGCAATTATCTATACTTAATTTAATATTTTTAATAGAGCAATTTATTTAAAGAGTACATTTGAGTGCATTCACCTTCGCCCCACCCCCTCGAGTTCGTTTCTGGCCCTCGTCAGGTCTTTCGAATTTAGGAACTATTTATTGACGTGCCATTACAATAGAGTACTGGAAGTTTTCTGAAAGAGAGAACAGGTCCGAGTAGAACTTACATAATGGATGTTTCGAACGCGAATGGCACGCTCAAGCCGTCTTGTCCATTCTCAGTCGGGCCTTTCATCACCCTGCAAACGATCGGGATCGTACCTTATCGCAACACGCTCCATTCGTGTAATTTACTGGGCTGCGACCCATTATCTAATAGAGAGCGAATCTCTTATCGTCCCGCACTTGAGAGTTTATTGGGCGCGGGCGGCCTTCTCTCATCGGGACTCGCCTTAATTAGCTTGGACGGAGGTTTCCAAGAACGGATACCAAATAGGAAGGGGACAAAAAATATTGTCGATCATTCAAATAGCGTGCGTGTGTTTTTCGGACGTCGTCAAGCTTTTCAAAACGAGCAGGATGGCGCACTAGTCATTTTAAGTTCGGTTTCAATATTCTGGACTGAAATGACTTAGAACCAGCTGAGACACAGAACTAGTAAACATAAAAGCATTAAGACCAGTTCCACTTGTAAAATTTAAATAGAATCCTAGTGGCCACGCTTGAGCAGAATGAATCCGGTACCACCTTGAAAGATTTTTAAAAGGGTTTCAAAATGGAAATCCTTACAAAAGGTACCATTTCTAAGAGGGGGAGGGGGAATTCCCACACGCTATACGATTTTGGAACAGAGACCTTCAATGCGAGGACTTTTTATCATTATACTATGTAAATTTTTACAAATTCCATTTGGAAGAAGCGAAATGAGCAATATCCATCATTCGGCGATAGTTCTGCAGTGATCCGGCAAGTGTTCTATTAGTTCTAAGTATTCTGTTACTAGGTATCTTAATGTTCGGTTCAAATTTGGTTAAAGAAATTGGAATTCGGTAGACGAATTGAAATGAATACAAGGAGTGGGGCAGTGAAGGGTGCACACAATTATAAACTATTTTCAAAATACACTTATTATAAAAGTAAAACGGAATTTGAAACTGAGAAACACACATTTCAAGTATCGGGAAATAACACTTTTTGTGAACTGTACATACTGCAGGAAAAAAAGAATTTGCTCTGAACATACCAGAGTTAATCTCGGACAAAAACTGTCTCCGAACCTAAGTAGAAACGAAAACTATGAAAAAAAAAAAAAAAAAAAAAAAAAAGCCTGTGGCGAAAGCAATTGAAATTGAGCTGAAAAGTATTGAAATACAGGGTTATGATCCATTTTTAATACTTTTCAACATAGTTGAAAAGTGTTTATAACTTGGGTCATTCTGTCTGTTCGTACGATAGCTACCGTGAAAATGACTTTATTAAAATGAAATTTGAGTATGTTGTTCAGACGATCTGCGGAACATATGGGAATGTAAAGGAATAATATCAACCAATTAATTTTGGAATGAACCCCAGTTGAAAAAGTGAAATACATGGAACCCTATGGGTTCTCATTTTTAAAACATTTTTAAGCAAAGTTAAAATTAGCAAATTGCTTTAAAATTTTTAGAAAATATTCAAATTATCTCATAACATATAAAAAAAAAATTAAACAAAATAGGTTTGGTAGTTTTTAAAATAAAAATAATAATAATGACACTCATAATATGAAGAGATCACGTGACCCACTTCAAAATAAAATAGGACATCCATCTTTTTTCCCAGAGTCAAAATCTTGATTTTAAAGTTCTTTTAAATTTATAAAGTGTTCCATCCGTCCTAAAACCGCTTTATTTTTGCGTATTTTCTGTGCATCTATATTTTTCGCCAAAGCAATGACACTATTTTTTAGTTTAAAGGATCATCCAACTTTGATTATTTGTATAACGAAACCTCATTTTAACGTATGCAGAATGTAAACACATCAAGCTGCAAGATAAGTTGTATAAGAATGGCTAAATATTTTTAATGCAAAATTATTGAGCTCTGGAGTCTGTAATATAGATGATATGAATGAATATTCACCGATTTTGCATACAGAAGCGGACTATTTTATATCATTGTCTTTTTCAATGAAGTTTTAAGCATGGAGTTTGAAAGTACTTTTATTACCTCCATGGTTTTAAGTTTTTAAGTAAAATAAATTATTGTAGTACTGTGATAATTTAAAAGATATCACCGCTGAATGTATCGCATTTTAGAGATGTTTAAGTAAAATTGCATTGCAGGTGGAAAGTATTTCCTAATCAATGCTTTATGCATAATGGGTCTTTCTTGTTGAAATGCGAGGGAAATTGACGCTGAAGTTCAGATATCTGAAATGGAGAGTACGTTTCAAAATAATTAAGAATCTGAATGAACAAAATAGGGTAAACCTTCAGTAGTTAGTGGTGAAAAGGAGCTGAAAAAAGTGCGACAGCCAATAAAAAAAAATTCCAATAAAAAGGATCCCATTGAAAAGCTGCATTTTCAGACACTGGGTTGCATGACATTAGATATAATGAATTTGAAAAGAAACGCGGTTTTGGATAGCCAAGGAAACGAAAGTGTATAAGCGAGAAGCGAGTACAAAAACGCTGGAAGGAAGTTAAGTTCAGAAAGTGGCAGTGAACGGAATTCTGGGTGGTTATACATTCCGAAGGATGCGACACTGGAAACACTGGAACGCCGACGTGTAACTAAAAGGAAAAGGGTAATAAATAGATCCAGATATGGAAGACCGGGTAAAATTTTCATCCGATTCGAAACAAGTTCATGAAAACCTAAGGAAATAAAGATTGTAGTGGTTGAAAATGTAAAAAAGTGCTAAATTGAAACCACCCCATAATGAGAGACAAAAATATATATAAAAAAATGTGAATGGCACAAGGCCAGAAAGCGGAAAGGCAAAAGAGGTGTGTGAAAGATGGCGGCAAAGAAATTGTCTATATCGCAATAGGAAAAAGTAGGCCGGGGTGCCACAGAAGGAAATCCAACGTTATTTGTAAAGAAGGGGCACACGCAGGAGAAGAAAATTGCTACAGATCTCAATTCTGTGCGGATGCGAACCAGGATCATAGGACGTACGACTCTCGACACAGGATAGAGATCGTTCGAGGACCCAAGCCTCGAGGGTTTGGATATCGACAGGATAAGATGGATGGAAAGGGAATGATCAATGTAGAAAATTTTAATTATCTTGGGGGGGCGGGGTTGTAAATAAAAATGTAACGCATAAACTGTAAAAAAGTATTAGAAAATACATAAAATGCCATTTATAATATTGCTTAAGGAATTATAAATGTACGAGTATAAAGTCATACCAATTGCTGAAAAGTATAAAACATAAATTGTCAGTTGTATCATAAGGCTGAAAGAAATGTTTCACATTTGTTTCATTTGCAAAGTTTAAAGTGTATATCTGTTAAGAGTAATGTAGATTCTTAAACTGAATATTGATTGTACCAGTCTAGTATAAAATGAAATTGAATGTTATTTGGAGGATTACAAAAATGTGTTTAACTTGCAATGTCATTTTCCCATAACGTTAATATATTGTGTATTTCAGTCAAGAAAGAACCCGCTCAATAAGTATAATTTGCAAAACTGAAGATCACGACAATTAGAATATAGAAAAGGATTAGCCACAGTTGTTCTTGGGGTGTTCCGGCTGGCAGGTGGGGGAACATTTTAGCGACTAAAAATATTTAGACTGGCCGGAGCGAGTGTAAAGATTCTTTATTATTAAGCTATGCAGATATTTTCTAACCCAGTTCAGAAAAATCGCACTCTCGTCAGTTTAATTCAATCGGCAATAGTTTTGCAATGATTCATCAAAGTGTTCACATATTTTGCCAAGGGACCAAGAAATGGGCCTTTCTACTGATTTCAGGTGTGTGTGTACCGATCAAAAGAGATGATTGTCATAGTATCTAAGTTATCTCATTAGGTATTTTCATGTTCGGTTCAGATGCAGTACGTATTGTAAAATAAATGTGTTCAGTATGTTTCGAAGTACGCTTACAGACATTATATTTAATTGTGTGTATTTCGATTACGGATAATATAGCTAGCAGTGTAACTATATTGCATATAGATTTGCATGTTGTGCAGTGTATTTATGATTTGGGTTTCCAGTGAGGTGAGCTGTGAATAAAGTATTTTAAGCTTTTTAATTGTCGTGATGACATACGTCTTCGAATCTTAGTCGTCAGGTAATTTTATATTTGTTTCAGATCAAAATTTAATTAAAAGTAGTTTACGATTGATTTGATGTTAAGAATCAATGGTAAAATCCTACAACCCAAATTACGAACATAGGATTTAAAGATAATACGATCGAACATACCTTTACCTGAAAATGAGAATATCTACGTATTTTTTATCTCTCATTCATTAGCTTAATCTCATAAGTGTATACATTTCGCGCAACTTTCATTTGTTTTCAGAGATGTTATTTGGCACATTTAACACAATTGAAATATTTCTAATTATACATTTATGTTACACTTCGTTTTATTCATAAAAACATTCAAACATACATCCTTGATAGCATAAAGAAACGGAAACTACTCGTAATAAGGGGAGGATTCAGAATACAGTCAAAGAGTCAGCTGACTTCCTTGTCATCTGCAACATTGCCCTTTTACACATAGGCTTGCAATATCTAGGCTATGGTCATGGCAAATATTGACACCATTTCAAGCCCGACGTTCCCCCTCCCTTAATTGTCATAGATCTTTAAAAGTCCTTGGGAGAGATTTTCAAAGTCTATGGTAATTGTTACAAACTGGTCCTCGGCTTCTTTCCTAGACCAACTGCAAGACTTTGACAATCCAAACCTCACGTTAAGCGTCAGATTATGTACGCGTCAACTTTCAATACTAGGCTCCTAAGGGTAATTACCTCTGTGATCTCTCCGCAACAACCACTTCTAAAGATCCTTCGAGGCATTGTGGACTTGCAGAGTACGTTTACTTTTGTCTCACACAAAGCTTGTGCTCAAAATTGTAGAGTTGAGGGTTCGTGATAAGCTGCTAAAACAAAGGAAATATGTCGAAGAGAACAAGCCAAGCAGATATATATATAGCTTTTTTGAGGGGGAAAAAATCAGACTGAGACAAACAAATCCTAAATGAAAAAAAAGCTGTACATCTACTTTTGTGAATTCCGCGGAACGAGATGGTAATTTTAAAAATCGAGGAATTTGATACCGGGAATTTCATTCTAATAGAAAGAATGACCGAGAGACTATCAATGGATTCCACCCCCGTTTTATGCATTTCCTTGCATGACGCAGTCAATAAGTAACAGAAGTTTCCAAAGAGCATGCATAAATGTGTTTTCTTTATTAAATTTACATCAAAGATTAGGCAGCCTATGCAAATCTTGCATGCTCATTGGAGCAAAGGAAGGAGATAGAAGCAGGATACCACTGGATGCATCCGAAGCGACATTCCAGGGATCGTTTGATCATAATATTCAAGGGCAAATACACTCATGGCAGCAGCAAAGGAAAAGCAAACCAGAAAACGAGCACCCCTGCAGTGCAATGACTACGCAGTGCAATCTTTGTTTTACCAACAATTCCACTCCCAGCAATGCTATTACTACACTACGAGTATCTGAACACAAAGATTCGCCTTCCTATTTTGTGTATTCTTCCGTACTAATGAACGGTCCTTTTTGACATCGAGATGGGTAAACACTTACTTGAGGAAACATATGAAAAAAGAGTGGATAAATGGTTTAGTTATGCTTGCTATTCATCCTGAAAGGGTATTGATTTGCTTTAAAACTTAATGGGAAGATACAGTAAAAATGTTTGAAAGGTAAAATAGTAATTTATTTTCACTGTAATTGAAAGTTTTTAACAATAAATATTAAGTTGTATTTCTTTCAATTTATTAAATAACTGTATTATCGAGTCTATATATTATAATTAAAATGACTTACTAATTTTAACTTAATGTCATTTGGAATATAATATTTCAATCACCTGATCGTGTCAATTTTTTCTCTGCTCGTAATACCCATAGATGATCCTTCTTATAAGTATTTCTATTCGAAGTTCTCTGCAGCCACCTCTAATATTGACAGAAAGTCGTCCCAACATAGGAATATTTGGAAAATATATGCGGAAATAAGCCATCTCACTCGAACAAGGGCGTCCCAAGGGCCAAACAGCATGTTTGCAAAGAGTTTTGCGCATTTTCATGTTGCAAATATCAATTGATCTTTGTATAAATCATCAGCAAAGTATGCCCAGTGGTGTCAATGAAGAAAAAGTCAAGTTTCAAAAATCAAACCTCGTTTTCATTGAAAGGCGAAGGTATCTTTGCCAGTATTACATCAAAGAAAAACTGCTGTGTGAACAATACAGTTTGAACTATTTACATCTTTGGAGTTGACAGCATATACAGGAAGTCCAAATTGAATTATCAAGACACATCACAGCTTCGGGAATCTTAAGTGTTTATTGGAATAGATAAACACGCACAGTCAATAGACAGCACTAAACGCTACCTTCTACTAAATACCGTAGGGAATTGAGATGCCTGCTTTCACGATCAACACGATACGAGTACATTAAGTTACGCGAATATTTCTGCTACGTGTCCATTCTAAGGATCAGCAATACTCAATCCGCGACTTAACTAAACAGCTATTTAAAACTATAGACCAGCTATTCCGGTCGCACAATACATATCTCAAATACAGAGCATCGTATTTGAATACTAATGCGTATTCCCGCCGTGTCTAACTATCGTCGTTCGTCCGACTGATAAGCCAATGCGTGCTTCCTATCTTTATACCATGAGATCGGTACCTCCCGTAACGAATTCCAAGGTCCGACTCATATAGTATGCAATTGAGCCAGTGCATACGTCGAACTTCCAATCTGCATAAAGAAACTTCTCCGTGAAACTCCGTGAGTCGTTCCAGTGGACAGAGGTCAGTTAAAGAAGGTAAGTCGTATTTTTGAACTACTTTCAGGAAAATGAGCGACTCGCGATCAAATGATTACGTTTTTCCAGCATTTCATTAGACCTTTCTTGAATATCATTGTTTTAGATTGAGTACATTCCAATATAACGTTTACAGAAATGAATCACAGGATAACCCATCTTATAACCGATTTATCTGATAACCCATTTTCGGATGAGTGACGTTTTACTCTATTTCTTGTTCAGGTGGTATCCAATAATAAAGCTCGCGTGGGTCATCCGAAAACCTCGAAAATCCGAAAACTGCACCTAAAAAAGATTAGTTAAAAAAATAACCACCAAGAGAGGTTGGTCAACAGCACTCAAAATGCGTGATATTTCAGGACCTTTTGGAAGACAAACCTTTTGAGCGTATGGACACCCCACCAATCCTTTTCTTAATATATTTTTGTAAAACTACAACACTCATAACGAAAATATTCGTTTACAGACGTTTTATTTATTTGCCATCTCTCTTATTCGTTTTGACCCTGAAACTCTTATATTTTAAGGGAAGTTTTCATGCATACATACACATTTTTATAGAGTCATATTTCCTTAAATATATTTATCAATCCAATATATTTGTGCCGTAATTTTATGGCGAAACAATCGCCCTATTAAAATGCATTATTGAGTAACTCAAATGCACTAGAGCGTGCTAAGGGAGGCAGCAACTGTGAGAAAGCTTCTTGGCAAACTTTTAATAGCATGCGATAAAATACGAAAATGAATCATCAATGAATGGAATCATCTCTTTTACACCCTGTGTCGTAGCCCGGCCATCCAAATAGCTGCTCTAAGTCCTCGGACGAGTCGGGTGGTCTGGGCTTTCGACACTCCTTTCGACCCCGTGTCGTAGCGCCACGGACCTTGTGCGGTAACTGGCGATATACAGAGATTAAGAAAAAGCAGATAGGGACCAAAAAAGTTGACTTACAAAATGAAAGAGCCATGCTTAATGACTTACAAGGAAACGTTCCCAAGCTAACCTCATAGAATTCGACGGAAATTTGACAGGTGTTAGAAGAAGGTGTAGAAAATCCATATTCTGAAAAGTAGCTGCTGAATGGCATTAGGAGAGTAGAGTATGTTGAAAATTGAACCTGGGTTGCCAGAACCGTACAGTTAGCATCCATTGGCGACTTTGCATTCTTGTAAATGGACGAACACATATAATGTGTTTATACTATCAAAACGCATTTTATGCTGTATCTAGAGGCGTTAATACTTGAAAAACAGCTTCTTAACTACCACTTGAAAAACAGAAAATGCAGATTACATATACTCGTATCAATACTATAGTTTATAAAAGATATAAGTGATGGCAAATGATTGAGGTCGAATGAAAGGGTTAATTTCTTTATAAAATGAAAGTGTTACAAATAGGAGGCTCATTGAAGAAATGCATAAAACAGAAACATATTTTACACCAGCTACACCGAGCAAATATTTTGGATGCACAATTTTGTTTACAGCAATCAAGTACGTTGTGTGCAGTAAATACGAACTCAATAGGATCTTCAAAATACTCAGGATGGTTTTCTGTGTATGAGCATGCATGCCATGAATATTTCCACATGTTAACGTAGCGTGGTGAAGAGAACTGGTTGTGTGCAATGGATTGTACTTTAAAGATATTGTCTCGATGAAATAAATCGATTTGTATTTGTGCAGCCATAACTAAATCTGAAAATTTTCGAACGAAATTTTTCCAGACCCAAAAACAGTACCTATCAAGGAATTGTATTAGATGAGTGGTTTTAAGGTGGTATGACAAACAGCTTTACAGGAAGCTTTGAATGACACTTTTAGGGAGAGAGCTTTATCACAAGCCCAGCTTTTCAAATTCGAATCATGCATCTTTACATGCACGTTTACCGGCGCCTATGTCCTGAAACTTTTTAAAAACACATTTTTTTTTAATTTCGCATAGTTTGTGCCTCTTATCAACGAATTTGTTGATTTGATTTTCCCACAAATACATTTGGAACAGACTTTTTACAAATCTATACCTGCTTTGAACAACTTGTAGTGTGCGATGTTTCATTTTTTTACTGCTACGCCAGTATTCAACAACTGCTCGTTTAGTTTCAAATGGAGTACGCTGAACTTCCCCATTTTCTACCTCCTCACCCACAAACATTTCATTATTTTCATCTATAATGTCAAAATCAGAATCCTCAAAATCACTTTCGACAACCGATGACTCGAAATCCAGAGTGTCTTCCACTTCATCACTAACAAACATTACGCAAATAGATTCAGGTTCTTGCAAAATTTCCATTATTTTATTTTTTACATTTATTTCGGCTTCTGTAAAATCAGTCAGCTCCATTTCTGGAACAGAGAATTGGTGGTACAGCCTCCACACCACGTTAAGCACATTAATATGTGGTGACATTTTCTATTTGAAAGACACTGCTGATTTAAAAAAACAAATTAAAAAACATCGAGGTATTAAAAAAAACAATTTCAGGCACAAGACTTTTGAGCATTAAACAAAACAGTAACACAAAATTATAGCAGATCGTTAATTTGTTTCACTTACATAAAATAATAAAACTGTGAGAAATGCACGATTACACTAAAAATATATATTCAAACTCAATTTCAAATACTTTTGAATGCAAACTGTAAAAAAATAACTTTACAACAGATTTCAAGTCATACAGAGAAAACATGGACAGTGCATTTCCGAATTTGGCGTTTTTCTATGTATACTCGTTAAGTAGGGTTGCATTTGGCATTAAAGATGTTGACTTTTATTAATTTTTTACAGCTTTTCCGTTGCGATTCAGCAGCTAATTTTTTCACTGTCGATATTTTGAGCCATCCACTAACGCCTGTCAAAATTTCGTCGAGTTCTATGAGTTTAGCTTGGGAACGTTTCCTTGTTGTAAATCGCAGGTCCTGTTATTCTGTTCTGCCCCGAATCGTCACTAGTGATGCACATTTTGAACACGGCGAACGTAGACTACTCGGCAGGTTAGTTGCTAGTTGCACCTGTATTGCACGAACTTGGTGTGTGTTCTTAGAAATGTTACTATCTTCACATATCTGGGGCCTTTTCTCTAAATGTTTCTGTTGATCAAATATAACCGCTCTTTCATTTCGTCTTGGGCTCATCTTTTTTATCTATTTATTTTTACTTTCCTTATATACATAATGTATGTTACTTTCCTTATATACATAATGTATAAGAAAAGTATTGTGACGGGGTCGAAAATTCGAATTCGAGTTTTCGACGGGAGAGCACGTTTCAAACATCCCTGATCACGAATCAAACATTTTTGAAGTGATGTCTGTGTGTGTGTGTGTGAAAGTATGTGTGTGTGTGTGTGTGTGTGTGTGTGTCAGTGAGTCTGTGGAGACGATAACTGACGAACGAATGGACCGATTCGAACGAAATTTGGTACAAAAATCACAATTCGTAAACACTGGAAACCTATTGTTTTTATACTCAATCGAATGTTCAGAACCGCCCTAAATTTTCGAGTGAAATTTTGATAAAATCGTCAAAAAATCAAAACCGCTAATAAAGTTACGCAAATAGACATTTTTTATGTAATTTTTCATTAGAAAACGATTGACATAAATTTTAGAACGCTAACATGAACCGTTCTTGAGATATTTCACATTTTTCAAAAAAAGTATCAAAAAGTCATATAAAATAAAAAAAAAATATTTCCTATTGAGAAACATGTTCACTTTTCAGATGTAATACTATGCGATAAATTGGGTGACATCATTCTCGTGGAACTAGCTCGTTCCATTCATGAAAAAAGATACTTTGAGCAATACATTTGTATTTGAACTTCAGTAGTCATTTATCTGCTGTAAGAATAACTTATTTCTTCGTGCATAACGCTTGGCGAGATTTTGGCGACGAATTGGGCGGAATGTCGCCAACTTGGCGACATTTTTAAATGTTGCCAAATTAACAAAAATCTCGCCAAATGGATAAAAATGACGCTAAATCAATGGAAATGACGACTCATTGAAGAAATTTCAATATCTTGGAAAGAATATAAGTATCTACTATAAGAATAACATTATTTTTAACTGTAAAAGTAGTACATTCATTGCATTATATAAGGAAAGTCATGTGTTGCCCACATCAGATTTTTTATTATTATAATTCGCCCGCTGCCAGTACGTTCAATCGATTTCCTATAAGTACACGTCACTAACTTCCTACGTGCTGTAAAATGGGTATATGGAGAAGAGAAATTAAGAATGAAGAAAAATCGAATGAAAAAAAAAACATTTTAGTGCTGAATATCGTAAAGCGTATTTTTAAGTACGGGTACAATTTCGAAGAGAAAATAGCCATTTTGGTTCATACTAGAAGGATTTGTGAGATAGGGCACTAAACTAATGAATTCATTTCTAAAATAAAAGTTTCCAAGTCTACTCGCATCCATTTGAGAATACACCATAAAAAAGTACTCCCAACTGGATATCCAAAGAGGATAGCAGTTTTATTTTTTCATGCGCATTACGTGCGCAGAAATATATAAAGCTGGGCAAAATAAAAGGCACTCGTACGTTGCTTCCGGTTCAGTTAGCAAAAGCTAGCTACTAACACATTGACACTTTGAATCATATCAACTTTGCACAATGTAACAGTCTATGCGTTTGAAAATCTAAATAGCAAGAGACTATAATTAAAAGCGCTTAATCTATCTATTTATAAGATTACAGAAATAATAGACTACACTGTTCTGTGCACCCATTTTTAATGAATTGCAGTTAAAATAATGTGAAAATTCCTTAAAACAACCGAGTGTGGTGGATTTAAAGTGTAAATCTCTTACTTCATGCCTCTGACGACTCACTACGACAGCATTCGCAACTATCATTTAGCATGACGTAACAAACTTTCCGATGCCAAACATTAGCTCAGCCAAATGCTGTACAATTTCTATAAGCCAGAAGGACACATTTTTCACCAAAATTCTTTTGGGAGTCAATGAAAAGAATACATCTTTTATAAGGACTTTGAATGGACTCGTCTGTATGAAGTGTGCGAGCTGTGAAAGATTTCAAATCAAAACTTCATTTAACAAATAATTATGAAATTAGTTTTTAGAATTGGAATATTAAATTCAAATTAAATACAAGAAAGCAATAAAATCAAAGTAATCCTATTTACATCACAAAACTTTCCATTGGCATTTTATTATTGTATATAAATGGAGGTAAACGGCAACTTTATAACTCCGTGGCATATATTTAATGTCATCACGTTCTTCTAACAACCATGTAAGAAAAAGACAGTGAAGCTTAATATTGGACTCTTTTTCTGCTTTTGAACAACAATGATTTTTCATATACGCAGCACCGTTAGGCCTATACTTTATTTTACACGCAATTTATAGGAAGCGTGGCGAGCATTTCGATCTGTTACAGTTCGCTTTATTGATTAAAATTATGAATCTTCAAATCCGTATGTAAAATTTCATCTTCCTACCTATTTTAGTTTTCCAGTAAAAGAGGATAACAACATTCAGGCTAAAAACAGGCAAATTGATTGGCTCGTTATAATTATTTAACTTTATAAATGTTATATATTATACTATATTATATGTTATAAAAGTTATTGCTGCATTTATTAATTTTTGATAAATATAATTTAATTCAAATAAAAAATTTAGAACGTATCGGATTCGAAGACCCCCAAAATTTCTTCGCGTGTCGTACACGGTCCACGAACGACCCATTGAACAGCATAAATTAGTTTAATGAAAATGGCATCTGATATGACTTCAAGTAGTAAGATCCATTTCATATTTTACAAGAGAAAAAGCGCAAAAAAATATGTCTTGAATGAGGATTAAAAAAAGATGCTTCATCTATGCATTTATATGAAAATGAAAATTTTGTTACCGATTGCTTTTGATTGAAGCATATGGCTTGCAGTTTATGCAAATGCAAAACTTTCATGTGTTTCACTTTTTCTATGCGAAAATCTACTGAAAACTATTTTTAAAAATGCTTGAAATGTTACATCCTACTCATTCTTAACTACTGAAGATACAACAGAAGTGTACTTACCGCAGCCGTTGCAGAGCACCTTCCTCACTGCTCGCAAAGTTCGTTTCTCGTTCGGAATGGGCAGCGCGGATGCAGTCAGCGAGGGCCAAGAGTGTCTCCTAGTGGGCACCCCAAACACGAGGTACTGACTACCGAGTCTGAGATTGTCCTGGTTCACTTCTAGGACACAATTGCCGCTCTTGTAGTAAACGACTTCCGTATCCTCTGGCCTTTTACTCAAAGTTGTCCTGGTACTTCTTTTGAAGGTAGATATAAGGAGGGGTTGCTTCGGAACCGTCCAGTTGGGTGGCATTGGGCTGGTTGACTTGGTACCGTTGGATGTTTGGAAATAACTCGCCGCCCTGGTATACGTCGTTAAGTCTGATAAATATTTGGGACGAACAGCTGGCACTGACACATAATCTCTAGTATACCTGTTCCTAGCATAGGTGAATCTGGTAAAGTGAGTCGTTCTAGAGGTACGAGTGGTCCTCTTTTTGTCAGTAACCGTCAGTACACTATTGGTGCCACTGACGGTGTCATTTGCCATCTTGAGTAAATTGTCTACGGCAAACCAAGCCCTTACAGTCCCGTCTCTCTGTACCAGTACACTTCTGAGGGTGCCAAGGAAGACGGCGGGGGATAGATAGGCCCTCGCCTGTGCAGCTTCCGCCACTGCCCGGATCGAAAAGTTGTGGTTACGCCTTCGCAGTCTCGGCTGATTCTCGCCGCTGAGGCACAACACATCACTGTTGCTGTTGCTGCTCAAACAAGGTGCCACTAGCCACAGACAGAGGACGACCAACAGGAAGTATCGGAGGAATACAGAGATGAATCGCATGACCTACGAAAAAGGGATTCTGCTGGAGTGGGCGGGGGGCGCGGACACGATGGTGAATGAATCGTCAGTTATTCAGAAGCAAAACGATTGTATAAAAAACACTCCAAGTCAAAATGTATCACAATCCAAGTATCCTTGAAAGAAATTTTTTAGTGCGTTTCTTCTTTCAGAGAGGACAACGAAGATGTTGATTAAATCTTTGCAGTCCATCTTGATAGGAAAAGTGTTTGAAACTTGTAGAAGCCAGTGATGTTGAACAGATCACATTTTGAAACAATCGGATTTCTAATTTATAGGCAAAGAGATACTGACGAATCTTAAATTTGATGTCGAATTTATAGATTTAAAGCCGCTATGGCTCCATTTTATTTTTCAAATAAAACTAAAACTTGCTCAGTGTTAAACATTAAAAATATCATCCAATGCGTTTAAAGTGACAAAGTAAAACTCAAAATGATTTTTGTAGAAGCAGAAACTGAATGTACGGCATTAATACATTATTTCTCGAACTCAATAAAAATAATAATAATAAACCTTCGATGTGAATAAAAGGTAAGCTGATCCGTTGGAGTTACACCTTTAAACTTTTATAGTGCAATTCACAAAAGGAATTCTTACTTATCAGTCATATTTTCTTCCTATCACATCAATGCACACAATTTATACCAAAAGCCTTAAATAGGAATTTGCACAATTTTATTTTACTTGCAAATGTTGTAGCAGGGATATTTAGTTTACTTTCTATTCAACAATATGTTACAGATTCTTTGACTATTTTCTTCTCGAAAGCTATACTTTTAAGAAGGGTAAAGATTGCTTGAAAATGCCTCATCCATGTACATTTAAATGATTTAATGCACTCATTCATAAATTTTAAATAATGCAGGATCAACTTGAAAAGTTGCTTATTTGAAGAGTGGCGCAGTAAAAATCCAGACGTTTCTCTTTACATTAATTTGAAAACAAATTCGAACCTAATTTCAACAAAGTTCTTAAACTTTCACTTCCAAATCAAGATAGGATTTTCAGCCAAAGGTTGCACGGACAGACACTGCTACAAAGAGACACGAACGGGTTGATGGAATATTGTAGAATTCGAAAATGTCACTCGCAAACCAATGTTCTATTCGTCCTCTAATGATTTGAGATATACCCGACGGTGTCGCTTGAACACAATCACAAGACGAATGAAAATTGACAATATAATTCTATGTATAGGAAAGTATTACGAAGGATCTTCGTGGTAGTGCGGACAGGGTCCCAACAACCACAACCCGAATAGGAAGATCCTCCCGACTAGCATGACACCTGAGATGCGAAAGAGAGAAGGGGGAGCGAAACTTCACGGCCCGGCGTAGGACGGAGCTCTCCTCACTCTCGAGATGAGGACGGGAAGATACTCGCATCCACCGCGCACGCGCACGGGAGACGGCGGTGACGTCACACGAAAAAGTTTGGGAAGTTGCTGCGCTTCTGATGAGTTGCAGTGGAGCTGGGAAAGAATCCGAAGAGGCGGGGATAGGTTATTCATGACCGTCGAAGTTGCATCTCGCCACTGCTGATACTCGCTTCGCTTCTGTTCAATTTTACACAGATACTTTGTCGGATGATAAGAAAAAGATTACAGGACAGTAGACATGGACGAGGATGTATAGAATAAGTTAAATTGAATTGGAAATGAATGCGCGATTCGAAAATTTTTAATTGAAATATTTAAAAATAAGACAGCTCATATTTTGAAAATCCTCTGATACGAGTCCGCACATCCTCATGAGTGGCCGCAGACTCGGAAAAGTGTGCAAATATCAAGTTTCCTTACTGCCAGTAATGAATGGGAAAAAACAAATCCGACTCTGGTGTTTATTGCATTAAAAGCACTATTTAAATTAGGGGTTTTTTTCCACATAGCATTAATAGCACCGTTTTGTAACTTGTCAAATCCCATTGAGTTGCAATATAAGCATTTATCTATTGACTCGCGAATGTAAACCTAGAAAGTACATGGATAAAATTCGCACATGAAGCATGAGCGCATAGCAAGAAATGTTTATATAATGAAACAGAGGGTAAAACTTTAAAAAATAAATTTAAATGTTCTTGGTTGGTCAGAAAAAAAAATGTAAATTGCCATTTTTTTGCAAGATTAGGATACAAAGCGTTGTCCATCACCTTCAAAATCAATTATTCCAATACTATGAAAATGTTATAAATGGAGTAGTTAATCAATTTTGGATATTTTTACGCTTCAAATCGAAGTATAGTAATGCACACGTTTGTATATCGATATTTTTACGCTTCAATTCCAAGTACAGTAATGCACACGTTTGTGTATTAAGTGAAACATTTTTTTTCCATTTCGAATGACTCTTTTGCAATACCTGTTAAATACAGATATTGAATGCAATGAGCTGGCCTTTAATTATGAACATATTTTTACACAAAATTCAATTTTGTTTTGGTTAAAATTCACCAACAGCATAAATTCACACAAAAGGAATTAAAACGATTTTTAATGGGTGGGATTCTCTATAAACTTATCGCTGAGAAATAATATAACTGTCATTAGACCTTGCATTGCGATCTGTAACGAGTCCAAACACACATTCAAAGAAATGTATATCTAACTTCACAGTTTATTCCACAATTCAATATATCCATAATTTTCAATGTGTATAAATATTCACTTACTCAGCTGAGCAACTTAATGACACAGTTTTTTTCGATGTAAATCAACTCGCATCTGAAACCGTATTCAATTCTTATTAAGTCATAGTGGCATCTTCAAGCACTTAACGCAAGCTTATTCAATTAGCTGCTTCTATTTATTCAAACTCACTCAATCATTTACCTTTAAAACTCTCGCTACTCTAGTAGTAGTGGAGAATGCAAACACGGTAAATCGTCTGACATTAATTACATCGTTGCCACACTTTTAACGATAAATAGAATCCTTAATGGAATTTTAAATTGCACACACACAATGCGGTTATAACATTTTGCCACAACCAAAAGCATTCGAAAATAAATTCCTGAAATCAGCAACGTACAAGTAGGATTTAATAAAACAAAATGCCGGATCGGGTACACCTCTTACACGAACTGAACGCAATGAGCGATATCTCCCACTCTCAAAAAAGATCTGAGCTATATAAATTCGCGCCAACTTAACGATAATCTGCCTTTTTAAGATTTTTCTCGATAAGGTGGCAATATCGAGAATTCTTTTCACCGCGGCACTCAAGAAACATTTTGTTTCTTTGCCATGAATGAGCATCTTATCAAAGATGGTTTGGAAAGAGGCCGGAATGGAAGTAAAGCTTTTGCGAATATCGAATGTAGAGCCTGTAAAACCACCTGAATTTTTAACGTTCGTTTATTTTAACTTCTTTCACTGCGGTGTTTCCAACACCCCACGTAAAAGGAGTCCCATTCAACTTGAAAATGTGAAAAATGACAATGTGACAATTAGGATTCATTGAATGATAATTAAGATTGACAACTGTATACAACTGAATCCCTTATACACTGGCGACAAACTCTCATTCACATGCAATTCATGTTAAAAAAATTGGGGAATTTCCCTTACATAGATGGTCCGGGGTGTTCAATTGTTAACCGAACACTTAGTTTGCAGTAAAAGTTTCATTAACAAAAGATATATTTAAGCAATCAGTGTTTCTTTGAAGTGAGCTCAAAAGGTAATTAATTCATAAGATTTTCCAAAGTGTTTGCCTTCCGTTCCGTTGAAGTGTTTGTATTTTGTACGGAATTTTTTGGAGGTCTTTTTCCAGGATAGAGTGACAAGATCCGATGCTTACCTCCAATTCACTGGTCAATTTTCGTGTTGATATTGCAGATCATCAGCAGGATCATCCTCCGTGCTTGTTCCACATTTTCCGGTGTCCTGGTTGATCTTAGTGCGCCCACATTTTCTTGATGAGGATCGAGAACAGAAGCAGTTTTCTCAAATTATCTAACCAGATCCGATACTGTTGATTTGTGAATGGCTTTGGAAGATTCTTGTAAACTGTTGACCTCTGTGTTATAGTGGAAGGAATTTGGTTCGTTTGATACCAACTTTTCACAATAATAACGCATTGTTCGGCTGAGTACACCATTTTCAATGCTCACTCAAACACAAGTCAAGCTAACAGTGAATAAATTACCTACAAGTACGTAGTCAAAGAAAAACTGAAAGCACCGCCCTCGCGTGAGTATTTCAAAAGTTGTTCCCAAAGTAGGTGTTCGGTTAATTATTGAACACTCTGCATTGTGAACATGTTGTGATCAAGTCGAAAATTCGAATTTTAGTTTTAGATGAAAGAGCACGTTTTAAGCATCCATAAACTCGAATATTAAGGTTATTTACCTTAATATTTATTAAATGTTTTAGACGTGATGTATGTGTGTGTATGTCAATGGACATCTATCTGTCTCATGAAGCGTTTCTTAAATAACTGGGTACTATTACTAAAATCAGTAAATGCTGAATGCCTATTTATTTTAAACGCAATCATATACACTACCCGACACAGAAAGTGCAACACCATAAAAGAGAGAATAGAGTGTGATGTTAAAGGACACACAGACAGAGATGGCATATATAAATAAGTGATGTTAATTCCAGAAGGATAATGTAATACAGTAATAGCATAGACAGGGCGATCAGTAGGCAGTAGGACCACCTCTTGGGGTGATACAAGCAGCAGCCCTTCGAGGAACAGATGCAATGAGCTTGCGGATAGTTTTCTAAGGGATGGATGACAGGTCCACAGGCCATCCTCTGTTTGAGGCCGGGGCAGGGTAGTCAAACGACGGTCAATCATGTCCCATAGATGCTCGATGGGTGAGAGATCTGGAGACAGCGGAGGCCAAGGAAGCACCTGGATGCCTTGCAAGGCTTGCCGTGTGCGGCCATTCGATATCTTGCTGGAAAACAGCATTTTGAAACCGCTGAAGATAAGGCAGTGCAACCAGCCGCAGCACCTCATCCACATATCATCGTGCTGTCATTGTGCCTCTGATACGAACCAGAGGTGACCGGCTCTCGAAGCAAATGGCACCCCAAACCACGATGCCGCATTGTCGAGCAGTATGGCGTTTAACAGTCATAGCAGGATTGAATCTGTTTCCACGTCCGCCTCCAGACTCTCACGCGACGACTATCATTCGACAAATAGAACCGAGACTCGTTGCTGAACACAATCCTGTCTCATTCAGTCGTCCAACAGGCTCGGACTCGACACCATTGCAATGTCTCACGTCGATGCCATGTCGTCAATGGCAGTCTTCGTAAAGGACGATTTCAGTGCAAGCCGCTATCGGCCAATCGTCGAGAAACTGTTCTCCGGGATATTGGAACATCCAATGTACCCTGCAAATTCTGCAAAATGCCGGCAGTCGACGTTTGTGCGGCCACCACAGCATGCCTTCAAATGCGTCGATCAAAACGTGCTGACGTACGTCTGGATGGACTTATACCACTGCGACGATTCACATGCCCTTCTTCAATCCATCTTCTCCAAATCCTTTGCACAATGGACGCATCTACGCGTGTTTCAGCGGCGATAAGCCGATACGATCACCCAGCCGTACGTAGGCCTAAAATGAATCCCCTCGCACGATCGTCCAAATGCTGAAACGAACTTCGGCGGCGTCGGCCAGGCATCTTTTCAACAGCATGTGTCTTCCGAAACGAAAAACAGCTCAGATAACGGATTTCTGTAGGCAACAGACAGTCGCAACTGTTGGCTCATCTGCCGTTTCCATCCCTTTTATCCCGCGCTGTAATCACGTGACCTACTTGCATTTCAGATCATTTGTATGCATTGCATTTGTCTCGTAATTTGCATAATTATACGACCAAAGCTTCATGGTGTTGCATTTTCTATGTCGGGTAGTGTACTTCTTGTAGAAAGTCAAATCATTTTAATTTGAATGAAACTTTAGTGGGTGGGTGGGGGGGAGGCAAGTCTTCTGTTTGCCGTATATCTAAATGGTGTGTCACATCAATAGAAACTAGGTTAACAGAAAATGTCTCCGGAGGTATGCCTGAAAGAAACACTGTAGCACGCACGCTATTATCTAAAAAAGCACCCAATGTCGATGTACCATCTAACGCCTAAAATATCTCAACCAGAAATGAAGAGAATGTGTCAACCTACAGTTGATTCGATTTGAATCTAATTAGAAGAAATAGAACGGCCGCCCCAATCCGTACTCCAAAGTCTTAATGTTTTGGCGAAATGCTCATTTTCGATTGAAAATGGAATATTCTCGAATCGAGAAAGGCAACCCAAGAATGCATAACGTCACCTTTTTTACTGTCCTCTCAATCTGAAAGAGGATGTCATTATCTCATTCCGAACGGACTTATCAGCTTTGGTTTCATTTCAAAGTGTTTTCACAATCGCTGAAATGCTGTGAGTGGTGTCGCAGGAGGAAATACGTAGACCGGCATTCAATTATTCACTGCATTTACAAGAAGAAATGAACCAAAAGGAAAAGGATACAGAAAACTTGATGGAAGCACAAACTCAACAGTGCAGTCGATAGCTGTTAGTTGGATACCAACTAAAGAACCAACAAGTCGGAAGTCAAAAAATTCATCGCCGTCACTGGTTCTCTAGCACTGACGAAGGAGATTCAGAGTATCCTCGAAACAACTGTGATTATCACTTTCACTATACACATAGTATAATGTATAGGGAAAGTAGTGTGACGGGCTCAAAAATTCGAATTTGAGTTTTCGATAGATCGGTCAATCGATCCTCTTCGAAGTATGTGAGTTTCCGACAGCCTTTAAAGACGATATCTCCTGAAAGAATAGGGTTTCGAACAAAATGGAGTACTAAAACAACAATCCATGAATACTGAAAGCCTATTCATTTTCGATGCAATCGAGTCATTGGAAGACCCACCCATTTTTTAATGACATTTTGAAAAAATAATCCAAAATCAGAACCTTTAATAATGTTACGTAAATAGTCATTTCTTATGTCATGTTTCATTACAGAAAGATGAATACACTTTAGAACGCTATAGCACGAACCCTTCTCGAGATAGTGTACTTTTTGAAATAAATTTATCAAAAAAACAAAATCCCAAAATTAAAAAAAAAACATTAACTATTGTGAAACAGATTCACTTTTCATACGTCATTTTATTCGATACATTTGCTAATATCATTCTCTTAGATCTAGTTCGTTCCATTCACGAAAGAAGACACTTTGCGTAATAGTTTTGCATTTTGGCGCCAAACCATTTGCCAACAGTCATTTATATATACAGTCGAACCTCGATATGTCGAATTTGAAAGAAGTAGAAAAAAAAATTCGAGATATCGAAAATTTGAAAAATTTTAAGGAATTCATAAAAGAATATACATAAACTAATCCTATACTTTACACATTTAAAAAAAATCACTTATTTTATCTTGTAGACAGACAATTGGGTATTACCCAAGAAAATGCTGACAATAAATAAAGCGAAGCTTGAAATGATTGGATGCACATTTAATTTAATACTATGTACGTACATACATTATTAAAATTTAATCTTGCATTTCTTTACTTGCAAAATAGTCATCTATGACAGTTTGGTTACAGGTACTGAATCCTTCAATATCTATCACATTTTCCAAATGAGCTAGGCGGATCCAAATGAGCTTAATTTTGTGGCGATGGTTTACTTTAAAACTCTGAACCTTGGTCCAAAGACTGTAACTTAGTTGTGTTTGGTGGCATGAAATGAATTTTCACGAATTTTAATTTCGGCACGCTATTATGCACTGTACAGTTGTCCAAGAAGAGAACAATATCGCGCTTTTCAAGGGACATTTTTCTGTCTAGTTCCTTCAACCAATTAGTGAAAATTTCGACAGTCATCTAAGTCTTTTAGTTCGCAAAATAAGTCATTGAAAAAGATTTCATTCCTGGAAAACATCGGGGTTTAGCAGATTTACCTATCATAAGAGGTTTGAGCCTTTCTGAACCATCCATATAAGTGCAAAATAGCACAGTTAATCTTTCTTTGCTCCTTTCCCAGCCATGACATGCTTCACCTTTAATGGCCATACTTTTATCTTAAAAAATAGTCCTGTGTCATCTGCATTAAACACATTTTTTGGATTGTATTTTTCCAAATGAAAAGATGAAAATGGGAAGATCATCCAAATGGTAAAATGAAAAAAATTCGAGATATCGAGAGTTTGATTAGAAAAACTTCGAGTTAAAGAGTTTGTTTTACATTAGTTTTATGCCGGTCGTGAAGGGAGATGAAAATATTTCGAGATACCGAGGTTCGACATATCGAGGTTCACCTGTATGTATGTATATATATATATATATATATATATATATATATATATATATATATATATATATAATGACCTATACATCTGTCTGTAATGCTGAGCGACTCATTTAACGAAAGAAATATCGCCAACTTGGCGATAGGTCGCCCCAGAATGACGAAAATAGCGTTAAAATTTCAAAACATAAACTAACGCCCAATGGATGAATTAATTATTAAAATATTTCAATATATAGAATGTATTACTTATTCATATGGATCATTGTCAATTTAGAGTTGCGTGAAATATAATTGAATCGGATACTTTGAAATAATTTGACATAGTTATGGGATCCGGAACAAGTCTTTTCACTGTGAGAAAAGTCAGTCAATTTATTGCATTATATAGTGAAAGTCGAGTGCAGATTTCTTTTCATTTGCGCTCAAGTTATCCCTGCAAAAAGTGGACTGCTGCAGGGGGATCGAAAAGGGCTCCATTTTAAAATCCTACAGGCATAACCGAGAGGTATAATCCTACAGGTGCACCGAGACACTCAAATAGTAGACTTTTCTTTCACTAAGTGGCTCTCGTATAACCTCAAAATTCAAAAATATCGTCTGCTGTTTTCAATACGACAAAAACGACCATCATCTCTTTTATCCAGAATCTTTCTTTCGCCATTTTTATGAGACAATTTCAAAATAAATAGCCACGTTCGAAAACCCATAAATATTCAACCATTAAGAGGTTAGTAAAGCGTCTTCGAGAAACGGATTCGGTCGTGCTCCTTCCATTTTTAACTCTGGATAAAATGTCTGAAAGAGAGACTTCAACTCTTGAATGAAATCTGTCGAAACTCTTCCGAGACATTCTAAGAAGGAAAAAAGAAATAGGGAAAAATGATTTCACTCCGCAGTTGGAAAGGGTTTCATAATCAATGCTTTATGCATGATAGATTTTTCTGGTTCACATATTTACAATGCTACCTTTATCCAGTCGCTCAATGCACACGAAAATTAAAGTCAAACTGAAAATTCAGCGTCATTTCAAAGAATGATCTGTGTTTTTCAATTGAATGAAAGAGAAAATCAATCTGTAGAGAAAGCCATGCGAGTTTTCAATGAATCTACACAATTCAAGCACTACAGAACCTGAAAAAAACTATTTTTAGCGTAACGTCTGTGTCTGCAATGTATTTATCCACTCTAGCTAAAAAAAAAAAAAGAATGGATCCAATTTTACAGAATTGGGTAAATAATTCACTTGTGGGTTATCCTGGTGCTAATTATAATTGGGTATGATTTGGGAAAAAGAACCTGTTTTTTTTTTGTTTTTTTTTTTGTTTTTTTGCGAAATGGTCCCCAAAAACCTATGAATCCACTCTAGCTAAAAAACCAATGAACCCAATGTCACAAAATTGGGTAGATCAGTCATCTGTGGGTTAACTGGGTGCTGATTAGATTTTGGTATAATTCGAAAAAAACAATGGATTCTTTGTGTGAAATGACTATCAAAAGTCATGAAAATCGAAGTATGCTCAAATGTGTCCATTAAATGTTTGTTTTATTTGTTATTTTTGACAGCGAAAAGAATAAGATCCACCCCTAACTTTGGGACTAATCATTCTCGATATATATATTTGCATTTTTGCCACATTGCTTTAGAAAATACATCCAGTACATGAAAATGAAAAGTGAATCAAAAGTGCCCTTTCAGTGTCATTTCAAATAATGATATTTTGTGCATTTAAACTCAATTGAATGAACTAAAATAAAGAGAAAATTAATATGAATCTGTAGGGAATGTTATGTACTGTCCAGGTCAGATTTTTCGAAACTGAGTCAAAAATTAAAATTATTAAGGCTTTAACATAGTCTATATTTACATATTTTACTTGGGAAAAGAAACAATGCAGCATTTGGAAAGTTTAACTCGTTTAGATATATCTAATCGAGTGATATTCGTGTGATAGATAAAATTTAAGCAGAAAACTTTGACTTGGTAAAGACATTTGGAGAATTTTTGTAGCGGCGTTGAGAGTCATGAGCATGACCAGCATCCCACTAGCTACTCATAGATTTGCAAAATAAAATTTTTGAGGATAAAAAAAAAGCCAAGCAATAATAGAAAACTGACAAAGAACTTAACGTACTTCTTTCTTAAAACATCCCAGCACTTGAAATTGAAAATATATCATAACGCACTAAAATATTAGTCGTTTCTCGTTAACAGTTTTGAGCAATGAAATGTATGTTTGTAACCAGTCATCAGCGATATGAAAACAGTCTCATTTGTCCGATGGATATCACAGGAAAGTCTTGCTTATGTTTTTATTAGTAGTCGAACCTCGATATGTCGAATTTGAAGGGAGTAGAAAAAAAATTCGAGATATCGAATATTTGAAAAATTTTAAGGAATTCATAAAAGAATATATACACCCTAGCCCTATAGTTTACACATTTTTAAAAAAATCCCTTACTTTATCTTACAGATAGAGAATTGGGTATTACCCAAGAAAATGCTGACAACAAATAAAGCGCAGCTTGAAATGATTGGATACACATTTAATGTAATATACATTATTAAAATTTAATCTTGCATTTCTTTACCTGCAAAATAGTCATCTATGACAGTTTGGTTACAGGTACTGAATCCTTCAATATCTGTAACTCATTGGAACAGATTTCATTCTTGAAAAACATCGGGGTTTAGCAGATTTAGCTATCATAAGAGGTTTGAGCCTTTCTGAACCATCCATATTAGTACAAAATAGCACAGGTAATCTTTCTTAGTCAGTTAATCATGCCTTTAATGGCTATAGTTTTATCAGACATACACTTAAAAAATAGTCCTGTTTCATTTGCATTAAAAACATTTTTTGGATGTTTAGCCCCTATAGAGCACAGCCCCTATAAAGCATGGGAACGAGCGTCCATAAACAGCCCGCGTAGTAGGATACGCAGGAACGTAAGGGCAAAGGGCATTATTTTGACCACAGCGGGTCATGGTAAACGGGGAAGATGATGGCCCATAAAAATTGAAACTGAACCCATTAAGCATCGAAATTTAACTTTGTGCTGAAAATAAGTTATTTAGAATAGAGTAACACTATATGCTATGCTTAAAGATTTCATTTGCTAATGCGCACTTCAAGTGAATGTAGGCTACTACTCATTTTTACTGTAGTCACTAGGTAGAGTTCTGAAGACGTATGTATTTACTAGAAATTCTGCAGTGTATATGCAAGTGAGAAAGGAAAGGTACATAACGAATTTTGTTTAAAAATTCGTGTATATATTTTATTGAAAGTGAATATTTTATTTTTCGGCCCATTAAAAATATCCGCCAAAGAGGATACATTCATATGAAAATGAGAGGTTAAACGATTGTAAATTTCTTAGCCGTTCTTAATACAGAAATAATGCAAATGTAAATACTGCTGAGCAAAAGGGTATTCTGTTTCGGAAACGTGGCCCGTGTGACGTCACGTGGCAATGCTTTATTGACACATTCGGATAGAATCTACTCCACGCAAAAAATACACAAATTTTTGGAACCATTTTGACTTTCTCCATAATTTAAATATAAAAATCTGATGGGGCCAGCACATGACTTTCCTTATATAATGCAATGGATTTACTACTTTTACAGCAAAAAAAAAAAGTTATTCTTATAGTAGATACTTATATTCGTTCCAAGATATCGAATTTTCGTTAATGAGTCGTCATTTTCATCGATTTAGCGTCATTTTTATTCATTTGGTGAGATTTTCGTTCATTTGGCAACATTTCAAAAAGTCGCCAAGTTGGCGACATTCCGCCAAATTCTCGCCAAGCGTTATGGATGGAGAAATAAGTTATTCTTATAGCAGATAAATGACTATTGGCGTTCAAATACAAATGTATTACTCAAAGTATCTTTTCTTATGAATGGAACGCGCTAGATCCACGAGAATGATGTCGCCCAATGTATCGCATGATATTACATATGAAAAGTGAACATGTTTCTCAACAGTTATTATATTTTTTTTAATGTATGGGATTTTTTTTATAAATTTATTTGAAAAATGTGCAATATCTCGGGAACGGTTCGTGCTAGTGTTCTAAAGTTTATGTCAATCGCCTTCTAAGGAAAAATTACATAAGAAATGTCTATTTTCGTAACTTTATTAAAGGTTTTGATTTTTTGATAATTTTTTCAAAATTTCATTCGAAAATTTAGGGGGGTTCTGAACATTCGATTGCATTTAAAAACAATAGGCTTCTAGTATTTCCGGATTGTGATTTTTGTACCAAATTTCATTCGAATTGCTCCATTCGTTCGTGAGATATCGTCTCCACAGACTCACTGACACACACACACACAGACATCACTTCAAAAATGTTTGATTCGTGATCAGGGATGCTTGAAACGTGCTCTCACGTCGAAAACTCGAATTCGAATTTTCGATCCCGTCACAATACTTTCCTTATATATTATGTATATAAGGAAAGTAAAAATAAACCTGACTGGCCTCAAGTAGGAATAGAGCTTAATTACCGTCTGCATCATTAAAAATATTCTTTGCTTTAAAATGTCGCTAGAAAATGGATCGAAGGCTATATTTTTTAGCTTTACGAAGAGAAATACTCTTATTAAATTATAATACTTTTATTCGATTATTAAAAAAATATGTGAAAAGCATGGTTTTAATATTTCTACACGTAAATTAAGTGACATAATGGCAAAAAATGCATACCCAACAAAGGTTGGTTCAAAGAAAAGAAGGAAAGTTTTGCTAAAGGTTTTATGGTTATTGCTGGATTCTCTTATAACGGAAAACTTAAAATAAGGAAAGCATAAAAAAATGTCAAAATTAACTCGGATTACTATTAGAAATATGTTTCAACACCTGTTTTCACAAAAGACAGTCCATCACTTTACCCAAACAATCTTCATACCTCTAAATCTACTGCTATATTTTTTGAAAAGATAAGAAATGAAACCTGAATTGAGGCTATTCCATTTAAATGTATTCCACCCAAGTCCCCCCTCCTATGGATGACTGTGCAGAACAACCCTAGTACTCACCCTAGTACTCACTAGAACAATTTTGTTCATTCAAAGAAAGTCCCTCCTTTTATTACCAGCACATTATTAAAATATGAAAATTCTTAAAGCATTTGAAATTAAATTTTTTTCCTCATAGACTGTACAAATTTTTTTGTAATATAGAACTTTGAAACTAGAGATTTCTCTTCTATTCTAGACATTAAACAGGTGAGGATGCACTGCATAAATGTATGTAAAAGGTTTCCGCAGGCCTGCATTTTCCCGGCCGTCCAAATAGTTGCTCTTAGTCCTCTGGACGAGTCGGACGGTCTGGGTCTTCTACACCACATATCTCCCTCCTGAACATATTATTAAACCACCCCTTAACAAAACGAAATTCATTTACAACACACTAGATTCCCTAACAAAATGTACCTGTTCCACGAATAATGAACTCACAAAGCGACGAAGATTATCAAACAAATTAAACTTACATATCTCAACTGCTGTCAGAATGAATTTATAAAATAAAAACTAAAAAAAGTATTGTTATACTAGATACTTTTATTCAATTTTTATACAGTGTTGTGTAGGAGCACGTTTTAATTTTAAACGCGACCGAATATAAAAGGAACTTGCACAGCACTGATTCTAACTCAGTTTTTGTTTACAAATTGGATTTTATTTTATTAGATAATGAATGATCGACAATATTTTCTAAAAGTTGCCAGGTTGGCATTATTGTACCAAAAGGGTCTCCAACTTTGTCTCTAAGGTCACCAAATGTGTCGCCAGGTGAAATAGACAGGCAAACAGATGTGAAGAACTTAATGCCTGAACCACAGCGCCAGGCTCGAATCTCATCTACAATGGAGAGCCCCGAATAGGCATATATTCTCTCATAGTAGTGTTAAAAATTCATTTTAAATATTAAATCCAAGTACAAAAGCTCCCATGAGCACAGTAGAACATCAAAATAATCTAATTCGGTCTGTTTTGAGAGGGGCGCGCGTTGACCCTATCACCCTACTCGTTGATCCCTATCCTGCCCCTCACCCAGGGGCGGCAATAGGGGGCGCGGTCGTGACCCCAAATGTTTCCTCGTCGTCTATCGGCTTCTCCCTTTTTTTATCGGCTGTCCACTGGTCAGTTTTCTCACGCTATGGAGCTTCAAAAGAGCCAACCTTCACAGTGAAGCTTCTCTCTTCCGGCTGGAATGAATACTTTTCAACTTGAAAAGATTGGGATGATGTTATCCCTTTCATTTGAAAATTTCAAGTGTCCGATTAAATTTATGTGTAGTTAGTGCATGATCATCCATTCCTCCTTCTAGAAATGCATTTCAGCAGCTCAATACATTATATTCTTTCACAGAAACATCTTATAAAAGACATGCTATTTTAGAAGAGATTCGCTCATCAGCAAATTCTGGAGGCTCTTCAACTCTGAAATCACTAAGTGATGAGAGGTGGTTGGTCTTCCAGAGTTAAAGCCATAAAATCAGTACTTGATAATTTTGAAGTGATGATTTTAACATTGGAAGAATTATCTGAAAACGATTCTCTCAATGGTGGAAGAGCCGAAGCACTTTCAACATGCATGACATCGTTCGAATTCTTGTTCACTTTGTATTGCCCAGTATTTTTGATCAATGCAATACTCTCTCAAAGCATCTTCTGTCATCTAATCTTAATTTTCCTAATTTTCAGACTGTGTAAGCTTTGGCTAAAGCTACTATTGAAACTATTAGTTCTTTTCGCACTGATGCATATTCAATTAAGTGTGGAATTTTGTGACAGAACTTTACGAAAAAAATTCTTATTCTGGACCAAAACTGAAAATGCGTAAAAAAATTCCAAGCGAATTCGGAGACGGTGAAAAAAATCCCCATGATGATGTTAAATCATATCACAAAATCAATATGAAATTATAGATTCAGTATCTAATGAAATTGAGACAAGATTTAATGAGAACAATATATTTGTTTTATTTGCCCTTAGTTCAGTATTATCCGGATCAGATGCCGAAAAAGAAAATGTTTCAACCATATGCAAAGTATATAACTTCCAAAAAGAGGAATTGCTATGTGAATTACGACTGTTTTATTTAATGGTGAAAAATGAAAACATAGACCATACCAATTTTAAAAGTCGCCTGGATTATTTTAAAGAGCAAAATTTAAAAAATGTGTTTCCTGTCATAACAATATTAGTTAAATTGTTTTTGATTGTGCCAATCAGCTCAGCCAGTTGTGAAAGCTCTTTTTCGTATCTCAGGGGGCTGAAAACTTTTGAGGATTTTGATCCATGCACCAATCCTGTGCTCCAACAAAGGAAGTATCTGATGCTGCCACAGTGCTAAGGGCATTTTTTGCTGTTCAACATCGTAAATATAGAACATTTTATTTTGTAAAAAGCACAATGTTAAACAGAACAGACCAATATTAAAAATTATTTAAGAAGAGATAATTGTATGTAGTATATATTGGCTGAAATTTCTACTTTTTGATACCCAATAAACGTGTTTTTATGAGTACATATGGTTTTATAATCTTACTGTATAAATTTGTCCTTTTCCCCGTCCACATGCATTACAATATTTATTCGATAGTGTGACACATTCTCGCCATCCAGCAGGTAGTCGTATCACGAGTCTACAGTATAAGATTGATAAATAATGGGGTCTGCTTAGAGGTCCAAAAGGGAGATTATTTCACCGTACAGTTCACATGCAAAATGGCTAGTCTTATATGTAACAAGTTGGAGTGCCCAGTTTTATTCAGGGCTATTATAGAATTCAATTTTATTTTAATCACGCACAATAATACAATATAGACAAGCGAATTGAAATCCAATGATACCTAAAATATACATGTCAACGAAACTATGATCTCATTTAAACTATTAATTCAATTTGAATCCCCTTTGTACACCCACAGAGCAGTACCAGTAGAAAATTTTATTTAAAACTCTTTCTCATCCAATTAAATGATTTTTTTTTATATTTGTACTATCAAGGAGAAAGGACAAAGCAGTTCTACAATCTGTCATTAAATGAATAGTTATATAAAGAATGAGCAAAATCTGTGATTCAGATAACCAACAAACTGCCACATATGAGCTTGTCAGTCATTTCTCCACACAATGCGGGGGCAAAAGGGCTACTACTATCCTTTCTTATAGTAATGAATTTTTCATACAAAATGATTCATGCTGTGGAAAATAATCTTTTTTGAATTTACTTGATACATTATAAACAATGAAATACTTCATTCTATCAACCAGTGAGCATGTCCCTTCAAATCTTAAATCCAAAACAAATATTTTTTCCTATTTTATTGTCACTATTTTTGTTATACATAAGAGCATAAGTAGGGGGAAAAAAATTATGAAATCGAAGGACAAACTTTCTGTAAAAGGAGTAGCCAGCCAGAATCCAGATAATTCTCAATTTATCTCTGCTTTACTTAGGAAAGTGAAAGAAAAAAACTATTTTAAAGATAATTATATTAGGAAATTCATAGTATCAGATCTTTTTTGTAATAGAAGTTATGAGATGAATATTTTACAGGTTCATTTATTCAGAGCGATGCCCATTTTTATCCAGTGTATGGCAAACCTAGGAGTTTTGTAATGTAGCCTATATAGTTCGAGTCAGAAAATGAACTTTTTCAAATGCTATCACGAAGCATATTTTGCAAAGTATAAAATCAAGTCAATACATCATAGGAAATACCAAAGCATGTCAATAAATGTGGAATTTTTATCTTGGCATTTTTCAGAGATCATCTATGAACTCACATTTTTCTCCTTCTATAAAGTTGTGGTACTCCTGCATGTAACAACATTCTAACTTTACTGAGGTAAATTAAAGCACATAAAAATGTCCAACATACCTTTCTATTCATAAAACATGCATGTCCAGCTATTTAAAATAGAAAAGGTTATCATTCGATACAAAGAGAGGGTATGGCATGAGACTGGGATGCAAAGAAAAGTAGAGATGAGAGTACATGTTTTCACAGCCTAGATAAAATAAGAGCAGCTTAATTTATGTAACTAAATAATATGACCTTAAATGATGTTAATGTTAATTCACTGGGTTCTTAAGCAAAAAATATCAGGTGCAAGTGGCTCACACATTATTTTTACATACAGTGAAAAACTCCTTACTAACCACCTCTATTAAATGACTTTTTATTTTGTGTGAAACATCTTATGGTGTAAGATATAAAATAAATTATGAAAGAAATATGACATGGATAAAATGAAATTATGTAACGGAAGTGCTACCCTATTTGCACTGCTGAAATCAATACAGCAGGGGTCGAGATAGCCTAATGGTTAAGACACAAAGACAGCACACTGTAGACCTGGGTTTGATTCCCTATACCAGCCAAAACTATCTCCATATCTATGTGGAGTATGAGCACATTAAATCTGTACATCCAAAAGTCGATTCGAGAGTTGATAGCTTAGGAAGGATGGTACAATCCCTGGGGTTGCTACCCCATTAGATTCTGGTCTAAATTGGGTGGCACTGTACCGACCATCCACACAGTTACCTTATACCTTTGGGTAAGTCGGACAATCTGTGCAGGGTAAAAAAAGAGCATTCAATTTATAATTTTTCTTCCGATTAGATATAAATACCCTTTAAGTTGCATTATAAAAGTAATGACAAAGGTAAAAAAAATGACAAATTTAAAGTTTAGATCAGTGTCATGTGTGCATTGACCTCTGCACTATATGCTAGTATTCACTTATTGCTTGTGCCAACCACAAGATCACCTGGTGGGGCGACTGCTGCTAGAAAACTTTAATGTAAACAAGCAACACTTACATCAGTTATAGTATTGTCAAAATCCAAAAATTACTGTGTGCTGATTGGCTAATCACATTAGGTCAGCTTGTCACCAAGTTTTAACCCCATGTTATGTATTCCTGCAGATTGAGACATCAACATCCGGATTATGCTAATTTTCTACTTCAACCCATTAGAAATTAGCATACTCCGGAAAAACTTTAACTTCTACTCCAATCACACAGCACTATTTAAGCTGGTGGATGTGTCAGTAGAAGTTGGTCTGAATTATGTGGTCTATTGTTTGATCTAGTGATGTTCAAATATTACCTATTTTCTAGAATGTTCTTAATGATGTTGTGTATGTTTCAAAGCGTGATTGCCGGTAAATTGGCAAAGTATGTGGCCAGTTTGGTTAGGCCTAATTTTCTGTCTGCTATGTAATTTCAAGACTCTGTTGATATGACCTGTACAAATACAGTATCTAAGGAAATGATACTTGTTGTGTTTATGTTTTTATTATATTGCTTTCGTGAAAATAAATTTAATTATTTTTTCGCGTATCGACTCTTCACTGACATGTCTAGATAAATCCACTGCTAATTCTACAAGTCTTCATGGCAAAGTGTAATATTGAATTTTAACTTTCTCTTAAATTTTTAAAATATTTGTGCATGCCGACAACTGAAAGTATTACATCTAAATGCTTTGTCAATAACTTAGTCATTTGTGCAAAATAAACTGCATTCTATTAATCTATCAAAACTATATAATTAAAAAAAATTGCTTTCAAATATCCGAAAGTATTGAAATCTTTCAAGGTACATTGTACCATTGTCGAACACAATACACATCCAGTTTTTCCCATTCAAAATATGCAAAAAGAGCAATGTTTCATAATAATCTAAAACAAGTAATAAAGTTGCTCTATTTTTTTTTTTTTTTTTTTTTTTTTAATGAATTTCAAACTCCATAGACATGTTAATTTTGTTCTTATATAGTAACCACACATAATTCTAGTTGTTCCAGAGACAATGCAAAAAACTTTGTCCTATGTTACATTGTAGATTCTCAAAAAGTATACGATTTTAAGAATTCCTTATTTTTCTTGGCTAGTATGAGTTTGATTGTCTGCTTACACCCTATCCTCCTGGTGTGAAATAATTATGACCAGAGACACACCCCATTTCTATCAAGATATAGGAACAATGGAAATGGGTCCCAGTTACATTTCAAAATACATAATGAATCATTTTTAATGAATATAATCATGCTTATTCAAATTTACTATTAAAAATGCAACAAATTAGGTGTGGGCGCGGTAGCCCATTGGTTAGCGCGCTGGAGTTGCACTCGGTAGGCCCGGGTTCGATTCCAGCCACTGCCAAAAACTGCCGCAGTGTTCATGCGGAGTATGATCACGTTAAACATGTGGGTCCGAAAGTCCTTCCGAGAGGTTGGTGGTAGGGGAAGGAGGGTACGGTCCCTGTGGATGCCTCCCCACTGGGTTTCGGTCTAAATTGGGTGGCACTTCCCGACCGTCCAAACAGTTACCTTACACCTTTCTGGTAATAATATGTGTTCATGCGGAGTATGATCACGTTAAACATGTGGGTCCGAAAGTCCTTCCGAGAGGTTGGTGGTAGGGGAAGGAGGGTACGGTCCCTGTGGATGCCTCCCCACTGGGTTTCGGTCTAAATTGGGTGGCACTTCCCGACCGTCCAAACAGTTACCTTACACCTTCTGGTTCAGGCCAACGGCCGTACCGTGCTGAAAACACCGGTTCTCGTTAGATCACCGAAGTCAAGCAGCATCGGGCGCGGTTAGTACTTGGTGGGTGACCACCTCGGAACACCGCGTGCTGTTGGCCATCTTGGGTGCGGTATCCCCGTGGTTTGCGCGCTAGATTTGCACGCTACCACAAATGCCGCCGTGTTCATGCGGAGTACGATCACGTTAAACATGTGGGTCCGTAAGTCCTTCCGAGAGGTTGGTGGTAGGGGAAGGAGGGTACGGTCCCTGTGGATGCCTCCCCCACTGGGTTCCGGTCTAAATTGGGTGGCACTTCCCGGCCGTCCATACAGTTACCTTACACCTTTCTGGTAGGTCGGACGGTCTGGGTCTCAACAACAACAACAACACCTTCTGGTTCGCTAGCACTTTTGGGAGAGTGACTGGCAGTAACTGGGGTGTTGATAAATCCTTTCTTAAAGTTTGGTATCTTTCGGTTATCGAAAAGATAATTACTTTCGGCTCAGGAGTTTGGGGAAAAGCATTGACTGGGGCACAGGTCAAAAAACTTATCTCTCTTCAAAGGATTTTTCTTTTAAAAATCTCATCTGGTTTTCGGACTACTTCTAACATTTCTCTCTTTTCTTTAACTGGAATCCCCCCCATTCACTTTGTAATAAATTCTTTGTACAAAAAATATACCTTTTGGAAACTTCGCAATAACCTTTTTACAAATCCTGCCCTTCCCCCCCCTGAAAAATTTGATCATAACTGCCCTTCTTCCAGTATCCCTCCTTCTCAACGTACAGTGACCTTTTCCCCCATTAATCCACTTAACTTTTCCAAAATAAATATTTACACTGATGGTTCCTCTATTGAAAACAATACAGGATACGCCATTTGCATCTTTAACGAAAACACACTGGAAGAAACTTTCACCTTTAAACTTGAGCATGGGAACACAGTTTTCCAAGCAGAAATTGCTGCGATCCATTTCTCTATAAATTGGGCATCTAATAGAAACATTAAAATTAATATCTTTACAGACAGTCAATCGTCAATCTCGGCCTTTAACTCCATAAAAAACAAATCTTTTTACTTATCCAAAATTAAAACTAATGCTAATCTTAATAAACATTTAATTAATTTATGTTGGGTTAAAGCCCACTCCGACATCTCGGGTAACGAGGTCGCAGACAAAAATGTAAAACTAGCTACTACCTCTGGCTCTCCAACTTCTTTACCTTTCCCTTATTCACTTCTCAAAAAACATTACAAACTTGATATCCTTAGTAATTGGCAATCCTTTTTAAATGACTATGTCTCCCCCCGAACTCACGATCCCGCCAGAATTTTAAATTTCCTTCCAAAAGTTAACTTTAATACACATATTACTAATAAATATTTAATCTACTTTATTACGGGCCACGGCCCATTCCCCGATTATTTGTTCTCTTTCAAATGTAAATCTACTTCCTGCTGCTCCTGCGGCGCTTTCGGCGACGCCGATCACTACGTTTTTTCTTGCCCCCTTACCAAAGCTTTTCACCTTTATAAACCTTCACCCCATAATACGGCGACCTGGTTCTCGAGTGTCTGCTCTAACCCTTCTTCAATCAATAAAATAAAAAACTGTGTTCTCATAGCGAGAGAAATCTCTAATAAAATTTCATAATCAGCCTGGGGATCTCTGCTTTTAATTTTTTCGGTCGGTGACTCCTCTTGTTGTTTTTTTGTTTGTTTTTTATGTTGTTTTTTATGTTGTTTTTTTATATGTTGTTTTTCTCGGTGGTGTCGTCTGCTTTTGTTGTGTTGTCTTTAGTTGTTGCACCCCATTTTATAATATATAGTCAACTTCAAAATGTTTTCAACTACTATCATAATACTTATATTATCTCAGATCATTATGTCATTTGTAAATATACTATCAAGTCTTCAATAATGTAAATAAGTCAACAAAATGTATTCAAGTCTACAAGAGTATAAATGTAATCAAGTCTTCAGATATATTTTCATATTTGCAAAACTATGTTATTAGCTTATATCCTTGTAACCACTCCTGTAAAAATTTTTTAAAGATTCAATAAATTTGGTGTTGGTTGTTGTGGACACCCGGACATCGGCCGGACGCCTGCCAACTCCTCTCCCGGCCGTCCAAATAGATGCTCAAGTCCTCAGGACGAGTCGGACGGTCTGGGTCTTCAACACCTTTCTGGTAGGTCGGACGGTCTGGGTTTCAACAACAAATTAGGTGTGATCATTGTGCACAATGTCATATATATAACAGATTAAAAATTTAAAATCATATTAAATTAGCAGCATAGCCATTGTGTAAGAATTAGATGTATATTTTTACACTTTTGAAACAATTTTTAGGATGCTAAATAAGCAAAATGAACAAAACTAAAAGAATTTTGATAAAAGTAATATACAACACAAGTCAACCGATTTAGAAGGCATGAAAAAAGCTTCATCAGGACAAATGAAACCTTCACTTGTCAGAGCTAGAACAACAGATGTTTAAACAGCAAACATGACTGAAGCAGGAAAAGCTATTTGCCAATGAGGGGAAAAAAGAAGAAAAAAGAAATAGTGGTTGGTAGGACACTATGAATGATAAAATACCAGAGGAAAGTGAACATCCAACAAAGGATTCAAAACCCTTTGTTCAATAATAAAACTACAAACATAGTTACCTTTTTTAATTTAATAGGTCACTTAACTGGTTTCAGCAGCTACATGAGTCATCCATATAAGACAATTCTGTTCATAGTTTTGCCCACTGAACAAGTGCTTTGAATCTTTTGCTGAATGTTCACTTTCCTTTTTAGTTACTGTTCCTTCATTATGTACTACCTCTTATTCTTTCCTCCATGATTTTTTAACAAGTTCCTTCTTACTATTCACAGATCCCCTTTTTCTGCTTTAGTATAGTCTGGCTGAGTCCAGTCTAGATCTCATAAGTGAAGGTTGTACTTCTTGTGTGTCCTGACAAAGAAGGCAATTTCTTACTTCCGAAACGGGTCGACACTATTAATTTAGTGTTGTATATTGCTTTTAATAAAGTTTTTTTAGTTTTATTACACTAGTAGCAGTTTGAGATGTACATAAACAAAATTAAATTAAAGTATTTTCCAAGCAACGTAGGAAACCTTGGGTTCATCTGTCTATATTGAAAAGTCATGTGTCTGAGTCTCCTTGATCGTGAAAAAACCCCTTAACCCTTTCAGGGGCGCAATGTTATAATTTTTAAAATGGTATGAAAAAGTAAGTAGTATGAAATGCAATGGTCCTATAGACAACATAAATGACCTTTAAAAAAAATTATCCGTCCCCGTTACGAAAAAGGGGCCGGTTTCACAGTGAAACCGGCGCCCGTCTAGAGCATTAAGATTACATGTTTGTTCATTGACCTTTACATTACTGGAAAGTATCTGAAAGTAACCCAGCTTTCAGATTACACTAGTAAGTTATTGAACAAATAATGAAATAATTAATTTTTTTATAAACATACATTTTTAATTATAGATTTAAAAATTTTTAAAACAGAAAACTAAATGTATGAGGTAAAAATATAAAAGAAAAGTAAAATTTAAAAAATATATTTCCATACCATTTTTTAAACAAATAATATCATTTTTCGTGGAATTTTTGGAAACATGTGACGTCTTTTTGAAACATGTGACGTCTTTCTCCTGTACGCTTACTGCAGTGAAAGTCTTCCCTAACTGTGTGGCATATAGGTTGGTTTGGAAAACGATATTTTCCATAAAAGTCACAGAAAATAAGGACAGAAACAGTCCTATCTGGGATGGATCCTCCATATCAATTATTTCATCAGACAAACTCGAATCTGCAACGAATTCCAGGTTTTTCCGATTTACTGGACATTTTTTAGTCCAAGTTACGTTAGCAGGTCGTGATGGACCTGGTAAGGTAATATTTGCATCTTCTGGTTCATCTGGATCATCATTACCCTCATCCTCATCATCGAAAAACTGGACATTCCCTTCGTTTTCATGAGGCAGAACATAGTCCTCATCATCACTATTTTCATCTGTGACCACAGATTCAGCATCTGATGGAAGCTCCTCTAACAAAGCTAAAGCTTCAGAAATGCTTAGCCCAGGACGACGGGCATTTTTGAAAATAATTAAATTATATACTAAATAAAACCATGAAATATTTTACAAAGTTATATTAAAAATTAAGAAAACTATATGTAAAAATTAAATAAATTTAGATGTATACAAATATTTTACAATGTATAAAGAGCATGAGAAAAGCAACCGATCGAGAAACAGAATGAATTCACATGTGGAGTTCTTTGAATGTGATCTGAGCCTCTGTAAAAGATAAGAAAAAATTTCCCCCTCTCAAAGACCCCCCCCCAATAACCTCACCTTTGACTCCACTAAAACCATGATCAGGCGAAAATTGTTTATAGTAGAAATCCCAAACCACTTGAAAAACAGCTGGGAGACTGCCAGCTGTTACTCAAGAGTCAGCCTGACCGCAAATGCTATGTTCTACAGGGGCAGCGGTTTCACCGCGAAACCAGTAGATAAACATTCAAAATTACAAAGATTCTATTTCTTTTTTTTTGTAAACTAAGGGCATTTCAATAATCATTGATGCCTATTTATAAAATATAATGTGGAACATTTCGAAATTTGGGCTTTTTTTATTTTTAAAATAACTGAATCAGAATCATGTATGAAACAACCTATAATTGAAGTCCTGGCATCTAATGATGGAGGACTAGAATGGTATGATGCTGCCATCTATTATCAGTTATTGAAAGTAACTTTACTTTAGTAACTTTATTGAGAAAATTAAACCCCATTTTCTGAGTAAAAAAATTTTTTGAAAATGCGGTTTCACTGTGAAACCGCCGCCCCTGAAAGGGTTAAATTATAAATCCTACAACTTACTAAGAGTAAATGATATGCATTTATACCAGAACAATTTTTCACAGGCTTTTCTCACAAGCTCTTGGGATTGTTAATAAGGCATATCCATCTTTTATCTTTTGCTTCCTGAATTTGTGTTTTATATGTGAATGCTCACTACAGATAAAAGGTTCTGGACACCTCATGTACGCAATAGGGTCTGCTTTTAAAAATAATTTCTATAGACATTAAAAACACAATTTAAATCATATAACCAGATGCAAAAGTGTTATTTTAATAAGAAACTGATTTAATTACATAATATACCAAAGATCATAGAATTTATATTTTAGTTCATTTTTTAATATATACAGTAAAAAGAAACTTTTGTTTAATTACATGGAATGCAGTACAGTTTATATTTTAATTTATTTTCTATTTGATGGTCAGTCACTTGGTTACCTGATCATTCACTCATTTTTAGTGGACGAATTGTGAACCATTTTGTAGTCATATGACATTGCTCTGGTACACAACAGGAGAGGGGATTATATTATACCCTAAATGGATACAACATTCATGCCCATAAGTGGGATTCGAACCCACAACCAAGCAGTCGAAAGTTCATGAGGAAACAGTTACCTTATGGGTCATTCCATATCAAATCAACCCAAGAATGTGATATTTTCAACCTGACTGACACCATTTTTTTGTTTTCTTAAAACTTGACTATTTTGTTGTCTACTCATATATAAGACACAATGCAAAATTTCAGCCCCCAATTCTCAGTAGTTTTATATTTATAAAAATTTTAAGTTTGAAAAATTAGTAAAGTTTCTGTTTTGGTCGAACCATATATATAAGACACAATGCAAAATTTCAGCCCCCAATTCTCAGTAGTTTTATATTTATAAAAATTTTAAGTTTGAAAAATTAGTAAAGTTTCTGTTTTGGTCGAACCATCCAGTAAATAAATTATATTTTTAAAGTAAAATTGGCAGTCCATTTAAACACTACTGGACACAGACCCTATATACACACAAAAGAGATGTTAGTGAGTGTATTTAAAAAAACAAAAAAAACAGTATGATTAATGATATCTGCATTCTTTTTCAAATCTTAAAATATAACAAAATAAAATGTATAAAATCATATGCACATTAGGAAATGTTTATATCTTTTAGATAAGAATTATAATGTCTATTTTTTAAGAATTGTTTAATCGGTTTTGTGTGGATTTCCAGCATCTTTAATTTACATTTTTATTTACATTATCTTTCAAATCTTAAAATTGAGAAAAAAAAATTATAGAATTATAATTAATAATTAAGTAAAACGATGGTTATTTAAGAATTATTTAATCAATTATTCTTTTATGTGCTTTCCAGCAATTTTCAAATAGCTGCTCATAATGAGCTCATGGTTTTCCCAACTTGAAATTTTGGTATAATAGAGATAAATGGTGCATCAACAATATATATATATATATATATATATATATATATATATATATAGAGAGAGAGAGAGAGAGAGAGAATTGTTACTAATTTATATGATAAAAAAGACTTTTCTAAATTTAACATTAATAAAATCTTACCATTCAATTTCTGCAACTCGATTCAATTGTTTAGAAATATTATATTTAATCAGCTTTTTAGAATTTATAGATTATCTGATAAAAAATTTCATGCTATGCATATAAATAATCTAAAAATTACCAGCAATTTATATAAATATCCCTCTTATTTAGTAAATGGTATAGTTAAAAAGTTTAGATTAGCTGGATTTTCATGAATTCTATTCATAGTATCTTATATTAGCCAGACATCCCCATTCTCTTGTATTAATAATACTTTTATTTTTACTAACACTTAAACATAAGCCTTACTATTATTAGCACCACTTTTTTGTAGTTCTTATTGTATATTATTACTTTTTCTTACCTTTTCACATTACTGTTTTTTATTTCTTACGAATAGCAACAGTAGGTCACTTCTTTTTCCTTTGTGAATGGCAACACTGGTCTCTTTATTCAGGGTTCCAGAATTCGACTGATTCGGGCATATGCAGTATTTTTTCCAGGTATTCTTATTTCCTTTATTTTTCTTCTTTATGTATATTGTCCAAATAGAAATAGTTTATAGATATAATCTATCTATTTCTTCAGAAACATACATATTTTGTGTTTGCTTCGACAAAATACTTGGACCCGATGAAGAGTTTTAGCGTAGTGAACAATTCCATTTTTTAAGGCCTAGCCCTTGTCCACATGTATAGCAATAATGCTTGGATTCTTATATTTTTCTATTATCGTTTCCATTCCATTGAAATTTGTTGATTTTCTTTAACTTGATGACTCGAAACTTGTATTTTTTTCCATTTGATTGAAGATTTGATGTTTTATACTTTTATTTTGTAGGTTTTTCAGAAAGTTGGGTTTTTCCAGTTGCAGCTTCTCACTTTTCTATCATTGAACTTTCAACTATGATTATATATATATATTTAAATTAAAGATACACTTTTTGGCAGTTCAAGATCAAATCAAGTGGCCTCGAAATGAAAAATATTTACAGGATCATGTGACCTATACCAAGAAAAGTCATATCTTAAGCTATAAATTATGTCTTATTTCTGACCAATCCATTGATTAGGTCAAAATATACAGACATTTGAACAGGTCAAGAATCATAAAAAATGATCAGATTTTCCAAACTTCAAATTTTTACAAATTAAAAAAAAAATAATGAAAATTAGGGACTAAAATTTTGCATAGAGTCTTATATATATGAGTGACCAACAAAATAGCCAAGTTTTAAAAAAGAATTGGTGTCTGTCAGGTTGGGAGCTGTGTTGATTTGACATGGAATAACCCTACTCTTGGCTATCGGGCTAGCTTTTACATTTTAATAGATTGTCCAAAAATAAATGACTGACTTCTAACATTGAAAAAGATATATAAATCACAAACACATTAAATAAATATTTTAAACAATTTATTCTTTTCTAAACCATTTTAACAGTAATATAGAAAAACATACACAGTATATCACATAAATATTTATACCTTCTGTGCTTATGAGAAAACCTTGATTGTGACCTTATCCCCAAAACACAGAGTTAATATAACCTTTAATAGAAGTAAGTTGCTATTTTGTACCAACACTGATGATTTTTCACCAATGCATAAATGATGTACGAATTACTTATATGAAAGAAAGTTTGCCAACAAAACAGATAATTATATACAGTTAAATTAAAAAAGTCATTTGAGTAATAGGAGACTGGAATGCATCTGCTTTAACTACCTTTTCTCAAGACTTTTAAATTTGGCTTCTGAAATGGGAAAAAAGATAATGTTGTTATATATTTCATTTTTCCATTTCATACAGGTTATCATACATATTTAATAAAATACATAACAATACCTAACTACTAAAATGAATACATGAGCACTATACAAATATCAGAAATTAAGAAGAAATCAATCCTCTTCATGTTCAGTTTAACTCATGGGAAAGAGTGTTAAGGTTCCAGCTTTAGCAAACCTTGTGCATTTATTTTCGAGAAATCAATAAACTACTTGGAACATTTTTAATCTTTATGTAAAAGGTATGTACTATCTTTGGATAAATATTAAAATGCTTGTAATTAACTATTTTCAGCATTTATGCTCGGCAAAAAACTGCAAAAACTAAATGTTAATGTCATCCAATTCCAATTCAGCAGAACGTGTCTTACAAAAGCATTTGTCAAGATCTGTATTCCTTTCTTCCTTAAATTAATGGATCCTTTCATAATTGCAAAATGTTTTGTTTAGTGGAAGGTTTTACCATACAACTCCTAAAATAAAGTATATCACTCTCATTATCTTCGTTGAAAAGCATACCTTCATTATCGGATACTTCTTATAAGTTGTGGGCATGCATTACCCCAAAGTATCAGACAAAGGTCAGATGCTCCACAATGAAGTATTTTCTAATGACAGCTGCTGCATATAAACTAGATACTAGGAAAACCTGAGGCATGCAACATAATACTATCTGAGAAAAAATGTGGGAATGAACTTATACTTCGATACTCAGCATATTTGCCACTTTGGCATGGGTGAACTCGTTTCAAAATTAGCAAATGTTCGAGACAGGGACGCTTTGAGTCAGGGGGGGTGTCACACCCCCCCTGACTCAAAAAAGTCAGAAAATTTGGCAATCACTCGGAAAAGAAATCGGAATAAGTGTGAGTTTTGTTCACCATAAATTTCACTTCAAAAACTTATATTTTACTTTAATTTCTAAATGTTCACTACAAAATCACCGATTCTCTTGTGAAACAAAATCCTTGAAGTCCATGTTGAAGTAAAGCCATCTGATGAACGTCGGGCAAATGGTTTCTTTGCGGTGTCATAAATCTCATTTAAATACATTTGAGCCACCTGGAAGGGCGATGACAACGAGGGCAGGAAGTCCCCAATCTTTTTCGGCCTTTTACTTGAGGAAATTCGGAGAAGCAGGCCTTGCACCCGGAGGGTGCAGATCATTTGTAGTACCCATATGTGGGGACAAAACCATGCAAGAGCAATTAGGTTTGGTAAGAGTTCTTCGGAAAAAATCACTTTTCTTCGCTGTGCAATCGGCAAAACAGCAGGAGAAAAATACTAAAACACATTGTCCAGGGATTTGGAAAGCAAACCCAGTATGCATTCCCTTAAAGTGTCTTTAATTGGGCAAGTAATTTATGACGCTCAGAAAATGTGAATGTATTTCCTGTATAATTCTGAAAAGCATGGAATCTTCATTCAGCCCAGATTGCTTCAATTTTTCGCAGAGCTGGGTTGGGACCGCGTAAAGTAAGGTAGTATTTATAAATTATTTAAAGGCATGCATAAGAATTGTTTATATACGTTTCTCATAATGATTATTATTTATTTTTATTCCTTTTTTAAATTTTGTTATAATATTTTTGTGCTTTTAAAGGTATCATTTAACAATTCATACGTCATTTAAATAAATTTTCTGCGATAAAATAAAATCACAAATTGTGAATGAAACACTAAACTATACAAAAAGATCAGCAGTGGTTCCAATACGGATCAGAACGGGCTGAAAATTTAGATTTTTTCCCTATCTGGCACGACTGTACCAGTGCTTAAACCCTGCCCAAAGACCATTGAGTCTCGGCTTGATCCGGCCCGAAATAATTTATATTCATATATGTTAAAAACATGAATGTGTTGAAGATCCAGACCGTCCAACTCATCCTGAGGACTTGAGCAACTATTTGGACGGCCGGGAAAGAGTGAAATTTTTCTACGAAGAATTGAGGTAATTTTTTTTTAAACATTTATCTATATATAGGTGAAATAAAGACTATTATTTCATATATTCAATTAAAATTCATTTGAAAATTTTTTAAAATTAAATATGTTCGGCCTGGCGAAATAAATATATTCGGCCCCAGAAAAATTTTCAAAATATGTTCGGCCTTTTTTAAAAGCAAAGTTCGAGCCCGGCCCGAAACAGCGTTATAAAATTTCGGCACGGCCCGAGTCGAAATGATTTCGCCTGAATAACATTTTTCTATGTAGATATTATATCATTTTTAACAATTTTAAAATAATTTTAAATAATTAAATAGCAAAATTAGAGCCATTTTTTCAAAATGGTTCAAAATATTAAGACATCGAAATTAGAACCACTTTTTCAATTTTTTTAAATTATTAAAATATCGAAATTAGGACCACATTTACAAAATATTAAAATATCGAAATTGTTGCTACTATATTTCAAAAACTAAGAACCTATCCAAAATCCAATTGTACACTCCTATATGGTTTTCAAAGGGCTACAAATTACCTAATATTGTTCATAGCTGCCACTTTTCGTTTTCGAGAAATAAGCATTTATAAACTTAAAAAACAGGAAAATTTCAATCTTTTTAAACTTGATAAGACGATTCCTCGAAAATTGCATTAGATCTATAAAAACCCATTACTAAGCTAGAACTTGGATTTCCTACTAAACATTCTTATCGCTTATGGTTTATCTTTCATAATTTAGAAAATAGTTCGAGTGAAAGCAAGGAGACTAAAATTCTCTACGACAAAAACTTTTTAATTTTTCGAAAAAAAATGCCAATATTCTAAAATATTGAAATTATCTCTATATATATACATAAAAGGTACTATATTTCCAACAAAACAAGTGAAAGTTGGTGATATTTTTATCTGTTAGGTTCGGAGATATAAGCGCCCAAAGTGTTTATATTTTTCGTAATGCCCGGATGTCTGCTAGAGACTCCCCAACCATACATATTATTCATATTAAAATCTATAAAATCTATGCAATTTGTCCTTTCATACTGTGATTATTTTTCGGGAGAATATTATATATCAAATTGATGAGGGCAAAAAAATTTAATGCTTTTTATTTTTGCTTGTTTTTTTTTTTATGATGATGTATTTCCTTTTTTAAATTGAAAGAAAAATAATTTGCCTAAACTTATGTGTGAAAACAGGTTTAATATATTAATACATATTTGCAACTAATTATTTAAACCAATTCATTAAATAAAAAAGTTAGGCTTCGTAACCCTGAAAGATGCTACGAATGTATAAAACGCCGAACTCGGGAGAAAAAAATTCTAGGGATGATATCAACAAATTATTTCTACAAATATAAGTATTGAATAACATTGTGTTTGACTTATGGCTGCATATGCGGCAAAAATTAAAATTGGAAAAATTTGAAAAATTGGAAGTTTGATTAATTAACTTAAAATGTTATTAATTTTATAACTTAAATAAAGTTACTCTTAAATTGCAGTAAATTTTTAAGTTATAAATACTAACAGAAACCACCAAAGAGAGGCGTTCCAAAACATAGGATAGTCCCATTGCAGATTCCGACATAGATGCTAAAGTTATCCCAGTTTGGGGAACGTCCCCTATAAGCGAGTTCTGTAACCATTAACGCTTGGTTTTGGTCATAGTCCACAGATAAATTGTGTAGTATGGCCTCAATTTTTGTGAAATTTAATGCTGACTGCGTGATAAGACTGAATTTATCTGTCTCTAAAAAGTTCACAAATTTGTAGAATATAGCAAGTTTTCGTGTTGCCATTCCGCATTAGGTATTACTTGCAGAGAACTAAAAATCTGATGTGGGCAGCACATGACTTTCCCTGCAGACTTATATTAACGTTCTCTTTATTTTAATTAAATTTATTTCACTTTTAATTCAATTTTCTTTCTCATTCGGTAACCGGACTTATTTTCAAAGGTGGCCTAGAGAAAGTACGAAAAACTAAAATCTCTCGAGAACGGCTAGTCCTAGAGTAATGGGGTTGATCTTATTCTTTTCGTCATTAAAAATTACGTATTAAACAAGGATTTAATGGATATATTTGAGTATATCTAGTTCTTTAGTTTAGATTTTGACGATTTTTGCAGGCCATTTTGCAAAAAAAGGCAGGTTATTTATTTCCGAATCGTACCAAAATCTAATCAGCACCAGAGTAACCCACAAGTGACTTATTTAGCGAATTTTGTAAAATTTGGTCCATTAGTTTTTCAGTTAAAGTGGATACAAGCTTTTGCGGGCCATTTCGCAAAAAATAAGGCAGGTTCTTTTATCCTGAATCGTACCCAAAACTAATCAGCACCAGATTTGCCCACAAGTGACTTACCTACCAAATTTTATGAAATTTGGTCAATTACTTTTTTAGTTAAAGTGGATACAAAATCTGCACAGACAGACACACACACAGACGTCACGCTAAAAATGGTTTTTTCGTATTCTAGAGGTCTTGAAACGTGTAGATCCGTCGAAAACTCGATTTGCGACATGATTCCAATACTTTCCCTATACATTACCATGTATTGCAGGGAAAGTAAAAAGTGCAAAAACGATCTACAGATTTTCAATGGGGACGCAATCCTTATAGAATATAATTGGTTGATATATTACCAGAAAAAATGAACAATATTTACATGTTTGTATTTAAACTATTTGTGATTAAGGAATTTCAAGTATTTACAAACATATTTAAATGCGGTCGTCATTCGTATGAAATTTTATATCTTCTGATTTGAAATAAAAATGTTTTATTAATTTCGTCGTATAAATCAAATGCATGGTAATATGTATGCAGAAAATTGAATAAATATTATAATAGTGTCGAAAATCAAAATTCAGTTTTATCCCAGCTCGCATAGTCTTGACATGTTGCGCGTATTAGGTTCTTTTTTGACTATCTGATCAGTAAAACAAATAAAGTACAATTTCCATTATAAAATCCTTCACGAAAGATAACTTTCTCTTAGCAGCAGGACTCTGTTATGCTATCTTTGCCTTATAAAATCTTTTTCATCTCCTTCCCCCCCCCCAAAATGTTCTTTATAACCTTTTTAAGTAATCTATTATAGTACAAATTGCGACGAAATTTGTTTATAAAAATATTTAATTCCGAAAGAAAGTATTATTTTACAAGTTTTATTTCTACCGTATTTAAATTTCAATGTATTTTTTTCAAAATTAATACATTTCCTTAATTTTTAAAGTTAAGGTGTTTCCCTTTCTTAAATTACTGTAATTAAACCTTTTTAGAACAATAATTATCATATTAGAAAATTTTCTCCCGTCAATATCACCACAGAAAAAGCACTTGTGCTTTGCATTTTTTTAAAAGTTTCTTTTATTAAATATACGATTTAAAATCTATTACATTCTACAAATTTTTACTAGAAAGTTAAGAAATTTAAAGTTAATTTCAAGAGTTTTCAAATACAATAAGTAAAAGAAAAACATAGAATTATGTCAGATAAGCTCTCAGGAAAAATGCCTTTCCAGAGAAATTTCTAAAAGAAAATAGATAACATTTTGTCTTATAATACTATAATGACTAGCACCAAAATATATTGTAGCAAAATTGAACTAGCAAACATAAACGGTTTTAGTGATAGAGCATTAAGTCAAGTTTTTCTTTAAAATGCATTCTTCTATACTGTAAAAGCAACTAATTTATTGGTTTTCCTATTGTTAGCCGAGACTATTGTTTGATAATTCCATTATAGTAAGACTAATCTAGACGAAAATAGAATTCAGCTTCTATTGCAAATAACAGTGATAGTCTACTGTGCGGCCGCACATGCTACACGGGCGTAATATGCCCCTTATAAACACCTAAACGATTCATTGCGATGTCGGTTTGCATATGTGGGCGCGTATTTAATCTGCATGTACAAACCGCATGCCTTAAATAAGCGCTTAAACATGCTTTTTCTCGTTGCGCTGCGAGACCTTTAGAATTGAACAAAAAGCAAGGAGGTAAAAATCGGGATTATGATTGTAGTTATCCCGTTTATATGATTTTTTCACAATGCTTTTAATGGCAAATAATTGTATTTTGAAAAATATAAATAATATCTTTAAAATTCAAGAAATAAGAAAATTTCTCAATTTAAATCACTTTATGTCTTTCGTCTGCTGCACTTTCGTGAAATAAATGCCGAAAAGTAAAATTAGATAATTAAATACTATCTCCGAATATTTTCGTGCTATAGAAGATATTTATCGAGCGAATTCTTATAAAAATAAAATAATTGCTCATTTAAAAAAATCAAAATGATATCTGTAAAATTCTGGAACTTGGAATTTTTTATTTTATCACCCATATTGTGTCGCGCTAATTGTCTATAAACATCTGCTATTCTTCAAACAATAATCTGTTGGCAGCTTTATGTTCTGAATATTTAAAGGAATGGATTTAGAAACAACGAAATTTCGATTTTAAATATTCATAACCTTTAAACTAATTGAAATTTAAAAGAAAAATAATCCCGGCGAGGTGCGTATTTGCATAAGCTAAGATTGCATAAGCTAAGATGCCAACTAACTCTATACAGATCTTCAAAACTGTTGAAAGCTTGAATTTTCTGCTAAGCGTTACACACACATAGAAACAGACATCTTTTTAAAAATACTAAATAATAATAATGCAACATTTACTCGACCGTTCGATATTAAATTGTGTATAAATTAGAATGTTACACTAAAATGGTGACAATGTCGAAATGTTTTTATAAACCTTTTATTAATCGAAAAAATATGTTAAATAGTTGAGCGTCCAATAAATAAAAATTTCCATTAGTTATAATTTTACTGCTGTACATTTTGTAGACACATTTTATATATTATATTTTTATTAATAAATGATCATTAATTTATTTATAATTACTATTACTTTAGTTTTAAATTAAAATATTTCTTTCTTGTTCAAATAAAAATCCCCCAAAATATCATTTAAAATTAAACAGCGTTATTTCAAAATAATAAACTAAAGTTGATAGTTGCGAAATATTGTATTCAGATATTTTGTGGTCATTATTTGGTATTTTAATAGTCATAACCTTTCTACTAGAGCTGCCACTATAAGTAGGAAACAAAAAAGTAATGAAATGATCTTGCATATTAAATATCGATGAAGAAGCCAGTAAAATAGATCAAAATAATGAATAACATAATTTTTTGCTTTTGAAAGTCAGCTGTCCATAAAATATGGTGATGCTATGCTTTATATTACTTCATTGATTTCTGATTCTGTTTGTGCCACTTAATATGCACTTGTTTCCAGTAATAAATTACTTATACTGAAAATTTTGGTGTTCAATTAAAAAAAAAATGTTTTTATATTTTGTGGACTTCCCATCTCTGCAATTGGTTTATTTAATCTTACGTTCTTTCGAATTATTTATATCTCCTTATTAGACTTTGATCGAAGTTGAAATTTTTTTATAAACCAGCAAAGTTCTGCGCACTTCGAGCGCTAAGCTCGGCTAAGTACACCACGGCCATACATCAGAAACAAGAACCGGCAGACATCAACTGTCAACGATCCTCCCACCCGCTCCTAATATCCACAGTCACAAACGAGTCATACACCTCCCTATTCAATATTACTATCTCTTATAGGATAATATCTCTCTATAAAAACATATATATTATACCAACTCGTAACATAACGCACGGGTTCCTTTCTCTAGAAGAATGTTCAGGCATGTGCAATCTACCGGGGAGAAACCGCAGTCCTATGCATCTCATTAAGGGCGATGCATTTGTTGCTTTGATGCGTTTTCTTAAAAAAAATGTAGTAATTAAAAAAAATGTTAGAATGCGAAGATAAATACAACTTTCTGTAGAATTCAAACTGCAGAATTAAGCTAAACTTCCTGTTTTAGATGCGGCGAAATAAGTATCAGATAACCTAAAAAAATGTAATTTCAATGTATTTAAGAATATGTGTATAGCCACATGTAGGTTAAGTTTTCTGGTGGACTATTTGGAATTTCTTTTTTTTTTTTACGTCCGTGTCTGGACAATTTTTTGAAAACAAATATCGAGGAAATGAAACAACGGCATCCCCTTATGAGCACTGCAAATCATGTCATATTAATTTCCTCTGAACAGTGTATATATGCATGCTATTATACACATCCCGTGTTTTACAAAGCTAATTCTTGGCCTAGAAACGCGTTTTTTCTTCTTTTTTGAGGGAATTGTTTGGAAATGTGCAAAGTGCATTCGGAAATTAGAAAAAAGTAATAAAGTTTTAATAATTTATAAAAACCTAACAAAAGACCCAATTTTATCAAAAGAAAGATGCATGTTCCGAAATTTACACAACCAATTATTGGTATAGAAACTCACGGGTTTTTAAGTACTAGGCAATCATCTGGGAATGTGCCAAGTGCATTCGAAGAAAAATCCCAAAATGTACAAAATTTAATACTTTTCCAAATATATTTAAAATTCTACTAATTTTTACCCTAGAAACTTGCCTTGTTTCAACTGGTAGCTAAAGATCTGGGCATTTGCACAACACATCCGATAATTAAACAAATGTACAATTATTTATAAAACAAAACCCTCAAAACCAAAAATTTGGTTTTGAGACATTTTCTTTTTTTAAATTGGGGTATGATTTGGACATATACATCAAACATTCGAAAATGAAAACAAATAATTGCTGTGTAGACTTTGAACTGCATAAAGGTCACTAGAACAGCAATGCACTCGCCCAAAAACAAAAGTTAACTCACTTGTTTGTAAAGTCGGAAATTTTCAATATTAGTCGGAAAAATTTCTTTCACACCCCCCCAGACAAGATTGCCCACTTATGTCCCTGGTTCGAGAGAACAATTTTGGTTAAAACTGCTGGAAGAATGTAAACAAACACCAGGATTCACCATTCCTCTGAACGATGTTCATAAACTCAATTTTACTTTTGAACCACTTACTTCGTTCTCAGGAGTGACGCATGGCATTCTTTCAGCAGAAGTCTTCATTCAAACTGAATATCCGACATGTACACAAACTCATTTGTATAATTTGGGTTGGACCCCGGACAATGTATTATTCCAGTAGATACCCATCCCAGTATATATAAGAGGTTCACTGTGGAAACATCTTATCTTCTTAGATCTTATCTTATCTGACCTGACGGTCTTCTGATATAATGTCTTGGTATTAGATGATTATAGTGATGAAGGCTAAAAAGTTCTTGCTCGGATGAGTTAGTCTGTGAGTGATGGATTTTGTCACTAGTAGAAATTTTTATACACCAGTGATTTTTAATGCTTTTAATTTTCAGCAAAGACAACCGATCCTAGTTCAACAACTCAACTATAATGTGTCACAAAAAGTTTTGTGTTCTGGGTATGTGACCTGCATGAGGTGAAACTAAATGACCTATCAAAGATAACTAAAGTTTACTGTTAGTGATGTTTCTTGAGTGAACCTCTTGTGCAATTTACTTATGTAAATCAACTTGTAAATATGTTCAGGCTGCATATGCTTATCACAGCAAGCAATTGTAATTTGGCAAGATTCTGCAATTTAAATAAAGCAGACTCAACACTTTAAATTGAAAATTGACTCTTGTATTTCTTCCTTTGCCGCTGCACAACCCTGCTTACAACTTATGAAATTTTATTTCACAACAAAAACAATATTTCAATTTGCCATGTTTGGCTTGCCCACAAAACTGACACTCATTTTGTATACACTACATTTCTTTTCAGGACAATGCTTCAATTCAATTATCAATAGAAGTATCTGGATGTTACATATGAGTCTAACACATGATCTTCAAGGTAAAGAATAGATAATAAACATAGGCCTTGCTTAGGTGCTGCATTTTTTTCACCACAAATTTGCCATTTTTTAATATTTGTAGCGACACATTTTATTGTTTATTTTAAAATTTTCTCTATATCTATTATTTTTTTTATATAAAAAACTGATAATTTCCTTGCAAAAATTTGAAACATATGAAATTTTTAAAAGTTATTTTAACACTATATTGTTTGTGCAATTAATAAAATATTTTAATAAAATAGCCTTGTAACAGATGTAAAAAAAAAAAAAAAAAAATAGGGTTTTTTTAGCCACAAAGTTTTGCCACTTTTAACAAAAATGCAGTTACTTGAATTTTAATTTTTTTTATCACAAATGGCAAATTTGACAATCAGCAATGCAAGGTCTATAAACAAAACTTTTGACAATATTAATTCTTTTCTAAATGAATTCAATTAAACAATCAATCTTCAGTTGTTTAACTTTTATTTAATTTTGGTTCATTCTACACATATCCTTTTAATGGTTTGGATGATGATTCTAAATGAGTCACGCCACATCATGTTTTTAAAAAGTCTTCCAAAATTAAAACTTTATAATCTCAAGAATTCAATGAATTTTATATCAGATGTTCTGTGTAATTATATTCTGTGTGTTATATTCAAAAATGCAATATATAGGGACCAAAAGAATATGTTTGCCATTCTACATTTTTTGTATCAAATTTAAAACTGGAAGTCAAAAATCTGATAAATCATTCAATAACCTAAATCTCTCACCCTTTTTTTCATCCTTATTTCAAACAGAATATAATTTCAATCAAGATTGTTTATGGGCCAAAATCTCTGAAACAAAGTATAAATCCAACGCATCCTCCAAACAGTCGTATGCTGCATTATCATTCTATTTGTGTTTATAAATGTTGCTCAAGTTTTCCTTAAAGTGTAATACGGATCATGAATAAATAGAAACAATAGTGAAAACTTCACAGGTGCATTAAATTTTATATTTAATCTTTACCCCTATGAAATTTATAAACAAAATTTATTGAAAATATTTTTTTAATTACCCAGTCTTTTGGAATAGGCATCCATCATATAAGCGACGGCTTCTAACTTGCTGGTACTTTCACTGATGGAGTCAATCATTTCCAAATAGGGCTTAAGAGCAGCATCTAAAAATGTAAAATAGCAACAAAGAAGATATCTTTACCAACATCAATTTGAAAAAAAATACAGATGATTCTTCTCATGTGGATATACATCATTAAAAAGAAATCTGATGTGGGCAACACATGACTTTCCTTATATAATGCAATGAATTTACTACTTTTACAGTTAAAAAAAATGTTATTCTTATAGTAGATACTTATATTCTTTCCAAGATATTGAATTTTCTTCAATTAGTCGTCATTTTCATTGATTTAGCATCATTTTTATCAATTTGGAGAGATTTTTGTTAATTTGGCAACAATTAAAAATGTCGCCAAGTTAGCGACATTCCGCCAAATTCGTCGAAAATCTCGCCAAGTGTTATGGACGAAGAAATAAGTTATTCTTACAGCAGATAAATGACTATTGGCGTTCAAATACAAAAGTATTATTCAAAGTATCTTTTTTCATTAGTGAAATGAGCTAGATCCACGAGAATGATGTCACCAAATTTATCGCATGGTATTACATATGAAAACTGAACATGTTTCTCAATAGGAATTTTTTTTTTTTTTAATATAACTTTTTGATAATTTTTTGAAAAATGTGAAATATCTCAAGAACGGTTCATGTTAGCGTTCTAAAATTTACGTCAATCGTTTTCTAATGAAAAATGTCTATTTACGTAACTTTATTAGCGGTTTTGATTTTTTGACGATTTTATCAAAATTTCACTCGAAAATTTAGGGGGGTTCTGAACATTCGATTGAGTATAAAAACAATAGGCTTCCAGTGTTTACGAATTGTGATTTTTGTACCAAATTTCGTTCGAATCGGTCCATTCGTTCATCAGTTATCGTCTCCACAGACTCACTGACACACACACAGACATCACTGCAAAAATGTTTGATTAGTGATCAGGGATGCTTGAAACGTGCTCTCCCGGCGAAAACTTGAATTTGAATTTTCGACCCCATCAAAATACTTTTCTTATACATTATGTATATAAGGAAAATAAAAATATATAGGCTAAATCGTTGTATTTCATCAATTAAAAAAAATAAAAAATCTTAACCTGCAGACTCAAATTCATTTTCTCTTTATTTCATTAATAATTCATTAAATTGAGTTTATTTGCACTAAATAACCTGCATAATTAATTGAAATTGCACTGAATTTACACTTTTAATTCAGCTTTTGATTTTATTTGTTAACTGAACTTATTCTCAAAACTGGCATAGCAAAAATGCAAAGATGCTAAAATATCTTGAGAACGACGGCTAGTCCTAGAGTAATAGGATTGATCTTATTCATTTCATTGTCGAAAATTACATCTAAAATAAGCATTTAATGGATGCATGTGAGCATTTGTAGTCTTTTATTTTAGACTAGCAGCATACCCGTTCTTCGTATGGAGTATATAATATAAAGAAACTTAAAATTCACAATCATGTGCAAATTCCTATAGTATACTAAATGGCATTTTTAATCAAAATATTCTGTTAAAATCTTTAATACAATGCTTCTAAAAAGAAGTTTAAGAATATCTGTTCTCGCTATACAAAATTATCTTCACGGGCAGATCTGAAGAATAAAACATCCTGGCCCCTTTTGGAAGCAAATTTACAAAAAAAAAAAAAAAAAAAAGGAATTGAATCAATATATGCAAAATGAAAGCATTAAAATTGTATGGGACCCGTACTACATATATACACGAATATTAGAAGATTTATAACCTGTATTAGTACATTACCTATATAAATTGAAAATATCAATAAACCTGTAATTGACTCCAATATATGCCAGAATGAAAGCACTAAAATTATATTGGAATATATATATATATATATATCTAGTCATATTTTGCTCGTTATGGTTGCACTAATGAAGTATATTTTAAGGTATTTGTTTCCTTTATTGTTTCAATCTATATGCTTGTCGTCCATATAACACAAGTTTAGAGATAAAATCTATCTTGTGTTTCAGAAACAAGCATTTTTGTGTTCATTTCGAAGGGATATATGGACTTGAAGAGAATTTTTTCGAAATGAACTTATCTTAAGCCTAAAGCTCTTCCATGTGCAAGCTTTTTTGCTTGATTTTTTAGTTTTCCTATTTTCATTCCTCATTTTTGAAATTTGTTGATTGTCTTTGTCTTTATGACCTGCATTACGCTTTATTATTTCCTCTTTATGTCTTAATTTCTTTTATTTCTTTGTATTTTGTAGAAAATTTTGGAATAGTGTTTTATGAGTTACTACATACATTCTAACATTGGATTTACTAATTTATATATATATATATATATATATCTGCCCTTTTTGCTATGCATTTGGTTGTTTCCCTCTTTCACTTGAAACTTATACGGTACTTTTCATGCATGTGCTGCTTTGCTCCAACACTTAAAGGAATTTGGATCTCTGTTGAACTCTCATTCTCACATTGTTTTAATATATATATATATATATATATATATATATACAAGAGATAAAGAGGGGGAACTGACCAAATGCAAGACATAAAATGGTAGAGGGGGATTGCGACACTTCTGTTCCATTTAAAAGCTTGCTTTTAAGCTCAGGCAAAGCTCACGGAACCAATGCAATGCAGTAGTCAATCTTCATGATCGACTATGTGCAAAGGCACACAAATATAAAGGCACACAAGGATATGTGCAAAGGCACACAAATACAAGAAGCAACCAGGAATGCAGAAGCAGGAAAAGAAAAAGCCATAAATATCAATGTCGATAAGGACAGTTTGCTCTATATATATCTGCCGTTCACGCATGTGTAATACTACGTTATTTGCACTTAGCCTCTTTCTATGTCACTGCCATATTCCTCAAGTAAGAATTTTCTCCTTTTTTAGTATTAAAGAAGGAATTATAATAACATTTCAAGAAGTTAATAGGATAATTCCATTTTAGTGCCTCATTCATAATCTTTCTATTATGCAGTCTGACTTAAAAGTATTTATGCGTTGATTTCATTTGAGGTGTCCAATGACAACGTTTCTGAAGATGTTTTTGGTCAGATTGGACCTCCAGTCAATAATATAATTGATCTTTATATTGAAGTTGTTTCGTTTGTCATGTAAAATGGTATATGTACTATATCTGTTGTGATGTTTGAACGTAACATCCAGAAAATCAACACCATCCTCTTCCTTGCTTATGTTCTCAATTAATTACAGTTCACTTGGGTAAAAAGTAAAATCAAACGGGGGTGTATTCTTATATTGTCCTAAAAGGATGTCGTCAACGTAATGAAAAAATGGTATCTCATTTAAAATATGAGTGCCTTTTTCAAATTTACACAAAATTAGATCAGTGAGCAGGGATGAGCATCCCCCTTCCATGGGAATTTCCTTCACCTGTTAAAAATAGTTGGTACCATCATATAAGATGTTTTCAAACAGCACCAAGCGAATTAAGTCTGCATACTTTCTGTATGTAATATATTCCTTTAATTCATATACTTCATGTAATTCCATCAGAATCTCATATAATTGTTCCAGATTAATATTATTAAATAAATCACGAAAATCGTAACTTTTAAAACATATATCCTTGTTGCAGAATTGAAGTCGATTGATGAATTCGTAACTATTATTGATCATTACAGTTCCTTGTTTTTTGAGCAAGGTCATGACATTCTTAAGTATAGTTAGAAGTTTTTTATTTGAAATTGTTAAATACGATCCGCATCCAACTGTCACCGACTGGAATTTTATGGGTTCCTTATGAAGTTTTGGTATGAGTACCAGATAAGGAAAGTGAACAGTTTTGAATTCAATTCCGATGCATCTATACAGAGCTTTAATCTTATTTGCCAAACTATTACTGTTTTGTTGTAATGGGGAGTACATTTGCCCATCGAGATAACAAGTTTTCAGGATATCAACATAGTATCTTCTGAAGGTAAAAGCGTAATTAGATACAACTTTATCAGTATAAGTTATAACATATTGATCTTCATATTTTTTAACTAATTTTTGAAGTGAAGTATAATATATTTTTTTACACAGTTTTTTGTAGTGGAAATTAAATATGTTTGCAAGGTTGTATTTCCATTCATTGAAGGCCTGTATTGGCACACTGTATTTCACGGCAAGTTTATAAGTAAAATCCGCCAAATCTTGTTCAAAATCAATTTTAATATTTTTAAAATCCTGTATTCGAAATTTTGTATCCAGTTGTAGGATAGATTTTAATTTGTGATTATTCAATAAATCAAGGTTTCCAGAGATAATATGTCCATGAAAAGTATCCATATAAGGGCTATTATGACATCCACGCTCTTCCATTTTATATGCATTGATATTTTTACTTATGTGATTATAATTGAATATTTTTCTGCCATTTGTTTGTACAAATCTATAAATAAGTTTTACTTCGATGCTAGATATTATTAGCTAGATATTATTTGTTTGTACAAATCTATAAATAAGTTTTACTTCGATGCTAGATATTATTATTGCTAGATTATAAGAGTTGTACCAGATTTCAAAAAAAAGTTTTGATTGGCAAGTTGTCATAATTTTTATTCTTGAAGGTTGTAACTAAATACTCTGTTGTAGTTTTCTTTTGGGCATATGATCCCAATACAATTTTTAATGCTTTGGCTTTTAATTTAAGCAAATCCATCATTAGAGCAAAATTTTTGTATGCTTCTTCATGATTATTAACATTTAATTGCCCTTCGATTTTGTATATTTTCAGATAGCTCCATATGCATTGGATATAAAGTATTTTTATGCCATAAATAAGATATTTGATCCAACCATGATTTATTATGTTTCCCATATTTTTAATGAATATTTCGATCTCTTCTTTTCTACTTATATTATCACAGATTAGAAAATATGCCAGTGTCTTAGTAGAAGATTATCCGTATTACAATATGAGTCTCAAAAATCTTTGCCAAAATAAAACAGATAACGTAATAAATTGAAAATATCAATAATCCCTGTGATCTTTATATCAGAGGGTCGTAATTGATTCCAATATATGGTAATATATATCAAAACATATGTCAATATACCTGTACTACTTATATTCTCGTAGATTAGAAGATATACCCATGTATTTGTAGATTACTCGTACAAGGAACAATGAGTTTAAACAATTTTTGACATAAAACAATGGCATAATAACTTGAAAATATCAATAATCCCTGAATCAATAATTCCCGAAAATATCAATAATAATAATGTTTAAACCTGAAAGCCGTAATTGATATTATCCAGTCAAAAATACAATGTCAATGAAATTTATTTTATATACATATCGTTATTATTCAAATCAGAAAAGATTTTATAAAAATCATATGCCGCATAACACATTGGATTTGAATCCATTGCTAAACGACATGATATCATCTGCTTCAAATAAATTGATGGAAATCATATCGTCTGAATAATACTATCTCCATGGAAGGTTTGGCAACATTTTCATCAATTTAGCGATAATTTAAAAAATCGCCAAATTTATCGCCAAGTGGGACTGTAGAACTGATAGTTCCATTTTAATAATAATAATGTTTAAACCTGAAAGCCGTAATTGATATTATCTAGTCAAAAATACAATGTCAATGAAATTTATTTTATATACATATCGTTATTATTCAAATCAGAAAAGATTTAATAAAAATCATATGCCGCATAACACATTGGATTTGAATCCATTGCTAAACGACATGATATCATCTGCTTCAAATAAATTGATGGAAATCATATCGTCTGAATAATACTATCTCCATGGAAGGTTTGGCGACATTTTCATCAATTTAGCGATAATTTAAAAAATCGCCAAATTTATCGCCAAGTGGGACTGTAGAACTGATAGTTCCATTTTGCAACAAATTGATGAAACATCGCCATCACAATACTATCACCTAACAAAATATGGATGGACTAACTGACAAATGCTACCGAAACATAATTTCAGTACTCTCTTCTAAAAAAACAAATTTAATTTCATTGATTTGCATCATTTTTATCAATTTGGCGACATTTTCATAAATTTGGCAAAATTTTAGAAAAGTTGTGAAGTTAGCGATATTCCGCAAAATCTCTGAATTTGCAGCTCTAAACTTCGTAGCTCTGAATTTGCAGATCTGAAGAATAAAATATCCTGTTACCATTTGTTTATAAAAAATGGAAACACTAAAATTGTATTAGAAGATATACCCGTTCTACTATTTTTCTGTTTCAACAATCGGATAAATGAATTTATTGGGCAAACACAATACATGAATTCATTGAGTAAACACAATATATGGGTTTATTAGCTAAACACAATGTATAAGCTTGGCCAAACTAACCAACACTCTTTGCCAAAATAAATGAAAGTGATGTACGCAGTCCGTAATTAATATAATTAAAAGAAAATCAAACCGTTCATCTCCAAAATATATTTTTATATCCATTTATTTATTATTCAAATCGAAAAAATAATAATTAAAATTAACAGACAGATTTAATTTAATTGCGTTTCTGAGCAACATGATATAAGATAGAATCTTCCTCATAAACTGCGAACTTAAATAACCATTTTGATTTCTTTATACATTTCATTGTTGAGAAAAAACTTGTGAAAAATAAACCATGGAGATAGATTTTCCATTTAAATCCATGTTTCAAACAATTCATGTTTTCAGAAAGTGACTAATTAGAACAAAAAATCTCCCACCAAACTCAGAGATAAACTTTTAATTCACTTTCAAACGATTTTCAAGCTTTTCATTTGGATAAACCACAGAGTTAGAGAGTAGAACTCTTAGGAAAAAGTTTCGTTTTTCATTAATATCTCGACAACAGCTGATCTTAGAAACTCGAAACTTGGGCTAAATTTATGGGGGACTATTTCAAGCCTACCCACAAAATTTCATTAAATTCGGTTCAGCCGTTTTACCGTAATGATGAGACAAACAAAAATTTCGTTTTTTACTAATATCTCAAGAATCACTGGCCGTAGAAACTCCAAACATGGACTAAATTTTAAGTGGGGCTATTTCCAAGTTACCCACAAAATTTCATCAAATTTGGTTTAGCCGTTCTCTCGTGATGATGAGACAGACAGACAGACAGATTTTCAATTTTCTTTATATAGATTTTGATGATTTTTGTAGCCATTTCACAAAATAAGCAGATTCTTATATCACGAATCATACCAAAAAATCTAATCAACACAAAGGTCACTCACAAGCGACCTATCAACTACATTTTGTGAAATTTGGTCAATCAGTTTTTTAGTTAGAGTGGATACAGGCAATTTTTGTGGGCCATTTTGCAAAAAAATGCAGGTTCAGCTATCCAGAATTGTACCAAAATCTAATCAGCACCATGGTCACCCACAAGTGACTTACTTATAAAATTTTTTAAGATTCGGTTAATTAGTTTATGAGTTAAAGTGGATACATACATTGTGCACAGACAAGACAGGCACACACAGACGTCATGCTAAAAATAGTTTTTCCATGTTCGAGAAGTCCTAAAACGTGTAGATCTGTAAAAAACGCCACGTGTGATTTTCGACATGATTCCAATATTTTCCCTATACATTACCATGTATTGCAGAGAAAGTAAAAAAAAAAAATGATATTTAGCAGTTCTGTGCTGTTTGGCAACCAAATCTGTGTTTCGTGAACCATCTAATAGCAAATGGTAGATTCTTGAACAAGCTGATAAAAATCAAATGATTTATGCTTTAATAATATTTTAGAATAAATATACTTTAAATTAATTTTATTATAAAAGTAAAGAAAATTCAAATTATCAAACATGGGGTCTCAAAACAAAGGGAATTCTGAAAATGATATTATAGAAAAAATACCTCTTCATACTTATCCAATAGAAAGTGTATTTTTCATGTAGATATCAATGTATTTATTAAGGAATTAATGTATAACAGAGATGAGAGTCAGTAAGAAAATGATCAAAACCATACCATACTTTACACAGACTACATTTACTGAATTGATTCAAAGTGCAAGTAACAGCAGTTTCAGTTCCAAACACAAAACCAACAGGATTTTGAAATATCCTGGGGGTAACTACATGCATAACAAGAATACTTCCACATCTTTATGTAGCGAGGCAAAGACAACTGGTTATATGTAACAGCCTGCAGCTTGAAAATATTTTTCCATTGAGATAACTCACATGGAAATAGTTCAATGAGTACAATATCAGAAAACTTTGGACCAAAATTTTAAATTATATAGTCCACCATGAAATTGGAGAACATTATCTATCAAAAAGATTATGACCCCCCCCCCCCCCCCTGATGGTACTCTGTCATCGAGGTTGGCTGCAAAATCTGAAACAGAAAAATAATTAAGATTTATAATTTTAATATTTGATAAATTTAATTTAAAATCTTTAGTTTGATCCACATACCCTAACAATTTAAGTAAAACATCCCAGTGTTTAATTCCTGGGTTTTCTTGAAATCGGGAAAGAATATTTACAGCATAGAAATGTCTGGTCTAGTTCTACTTGCAAAAAAAGAAAGCATTCCTAACAGATTTCTATAACATAAGTTTTTCATTTGTTCAGCTTTAAAGTGATTAGACGAACAGTCAGCTTTGCTAAGTATAACTCCTTTTGTTATCGGTAAACTAGAGATAGGGTATTTAAATCTCGACAATTTATCACATACTTTCTTAATATATCGATTTTGATGAATGAGATATTCCCTTTGATTTTCCTTGAACTCAATACCTAGTAACATTTTAATTTTTCCTAAAGACTTAATGTCAAATTGAGATTTTAATAGTGAAACAACATATTGCAGATCTTTTTGATGTTTAACAAATACAGTTATATCATCAACATATACAATGAGTAAAACATTGTCATTAAATACATAAGCACCATTTAAATTTAATAAAACTCATTTCTTTGAGCACATTCTCGAGCTCTAAATACCATTCTCAACCACTTTGATGTAGGCCATAAATCGCTTTTCTTAATAGACAAACATAATTTCTTTTGCCATCATCAACAAAGCCTGGAGGTTGATTCATATATATTTTATCATTTAATTTTGCATACAAATATGCACATTTAATGTCAAGTTGCAAATGTAACCCTCCTAACATACAAACAAATACAGTGAAAAATAGTCGAACAATAGTAAAATTTATGACCGGACTAAAAACTTTTTCATAAGTTTGCCCTTTTTCTTGATTAAACCCTCGGGCAACAAGTCTTACTTTAAATCTGCTAATTTTACCCTTTTCATCCATTTTGAGTGTATATACCCAACAGCAGCCAATTACTTTGTTGGAATAAGGTGTAGGCACAAAGTCCCAGACACCTCTTTCCTTCATGACACTTAATTCGCCTGCCATTGCTATATTCCACTCTCTGGATTGAGGTAAATTATCTTAACAGCTTCCCTGAAGTTTTGGGGAATCCTAACTTCCACATCATTTACATCTGGTTGGTTACCCGAAGTACCTCGATCTCCTTTAAAATTAAATAAATTTTCTTCAACTTTTAATTTATTTTTATCCCAAAAATTTTTAATATAATTTAAGGATCTAAGTCTATGGGGGGAGGGGGGGTCCCTTGATAATAGTAGTATACATCTACGCTAGATCCAGTTTCTCTTGGACCTACTTTCCTGACCCTAGGAGCACCCGAATAGCAAACCAGGTGGCGATCAACAGAAGACTTCATTTCCTCACTGCTTTTATCAGTGTCTTCATCTTCTTCTGCTGCCTCACCTGCCCCCCTACCCATATCCTCCTCATTAGTTGAGTCTATGTATTCCAATCTTTGAGGTTTAAATGTTACACTTTCAAATTTAACCTTATTTTTGTTTTTAACTTCTTTGGGTCCAAGACAGCCTTCATCTGCATTATTATTTTCTTTAAATTTAACATTATTGGTTTCTATTACTTTATTATCATCTAATAACCAAATTCTATATCCTCTTGTTTTAAGTGCATAACCTGCCATTATCCCTTCCTGAGCTCTCATGTCTAGCTTGCCCCTTAGCTATTTTGGTTTCCCAACAAAAACTTGGTTTCCAAAGACCTTTAAGTGAGCTACTGAGGATTTTCTACCATTATACAATTCAAGATGTGTTTTGTTGGATAACTTACCCTGTTGCATAATTGTTTTAAGTGCATAACCTACCATTATCCCTTCCTGAGCTCTCATGTTTAGCTTGCCCCTTAGCTACTTTCGTTTCCCAAGAAAAGCTTAGTTTCCAAAGTGAGCTACTGAGGATTTTCTACTATTATACAATTCACGATGTGTTTTGTTTTTGAATTTGTGGCAAATTCTATTTTTTACATAAGTAAAACAGAGAAGGGCTTCTGCCCAAAAATCATCAACTAAATTACTATAATTTAACATTGCTTTAACGCAATCTAGGGCAGTTAAGTTGAAACGTTCAGATATGCCATTTTGTTCAGGTGTGTAACTGTTTGTCCTTTCAGCTTTAATTCCTTGACCTTCTAACATTTTGTTAAATTCGTTATGGCAAAACTCCATTCCATTATCAGTACGGACACTAACAATTTCATGATTTAAGAACCTTTCTGCTCTATTCTGTATTTGTTTAAACTTGTCAAAGACTTCTGATTTTTATTTCATGGGAAAAACAATTACTTTCCTAGAGTAATCATCTGTTATACTTAAAAAATAATTAGCCCCACCATGTGATGATTTTGGCATTGGACCACATACATCCATATGGATCAGTTCCAAAGGTTTCCGTGACCTTATTCTACCTACTGGCTTAATTAAATGAATGCTTAGATTTTGCAAGTTTACAGCTTTTACAATCCAACTTTCTACATTTATCTTTGGTAAACCATTTACAGCAGACATCTTACAAGTATGGTAAAAATATTCAAAATTTATGTGACAAAATCTTTTATGCCAGAGTCTAGTATTTCCTCCTACCTCAGTAGTGGATTTAACTTGCCTTTTACTTTTAAAAGTATCAAACTTACAAGGTTTAGCATTATCTTTAAAAACTTTAGCACTACTAGAACTTACATTTTTACTATTAAAAACCTTACTGGCATTAACATTTTTAAACTTACTCTTACATACAGCCATACTTTTAAAAACTTTGTCATTTGCAACATTTTCTTTACCATTATGATTCACAGATTTACTTTTACAATCATTAATTTTAAAATTACTTGCATGGTTTACAGTTTTACTTTTAAAAACATTTGAACCTTTAATTTTAAAATTATTATCATCATTTACAGTTTTATGTTTAAAAGCATTACCCTTAGCACAGTGGTGGCTCGTGAGCGACATGTAGAGGGGGGCGCTCATCTATGTATTTATGCCTATATATATGTTAGTAATATAAATATATACATATATATATATATATATATATATATTATTTATATATATATCATATATATTATATATATATGTATATATATGTATATATAAAGCATATGTATATACATATACGTATTTTGGGCATAGCAACGGGAGTATTAAAAATATAAACGACGGATGTATTAAGTAAAATAACGTACCTCCCACCTGCTCGCTCGTTCATAAAAAGTCTGGACACATGGAACGTATCTTTCCTAGTGAAAAACATTACATAGTCCTAATTTAAGTAAAATTGTAGGGGCTAGTTAAACTAAAAGTTATGCCCAGGGAGTTGACTAAAAAATATGCATATTCTGACGATACGTACTGATGGTTCAGACACTATAGCCACCCGTAAAATCAAAATCGGTGAATTAGGAGGCGAGATAGAAAATTGGGGGGGGGGGGGGGGTAACCAAAGTAAGAGTTACGCTCGGAGATTTGCCATATTAAAGTTGCATATCCAGGTGACATGTACAAATGGTAGAGAAACTCACTACAGCGACAAGCCGAACCAAAATCGCTCAATTAGAAGCAGATATGTAAAATTCTGGGGACTAGTTAAACTAAAAGTTATACCCAGGGGTTGACACAAAAATATGTGTATCCAATTGAAATGTACAGATGTTGCTCAGACTATATAGTCACCAGCAGAATCAAAATCACTCAATTAGAAATTGAAATGTAAAATTATGGGGATTAGTTAAACTAAAAGTTAAGCCCAGGGGTTGACACAAAAAACGTATGTATATTATATCCATCAAATATGTATATCAAGTTAATATGTACATGTGGGTCAGAGACTATAGCCACCATCTGAATCAAAATCGTTTTATTAGGAGTCGAGATGGATAAGTGTGTGTGTGTGTGTGGTAGGGGGGGGTGCTATTTGAAGTAAAGGCTATGCTCAAAGATTTATCACTATAAAGATGCAGATCCAGGTGACATGTGCTAATGGTGCAGAGACTATAGCCATCAGTAAAATCAAAATCGCTCAATTAAGAGGTGAGGTGGGAAATTGGAGGAGGGGGGGGGGGCGTAACTGAAGTAAAAGTTAATCTCAGGGATTTCTCACAAAGATGCATATCCAGGTGACATGAACAAATGGTGCAGAGGCTATAGCCACTAGCAGAACCAAAATCTCTCGGTTAGGAAACGAGATGTAAAATTGAGGGAGCTAAGCTAAAAGTTACGTCCAGGGGCTTGGCACAAAATATATATTTAGGTGACACGTACAGATGGTGCAGAGACTATAACCATGATTAGAATCAAACTCGCTGAATTAGAAGGCGAGATAAGAAATTTGGGGGCTACTTCAATTTAAATATAAGCCTAGGGCCAATATTATAAGTCTAGAGCCAATTTGGGGGCTACCAATATAGTCGCCAGCGGTTGGGCCAAAATTTCCAGAAAAACGACGTCAGATAAAAGGATCATGTTAAAAATTTAATTTTTAAGTTTTTTAACAAATACTTAGAATTTCTTTAATTTTTAGGCATTTTTTAATGTTAAATAGCTGAAAAAGTAAGACAGCTGGGTAAGTCAACTCAAACTAAATGTCCGAAATAACACATATATGAAAGTGTCACTAAAAATAGCCTATATATCCCAGTGTGCCAAAAATTGGAAACTCGTGACGTTTAAAGAATTATTTTGAAGTCAAACATATTGAAATTCGTCACCAGCAGATCAACCAGAGCATAGAAATAAATCCCTTCTGGAAGAACAGAACAACAGACAAACTACATCAGAAATGACGAAATGCGAAACAACTTCAATAATTAAGACAGCTGGGTGGGACAAACGATCCCTCAAACTGAGTGTCCTAAACAAGACACTTTATTCACGATGGCCAGAAACCCCTAAAATATCATACACCCCCCCCTTCCCATCACCACACACGTACACTTAATTCTCTCATTTGTTCAAATGTTTATTTAAACTTCCAAATTTATAACAAATACGAGAATGAGAACAAACACATTCTTAAATGTAGAAAATTGAAGCCAAATTAGCGAAACTGAGCCAATTTGAGAAGTCCCTCTTCATGTTTTTCTACTCTTCTGTTTCTTTTTGGCGGGGGCGCGCTCATTCCCGCGACACAATCTACTAGTAAATCTGCAATGTCTGGGTTTTTTTTCACGCCAAATTTCTAATATTGCTCCTATACCGTTCTTTCACTCAGGAAATGTCGATAGTAGGGACGCGGCTTTAAAAATATCCCTATATTTTCCCCTATGTGTTGAAAATTCTGTGCAATACAGCTTTCGTGAGTCGACGTTCTCCGAAGAAAGGTGTAGTGCTGCCATCTTGTGGCATTTTCATAACTTATTTGTAATAATTCTCCAATTAATTGAACCAAAAATTCAGATTTTTTCAATAGAAATTGTAATAAATCTGTATAACTAAAAAAATAATTTGGGATGTTTACTCAATGGTGTCGCGCGTACTCGCGGCGCCCACAATGCACTGAGTTCCATTTTGTCTTATTTGATATTATGAGAGAAACAGACACTCTGAAGATATCTTGTCAGCTAAAACAACCGACATTTTTCATTTATTCCAAAGAGCTTGGCACTATGCAAATCGTACATTGTTGCCCAGAACAAGACATTTTGTATAAAGAAGGAAAGGGTGACCATGTGATATTAGAATAGCACCTTGTTTGTTTAATTAATTAACATTAAAAGTAGCATCAAAACTCTATACAAACTAGTGATTTATTGTATCACTCTACTCGTTACACTACTTATTTTTAAAAGTAGCGCATTACACGATAAACTATGAGAAAAAGTAGTGACTACTGTAGTTTAGCTACTTGTAGCGTGCTACTTCCAACCACTGACCCAAACCATCCAGTTTGTTCAGGAAATACAATAAACAAAGGTGATAATTACATGCTTCTTTTACTTATAGTAGGCACAATCGATTAAGAATGTGTTGTTTCATAAATTATACATAAATTATGAAACATACTGATGCCGTTAACTATGTGCAAAAATGAAAATTTTCAAACAATTTTTAAATAAGGAAGTAAATACATAAAATAGATTTTAAAATAAACATTCATGAGAAAGAGTCAATAATGATTTGTCAAACTTCACATTAACTGCTATTTATGCATAAACTCTTGGTAAGAAACAGAACTCACGTTTTTCTGTCATTTCTTTTAACTGCTTATTTAAATTTCCTCCTATCTTTCTGAGGCCAGCATATGTCATGTCACATTCATGATTCAAATCTGCCAGAAGTTTATAATCATCCTGTGCAACTACAGAGTAAACATGTTTATTAAAATACAGCTCAAACATCTTAGACTATATACAATTTAAGCATTACCAGAAATTCCATTAGATAAAACAAAGATTAAAAGATTCAGTAGCAAGTAACTTGGGACTGTACATTAAACTGAGCCTGAAAATATATTTCCATGGTATATGCGAATAGTATGTTTCATGGATAAGACTCTCCTTTAGTTAAAATGTATTTCTAATTGTGAAATTTAAATACTTCAATCACTTCCCTAGAAAAAAAATTACTGTGGTTGCATATATTTTTTTCTAAGCTTGATCAAGACTTTCCTTTCTGTCATCCACTAAATAGGTTTATTTTCAATTTTTACCACAATGAAATGTTTATACTTGAGAATTAAACTGACATTCACAATATTTATTACAAACCCATTCGTATTCGTCAATTCTGATATATGGTACTTACAGAATATACATATGTACACATAAAATAATTACCATCTTTGTGCAGTCTTTATCACCCTCTTATAACATATAACTCTATTTAAAACTACAATTATTGAAAGTACACAAACATTTTTACTTTTCCTACAATGTATGATATATGTAAAAGAAAAGTAATGTGGTGAAATCAAATATTCAACTCTCAAGTATTAATGTATTGGCATAATTTTAGTACCGCTGAATACGAATCAATTGTTTTTTGTCAATTATATCTGTTTCTGTTCTGTCCATGGAGACGATACCTCTCAAACACATTGAGATAACAGAATGAAATATGGCACAATTATTTCAATCAAAAAATGTCAGAGGTTTATTGATTTCTATGATGGTTAGACTTCAATAAAAGACCCTCAATATTTTAAACATCTACATAAGAGAGAATAAAAAAAAATTATAAAAAAATAAATTTGTTAAAACTCCGACAAAATAATTATTTTGTATGAACTTTTTTATTTAAAAGCGAATAGAACCATTTACAGAATGTTAAAATGCATAAATCAATATATTTGGTATTATCAAATGTATAATTATTGTAAACAAAAATAAATGCACACTATTTTTTTAGAAGTTATCACAGCCCATTCTAGGATTTAATTTTCAACCATTTTTTTCAATGATGCCTAATCTTTGGAAATAATTGTACAATTCAAATAAACAATTTGATTGACAGTTACCTAAATGAGTAGACATAAGAGGCTTATTAATTTTTGGAGAGATCAGGCCAAACCTTCCATTTTTTAATATAAATGACAACTATGTTAAAAAATACTAAACAAATAGTACTTTAATATTCAAAAGTCAATGATCTAATTCATAGGCGTAGAGTTTTATAAAATATTGGGGGGACATGAGGCTGTCCATTTTCCTTTAATGTGAGGCATACAAAGCCTTTCTTATATACACTTCTGAAAATCGGACATCTTCATTCAATGGACACTCCTCAATAAGCAGACATCTCTATTTATTAGACAAGGTTCCATACAGGACACCTCCATTTAATTTAGACATTCCTTTAAAGGGCATTTTAAATTGTCCCAAAAAATATAACGAGTTCTTTAACCAGAATAACCGATGACAAATAATGATTTATGTCAAACAAATGTAAAATCATGCATTCAAATAAATGTAAAAATAATGCAAAATGAAAAAAAAAAGCTGCTATAGCTTCCAGTTGCACTCAAATATTTTTTGCATAAGCAAATTTGCTCTAATTTGACTACCGCGGCGCACACAGTTCTACGAAGCTCGAAGTGCACGTGGCAACACAAGTATATTGGAGGCTCGAGAAGGAGAGAAAAAGGTCGTAGTTGTAGTCGTTGTCGTCGAAAGGATCGCAAAGATCGTATGGCAAGACATTGCATCGCATTCGGATAGAAAGGAAGACAGAACGTCCGACCGCACTCAAGTTGTAGTGGGAACCGCAATTGGACGCATGTATTATACCGCATTTTGTAAGTAGAAAAGTCTTCAACAGACGTTTGTAAGTAGCTTGATCATGAAATAAATACAGTCCACTTTAAGAATCATAGTCATTCATTTCAAGGCAATCATGCCATAATATGGCCCGTCGAGCCGGAACTGGACCTTTGGAAATTATTTGGAATCTGGAGTTAGACCTAGGACTTGGATTTGAAATTCATGTGGATGCTTTCGTTTGGATAGTAAGATAGCAGCAAGAATGGCGAACGAAGAATTAATAACGCTCAACCGTCGTCGAGGTGGAATAAAAGCTGCAATAAAAAGATTGCAGACCTTCATCGCAGATGCCGAAGAAAGTGAAGATTTGGAACCAGTTGGGTTGCAAGTGAAAGTAGAAAAAGTACAGAAGTTGTTTAGTCAAGTCGAAGAGCTTCGCTTAGAGAATTATAAATTCACGCCTGATGAAGATTTGGAGAGTGTTGTTGTTGTTGAAACCCAGACCGTCCGACCTACCAGAAAGGTGTAAGGTAACCGTTTGGACGGTCGGGAAGTGCCACCCAATTTAGACCGGAACCCAGCAGGGGAGGCATCCACAGGGACCGTACCCTCCTTCCCCTACCACCAACCTCTCGGAAGGACTTTCGGACCCACATGTTTAACGTGATCGTACTCCGCATGAACACGGCGGCAGTTTTGGCAGTGGCTGGAATCGAACCCGGGCCTACCGAGTGCAACTCCAGCGCGCTAACCAATGGGCTACAGCGCCCCCGATTTGGAGAGTGTAGAGGACCAACTAGCAGACATCGAAACAGACATTTCAAATATAGAGGTAAACCTCAAACGTTTCTATATCTCATTGTCTAGTTTAAAGGATATCAATAACAGTTCTAAAGATTTGAAGAGTTATGAAGTACATGTAAAGTTGCCTGAAATTCCTGTACCTAAATTTTTCGGTAATTACGAAGACTGGAATAACTTTAAATCCCAGTTTAATGCTTTAGTTACATCAAATGTTCAGCTTTCAGAATCTCAGAAATTGTATTATTTGCAGTCATGTTTAATAGGAATGGCTAAGCAAATGCAAACAGTGGAAGACACATTTTCTTCCTTGTTTAAAGCCCTTGAATATAGATTTGATAACAAAAGATTAATAGCAAATACTCATGTAAATGAATTGCTATCCATTGAACAATTGCATTTTGAATCCGCAAAAGATTTGCGATCATTAATTGATAAGTTATAGAAGCATTTAAGAGCACTAAAAACTATGCAATTAGAACTAGACAAGTTGAGTGAAATTATGTTAATTAATATTGTGCTTCAAAAATTAGATAAGGAATCACACAAGCAGTTTGAAATGACATTAGCCTCTACCGATTTAACGGATTGGAACACATTTCTTAAATTTCTAGAAAAGAGATGCCAAATCCTAGAAAATATTCAAAGCAAAGCCTCTCACTTCAAATCGAAAGTGCATTCTCCTCAAAAGGGTAAAACTAGAAGCTTAGTAACAAAAATCACAAACACTTCGACTTGTGTTACTTGTAAGAAACCGCACGCAATATTCAAATGTGAATCATTTCTCGCAGCCACTCCAGTGGAACGTTATGAGCTCATAAAGAAGCATTTCTTGTGTATAAATTGCCTTGGTAGTAATCATAAAGTTGCTTTATGTCAATCCAAGAATGCTTGTAACAAGTGCAAATCAAAGCACAATTCACTTTTGCATTGGCCTACTGGGACTATCAATGCGTGAGATATGCAAGGAATGGTGGTCAATGAAACCCCAGAATCGTTTACGACAGATCGTAATGTAAATCGTGAAGATAGTATAGAAGTTACAAATACACTTTCAGCATGCCTCGCATCGACAAAGAAAACTGTTTTACTTTCGACAGCAGTTTTATGGGTTCATAATCACTCAGGACAATTTGTAAAAGCAAAAGTAATTTTAGATAATGGATCGCAATCAAATTTCGTAACGAATGAATTTGTTAATTACGCAGGATTAAGAAAGGAAAAAATAAACATTCCAGTTTCAAGCTTAGGTGGGATCACCACAACTATAAAATCACAAGCATTTGCTACCATAACAAATGATAATAGCTCATTTTCGGCCTCATTGAATTTTTTAGTTGTTCCGAAAATAACGGATATTGTTCCGGCAAAAATGATAGACATACAAAATGTAAGAATTCTTCCGCAATCCATGTTAGCAGATCCAAATTTTGTAAAGCCATCAAAAATTGACACGCTGATTGGAGCAGAAACCTTCTTCGAAATTGTTAGAGGCGAACAAATTCGCACTTCGTTAAATTCTCTCATGTTTCAAAATACTGTTTTTGGGTATATTGCAAGTGGTTACATTGAAAGCCACAATCAAGCAGCTAGTTTTTGCGGGCTTACATCGCAAGTCAACAATATTGAAACCACTCTAGAGAAATTTTGGAAATTGGAAGACTTAAATTTAGATGAACGCATTTTAAGTAAGGAAGCTGAAGACTGTGAAGCGCATTACAAAGTGACACACAGATGCGACAGGGATGGTCGTTACATAGTTCAAATGGCCATGAAGCAGGACTTGCATAATTTGGGGGAATCAAAACTTATCACTGAAACAAGATTGAATCGGCTGCATCAAAGATTGTCTAAAAACGGCCCAATGCTGGAGCTTTATCGGGATTTCATGCAGGAATATGAAGCATTAGATCACATGAAAAAAGTAGACAAAACTACCCTTCCTAAAAACTATTATTATCTTCCGCATCACGGTGTTTACAGGCAAATGTTTCGACAAATTCTTATTGAACCCTCTCAAAGAGACTTTCTTAGAATTTTATGGGCTCACAACGCGAATGAAAACCCTACTACTTACAGGTTAAAGACGGTTACTTATGGAACAGTAAGTGCCCTATTTTGGGCAATTAGAACTTTAAGACAACTCGCTCAAGATGAATCCTTACACTTTTCGTTAGCATCGGAAATTGTTATATGGATTTTTATATGGATGATGTTCTTTCTGGAGCGCAAATTATTGAGACAGCGCAAAAGATACAACATGAATTAATAGCTTTACTTCAGAAAGGAGGTATGTCACTACACAAGTGGACTTATTCACCTAATCTTTTTAATAGTTCCTTAAATGCAAATCAAGAATGGAGTTTTCAAGTAGATAAGCCTTCAATCGTAAAAGCTTTAGGCATGAGTTGGCAACCCGAGAAAGATCAATTTCTATTCAAAGTAGATTTTAAGACTGAATCGATCGTTAACAAAAGAAATGTTTTGTCAGTGACTACTCGCTTATACGATCCACTAGGGCTCTTGGGTCCTGTTGTATGCAAAGCTAAAATATGTCTACAAAAACTTTGGCTACAAAAATTGAATTGGGAAGAACCTTTAGCGCAGCCTCTTGCATTGGAATGGCAAAAATTTGTTACGTCTTTAAAGGCTATTCCAGAACTACGAATTCCACGTTGGATTCTTTCTGACAATTGTAAAAAGCTCATGTTACACTGTTTCGCGGACGCTTCAGAAGCAGCTTATGGTGCCACAGTTTATGTTCAGTGTATCTCGTCAAACATTGCATCAGTCAAACTAGTGTCTAGCAAATCTCGAGTAGCCCCACTAAAGACAATCTCAATACCTAGACTCGAATTGTGTGCTTGTTTGTTAGCATCACAGCTAATGCAAAAGGTTCAGCAATCATTAAACATTACTTTAGATGTTGCAATTATATATACAGATTCCACAATTTTGTTAGCTTGGATTCGCACATCACTTCATCAATTGAAAAGTTTTGTGGCTAATCGAGTCACAAAAATACAAACTTTAACGAAAGATTGCATTTGGCGGCATGTGCTATCCAGTTTGAACCCAGCGGACATTATCTCTCGTGGAAGTTACCCTCAAGAACTTTCAACCCTGAAACTGTGGTGGTATGGCCCAATGTTTCTTCAGAAGCCAGAAACTACCGCCCTAGATGAAGAAACAATTAAATTCTCCACAGACTCTCAGTACTTGGAGGAATTCAAAAAACTTTCAGACATAACTTTGAGTTCCACAACAGACAATTTATTCTGGAATGATTTTCTTGATTTGAGTAATAGTTATATGAAATTAATTAGAATTTTATGTTATATTTTCAGGTTTATATACAATCTTAAGAACAAGATAAGACGTACAGGTCATCTGACTACTGAGGAGTTGAAAGAAGCTCGAAACCAGTTAGTAAAGACTGTTCAGGTATCAGAATTTTCTAGAGAAATAAAAAAGTTAAAATGTAAAGAATCATTGAAAAGCAGTCAAATAAGGAATTTAAATCCCTTTCTAGACTCCATAGGCATATTAAGAGTAGGTGGCCGTCTGGAAAAGGCAAAATTATGCATAGATAAAAAGTTCCCTATTTTACTTCCTCGTAACCATCGGTTAACTTATTTGATTATGCAATATTATCATTTGATAAATTTGCACGTCGGTGCCCAAACACTCCTATACTGTATTCAACAGAACTTTTGGCCATTAAATGGCAGAAATACGGCAAGAAAGGTTGTATATAACTGCATTGTTTGCTTTCGCAACAAAACAAGTGAATGCAAAACAGATAATGGGATCGCTACCAGCTGAAAGGGTAAATCCTGGAGCCCCTTTTGATTTAAGTGGGGTCGACTTTTGAGGTCCATTTTATATAAAATATAAAAATCAGAGAAAAGGGACTTTATCAAAAATTTACGTTGCCATCTTCATCTGTTTTGTGACAAAGGCTATCCATTTGGAAGTTGTATCAGATTTGACTTCATCGGCATTTATTGCAAGTTTGAAACGATTCTTTGCACGACGCGGCAAGAGTTCGGTAATTTTTAGTGACAATGGAACCAACTTTATTGGAGCGAACACCGAGTTAAAAAGACTACATTTGATTACTAGCTCTCCCAGTGAAGACATTGCTAATTATCTTTCCAATGAAGGAATAAGTTGGAAATTTATTCCTCCTAGTTCTCCAAATTTCAGTGGGTTATGGGAAGCAGGAGTAAAATCCTTCAAATACCATTTGAAATGTACGATAGGAATGTGTAAACTCGCGTATGAAGAATTTACCACAATAACTTCCCAAATCGAAGGAATTCTTAATTCAAGGCCATTAACTCCCTTGTCTACAGATGTTAATAATCATGAGGTTTTGACACCGGGACATTTTTTGATTGGCCGACCCATAAACGCAACTGTAGAACCTAATCTTTCGGAGATAGCTGACACTAATCTATCCTGCTGGCAAGCAACAACAAAATTCGTACATGTGATTTGGAAACACTGGCAGAGAGATTATTTAAATACCTTGCAGCAAAGAACGAAGTGGTTCTTTAAAAAGAACAATGTACAAGAGGACGCATTGGTCCTCATCAAGGAAGACAATTTACCACCTTGTAAGTGGTTACTTGGCCGAACTGAACAGGTCATTCCAGGATCTGATGGTAATATTAGAGTGGTGCTGATAAGAACTAAGAATGGACTTATCAAAAGATCAATTGCAAAAGTTTGTGTATTACCTATTGAAAGAATGTAAAATTAGTTATTTATTATTTGTAGATGTGCAAGCTGTTTACATTTAGATCTGAAAATTTAAATTTTCTTATTTCATTTCATATGTTTTGTGTAACATAGGTTGTTTTGAAATCATATTTCAATGCCGGGCGGTATGTTGCGGCCTACGCACCGTTTCCAGTCCTTGAGTTTTTGCATAAGCAAATTTGCTCTAATTTTACTACCGCGGTGCACGCAGTTCTACGAAGCTCGAAGTGCCCGTGGCAACACAAGTATATTGGAGGCTCAAGAAGGAGAGAAAAAGGTCGTAGTCGTTGTCGTTGAAAGGATCGCAAAGATCGTATAGCAAGGCATCGCATCGCATTCGGATAGAAAGGAAGACAGAACGTCCGACCGCACTCAAGTTATAGTGGGAACAGCAATTGGATGCATGTATTATGCCGCATTTTGTAAGTAGAAAAGTCTTCAACAGACGTTTGTAAGTAGCTCGATCATCAAATAAATACAGTCCATTTTAAGAATCATAGTCGTTCATTTCAAGGCAATCATGCCATAACAATGCTAAAAATAGTTCTTTCATATTCTAGAGATCCCAAAACGTGTAGATCCATCGAAAACCCGAATTGCGATTTTCGGTATGATTCCAATACTTTCCCTATACATTACCATGTATTGCAGGGAAAGTCAAAATCTGATTCGGGCAGCACATGACTTTCCCTGCATATTTATATTCATGTTCTCCTTATTTCTTCAATAATTCATTATATTGAGTTTAAGTGCACAAAATAACACCCATAATTATTTTAAATTATACTAAATTTGCACTTTCAATTAAATTTTCGTTGCCATTTTGTAACTGGACTTATTTTCAAAGGTGGCATTGCGAAACTGCAAAAAACTTAAATATCTCGAGGACTTCTAGTCCTAGTTTAATGGGATTGGTCTTATTTTTTTAAGCATTAAACATTGAATATAAAAAAAGCATTTAATTGATATATTTGAGCATGCGTAGTTTTTTACTTTAGATTTTGACGACATTTGCAGACCATTTTGCAAAAAAAGGCAGGTTCTTTTTTTTTCGAATAGTACCAAAATCTAATCAGCACCAAGGTATCCCACAAGTGACATATCTACCCAATTTTGTAAAATTTGATTTAATAGTTTTTCAGCTAGAGTGGATACAGGCAATTTTTGAGGGACATTTCACAAAAAAAGACGGGTTCTTTTATCTCACGAATCATACCAAAAACTAATCAGCACCAGGGTCACCCACAAAGAACTTACCTAAAAATATTTATGAAATTTCGTCCATTAGTTTTTGAATTAGAGTAGATAGATAGATTGCACAGACACACATAGATGTCATGCTAAAAGTACTTTTTTTGCATTCTAGATGTCTCAAAACGTGTAGATCCATCGAAAACTGGAATTGTGATTTTCGGTATGATTCAAATACTTTCCCTATATACTACCATGTATTGCAGGGAAAGTAAAAATCCGATGTGGACAGCACATGACTTTCCCTGCAGACTCATATTCACATTCACTTTATTTCTTCAATAATTCATTATATTGAGTTTAATTGCACAAAATAACACCATAATTATTTAAAATTACACTGAATTTGCACTTTTAATTCAATTTCATTTCTCATTTGGTAACTGAACTTATTTTCAAAAATGGAGTAGCGAAAATGCAACAAACTAAAATATCTCGAGAATGACTAGTCCTAGTGTAATTGGGCTGATCTTATTGTTTTCATCATTAAAAATTACGTATAAAACAAGCATTTAATTGATATATTTGAGCAAACATAGATTTTTATGGGTCATTTCATAAAAAAAGGCAGGTTACTTTTTCCAAATCGTACCAAAATCTAATCGGCACCAACGTAACCTACAAGTAACTTATCTACCAAATTTTGTAAAATTTGATCTATTAGTTTTTCAGTTAGAGTGGATACAGGCAATCTTTGAGGGACATTTCCCAAAAAAAGGCGGGTTCTTTTGTCACGAATCGTACCCAAAACTAATCAGCACCAGGGTCACCCACAAGTAAATTACATACCAAATTTTATGAAATTTGGTCCATTAGTTTTTGAGTTAGAGTGGATACATGGATTACACATACACACATACATCATGATAAAAATAGTTTTTTTGTATTCTAGAAGTCCCAAAACGTGTAGATCCGTAAAAACTTGAGTTGTGATTTTCGGCATGATTTCAATACTTTCCCTATACATTACCAGTATTGCAGGGAAAGTAGAAATCTAAGACTACATTAAAGTCTCATTGCAAGTAAGCTACATAAAAGCATTACATAAATAATAATACAGTTAAACCTGTCTAAGTTGGACACTCACGGTTCCCCCTAAAAGCGTCCAACTTAGACAGGTGTCCAACATAGACAGTGTGATAAAATTTCATTTTCATCCTTCAATAAAGCACATCAAAAGACTTCATTTTTAACATATAGAAAATACTAATAAGCCAATGGTTTTAATTAAATATTGTAATTACTGTTACAAAATACTTATGATACAGATTTTTTTCTTGTTCCAGAGCAGTTCAGTTCCCATGCATGTATCATATCAGATCTCTTATTGTTTATATTGGAAACAGTAGATTTTGATATGCCGAACTCCTCTGCCAACTTCTGCAGCTGTCACTTTTGTCTAGGCAATCAAGAATTATATTTTTCTTTTCAATAGTTAGCTCAACTACTTTACGTTTACTCATTATTAAAAACTAATGTGCATGTCACTAAAATCACAGTCACCTTTCTAGAATGCACTAAGAAACAAATGTGACTTTTGAGGGTAGATAAACCCCTTTTTATTCAGAAGATGCAGAAATCTAATTGGACAATGCAAAGATGGGGTAGGGAAGCTACAAATGTCCATTTTTCAAGTGTGTTGTTGTTGTGTATGTAAACAAAGTGATAACAAAAAGGTTCTGATACATAATTGAGGGTTGTGGAATGGTGGGGAGGAACGACCCCTTAGCAACAATAAGAAAGAAATGTGGGCAGATAAGAGCTTCCTGGAAGTGATAACAACAAAAATGGAATACTTCTAGGGATCAACAACAAAAGATAATCCCTTGGGATAGATAAGAAAGATCAAAAGTGGTAGGTTACTTCCTTTATGCAAACCCCAATTTTTAGGAACTTGTCCAACTTAGTAATGTAAACAGCGTCCAACTTCCAAGATAGACAGGTGTCCAAGTTAGACAGTATTATATACATGTTAAAACATAGGAATTCGTTCCGTTCCACCGAATTGTGTCCAAGATAGACAGGTGTCCAACTTTACAGGTTTTACTGTATATTTAAATAAACCACATGTAATTAAATATCTAAATAAAGTATATATATTTATAAATATTTAAACTTTTAATGACATTTAGCTTCAAATTAACTGTAACCTATACCTTTAAAGAAATCTGTGTATTTTAAATTAAAACATTTTGCTTTATATCAACCAATGCTTGAGTGTGTTAAATTTTGAAAGGCTGGCAAATCAATTGCAAATTTTAAAATACTAGGTCATTTTTATGCATAGAAAAATTAAATTTATATACCAATGCATATATGCACTTTTTACCATTATCATGCTGACTAGAATATAAAGTGGCACAGCATAAAATAAATTCACAATAATTATTAGTTGTTGGATAATATACAACAGAACTGGAGCAACAAAATAGTGTATAAATATTGCAATTGTAAGGACATATTTAATGTGAAACGTTTCATACTACAAATATGAGGTTGAATATTAGTGAAGTTTTTGAAACTGTTTACATCTTTTTAAAATATTTAATGCAATACTAAAATTCTATAAGAACTCAAAATAATACAACAATATAAATATAAATTAATAATTCAATAAACTATTTAATATTAAATAGAAAATGAATTTAAACGTTGAGGAGATTTTTGGATAAAAATGTTCATCAAGCTGGGTATATCCAATTCACTTTCTATTGATAAGAGTTCAAAACAGCAACATGATTTAACCTATGTTGAGTCATCATTCCATTTTTCCAAATCGTTCTAAAATTTAATCAACACTAGGAGAAAATGTCGTCAAATAGTATTTGAGCTAGATTGGATACATACATTACACAGACACACACACAGATGCTATATTAAAAATAGCTTTTTCATGTTCTTTTTCGTTTGAAATATGTAGATTCATCAAAAACCCTGGTTTCGATTTTCAACACGATTTCAATAGTATACATCTCGTACACATTATAATGCATTGTAAGGAAAGTAAAAATTATGTATTATTTTCTGCACTATTTTGATCAATTTTATAAGATTCTTAATCCACTATTTAATATCTGAGATTAATTTCATCAGATTTTTGTTTCCTTCTCATAGTGGCGCAGCTCAAGTGGTCACAGGACCATGACGAGGGGTTAAGTGGCTAGGTGGCCGCCTTCACATAGGTGCCAAAATTGAAGTTTTTATTATCTCTCAATATTAAAAAAAAACGCTGATGCCGCCGCCTTCACTGTTTGACAAACGAGTTTCTCTTCGCACCGCAGAAACTATAGAATACAAAAATATAAAATTGGATATACTTGTAGGAAAATGTCTGGAGATTAAGCTGAAATAAACAGTTTCATAAGTTAAATTATTTGAACTGTGAGTTTGTGTCCTGGACAGACTAACAATAATAAGACCACGAATTTTTGTAAGCATGTACCTACACAGTTGAATTTTCATAGAATGAAGCCCTTTTTTTAATTTCGATGTAGTTTACGAGTTATTCTACTTTTTATGCATTTCTGAAGTGAAAAATATTCTTCTGTATCAGTGCATCCATAGAGTTTCTCTGTCTCGTACCACAAAACTATAACATAAAAACATGAAATTTGGTACATTTGTAGAGAAATAATATGAAAATAAACCATTTTTAGATGTAAATTGTAGTTTGGCTTGAACTTGAAATAGCTCACAAAGCGAGATCTATGAGTACTAATGAGTAGGGGGCAAAGCCTCTCAACTCGCGAAGTGATTTACTGGGATTGGAGGAGCTTAGCGAGCAGGAGCGGAGCCCCTAGCAGTTAAAAAAACTCAAAATTATTTTAAAACAAAGCACTGTATTTTTCTCAAAAAATAGTTTTAGAACCTGAGCGTTAAAAGAAATACACAGCTTTAGTAATCAGAAAATGTAAACACAATTTTAATAATGTATCATCTCACAACTGGAAATTGACTCGAATAAAGCAATGAAATAATTTTAAAAGCCTTCAGGAAATTAGAATTTGTTAAACTGCTTCCTTCCTCAATTCAAGACGACACCTAAATTGAGGGGCCGCAAATTGATAGCAGCTTTAAGGAAACATATTAACTAAAATAATACCGTATGCCTTTCACAAAGCTAAAACTCATTAACTTTAAACATTAAAGAAACTTGTTAATTTTGATCTATTTCAGAGTCCATTTTGATAATAAGAGCTTACAATTCGGTCCCAGCTGAATAATATAGAGTCTCGGCTGGCCAGGACGAATATCGATGGTTCGACTCCCAGTTGGGGTAGCAAAGTTCTTTACAACATTGAAATTTAAAATACAGTAAAAATAAAATTTAGGAAATAATACTTTCTTTGGAATTTATCAGTTTTATTGATTTTATTGCAATTTTATACTAGAAAAGTTTACTTAAAACATTAAAATGTCCATTTCAAGGGGAGGAGATGAAAAAGATTTCATAAGGCAAGGATAACTAAGTCCTGCTGCTAAGATAAAGATATCTTTTGTGAAGTAATTTATAACAAAGATTTATATGAAAGAAACTATACCTTATTTGCTTTAACGACTAAGTAAAACCAGTACCTGCAGTAAGTCAAGACTGTCTGAGCTTGGATAAAAACTGGATTTTGATTTTCTCTACACTATTACAATATTTACTCAGATTTTTACATATTACCATGCATTTGATTTATACGAAGGAAGTAGAAATATATTTTATTCCAATGCGGAACATATAAAACTGCATACATATGACTGTTTCATTTCCATAATTGTAAATACTTTAAATTCCTTAACCATTAACAGTTTAAAATACATAATTATATTCTATAAGGAACGTGCTCTCATTGTAAATACCAACATCTATTGACCACTTTTGAGCTTTTTAGCACTCTACACATAATACCTGATGTGCAATGGTAACACAAAAACTTGCTATATTTCACACATTTGATAACCTCTACAAAGACAAACAAATTCGGTCTTACCACGCAGTCGACAATAAATTTCACAAAGATTGAGCTCAGACTGCACGATGTTTCTATGGCAAAATCCAAACATTAATTTTTTCAGAACCCACCTAAAGGGGGCATTACCAAAGCTAGGATAATGCTAGTATCGATGATGGTATCTGCAATGTGAGTGTTATCCTATCTTTCGGAAAGTCTCCGTTAGGTGGGTTTCTGTGAGTATATATTTTCTAAGTTTAAAATTTGCTGCAGTTCGAGTAACTTCATTTAAGTTATAAAATTAATTAAATTTGAACTTAATTAGACTTCCAAAGTTCTATTTTTGTAATATATAGCTTGCAACGATAAGTTAAACACAATGTTTTTAAATTCTTATAATTGTAGAATTTATTTGTTGTCGTCATCCCTAAAATTTTGCCTCCCAAGATCTGCACTTTACGCATTCGCAGCATCTTTCAGGGATTAGGAGGTTTTCTTATTTAATAAATTGCTTTAAATAACTAGTTTCAAATATGAATTAATATTAAAACTGTTTAATAATCATTTATGTACATATAGAAAAAAATTCCAATATTTTAGCATTTTGAATATTTTCTTTTTGAAGAAGTAAAAGTTTTAGTCCGAGTGAGTTTTTGCCTCCCTTTGCTTAGGGGAGAGGGGGGTACATTTCAACATGGGGCACCTTTCAACAACTGGAATATCTAACTTCTAATACTGCACAATGATTGGCCAATATGCCAGCCAATAAGCTTTTAGTACGAGTAACTGCTGACATTTAGTTTTCAGCTATTTCTTTTTACAACTGTTGTGTTACTCAGTGGAACAAGTTCTAACACCCCAAAAGTGAAAAGGGAATTTTGATTTTGAAACAGTTAATCAACCAGTAATCTTTTAATCAGGAAAGTTATATTTATTCACCTAATAGTTTATTTAATTATGCTTCTAAATACATTATCAATAAGTCACAAGTATTTTTCTAAAATGGTTGACAATACTTTAACCAAAATGGCTGCACCAGGGGCAGATTTCAACAGAGCTTAGGGGGGGTACATTTCAACAGTGTTGAAAGGTGCCCCATACCATTTTTCAGTTTTAAGTAATTATGAAAATTGACTTGTACCTTTTTAGATCAACACCTAGCTTGGATTAAAAAGTTTCAGGATAATTTTAGGCTACAGTTTATGGCTACATGAAGCATGATAAGCCTAGGCCTATAACAGTCTATAGTAGGACTATTAATCAGGTTTGTTACATTTAAAACACTCAACTTTGTTTTGTTAGGTACTGTCATTTTAAATAGAATTTATAAACAAAGAACTCATTAGAAGCATTAATAAAATCTTTTTTCCTCTTAAAATTTTAATAATCACTTAAAATATTCAAGACAATTTATTATTTGTTTTTGAATTAAAAAAATAAAGTATAAATTTAGGAGATTTGAAAAGTTTAAGATGTTACTTTTCATACAGTTTAAGACATGTATTTTAATATTAAGATCCTAATAATTAAAATGCTTAGCCCCATTATTTTGGCTCTTTCAGATTATAAAAAATGGTGCGAACATATAAGAAAAAGCGTACTAAACCAGAGGTTAGTGAAGAACACATTAAAAAAGCAATGGAAGTGGTCCAAAATGGCATGTCTTTACGAGCAGCAGCAGACTTATTTGGAATGACCTTTTCGGCTTTATTTTATAGATTAAAAAAAAGCAAGGCAATTAATTCTCTTGATGATGAAACCAGTAGATATGCAACTAACATAAAATGCTACAACTCCAAATACACAAGCCAACAAGTTTTTAATGTCGAGCAAGAAACCCTGCTTTGTGAATATATAATTAAATGTTCAGTTCTTAATTATAGTCTAACCTACAGACAAGTTCGACAACTTGCCTATGATTATGCAAAGCATCTCAACTCAAAAATTCCAAGTACCTGGGACGAAAATAAAACTTCTGGAATCGACTGGGTTAAGGGTTTCATGAAGTTTCATCCAAAGCTTACATTAAGAAAACACCAGCTTAGCAAGAGCTACAGCTTTTAATAAAGCCAATGTTACTGAGTTTTTCGACAATTATGAGCAAGCTGTTAAGTCTGGTTCTTTTATGGCTGAACAGATCTACAATCTGTATGAAACCGGAGTGTTAACAGTTGTTCAAGCTTCTAACGTTGTTGCCAAGCTAGGAGCTCGTCTGGTAAGACAGGCAGTTTCTGGCGAGCGTGGGAGCATGATTATCATGTGTATGATAATCAATGCTTTAGGAAATACAGTTCCTCCTGTATTTATTTTCCCGAGGGCGAGGTTCCATGACTCGATGTTATTTGGGGCACCACCAGGCAGTTTAGGTTTAGTTAACAGTCCCAAAAGTGGATACATGATTGGATCTCTGTTTCTGGAGGTTCTCAAGCACATTAAAAAGCATACTTGTTGTTCAGCAGACAACAAAATACTTTTGGTCATGGACAATCATGAAAGTCACTGTACACTTGATGCTGTGCTGTTTACAAAGGATAATGGTATAGTGCTAGTGACATGTCCTCCACATTGCTCTCACCGTCTCCAGCCTTTGGATGTTGGAGTCTTAGGACCATTCAAATCCAAGTTGAGAGTAGCGCAAAATGATTGGATGGTATCAAACCCAGGCAAGATCATTAGCATACATCACCTGACTGCATTAGCAAATACTGCATATGCTGCCTCATTTACAAACAAAAACACCACTGCGGCCTTCCATAAAACTGGCATCTGGCCGTTTTCCCGTCTGGTTTTCACTGACGAAGACTATGAACCTTCTTCTGTTATTGACGTATCTGTTCAGCAAGCTCCTGTTGATTCTGGTGAAATTCTTCCTGGTGATTCAATTGCTAAAGAAAGGTGCACAATAGAAAGTCTCCCAAGCACAAGTAAAGAAAATCCTACTTTCTGTACACAGACACGGGTAACTGAAAATAAACCTAATGAGCCTAGAGTAACTGTACATGTGACCTGTACATGTGAGGCCTTACTCGAAAGCAGTTGCCCAAGCTAAAAAGGATGGGAAGGAAAAAAGGGAAGTCAAAAATATTGACCGAAACACCCGAAAAGAATCATATTGAAGAAGAAACCCTTAAAAGATTGGAAAAGAAAAGGAAATTAGTCTCTATTAAAACCAAACTTAAGTCGAAGTCAACAAAAAAATTGTTGTTTTTTTAATCTTCTGACAGTGAGTGTGCAGATGATGTTTCTTTACACGATGAATCAGAGTGTGAAGACTTTTTGACGTCTACTACTACAGAACTTGAAGAACAAATGGAGTTTGAAATAACTGATGATTTGGTAATAGAAGTTAATGACTTTGTTCTCGTTGATTTTTGTGGAAAGAAAAAAGTACTGTTTGTAGGAAAAATTGAAGAAAGAGAAGAAGAGGGCTATAAGGGGAAGTTTATGAGAAAGAAGGAAGATTCTTGGAAATTTTATTTTCCCGAAAAGGAGGACATTAGTAGCATATAACGAAGTGATATTAAAATGAAACTGCCTCAACCAAATTTAAGCAGAGGAACAGCTCGAGCTGTATTTACAATGACATTTCCCATAAATTTTGATTTAATTTAAGATAAAACAATGTAGCTAGGACCTAAATCAATCCACTATATTAATTTGTCCACTATATTATTTTGTGAATGAAGTTTATTTTGGTAAAATGTATGAAATTAGTAGATTTTTTTCTATTGTTGAAATGTACCCCACCTCCTGTTGATAACTGCCCCCCCCCCCCCCGGGAGGGGCAGATTTCAACAAAGTACATGTTTCATTAAAAATGTAAAATTTGGTATTTTTCCTTTGTCTAGAAACTATGGCAAAAATTGAGAGGATACCTGAAGTATGAATTTAGTTAATGGTACTTAGAACTTTAGTTTTTAAAGCAGTATTACTTCACAAATAATTCTTAAGTAAAAATTGTTGAAAGGTGCCCCCCTCTCCCCTACTTTTAAAATATAAAACTATATACTTCTTCTGAACTATAAAAAAAAGGATAGATATAAACTGGAAGCGACACAAATGTTCTCAGTAGAAAATCCAATGTTCCAGATTAATAATTTGTTTGTACACTTATAATTTTCGAGGAATCATCGTATCAGGTTAAGATCGAAAATTTTCCGCTTTTCAAGTTTGTGATGCTTATATTTCCTAAACTAAAAATGGTAAATATGAACTATGAAAGGTAATCTGTAGTCCTTTGAAAGTTCTACAAACATAATTGGATTTTAGAGTTTTCAGTTTTCAAAATGTATTGGTAATAATTTTGATATTTTAATATTTTGAAAATGTGGTTCTAATTTCAATATTTTAGTATTTTGAACAATTTTGAAAGGGTGATTCTAATTTCGATAATTTAAGATTTACAGTTGTTTCAAAAATGATAAGATACCCACATAAAAGATGCTATTCACTTAAAAACATTTCGGCTCCATAGACTGGAGCCACCCTAGATGCTGACTAAAATTATTGGGGGTTAAATCCAATGACCAATGCATTTTTGAAGGATTTTTGTATAATGTGAATTTCATTCAGTCAGATTATCTGGCACAAGACATCTAAAATGCTAAATGAAGAAAATTATAGCTAAATACAGAACAATATTTTTCTTCTCTACAGAATTATTTATTTAATTTATTTTGCTTTTGTAGGCACAGCATTATTATATATAATATACAGATACTGTGTGAATTTCCAACTCAGTCATCTTTATAAAAGTAACAAAAAATGTAAAATTTATTTTTAGGTATTTTTACCATTGTTCAAAATTTCTCTTTAAATCATTTTTGAGTTAAAATCTTGTCTTTCGAATACAATAAACAGTCTGAAGATTAAATTTCTATACACATTTTATATATAGTAAACAGGTAATGAATAATGAAAAACTTAAAGAATTGGTACAAAAAAGCAAAATTTATGCATATATGCATACATTTTCCAACTAAATATGTGCAAAAATGTTAAGGGTTTAAGGAACCCACAATAAAATTATTGTGGGTTCAAAAAGTGTCTGGAACCCACGAAGTCGGCACAGCTGGGAGCCACTGCCAAGTTTGTTTGTTTTTTGTATAGTTCAGTGTTTCATTCAAATTTGCGATTTTATTTTGCTGCAAAAAAATTATTCGAGTTTGTTATGAATTGTTAAAAGATACCTTTAAAAAGCACATGCATTATATAATATAATTAAACAAAGCAATAAAAATAGATATGCGAAACATATATAAATGTTTCTTATGCATTCCTATAATATAAAAATACTACCTTACATCATATTGATAACATCATATTTTCACATTGAAAAATTTTGTTTTATGAAACGTGTGTATTTAATAAATTATACTAAGATAAACGTATACTAAAATGCACAAATTATAAGAGTAGCTGGCTGAAATGCCTTCTCTCCTGTGCAATCTTGGCTGAATGAGATTGCATGCTTTTGTACTTTCTGCAGAAAAGGTTACAGAAAACTTGTGACCATCCTTTTTTTTCTCTGAAAGTCATAAATCACTTGCCTAATTAAAGACACTTCTCTGGACTTCAAATGTGTTTCCGTAGCTTTCCAACTTCCAACTGCATAGTGAAGGAAAACGGTTTAATCAGGAAAATGTATACTACAAATGATCTGCGTCAGCCAGATGCAAGACCTCCCCTCCCCTCATCTCCAAATTTCCATAATAAAAAAAAGCAAAAATATATGGGGACTTGCTTAACTCTGGGCTAAAGACAGCCCTCTACTGGATCACCCATAGCTTATACTTGTTAGCATTGCTCTCTACTTAGATGGCTCAGTTATGCTTGAATGGAATTTCATCTAAAAGAAACCATTGCCCCCATTCATAAATAATTTTGCATGTGTGTCAAGGATTGTGTTTTACCAAAGAAAATTGCTATTTAATAGTGGACATTTATAGAAAATTAAAAAAATAAATGTTTTAAAAGTGAAATTTATAATGAACAAAATCCACATCAATTTGGAATTTTTTCTGAGTGATTACCAACTTTTCCAACTTTTTTTAGTCAGGGGTATATGACACCCTCCACCCCCCACCCCCCTGGTACTTACTTCCCTGGACTCATGAAAAAGTTTGTAGAGGAAGCCTATGATAAAAGTTTTTAGAGGAAGCCCATGGTAAAAGTTTGTAGAAGGTGTCCATGATAAAAGTTTGAGGGGGTTCATCATAAAAATTTTAGAGGGCCCCAAAATTTGTATGAGAGGTCCTACTCTTTCGAGGAGTTCCCATTCCCTGTATATGCCACAGTTGTTCAGTACAGAGTTATATAATTAATTTTCAGCTTTTACTAATAATCAAAGTATAGGTTATTATTAAGTAGACAAAATCTTAAATGATATGATATGCTAAAAGGTTTGAATGATATAATGTGGTAAAAGATTGGCAATTGATCAATTTTCATTTCCCGTTTAGAGAGTTTTCGGTGTGGATCACTTGACCTGTTTCTTCTCTCCTTTTGTGGTTGAAACCTTGAGACCCCTCCAAAATTCGGTTAGGCGGGCTTTTTCGTCTCTTTCGCCAATTGCTAAAAAGATATTGTAAAGGAAGGTGGTAGTGTATGTGGGAACCCCTTTGGGGAGCGTCCCTTTGCCATATTTTTAGGTAAGTGCAGAGTGAAAACAAATTATGTCAAAACAACCAATTCATATATAAATGCATCATAGTAAATTTGAAGGAAGAATTTAGCTGTGTTAGTGAAAGTGAAAGCAAGCTGTAGATCTCTATATTGAATTGGTATTGATATTTTTTTATCATTTCCTTGATATACTCTGCATTAGTCAAGTGGTTTTGTGATCGTGGTTGGCTCTACAAGTGGATTTTTGATGCATTATGATCTTGCATGCGATAAGTGATTTTTATAATAATGAGTAATGAAATAAGTGATGATCTTAGCTTCATACTACAAAAAATACATACAGAGCTAGTTCAGCTTCTGTACCTGCCTTGCAATTAGTATTTTTTTTATTGGAGAAAATTGTTGTGTTGTTGTTGGGACCCAGAATGTCCGACCTACCAGTTCAATATGATCTTTAAGAATATAATGAAAAAATGTCCAAATGAGATCTATATAAAAATGAGTTGTATTAAAATATGATGAAAGAAACTATTGCTATTACCACATATGAATTCTGATTATTAAACTTTTGATTTCTTATTGAATAAAAAATAATTACATTTTGATGATTTTTCAAGTGTGATTTTCTTATATATTAACTTCAAAAATCACAACATCATAAACTTATACTATAATTTACATTTTAGAAAAATATCTGTTGTTTTTTTTTATTTGAAGAACATTGAATTCATAAGTGCTGTTTAATTAAGAACATGGATTCTGACAAACTTTGTAAAACATTATTTTACACAATTCATTTATCATCATTTTCTTATCAGGTCATTCTCTTTACAGGTCCTGAGACAAGATATGTTGAAAGTTTCAAAATTGATTCATGTATTGTATATATTTATGAATCTATGATATCTTTAGGCACCCATATGCAAAAAATGATTTAATATAAATTAATTTTATTCACAATGCATTTTTATTGATATTCAAAATTCTATTCCCACTATGCGGTCCCAAATCCATTACATTATTAACTTTTAATTTAATAAATTTTCCCCCTTTTTTTTTATTGCATGTGGGTGTCCGACCCAATCAGTATTATGGTATGACTGTTTAATTTATCTCATATTATTTAATTAAGTCCTTTGAGCAGTTGTATCACAAGTAAAAGTAAAAATTATAAAACTTAAACGAGAATGCAGTGTTTTTCAGTCCCGCATACGATCTTGTTGTGCACCTATACTCTGCAACGGAAGGGTTGATTTCATTTCGCTTGGAGCAGAGGTATGTGTGCATGAAAAGGATGTAATATTTTTTTCTATTTAGTTTAGTTTTGAGTTGGGTACTGGTAAAAGTGTACAGGTGTAGATCAGCAAAATGATATTACAGGCCCTGGTTTCAATTGTAAAATTATGAAATGGAAAGTGATGCTGAGTTATACCGAAGTGGTTAGGCTACCTGCAAGTGCGGTTGCGGAAATGATATAATTTGGCTGCCGTCAAGTACAGACGCGTATTGAGCTAGCTACCTGCCAGTGGGCTACCGTCAAATTAACCGGATAGTTGTTGTCTGACGGCGGAATTATATTTCGCTCACTAATGTTAGACTACAGTGTTATTTAAATTGGAATTCTTCAAATACATTTAAAAATAAATTACCGATAAAAGAGTAAAATTTTATGGTTTCTAGCTCCTACAAATGTATATATAGCATTAAAATAGAGCTTGAAGCGATTCCTTTTTTCCACTTTTATTTTTCTGAAAATAAAATATAATAATCTTACTAAACGTTTTAAAGAACTTGACAAGATGTATTTGATCATAAAAATTTTCTAATTAATAGACCCGAGAATCAGAATGTACGCTTGTAACACTTACATTAGCATACATTAATTGGCTGTCTTCACAGGGATCCCTTATAAGCAGGTAAGTAAAAGAGTTGACTGCAAGTAAAAGAGTTCTTATAGCAGGCATCCCTGCCATAAAAGCGTAAGCACCAAATATTACAAAACTGAGCACACATACACTATTTTGGAGCCTCCCCCTTCAACTCGGAATCAGGAAAATATAGTACCTGCAAGTTCTGCTTCAACATATTCAGCGCTTTTCTGAAACATGTCAATTGCCAATTCATTCAAATTGGGCTGAGTAGAAGTAGGAGACTCTGCACCTTCCATTATACTTGGATATAGAACTGTCAAAAATATGAATCAAAACAAAAATAAATATAATAATCTATATTAACTGCAGCAAAAATATTAAGAAAACACAGACATGTCATTTTTATACCTTTTACTCATAACTTTATTTTCCATTTGTAAGCTGTCAAAATTTTAACAAATAGTATCCCACACAACCACAGACTTCCAGTGGACAGCCAATAAAGCTCCTGTAAATCTTACAACTGTCATATCCTAAGCACAATGTCCACAGACGTCTTACTCAAGACCATCTTGCAATGTGTTCTAATCATACTACATTTGAAGTGTTTTATGACGTCTTCTGGAACTTCTGTTGACCTAGAGGACGCACCATGCATCTTTCATCAGTCAACCGCTCTGTGCAGAACGACTTCCGGCGTCCATCTTGATTCTTGGATAAACGAACTACTTTCACGTGCAACGGTAAGCAATTTTGTTTCTCTTTTAATATTTTAACTCCCGATACAAAATTTTTACAGTTAATCAAAACCTAGTCCGACATCAATATATTGATGTTTGCCTAGGCAAAACTTAATGATTTCCGACAGAGATCGGTAGATCACGATTATTCGGATTTTACGAGATTTCACTTGTATAGCAAAATATTTCAATTTTTCTGACATGTAATTGAACAGGTAAAAAATAAATCATATTGTAGTTTGAATCTTTTTAATACTCGGAACACAAAAATAAAGTTTAGAATGTTATAAATTTCTTAATTTGCTTTAATTTTAATTATGTAAACATCTCTTTAAGCATGTGATTTATTAACATGTTTCAAGTTTTCTAATCATGCATGGACGAAATGTTTCAAATATTTCTGTTTTATAATTTTGTTTTTACCATTGGGGGGGGGGGGGTGTAAGCATTTTTTTTAACCTTGTACAAAGGTACAATATGGGAAAAAATGTCATTTCATCTAGTGCAGACTATTTAATTTTGGGAGTTTTAGCCCTCTAGCCCCCCTGAATCTGTTAGTGTTGCTGTGCATTAATTGTCTTGGATGATGACAATTAACAAATTCACGAATACTTTATCCAATTCTAATAAGTGATACCTGTCAGGAATTGTTAGCTCTCAAGAAGTGTACTTATCTAAATTTTATTATCCTTGTTTTAACAAACTGCATTCAAAATTTTCCACTACATTGTACTAATAAACATATCATTCATAACCTCTAATTAATTCACACAATAAAAAAAATATTTGAAGCAAAAATTCTGATTTTGTAAAAAGAGCTTGTTTAAAAAGAAAACTGGAAAAGTACATCTATGAAATTTTACTTATATTTAAAGTTTAAGAATATAAACTCACAAATTATGACAATATTATATAATATATTTACTGTCATTGTTACCTCAATCACTTCTTTCATATAAAATGAATCTCGAAGATACATGTTAGGATGACACGTACTATATTACTATATTTTAACATTTAATATTACCTTAATCAGCTTATATTTTAATAATACTGTAAATAAAGATAAACAAAGTGTCATATCTGTATATTTCCCGTTTGGTTTTATAAGAAAATATAAATCTGTTTTTTATAATGCAATCAGCACTTTTGTTTCTAATTTTTCTTTTATTAGTTACAAAGTAGTTAAAGATTTTAAAAGATTTACTTGTGTAGTAAAATGCGATATTGATATTTATTATTTACTTGGTTATTGGTTAAATTTAGCTGATCGTCAGAAAATAATGAAAGGTTATATTTGAATTTTTGTATGTAATCATCAAATGTGACAAATATTTCAAGTTTTCTACTATAATATTGAACGGAGCGGTAGGAAATGCCAATATAACAAGTTTTAATATTGTTAAGTCTACCTTAATATGTTGTTATACAAGTCAGAGGTATGAAATGTAGATGTACATGCACAGTCTGTATGTGAAAACTTCCAAAATTGTAATTAATTTTGGAGACAAAATAAAAATTATGTTTTCAGTTTGAAACATGCAACAATCACATGCTTATTTAGTCATATTTGGAACCTATTTGCAAATAATTACATATTTAAACATTTTTATTTTATATAAGTTACCTAATTTTAGTCTTATGCACTTCAAAAGTTTGTGATATATTATTTTATCATTTATCTTTTTGTTTTGGTGATTCTGTAAACAGATACGATTTTATTTACAATTAGATATTATTTTATATATTACTCTGTATGTTATAGTTTTCATAAAAAGCTTTTTATTCTAATTTTTAATTTGCTTCTTATGTCTCCATTCTCAAAGTTATACTTTGCATTTTTTGTGCCTGGTATCGCAATTTCATAATTTATTTTCAAAATGAAATTTTTTGAAAACAAGTAGTGGTTATACAGGAAAATCATAAGTATTTTATGTTTCTCCGGAATTTACTTACACCTATTTCTTATTACAAAATTAAATTTAATTGCACAGTTAAAATTGCATTTTATATTTATTCTGCACACTTATAATAATGTAACATTTCCAATATGTTTAAGAAATTTTAGCTCCCAGTTATTTGTAATTTCATTTTGTTTACTAGCAAGATTTTTTATATAATGTAAATAGCTTAGGTGGTATAAATTCACTCTACATGGAGCAAAACTGAAACCTGAAGAACCCTTTTAGTTTCGAGTTTTGTTCCACATCTAGCTGCATTGATAAATTGTAAACATGCGTAAATAAAATGTCCTTTCCATATGTAATGGAAAATCTTGTGGACATGTGCCTATAAATACTTTATTTTAAAAGAAAACTGATTTTTATATTTGGTAGGATTATTTACAGCATATTATATGTAAAATATTGATAGTTTTCTAATTTCTTAACTGAACAGGTAGGAACTCTGTCACTTTCTAATCCTGACCTCAATTACTAGATTCCCAAGCTCTAATGAAATACAGGTAAGCTAATGTATACAATTTTTTTCTTTCTCTATAGAGAACCTTCCTGTTGAAAGGTTCACTATACTGCTTTTTCTGTTCAGAAAATACACAGTTGCAAAAAAACAGCTACAGCCGTTAAACTTGGCATGCATGTTGTTTTATGCAAATGATCAAACGTTATACAAATTATCAAACTGTCAGTGCCAATGATGTTATAGGGCTCATTAAAAGGACGCATAGTGCAGCATTTTAAATGACCAGTGTTCTCACTCACGGGCAATTGAAACTTTATTTTCTGCTTTGATACTGCAAATTGTACAAAGATGCTATTGAGACATACTGTATGGCTCTAGAAACCATTGTTGAGTTTTAAGAGGAATCGCATCATAGGCCTAAGGAAAACTATTTGAACTAACAGACATATTAGTCATAAAACTATAACTGGTATTTTGGTAAACTGACAAATTAAAAATCATCAGTAACAATTTTAATTTAGCTGTTTAACCCTTTGTGGACAATAGGCGCATCCATGCGTCGATGATGAAACTGCATTCAAGGATGACAGTTATGCATTCGCGTCCAGGAGAAATTTACCCTAAAGGGCGACTGACACCAATGTGCGTTTTCATGTGGAACATATTTGTTTGAATTTATTTGAATACCAGATGGTGCTAAATGTCCATTCTAACATTTACAACATATTTTGCAAATATTTAACCTTAGTATAGGGGGTCCCTATGAATCATCACTTCATCTAGAGCGGTAAAACATGGTTTTGTAATATAAACAAACAAATCATTTCTGGCAAACTCTTGCTATGCTGTAATTGAGTATGTGTTCTTGTTTCGATTTTAGTTTAATGATTGCATTGGTGAATTATTGGAATGTAAGAGAGTATTTTCTTTCAAGTTTGGGTTTTAGAAGAATGGGCGGCAGTGAATTTATTAGGTTATTTCGGATAAGGGAATGGCTATGTCAAGACATTTTTATGTATAGAATCTACTAGCATGGTAATCGAACAGGATAGTTATGAAAGTAATGCAGATAGTGAAGATTCGTGGATATTTGATATTTCTAATGAGCATATGGACAGTTTTTATAAATGCAAATTTTGCAGTGTTTGTCTGTGTGCGACTCCATGTTTGAAATACATTATGCATAAAAGGCATATTAATTAGTAACAAAGCTATTTTCTTCCTAAAAATTGTACATAATTTCTATTAGCTGTATAAAGTATTGAGTGCAATCATTTGGATATTTTCCTGCATAACAAGTAACAATTTTAATCAATTAATCATTTTTAATCATATAAAATTTTAATATTTAAATAAAAGACAATTTGTATGTAACATATACATCTAATGGAAAATAAGTATTTCCTTTATTTCTGAAAAAAGTAGAATGCTGTGTTAAACGGGTGATTTTTTTTTTTCTTTTAGTTCGAATATCGTTCTAAAAATGTGCCATCCTTTGGGAATAGTTCGGAAGCGAAATGCTCCGTCCTTTGGGCTACAACAGTTCCGGAAAGCTGCTGTTCGCAAAGGGTTAAAAGTAATATAGTGGTGCTAGGGTTAGAAATTAGGATCCGGGTGTCAATAGTACCTAATCATTTTTACTCAGTTACCAAAATGTTCTATTTTAATGCAATTTTAAATTTATATATTTGTTGTATTATGTGGTCAATAAAATAAATTGCCTTTTAATAGCAGCACTGACTGCGCAGACACATGCAATCCATGATGTGCATTGGTTAGGTTGTTAGAAAGAAGATATATCAGAATTTGTGCTATACATGTGTAAAAAAGCAGAAAAGTTAGGCATAGAAAATGATGATTGGATCTAAAATCTTGATTGTCAAAATAAAATTTGTAGATCCAAAATACTTATTTCAACCCTGAGTGGAGCTTGCTTATATCTAACTCGGATGTTGTAGCATATTATTGGTTATTGTGATTTTTTTTCCTGTCATCTTGATACTTTATCTTGAATCTTCTATACTTTTATAATGTTAAACCAAACATATAGTGAACAATTAAATGCCCGTATGTTGGATATCATGAAGTTTTTAGTTTGGGAGAGGTAAATAATGTGTTTTTTTTAGATTACTTCTTTAAGTAAAAGAAAAATCCCAGGAGCAACAATAAGTTTGGTGACAGAGATTCATCCCCAGAGACATTAAGCCCAAACATGTAAAGATTGCCTGTAGATGTTTAAATTATAACAGACGTGATGCTCATCTGATAAGGAGAACCAACAATCCATTTCTGATTTTGCTTATGAAGATATGTTATTATGATAGGTATTATTATGATAGGTTATTATGATAGGTATTATTATGATAGGTTACCAGAAAAAGGAGTTTTGCCAGATCTTATTTTTGATGATTATGCTGCAAGTGATGATTGTGTTGAAATAGAATCATAAGAGATCAGTATTGCTACAGTTGCAGAAAATATGTTTGATGAATCAAAAAATAAATTGTTTTAAAAAAAGATAGGTCAACCTTATTATATTCTATATTGATTTTTTGTTTTACAATACGCAGTACGATAAGTCATTCTTATAATATTGCTTATCACCTAATTTTTTTATCATTTATTACAGTCTTTGAATTGATTGACAGCCATTTGGTCTATTCTGATTTGACTATGAGGATATGTTGGGAGCAGTGTAAAAATGTTTATCAATAAGTGTAATTAAAGAAATTAATAGTTTTGTATATTATGTCATATAAATTTTTGTCTAGCTAATAAACCTCAGCTTTATAACATTAACATTCTGGTAGTAATACAGTTGGCTCCACTTATGTAGGTATTGAATAATAGCATAATTATGTGCATAGAATATTGCAAAATAAAAAGAAATCCCATTGTAGTACTAATGCTAAATATGCTACTTTATAGCTAGGCAGCCCTTCGTTAATTGTATAAGAAGTGACTCTGTCTTTGTTAATTCCTGGTACTGAATCCTATTTGCCTCAATTTATCAAACGAACTATGAGGAATTATGATTTTAGTTTGCAATTTACTGCACACATAAATTTTTAGATTTCATAGTATGTAATTAAAATGGATTAGCAGTAAGTGATTGCAGTGATGAGAAAATTCCTGTATATGTCAAAAGAAATCTATTCCCAATAACGAAAGCTATGGTGAAAATTGGAATCTTATCTATCTATATTAAATGTAAAATAAATGCTTAACTGTTATTCGTCGTAACTTTGAGAAAAGTGGGGGTGAGTATAATCTATTTTATGTCTTGAAAAATAATTTTAAAATGTAACACTAAAACTTATAAAGCAAACAAAATTAAAAGATTACGTGTAGGTACACGATGAGTGATGTAAATAAATTAATATATGGTATTATGTAATATTTCTAATATTATAGTAGCTTTTAATTTGAAAAAGAAATTATTTCTTTACATGAGCATTTAAATGCCTGTGGTATATGTTAAGTATTTTTGTTGTTTTTACTTAATTCATATTTTTTCTGAAATATATATATATATAAGATTCATATGAAAAAGAGAGGGGAAATGACCAAATGCAAGGCATAAAATGGTAGAGGGGGATGGCGACCCCCTCTTTCCCGTTTAAAAGACTGCTTTTATGCCCGGGCAACACTCACGGTACCAATGCCATGCAGTAGCCATACTTCCGTAAATGTGTCAAATCAAAAACACTCGAAAAAGTGCAAAGAAAACAAATAGGAATCAACCAGGATCGCAAGGGAAAGAATGGAAATGCAGCAAATGCCCCTGTCGGTTAAGATGGAGTGCATCATATATAACAGCAGTCCACGCATGTGCAATTCGTTATTTTCACTTTCATCGTTCTATACCTCTGCCATATCCTTTAAGTAAGCATTTTCTCCCTTTTTTGTATTAAATAGGGAATTATAATAACATGTCAGGAAGCCAATTGGATAATTCCGTTTTATTGCCTCCTTCATAATATTCCTATTATGCATGATGCAATCAGACTTGAAAGTATTAATGCGTTGATTTCTTTTGAGGTGACCAATGACGACATTTCTGAAAATGTTTTTGATCAAATTGGACCTCCAATCAATAATGCGATTGGTTTTGGATAAAAAAAAATCTGATGTGAGCAACACATGACTTTCCTTATATAATGCAATGAATGTACTACTTTTACAGTTAAAATAAATGTTATTTTTATAGTAGACTAGCAGCATACCCGTTCTTCGTACGGAGTATATAATATAAAGAAACTTAAAATTCACAATCATGTGCAAATTCTTATAGTATACTAAATGACATTTTTAATCAAAATATTCTGTTAAAATATTTAATATAATGCTCCTAAAAAGAAGTTTAAGAATCTCTGTTCTCGCTATACAAAATTATCTTCACGGGCAGTTCTGAAGAATAAAACATCCTGGACTCCTTATGTAAGCAAGTTTACAAAAAAATATGGAATTGAATCAATATATGCAAAATAAAAGCATTAAAATTGTATGGAACCCGTACTAATAATATACGTGAATATTAGAAGATATAACCTGTATTAGTAGATTACGTGTATAAATTGAAAATATCAATAAACCCGTAATCTTTAAATCTGAAGCAGTCATTTATTCCAATATATGTCAAAATGAAAGTGCTAAAATTATATGGGAAGATATACCCGTATGACTTATAATGTCGTAGATTAGAAGATCTGTCCGATTATTAGTAGAAGATTACCTGTATTACAATATGAGTCTCAAATATCTTTACCAAAATACAACAGACGTAATAAATTGAAAATATCAATAATCCTCTTAATCTTCATACCAGAAGGCCGTACTTGATTCCAATATATATGCCAATATATGTCATACATCGTACAATATGCGAGTGTCAGCAATTTTTGCCACAATAAAATAATGGCGTAACAACTTAAAAATATCGATAATCTCTGAATCAATAATCCCGCAAAATATTAATAATAATAATGTTTAAACCTGAAGACCGTAATTGATATTATCCAGTCAAAAATGAAATGGCAATGAAATTTATTTTATATACATATCTTCATTATTCAAATCGGAAAAGATTTAATAAAAATTATCTGCTGCATAAACACATTGGATTTAAATCCGCTGCTAAGCGACATGATATCATTTGCTTCAAATAAATTAGTGGAAAAAGTATTGTCTAAATCAGGGGTGGCCAACCCAAATGACCTTGCGGGCCACTTCGGAAAAACATTATAATCCCGCGGGCAGCATATATATATATATATATATATATATATATATTTTTTTTTTTTTTTATTGCCAATGGCCAGGCACTTGACTCATCATCATTCGCCCATAATTCGGCCTTATATGTGATCCATTTAGCCGTCCTAGGGACGTTGCCCCAGGTGCACCAGAGGGGGGCGGAACACACTGCACCCAAAACACAACAACATCCATGCCTTACGTGGGGCTCAAACCCACAATGTGGCGGTCGAGAGATTGCTTTGGAAACGCATGCCTTGACCACTCGACCACCACGTCGGCCCGAGGCCCGCATATAAAAATATATATCTTTATATTAGATTTGGACCCATTACAAACATTTATTGGAGTGAAAATTTAAAACAGAATGAATTATTATTATTTTTTTCATTATTTTTCATGTATACAAACATAGATAATATAATAATAATAATGCAATGATCGAATGATGTTTAATTTATTTAATTAGTGAGATATTTGTTTCTCAACTCTTTCACTTAGTTTTTACAAGTCGATCTCAATGCGTGTATTTGCACATCGTAATTGATGTTGCAGGTTTTCGTCCGTTAAGTTTGAGCGCGATTTATGTTTGATAAATTTCATTTTCGAAAAAAACGATTCACAGGTGTAAGTTGATCCAAAAGCGCTCACAACTTTTTGTGCCAGATCTCTAAAATTGGAAAATTTTTCTTTTGTGACATAAGTGTTATAAAAATCTATTTTTGATTCTGATGTTTCAAAAATGTGTTTTAATTCATTATTGCATTGTAAGTCAATCAGTTCCATTTGGAGATATTCTGGTGCCGACTCGACATCGACATGAAAGGGAGATGAATATATTTCAAATAATTTTTTGTATTTGTCTAAATTAGTGAAACGACTCTCAAAAGTAGCTACAAGTTTGCTTATTTCTTTTGCGTATTTGATGTAACTGATACATTTTGAATTTTTTAATTCTTTCATCAATAGAAAGTGTTGAACGTTATTATTTTTTAATTGAGATTCAAATAACAGTAATTTCTTCTGAAATGCTTTGATGTGATTAAATGCATCGATTATTAAATTATCTTTTCCTTGTAATGATGTATTTAATTGATTGAGTTTTTCGATGATATCTACTAAAATGCATACATCCAATAACCATTCATCATTTCTTAATTCTGGTACTGGTATTTGCTTGTCATTCATAAACAAGTCAATTTCTCGACGTAACTCATGAAATCGCTGTAAACATCTTCCACGACTCAACCATCTGACACGACTGAAGTATACAACGTCACCATATTCACAATCTAATTCTTTCAGGAACTCCTTAAATTGTTGATGCAAAAGTGCATGGGATCGAATGTAATTCACTGCTTTTATGACTACTTGCATAACATGATTCATCCATAATACTTGGGCACATAGATTTTGTTGATGAATCACACAGTTGATTATAATTAAATCATCTTTTTGCAGCAGTTATAAGTTTTGTTGTTGGATTCTATTTTATCGATCAGTAATTTTATAGCTCCTTTTTCTTTACCGATCATAGCAGGTGCCCCATCAGTTGATATTCCAGAAAGAATTTCCAAACATAAGTTGTTTTCGCATAAACAGTTTTCAACAGCATGGAAAATATCTTCCCCTGTTGTCGTACCTTTCAAACTTAACAAATTTAGCATTTCTTCAGTTACCTGAAATGATTCATTTACTCCACGAACGAATACTACAAGTTGAGCTGTGTCAGAAATGTCTGTACTTTCGTCAAATGCTAAGGAAAAATATTTGAAATTTCGAATTCGATCGCGCAGTTTTACGATAATTTCATTTGAAATGTCATTAATTCGACGACACACTGTTTGCCGAGATAGACTTAAGTTCGAAAATAGTTTACTTTTATCAGGCAAAATATCCTTTACAACAGCTTCCAAACATTCTTTCACAAATTCGCCATTCGAAAATGTTTTCATTTTTTTTACAGTCAAAAATGAAACAGAATAGCTTGCCTTAATAATATTGGATGGTTGCTGTAATGCTGAACCAAACATTTTTTGTTGAGTCTTTAATTGCGATTTAAATTCCCGGACCTTCGATTGTTTCACTTCTTTATCGAATTTCAAATAATCATTATGTTTTGTTTCGTAATATCTTTTAACATTGTATTCCTTAAATACAGCGATGGTGTCTCGGCAAATTAAACACATTAATTTTGTGTTCCGGCCGTCCAAATAGCTGCTCTTAGTCCTCTGGACGAGTCGGACGGTCTGGGTCTTCAACATTAATTTTGTGTTTTGAATGACAAAAAAGTACTTTGCTTCTCATTCCTCGCTATATCTTCTATTTTCGTCTACTATTCTTCTTTTCTTTGCACTCATACTAAAAATAAGAAGGAAATAAAAATATGCTTTTAAATAAAAGAATGTTCACAAAAATTCATCTAATAATTTTTTACAAAAATGCCGGCCATCGGAAAAATTTCACCATTTTATAATACGAGTGGGTTAGAACCAAAAGTGAGAAGGAAATACATATTTTTTAATTTTTAAATCAACTTCATTTTTATTTTAATAGAATTTATATTACCTGGCTGTTTTAGTTGAAAATATATTAAAATAATTATCCTGCAGTCACAACACACAAAACGAAACCGGAAAACAAATTTTCAATTGACACTGAGAGAGGGTTCTGTTGTCGACAATCAACAGCGAGCGAAGACGCAGCGAGTGGCCGGCGCACTGCTCTACTGCGCATATCTAAGTATGCCTAGCTCTAGCAATAAGCTACAATGCAATATTGCCCACTTCTAAGTATGTATAAAAACAGAAGCAACGTGTAAAATAGAAACAGTTATGAGATTTATTTGTTACAAAACACTACACTAAAAACAAAAATATTGCACAAAATAATCGTATTTTGTAAAATTGTAATGAATCTCGCGGGCCGCAAAATTATTCAAGGGGGGCCGCAGGTTGGCCACCCCTGGTCTAAATAATACTATCTCTATGGAACGTTTGGCAACATTTTTGTCAATTTAGCGACATTTTAAAAAATCGCAAAATTTATCGCCAAGTAAGACTGTAGAACCGACAGTCTCACATGGCGACAAATTGACGAAATATCATCACAATACTATCCCCTAATAAAACACAATTATATTCATTTATTTAGCGCAATTTTATGAATTTCAAGATATTTTTATGGATTTGAAAACATTTTTATCAATTTGGTGACATTTTAAAAATTCGCTAAATGTATTACTAAGTAGGACTGTTAGTCTGACAGATAAATTCTAATGAAACATCATTTCAGTACTCTCTTCTAACAAAACAAAATAAATTTCATTGATTTGCATAGTTTTTATCAATTTGTCGAGATATCCGTCAATTTGGCAAAGTTTAAGAAAAGTTGAAAAATTAGCGATATCCTGCCAAATTCGTAGCTCTGAATTTGCAGATCTGAATGAAACATCCTGATCCTATTTCTATATACTAAATGAAAACACTACAATTATATTAGAAGATATACCCGTTCTACTCTTTTTCTGTTTCAAGAATCGGCTAAAAGAATTTATTGGCTAAACACAATATATGAATTTAGTAGCTAAACACAATATAAGCTTGAAAACTCTTTGCTAAAATAAATGAAAGTGATGTATGCAGTCAGCAATTAATATAATTAAAAGAAAAATCAAACCGTTCATAAGATATAATTTTATATCCATTTATTTATTATTCAAATCGAAAAAATAATAATAAAAACATTAACAAACACATTTAATTTAATTGTATTGCCAAGCAACATGATATATCCTCATAAAATGTTAAAATTAATTAACGATTTTGATTTCTTAATACTTTTCATTGTTGCGTAAAAGCTTCTGAAAAATAAACCATGGAGATAGATTTTTCATTTAAATTCATGTTTCAAACAATTCATAATTTCATATAGTGACTAATTTGAGCAAAAAATCTCCACCAAACTCAGAAATAAAGTTTTATTTCACTTGACGTTTTAAAGAAATGATTTTCAACCTTTCTGTTTAGATAAACTACGGAATTAGAGAGTAGAACCCCTATGAAAAAGTTCTGTTTTTCATCAATATCTCGTCAACCCCTGGTCTTAGAAACTCGAAACTTGGACTAAATTCATGGGGGGGGGGGGGGGGGCTATTTCATGGCTATCCACAAAATTTAGAACCCCTATGAAAAAGTTCTGTTTTTCATCAATATCTCGTCAACCCCTGGTCTTAGAAACTCGAAACTTGGACTAAATTCATGGAGGGGGGGGGGGGGGGGCTATTTCATGGCTATCCACAAAATTTCATTAAATTCGGTTTAGCCGTTCTCCCATGATGATGAGACAAACGAAAATTTCGTTTTTTACTAATATCTCGAGAACCATTAGTCGTAGGAACTCAAAACACAGACTACATTTTAAATGGGGCTATTTCCAGGCTACCCACAAAATTTCATCAATTCGGTTCAGCCATTTTCCCGTGATGGTGGAACAAACAGACAGACAGGTTTTCAATTTTATATATATAGATACTTATATTCTTTCCCAGATATTGAATTTTCTTCAATTAGTCGTCATTTTCATTGATTTAGCATCATTTTTATCAATTTGGCGAGATTTTTGTTAATTTGGCAACAATTAAAAATGTCGCCAAGTTGGCGACATTCCGTCAAATTCGTCGCCAAGCATTATGGACGGAGAAATAAGTTATTCTTACAGCAGATAAATGACTATTGGCGTTCAAATACAAAAGTATTACTCAAAGTATCTTTTTTCATGAATGGAACGAGCTAGATCCACGAGAATGATGTCACCAAATTTATCGCATGGTATGTATTACATATGTAAAGTCAACGTGTTTCTCAATAGGAAATATTTTTTTTTATTTTATATAACTTTTTGATAATTTTTTGAAAAATGTGCAATATCTTGACAACGGTTCATGTTAACGTTCTAAAATTCATATCAATTGTTTTCTAATGAAAAATTACATAAGAAATGTCTATTTGCGTAACTTTATTAGCAGTTTTGATTTTTTGACAATTTTTTCAAAATTTCACTCGAAAATTTAAGGGGGTTCTGAACATTCGATTACGTATAAAAAAAAAATAGGCTTCCAGTATTTACGAATTGTGATTTTTGTACCAAATTTCGTTCGAATCGGTCCATTCGTTCATCAGTTATAGTCTCCACAGACTCACCGACACACACACACACACACACACACACACAGAGAGAGAGAGAGAGACATCACTTCAAAAATGTTTGATTCGTGATCAGGGATGCTTGAAACGTGCTCTCCCGTCGAAAACTCGAATTAGAATTTTCGACCTCGTCACAATACTTTCTTTATACATTATGTATAGAAGGAAAGTAATAAAGAGTTGTGATTTCATTGTCTTAAATTAGAATTGTCATTTAAAATGAACACGCCTTTCACCGGGTATCCCTGTTGGAATGAACTCAAATACAGAATCCCTACACTGTTTTCTGAAGTGTGGAACATAATTGTTACGCTTGCTGCATATACACTTATCGTTACTGCCTGTATCGTTACCTGTATGTAAATTCTATGGACATCATTTTGCTTTGAGGGAAATTATGAAGAAGTCATTGAAACCTACATTATTTCCTTAATTTATATTTATAATGCAAATATTTTTGGAAAACCAATTATGCTAAGTACTTTTCTGATTTTGTCTAATATATATTATTATTGTTCTTCTAGATATATTGCCACAAAGACAATGGATAAAAGGAACATTTAAGTAAAATACCACTGAAGATTGGAAATTTTGTAGAACTATAATAATATAAATTGAATTGTGCATATTAGGTTTTTATTTATTCTATAATAAAAAATAATATTTTTATGCATATATGTCTTAATGTATCATACCAAAAATCGGTCCATTTAAAGTAAGTATAAAATAATTTAAATTAATTCCTTAAAATGTGGGATGTTTTGTATGTCTCTCTAGGACAGTATTTCATAAATTGTGGTCTACAACCTATACAGGTGGACTGTAAATAAATCAAATTATTAGAATTTTTTATATATCACTTGAATTTTGCATATGTCTTTTCAGATTAAACAGACTATATCTCTAATGAAATATCACGGTAGTGGAGATGATATTTACCAATAAATAACATTTATTGATAGTTAGCACAATGTGATTGATTTTTTTTTTTTTATTTGTAAATGACAAAATTTTATATTCAACTATAAGAATATTTTACCACTCAAGGAAATTGACAACAGTTGAAATAGATGGGTCAGAATTTTTGTGTTATAAAGTGAGAAGATTTCATAATTTTCTCAGTAAATAGTTGGTATAATGGTTATAGTTTATTCATAGCAAACCTAAACTAAGCAATTATTTTTTAAAAAATCAGAACTTTAACACAAATTTTATTTACATTGCATATCTACTTGTATTTTACAATCATCAGGTTATACATATTTTCTTAATTATTCTGGAGAATAATCATTTATATATACAAATATGATTTCTTTATGAATTTAGAAATGCACCTATTTTAAATGGAGTTGCACATTTATATGGGTGTGTTAAATTATTGCATTTAAGATTTTGAACACATTTTAGAATTAAAAGATATTGCACTTAACACTTTCACTGTCAAAGCTGTGTGTGTGTGTGATATGGTGCGTCCGTTCACACACGCTAAGATCCTATCTGCATTTTAATTCTTTTAAAATTATTTTTAACGGAGAAGAAGGCTTGACCTACGAAGCCATGTAGAGTTTGTACTCGACAGAAGATAAAGCGTGAAACAAGATATTTTTGCCCGGTATGTGGAGAAAAAACGGTACTTTGAAAATTGTTTTAAAACTTATCACAAATAATTTTGTTTCATTATACTTATTAAAATTTCAACATAATGTAATAAAAATATTTTTTATTTGTTGTGTTCTTCAAAATATATCTTGAACAGATATGTTTTTGCGTTCTAAACATTTAGTTATTTTATCTACGTTTTGAGAAATAATGATCCATTTTAATACACCAAGAGTATTATTTAGTCCCTTCCTGTATGCCAAACACCTAAACATTGCATACATTTGCTAGAGCAATACTTGTACTCAGTGATTTAGGTAAGGCGATCAATAACAAGTTATCTCGTAGCTGGCAAGTAAACTCAGTTTGCCAACAACGAGTATTCTCTTAATTGGCAGCGAACATGTTAATAAATATAAATCATAAATGCATTGGTAGTTTATTTGGCTTATATTCTCATCCCCAGAATTTAAATTGTATAATAACAAAGAAACATCTTAATATTTAAAGAAAATTAATGTATTTGTATATTGCAAATAAGTTGGTTACTCTTAAATGAATACTAATTTCCTTGTCATTAAACAATTGAAATTTGGATGTTGTGAATATAAATTAAATTGATTATTTTTTATCATACATATATATTTGAATATTGAATCCTAAATCATTCATTAGGTGATTATTTTCCCTCCAACTGCTTGTCTGCTTTTTTCACATTGATCTATGGAAAATAGCCACTAACTACTAGCTTTCCTGCTGACTTTTGCCAATCATAAAGAAAGAGAAAGGTTTATACATTTTAACAAAATATGTAAAATAGAAGTATTTATAATATGTATTGAAAAATAATGCATTCATTTTACAAAAATGTTATACATACTTCTAATTATTTTAAATGTTATACATACTAAGAATTTAAAAAAAAAAACATAAACATTCCTATTCTCAGCATCTATGCTTGGCAAAAACATCAGGAAAAAATTCAAACAAGAAAGATCAATCATGCATAAAGCATTGATTATGAAACACTTTCCAACTTCAATGCAATTTTATACAAACATCTCTCAAATGTGATACATGCCTCGGTAATATTTTTAAAATTATCACAATACCACATTAATTCATTATATTTGAAAACTTCATCGAAGAAAATGAACTTCATTCAAATGACGGCATTGAAATATAAATTGCCTGGTTTAAACATCTCTAAAATGCGATACATTCCTCGGTAATATTTTTAAATTATCATAACACTACAATAATTTATTATATTTGAAAACTTCATCGAAAACAAATTAACTTTATTCAAATAACGTCATCGAAATATAAATCACCTCTATATAAAAGCAGCATTTCATTCATAATCATTTTTACAATCGTTTAATTCATCATAATACTATAATAATTTATTTTATTTAAAAGTTTGAAAAATTGTTATCTACCATATTTATATTAAAATGCGAAACCTTTCTCATATATAAAGTAATTAAACTCTTGGAAAGATATTTATTATATAATATATTTCTTTTTTCTTTCTGGAGGATATAACGAGAGTCAGAATTTAATTGAATTTGTTTTTCTCCTTATATTAAATAATTTTTATTTAAAAAACTACCTAAAATATTTTACTGAAATTTTTTTTATATATTTTATGGAATAATTTGAATATTTCCTAAAATTTTCAAAGCAATTTGCGAATTTTAAATTCGCTTGAAAAATGTTTGAAACATTAGGTCCCATAGGATTCAATGTATTTCATTTTTTCAATCCGGGTTTAATAAAAAACTAATTGGGTGATATTATTCATGTATATTCTCATAAGTCCCATAGACCGTCTGAAAAACATACTAAAATTTTAAATAATAATACATACTAAAATTTTGATAAAGCCATTTTTACAGCAGTTATCGTGCTGACAGACAAACAGACAGAATGAACAAAGTCATAAACACTTTCAACTATGTCGTAAAGTATTAAAAAGTAAACTAACTAAAACTTTAGGGACTATTTCCCATGGGTTGACAAGGGGATGATGAAACAAGTGACTGGAGGAAAAGATCCTAAAAAATCCTAAAAACTTCCAGTAATATGCCAAAACACAGCCCATAGTATTCCTGCAGAATCCCATAAAAAGCCTATGGTACCATAAACTACCCTAAAAATAGCTCCCAAAAGCCTCCTGTGATATGCGTGAAGGCATCCCATAAGTCCCTAAAGCCTCCTATCATGATATGAGCCTCCTGTCTGAAGACGTTCCAGAAGTTCCTAAAAAATTTGCTAAAAGCCTAAACCTATCCTGAAAAGTCATGAACTCATCCTAAAATGGATCTCCACAGTACATCAAAAATTCGGACATTTGTATCTCCAGAGGACCTCCTCTGGAAGTCTCTAGGAAAATACAGGCCTTCCTTAGGACGTACTGAAATCCTGCAGATGACTTCCTCTAGACTTACTGTGAACGTACTTGTGTTGTGTGGGATGATATGAGTATTTGACAATTGATATATTTTTTTAAATGCCAGTTCATGCACAGTTCACTGTATATTATAAAATAAATGATTAGCATAGATATTTATCGTGCATTTATAAGTTTCTATGGAGTTTGGGTTAACATTCTACATTCTTATACATTATTTATAATTGATTTTAATAGCCAATACTCAGACCTTCAAAAATGTTAAATGGTATATGCGGAACGAAACATAAAAGCTATGGCTCCCTTTTGCTTTGATAAGTAACTTTTATTTGATCTAGCATGCTGAAGGTAATTTAATATGCTTTCTCAAATAAAATTACATTTGAAAATTTTAAGTACACTTTTCATGATAATGTAGCTGCATTTAGTAACACTTTGATTTTGTAAAATTGTAATGCATTGTTTAATCTTTTATGAGGCATAATATGAGGCATAATTCTTTTTAAGAGGCATAATAAGAAAGAGAAAAAACCTAACTGTTGCAAAAAATACATATTGATAAACAAACGTTTATAAGCAACAGAAAGCAAAATGATATAAACTGATTTTGGAAGCAGAATAAAAATAAAACCTAATATATTTTGCTTTTGCTGGTAGAACTGTTTTTCCTTTTCTTATCCTGAAATAGCTATTTTGTTTCCGCAACTTCTTCATACCATTACGCTTTTATTTCAACTGACAAATGAAGTGTTATAGCCTCATACGCACAGTATTACTACTTAACTGTTATTTGCCACTATCAATCAATTCAGAAGTATTGAACACAAATGTAAGGAAAGCATTAATTTTACAAAAAAAAAAAAAAAATCCCATTAAGATTAATTTAACATGTTTAACCCAATTTAAAAAATTAAATTGTTGGTTTCTTCTGATTTTTCAAAATAGTGTACAACTTTATATTCATGTTATCAAACAAAATTACATATAAAATGCATTATCATTTCAAATTTTATAAAATTTGCTGTTTTCTTTCTATTGATGCATGCAGAGCATTATTTGGTTGATGCATGTGCAAATCAATTTTCCCCATACAGCCAGCCACTCACTGCAATGGAAAATTTAATTCTGAACCAAATTTAACACAATGATATATGGTCTGCTATATGCCTTTTTTTAACCAGTGATATAACATCAATATTTAAATATTTTCAACAATAACATATCAAATTTGTATAAATGCAAAAACTCAACAACTTGCATTTGATGTACTATTATTGAAATAGGTCAATTTGCTTTCTCAAGTAAAATTACATTTGAAAATTTTAAGTATACATTCTAAACAAAATTTTATGATAAAACAGCTGCATCTGTGATACTGTGAATTTTTCAAATTGTAACACATCGGTCAAAATCACCATAGCTCAAAAGATATAGTTTACAAATTAAAATGCTCAAACTGCTGCAAAAAATTTACGTGAATAAAAAGTTTCATTAATAATTTGCAGAAAGCAAAATTGAATGTTTTGCTTAGGTCACTGTAACTGCTCTTTATTTTTTTTATCCTGAAGAAGAATGCTTAAACTCTGCTTCCAAAACCATTTGATACCATAACAGTTTTATGTTCTGCTTGCTATTAATTATTATTTTTTTTTTCACACTAACTCAAAAAAACATTCACGAAAATCCTAGAAGCTAACAGAAGGCAGGGTTACTAGAATGCCAGAAACAAAATGGGATTGTGTGGTTCTGCCACAACTCCTACAAAAACAATTCAACCAAAAATATCACCAAAAGAAAGTATACTGAAGCTGTCTCTTGAAGACTATCAGTTTAAAATCAAAATAATTTTAATTCAAAATATAGCTTTTTCTTTTCAGTAAGAAAAACTTAGTTTAGAAATATTCTGCTTTGTATATATTTTGCAGATATATATTTATATTTATCTGCTTCATAGATATTCTGTTTTAACTTCAGAAATTTCAATAACTTCAATTTTTAAAAATAGCTTAGAATAAAAACCACTTATTTCCAAACACAGGTGATTTTTGTTCATTCCATGCTCATATGCGTAAAATTTGTAAGAAGAAAAAACCTGTGCACAACAATGTCAATTCAATTTTTTAATCAGTTTTTAATTTTTCAACAAGCGAGCCTGAATTAAATGATCACATGTCTTCATAGGTGCAAACAAAATCTCAAAATGTGGGTGTGTCGAGGATCAAATGGGAGAGGTTAACAACCAACCCCTGCGGCTACCGTTTAGGTTTACACCAATGGCAAGGAGGGCAGTAAAGCTTAATTATATCCACTATCCAACAAGACACATGACCAGGGGAGTGAAAGTTGGCGGAATCATTCACTGGGTCCAGTTGCTGATGGATCTGGTAACAGGTCATAAAGGGCCTGCTCCTCTCCGCCACCTAGAAATGTGCTTTGAGAACCAACGCCACGCTAGCAGCCGGCCTCTCCACAGATTTATGTACCACTTAGGTGAGGTGAGTCTGAGGCTATAGAAGCCAGTGCCCATCTGCGAAAGGCATCAACCCTAGTTGGGAGGAATGGGAAAAGTGTTATAGTACTTAGGACCTTTGCAAAAGCAATGGAATTATCCAGAAAATATTTCAATGGGGTAATGGCCCCCACACATCTAATCTTAAAATCCACTTTTCCAGGCACTATTATGATTGCTTCATTTACTTTTGGTTAAAATTAAAACATTCGGTCATTTGAAGTTACTGAACATATTTCATTTATTCATTTTATGAATTTTTCCTTTTTAGATTAAAAACATGCAATATCGCTGTTATCTTTCTGCAAGTTATATTATGTGCTTTTAAATTAAAATTAAATAAATAAAATGACTATTTTTGCATAATTTTATTTTTATAATTGTTTCTGATTTTCTAAAAATGAAGGTCTTCTCCTAGCCCAAAATCCCCCAAATTCACTAGGTCATGGATATTTATCCATTGGAACATCCATACTAAATATCATTCTGGTCGATACTATTCATTTTATGTTATATATGCTGCTTTTAACAAAGTTATTTTAGTCGTATTACTTTAGCAGCAGTTTGAGTTATACATAAAGTTTAAGTCATTCAACATGAAGCAAAATATTATGTTCCTTTATCTATAAGGTTTCTTTTCTATTGAAAAAAGAATCATCACCAAAATAACAAAAATTATGAATGACAAAATCCTATGCATAATACATACTAATGTTTTTTTGCTATTCGTAAAAGCAAAATATCTCAAATCTCAGAATACCTGTAATTGGAAATAAGCTTCAAGTTTTACTTTTCAAAACTATGTAAAAATGTTCAAGACATTAATACTTCTCAAAATAAAGGAACATATTACATTTTTTATAAAGCTTCTTCTCTTTCGAAAAGAAAAAATTGACACCAAGATATAAAAAATTCTGAGTGGCGAAATCCGGGGCGACCTGCCTTTTCCCAATAGGTTTAACAGTCTTCCAACATTTTTCAAGTAGAGGAGCATGCCTAGAAAGGCTAATTCACAGCTAGTTGAGCCAAATAATTAGAATTCATAAATATGCCTCCTGCTGATATATGAAAACTAGTTATGTATAGTGCATAATTTGATTTCAATGTTTAGGAAAATATCGTCAAATCATAACTAATCGTCACTAACATCACAAATGTAGATGACAAATTTATCGGCTGAAACACGATGCACATTACTTCGATCGCAAATCTTTTAGAAACAATTGCACATGTGCATCTTCCGCCATCAACAATCAGTAACCAAAAACACTGATACAAGTTGCCAGATTAATTTCTCCATGCAGGTTGTAGTTTAAAAACAGAATCAAAATATAGCTTAAAAAATCGAATTGGAACAGAGCTGAGAAATAAACTGTCAATAACCGTATTGGAATTTGTGCCGAAGAACTGACACTTTCTGTGTTTCTCTTTGATAAAGCTGCCTTAAAATGAAAAAATGAAAAGAGCAGGCACTTGTTTGAAGATAACTTAAAATAACATCTATAACTGAAAACAAAGCCAGTCTTACATAATTTATATGCGATTACATTTTTATTGGCATTTTACATATACCCTTTCCAACAAAAAATTTTAATGTGAATAACTTAGAATGTGTTCTGTGCTGTTTTCACACAAAGACATAGATACATGTATAATGTGCTTCTTTTATATCGGCAGTTCAAGGTCACCCTTTATTTCCCCTAACATGACCTGTAACCATAACAGAGTATGCCTTGAACAAGTATGTACTCTTTCTTCCTCTGCTCCAGTTGAGGCTAGAGAAGAAAGCCTGGCTTAAGAAAGTCTGCCTTAAGCAGTTATCCTAAACTGATGTAAAAAATGGGAGTATGTCTCTCAATTTTGGCAAGCAGTGGAAGAGGGAGAATAAATTTCCATGACCTTGAGTCACTGATACGGAGGACTATAGTAAGAACATTCAGAAGAAGTGTAGATACAGACATATGGTAATTTTAACTTTTGTCTACCATGTTTACTTTTTGGACCACCGAGTGCTGACCTAGGGGTTTTTCTGGACCACACATATTCTTTCTCTGGTGTGAGCTCTACCAATATTAATCTTGATTTCCATGCCCCCCTCCCCCCTCCAAAATATATATATATATATATCATTCCTATCACAGTCAGTTCTGACATGAAAATATAATGAATAATATGCATTAAAATTCCATTAATCAAATTAAATATCTGTCATTCATTAGAAATCTGAAGACATTTCCAAGAACTTATTCTAAGCAAAAGTTCCTAGAAACTATAAAGTTAAAAAACAATTTTTTTTTTTTAACCTGAAAATTGGCAATTATCATGTCGAAATAAATATCTAGCTATACCAGCTGTAAAAGAAATTGTAAATGCTGATCAAAATAACAAAGCATGTATGTGGTCACAAGACATCAGAAAAAAAAATTACCTCTATAAATTGTTAGTTTACCTTTTTATTAAATTTCTGTGTGTTTTGTTTTAGTTTACTTGCTTCTTTTACTCTCTCTTTGTCATCTAGAAATTAGAACAAATTAAAGGTTAGAAAAATCCAATTGTCAAAATGTAATATGATGACATATAAGATTAGGAACTAAATTTTTGGTCTGGCTCTTAAGATATATAAGTGGAATTTTTTCAGCTCTGACTAATAGTAAGAAGCAGTTCATTTTTTATAACTGTTATGGTCATGTAACAGCTTTCATCAGGGTTGGCTAGATAAGATCCAACCCAATTTAAAAATCAATTACAGGCAATTATGTTAAACAAAAAATCCTTTTATAAGTAATTTATAATTAGAAAATCTGGATTTCAACATATTCTCAATGGTGTAAATTTTAGAATTCTGGCATGAACCATTAATGAGATATTACACATCTTTCAATACATGCATTAGAAAACTTACATAAAATTAAAAATCTGATGTGGGCAGTAGATGACTTTCCCAGCAGATTCAAATTCATTTTTTCATTATGCATTGAGTCTAATTACAGAAAATTACATGGATACTTTCCTGATATTATAACCAATTTGCATTTTTATTGCATCTTTGTGTCATTTTGGCAACTTAATTCACTTTAAATTCTACAAGTCCTCAAAATTCTAAAAAACTAAAATATCTCGAGAATATTCATCCTATAGTTATGGAGTCGGTCTTATTTGCTTAGCTGTCAAAATTTACCTGAAGAACAATACTTAATTAATATATTTCGACAATTTTAGTCATTTATTTCAGATTTTCACTATCTTTGCAGGCCATTTAGCAAAAAGGAGTCGGTTATACTTTTCTGAATCATATCAACATCTAATGGGAAATCTATTTCAAAATTCCCCTCAGATTATCCGAGGCTTAATGGCTAAGTTTATAGTGAACCCACTTATGGAACATTCCAAAAGTTAGGATTACATTTTAATATTTGTTCTTTTTTGTATGTGTAAGTAATGACTTATAATCTTAAATTTTGAATAATTCCTGTACTAATTATGTGAATATCTAGTTCTAGTGTCTTTGCATAATGTTTAAATGTAAATATTTTTATAGCCATACATGTATTCTTATTTATTATTCTGTCCACATCTGACACACACACAGAAAGGGAAAGTAAGTTGGGAGCAGAAATTTTTTTTTTTAAATATGTGCAAAAGGTCAGTCAAAAATCTCGAAAACAATATATTTGCAATATATAGTATGAAGTAAAAATGCAAAAAAAGTATTTTTGATTAAAATTTCAAATTATGAATAAGGTCTCGATTTACTTCCCTAAGATCAATATTAACCAGTATCATAACAACAGGTAGTAAAAGGGTCATTCCGTGTGAAATCAACAAATGGGGGTTGCATCATAGTAATGGATTTTGATCAAAAATTAAAATTAGCTTATATACCTGGGAAGACGGCTAAAGCCAGAATTTAAAATTTTTTTTTAAATGTAGAAAGGGAGATTTTGCCCCTTGAAACATCGTTCAAGGTCGTATTTCTGTAAAAAGTGATGTTCATTCTTTCCAAAGTAAAACCACTTGTATTTGTCACAAACTAATATTTCAGGTGTCATTTTAAAGCTAAGACTCCAAGCTTTCATATGATATAAACTAATTGTAATATTTTTTTTTAAATGAAACCCTTTTTAAGCACTTAAATTTGAAATTTTAAAACTTGTTTTCTTATGTTTAAGATTTTTTAAATTTAGCTGGTGAAATTAAAACAGGGATAAAATATAGCCAATTTAAAGAGTTGAGAGTGTTTTATAAGCATAAAAAATTTGAAGTTTCTAATCCACTTTTTACTTGAATTTTAGGGTTGCCAAACTTCTGAAATTTAAAAAATGATCAATTTTAACACCCTCAAAACCCCATGTGCGGCATAATTTAAAAATTTAAAAACTGGCTAAATAAAACAACAAATCTATGTAGATAATCAACTGATGAGTACTTTTTTGTATATTTTTATATTTTTAAAATTGAAAAAAAAAAAAGTGACATTTTCAGCATATGAAATTTTTTTGAAACAGGAAGTTATTGTTTAGAATTTAAATATCTACACAAAAATATGTTGTTTTGCTTGTGCATTTGTTTCTTTCTTATTATTAACATTAATTCAAATATGATTTCATCAATTTTTATGCTTATAATTGGGCATGGGTTAAGGAAAAACAGTTATTGTCTATTGTAAAAAAATATATCAAAATATCATTTGTACCATGTTGCTTGAAATGAAAAGTTCATTTAATGTTCATTACATTAGTTTCAATTGACGATATGAAAATAATTTGTCAGCAGCTGTAACAGTTCGTAAATAAAAATAAGCATAGCCAAACATCTTTAACACTCACAGTTCCTAATAAATATGTTCAATTAGGTGTTCAATATTATATACAATACTGTCAAATTTATGGATATATAAAATACCATTCTCATTAAATGCATTAAGTTTTACAGTATCTGGCAAAAGGAAAAATAATTTACACAGAATTTTATTAAAATGTAGCGGAAGTAAATCACCAGTATATAGTATCATAATTAAAAAATTTTACTTCATAGCTGGTAGATAAATATAGTACATATTTACAATTTTTTCCAGTTGTTTAATCTTAAGGATTTGATTTACTGGAGCTTGAGGCTTCAGATTTATCAAAAAGGAAATTAATATCATCTTGAAGTGCTTTTAACAGTGTATACTGTCTACCAGTTATTGTGTTTGGCATAACATTTAACATAATTATTTTATCGAGTTCAACCCAACTCTTTTCAGTTGTGCAGTAAAACATGGAAGCTGGGCCATGTGGCTTTAAGAACATACTTGCACATCCTTATTTTCATGAAAAATGCCTATAACATATGCCAAGTACCACTTATAATCATAAGAACATATAAGATATGAAGACTGCTTAATATCATCTAGCATAAACGTTGCATCTTCTGTATAGTTCTTTAAAACACATGCTTCAAAGTTTTTAGAGGATGAAGGAATCTGAGAAATTTTTAATTTTCCTACTGCTATTGGAATAAACTTGTGATATTTTCGGGTTTATTTTACAGTAATGGCATTTTGAAATCTGACTTTCAATTGGTTTTCAGTAGAAATAACATCTTCTGAAGGAACAAAAAATAATTTAATTCCTTTAATTTCTTCAGTTGCAAATTTATATAATTGTTCAGGAGTCAAAATCTGATTATGTACTAGATGCTGTAAACTAGCTTTACTTGCCATTCTTTTAACAGTTCTTCCACCTAGACCATCGCATGGGCTTTTACCATGACTTGTAGCAAAAAAATGCCACTATGCTTCAATACCGAAGTCTTGAAAGTGGCAAGAAAAATTAGCAAAGTTTTTTCTGTTTTTATATTGGCTACTTGCACCATCAGAAAAATAAATTATTTTATTGATTTGTGAGTTTTCTTTAAGATAATTAATCACATGTTTTTGAAATGTATATACAGCAGCAGTGGTATGTTCAAGGTAATTGCTTATAATGCTATGTAATTGCTTAACACTTTTGGCTTTCCTTGGTTTTCTGATGATATGTAAGCCACAAAGGAGTGCAGTGTAGTCTGACTATTTTCCCAGTGAAAACCTTGAACAGCATCTTGGACTATGAAAGAATAATTTTCTGAAAAATCTGCCAAACGTATACACTCACTTGATTGAAGTGTTGCCTTCCTGTCTTTTAAATAATTTGACTGTTTCTTTGAAATGTAATGATAACTTTTAAGAAAATTCAATTTTTCACAAAAATTATCTGAAAACTCATCGAGGGATTAAGTTACCATTATTAAACTGCATCTATTAGCTGCAATCCACTGCTTATAAATAATGTTGTTGAGTGTTTGAAGCTCTTCTGCATCTAATAACATTTTATTCAAAACAAAAGCTCCTGGACATTTAAAACATTCACCAAGAAGCATGCAACTTTCATCCTCTATAGAGCAAACTATCATTTTTAACAATAAAACAGTATCCAAGCCTTTAATATTTATTGTTGAAAGCATTAGTTTTATATTCTGATGATAGCTGCATACACACACATTGTGAGTGCCACTAGTGCCTGCGAAGATACACGATTTGGGTCTTAGCTCTGCAAATGTTGAAAAACCTAGCTTGTAATTTGAATGCTGTTGGTCATTGTGGTCATTTTCACTTTGGTTGAAGATAGTACAAAGTTATAACATTGAAAAAAAATTTTGTTTCAGGCAACATGGTACAAATGAGATTTTGATATGTTTTTTTTTTTTAATTCTTCCCCCCCACACACACCCAAAGCAAAAAATAGATTAAATTGTATTTAAATTAATGTTAATGATATTAAAGAAACAAATGCACAAGTAAAACACCATATTTTTGAATAGACATTAAAATATTAATAACTAACTTCCTGTTCAGAAATTTTTTCATATACTGAAAATGTCACTTTTCTTTTCAATTTTAAAAATAGAAAGGACAAAATATACAAAAAAAGAACTGTCACCTGATTATTTGTATGGATTAGTTGTTTTATTGAATCAGTTTTTAAATTTTTAAATTATGCCCCAAATGGGGTTTTGGGGGTGTTTAAAGTGATCAGTTTTGAAATTTCAGAAGTTTGGCAACCCTAAAATCCAAGTAAAAAGTTGAACAGAAACTACATTTTTTCCAAGCTAAGACTATGGGAATAGGGTAAGATATGATGAAAATTTGAAGATTCAGATTAATTTCTTTCATTTATTTTATGAGGCCTAAAAACTGCATTTTTAGCAAAATTGATGCTGAATTTCAACACTGAATTTCAGTCCCTCAAGTTGCAGTTAGCCAAACATTACAATGACATTAAATGTAGCCCACTTTAAGATCAGAAAAAAAGTTTTTATCCCAAGTCTCTATCTTTTTTGAGTCTCAAGTTATTTAAGTTTACATGAGCACCAAAATTGGCCAAATTTTTAGTCGTCCATGTTGGAAAAATGGCCGTACCTGAAAAACAAACAATAAAAAAAATTTTTAAAAATTGTTTTTTATCTACTGGAATATATAGGAACATATGTGCAAAATATAAAAACTTTTTAAAATGGTTATGCAACCAAATATTCTTTTTTTTTTTTTTTTCACACGGAATGACCCAAAAATGTCATAACCCTCCACATAGACAGATTAAGTACATTAGTTCTTCATTGAGTACACATTGTGTAATGGTATTTAACACAGTAACCCCCATTGAATGGGGTACCCCACCCCATTTCTGAAAACTTAACTAACAAAATCAGTTCAAGAGTCTATATACTAAGAAAGAAAAATAATTTTTAGTTTACGTGCAAAAATCAAACAATTATTTAATATATATATTTTCTGTTACACACTTCAAAAGTTGGTTTATTTTCATCCAAAGTACTAAGTAAAATACATTGTCCAATGTACAAAGCAAAATATATATTTTAATTTTTCGCCAAACAAGTGATTTTTTTAAAATATACCACTCAAAAAGAGTCAATGAATACAAGCAATCTTTGTGTGAAAACCATTTGACAGCCTCCTCTCTTCGAGGGCATTCATGTAGAAGGGGATAGGCATGTATTTACTCCTTCAAGAGGGTCCGAAAATGACCGATCACTGCTCAGCCGTCTATGGGATTTTGAGGTACTACCGGAAAAATGGGCTCGGGACTCAAAGGGTTAAATTAGGCATATTGTTGCCTTTCATAGTATATTCTGATTCTTTGAATTTTGAATCCTACTGGTCCAGCCTGTTCTAGGCCCACTATAGGAAGTTACATTTTTGGGGAAGAATAATTCGAGAACCGCAGCAGATAGAAAACTCTTTTAGATTTTGAATCTTACCATTATAACCCGTCCAGAGTCTGTCATAGGAAAGTACATGCTTTTTCAAACAAGTTAGTTGTAGATCCACACAAAAAACAAGTTTTATAGATCCACACAAACATTTATTTTAAGATGTAGTAAATAGAAAATAAATTATAAACATTTCATTTGCTAATTTTGGTCCTTGGTTTGTGTGTCTCTTGTTTTATCATGCTTTGACAGGGATGATCAAAAGTTAACATTCGATTAAATACTGTAGAAATAATATAATTATTAAAATTTCGTGTTTACAGAAAATTAAAATGAATGCTTTCAACAAACACGGCCTGGCCCAGCTGTCCAGCAACAGTCCAGCAACATGATATGCCAGCTTCTGTTCGGCCTGGAGGTCAGACTTTATATATATATTATATATATATATATATATATATATATATATATATATATATATATATATATATATATATATATATAATATATATATATATATTATATATATATATATTACATATATATATATTATATATATGTATATATATATAATATATATATATATATTATATATATATTATATATATATAATATATATTATATAAAAAAGCCAACTCGACCATTAAAATACCAATTAAAGCCTACTCAACCCAAAAATTAGCCAACTCGACCATTGATAAACCTCTGTTAGATACATATCCTGATTTCTCACTGTTTAATAACATGCCAGCCCATAAAAACCTTTAATTTTAGATGGCCCGAATACTGTATGACAAGGTGGCAGCCAATACTCAGTCCAGAGACTTAACCAATCTCTATGTTGATTGGAATGCTCTTGATAGAAGTCTGTACGGGCCAGTGGCAGCGGAGCTATAGGGCAAGGGAAGGGGGGGCAGTTGCCTGCTCTAAGATTCTGAACTGGGGGCAATACTCCCCCTAAAAGTTAAATATATATATATACTGCTGAAATTTATAATTGCCCTTCCTACAAAACATAATAAAAGCTCGTAAGAAAAATTGAGATTAAATATTGCCACACAACTTTTTCCAGAGAAAACTGTGAGGACGATTAAGAAAAATGAATATTTCTTTTTCTTGCCATTTTCCAGTATCACTTTTTAAGCACACGTTAATCATGTGGTAAAGCATTTGATGAAAAGCGAAATTAATTATCCGAAACTAAACATGTAAACAATAATAATTACTTGCATCGCCAGACCAGGCGCCACGCCACACCAAGTGCATAATACAAACCAAAATTCCAAACCTAAAACATTAGAACAAAATGAAAAATAGGTGGATGCATGCTTAGATTTCGTATAGTTTTCAAAACAAAGTAGGTAAAGGATTGAGAGGTAGTTATAGAAATGGTAAGTGTAGAAATGCATTTCTATTTGTGATTATTTTGTCCGATTTTCTAGATTTATATATTTACTTGATATAAAAGTATGACAGTATATTTCAAGACTCAGTACATCCAGTGGCATCCCAGGTTTTTTTTGAGGCACCAAGCGAGTTTTCTGGAGAGGCCCCATCTGAATAATAAATGCAGTAAAACTTTAAACGAGGCCCAATCAGCCGCATGGCCCTCGGGATGCCCCTGCAAACCAAAAGAATATCCTTGTAGTTTAAAATAATGTTTCTTTGATTATACACTGCATGAATCCTGGAAATATCAATATTTCATTTAAATTTAGGTCAAGCATCAGATGAAAAAAAAATTATTAAAATTTTTTGGAAAGTAATACTTCACAAGTCAAATGCGCCTCGTTCAAAAGTTAAATGTGCCTCAACATCAATATCTGCACCTCTGTTACTCATTATAGATTGATGTGTCGCATATTTTGAATGGAAGAAAGTTGATATGTATTGTGTGTGACGATGGTACAAGCTACATAGGAAAAAGGCCGATATTCTTTGATTTTTGAAAATCTTTTATTTTATTTTGGACTAGCCGCCTTTGGCGACTAGCCTGTTCGCTACCCTTGAAAATTCTGACAGTGGCAAAATCACTGGCGCCATAACCCTGTGGAGTTAACAAAGTTTGTTTTAGTTTAATGGCATTAAAACTAATAATGAAATTTTAAGATGAAAAATAATGTCCTAATGTTCTTGAAAATTGATTTGTAAAGTGAATTTATTCTAATGTTTGTGAACTGTGAGATTCTGAGGATTTCTGTACCTGCAACCCTAGGAAAGGGATCCCTTTGATGTGTACACACAGCCGGGATCAGTTGCTCCTATGTTTTTTATAGAGGTATGCTCCTCCATTTTTGGTTTTACATAAATGAAATTGTATCCATTTGTCTGCATTTTTAGTATTGCATCGCAAATGACATGAAAGTATTTTTAAGACTGATGATGTTGAATGTGAATTTAGTATTTAAGAAATAAAGATGCTGCTTAGTGAAAAAAAGTTTTTTTTTTTTTAAAAGATTGTCACCACCACTACCCGATGCATAAATGCATCACGACAATCTAAATAACTTTCTTTTTATTTATTTTTTTATTTCTTCAGTGTTTAAGTTTTTTAATTGTGGTCTCAATCACCACCTAATGTATAAAATACATCACCACAATTCAATCCACCATAACTCAATCATTTAAATTTTATAGTGACCATATGATAAGCTCTTAATTCCGTCATTTAAAATATGACGTTCATCATCATAAGTGGTTAAACCCATTTTAATTTGCTTAACAGTATAAATATGATGGTCTTCACTTGCAATTTTAATTTTTCAACTCTATTATATCTTCGCCTTGTTAGACAGATATAGTAATCTTGATGACAGATTAATTTTTTCACAGCATTCTTATTAAAACCTTTAGCTGTTATCTTTTTAGAAAATGAAGTTTTGTATACGCAACCTCATCAGAACCGTGACATCAGAACCTCGCTCACCTCCTCCCACCACAAAAACACTGTGAGTCTGCACGCGCATGTGGGTGAAAAATTGATCTCTTCTTTCGCGGTTTGGCCAAGAAATTGAAAATCATTACTTCCTTCAAATCCGGATCGTACGGCTACTTTTTCTTATTTCTTGACCAGATTGGGCTTGTAAAAAAGCCTGATCTTTGAGCGTTCTAAAAATGTAAATTATTAGTCGAAACTGACGGTACTTTTCCCGATACGAGGATTTAAAAAAGAAAGTTCATTTTTTGGAGCCAAAAATGACTTTTGTTTTAAAATCTTTAAAAAATATTAGAATTTGTCCCTGAGATTTGAAATTGATATATTTTTACTCGCAATTGTCTGCTCTTTCCGGTCATGTGATTTGTTTTATTCTACGATGTCTGGATGGTGGAGAAAAAAAGGGGGGGGAAAGCGGTCGAAATCGCATAAAACATTACATAACAAAAAAAATAATTTAAATTTTAAAAATCGGTTTTCATGTGTCATGGTTTTCATGTGTTAGTTCTCACACTATTACATTAGTTCTCACACTAAACATTAGTGCAAAATCCAAGATGGCCAGCATTTGGCAAAAATGACCATTTTTCAAATGCCTGTATCTGGATCATTATTGGGATATATACATTACAAATTCAGATTTGGGGGTTTTATTACCATGTGTATCCATGGTAAAATTAAAAAAAAAAAACTGTGACAATAGAGCAACACTCATCGGGTGTCCCCATATGGAATGACCCTATGCACTTTTTAAAAACCCTCAGAAACATTTTGCTGGAAGAACATAAATAAACGATCATGATTCACTATTCTCCTAAGCGATGTTCAAAATCACCAATTTATTTTTAACTTACCTTGTTCTCGGGAATGACTCACAGCATTCTTTCAGCAGAAGTCTTCATGCAAATATAAATACCCGATGTGCACACAAACTCATTTGCATATTTAGAGACGGACCTCAGAAACCATTCCAGAAGGTACCCATCCTGGCATATATAGGAAGTTCGATTTCGAAACATCAGTAGAGCAAGCAGTAAGAGGAGTAGTATACTTCTAGTATTCCATTTTCCTGATTTTCTATGCATGTAATGCATTAGTATCATTATTATGAATGAGCTCGTTATTGAGCTGTTGATGATCATGTTGGTCATAACGATATAGTCTATCTTTTTGCCAATGCACTAGAGGCAGTTATAGTTTGAGATAACTTATTAAATTACAATTACAATGTTAACTAAGATGTATATCTTAGTTAAAAGGCATTTACAACGGTAATAAGTATTTCCTCGAAGTTAGTGATAGTGCTAATCACGATTGAACTCTATTACTGGTGCTTTACAGTTCTAATAGTTCATGTATCATTCTAGTCATCTACAAATGTGTCAAGTTTACTCAGGTTCCAGTATGTGACCTTCGAATGGGTGGAAATCGATCGACATACAGAGGAAAGCTCAATGTTTACTAGTGTTTTCCAAACTGAACTTCCTAGCCATACTTTCTCAATTTCAAAGGCTGTATATATGTTATTAGCTACATGCTTAATATAGCAGCCAGCCTGTTCAAATAGGAAAGACTCTGTCGGATTTTTCTTTTTTTTTTGGATAAAATGCTGATTTTGTTTTCAACCAAATAGACTCTATCTATTTTACTCTGATTATACTCTGCTATACGCATGGAATGTTTAACATTAACTAGGTTTGCCCAGGAATTCTTATGAGTCTGGTGACTACATCTACTAAAACCCATGTGTCCAACTAGATGGACTGTCTAAAAAGATTGTATTCAAAGCATTTTTTTTAATTACAAAATTCTCACAGAATTAGAGGAACTTTCCATGAAAATTCCGGCCGGCCAGCCACAGGACTAAAGCAATCAGTTGAGCTGTTTTCTTTCTACTTTGGATAAAATGTTTGTGTGAAACTGTTTTCACCAGTAGAAGAGATAAGCAAAGAGTTATAATCAAAATCGATTAATTCTCAGGAAAGAACCACTACTATCAATACACTATTGCTATCAATACTCATATTTTGAGGAAACGATGATAGTTTTGGCAAATTTTGGAATTCTATTTTGAATTTATCTAAGAATTTAACAAACCCACAAATATTGCCACGAATCTAGAAAATGCCCAAAAGGAACGATGAATGATTGTTACCTTCTTTATAAAACACCCCAGGATTACTTCAGAAAAGAATATTTCGAATCGCTGGCAGCATTTCTTTTAGAACTTTTTGACCGGGGGCGAATGAAATTTTAGGGAGGAGCGAGTTTTCTATTTGCCCTATATAAATATATCTAAATGCTGTCACATAGATAGAAATGCGAATATGCTACTAGGTTAATGTAAAATGCCTCCGGAGGGGTGAATAATCATTTCTGCCCCACCCCACCCCCAAAATGGGCATAATACATAGAACCAGAAGAGTTTGATGATATCTTTGAAACTTCTACAAACATAAAGAAAGGTCGACTAGCAATGTAAATTAATATGTTACTGGATTTCATAAAATCTTTGGGTGATAAATATGAGCATGATTTGAACTCCAAGAAAATTAACATATCTACAATATGTGATATTTTGAAAAGGGAACAGGAGCTAGCGTCAAACATGTTTAGCAAGATATAGAAATTCTTTAATTTCTTTTAATGCCTGTGACTGTTGCAACAGCAGGGTGGTCCTTTTCTGCTCTTAGAAGGTTGAAAGCCTATTTAAAGGCAAATATTATGAAAATCAGACTGAACTTTTTGCATATCCTCCATGTTCACAAAGAAACCTAAACTATATTTTATTAAAGTTGCTGAAACATTTATTTTCAGGAATGATAGCAGTCAAAACTATTTTGTTCATTTTTAATAATCTAATTTTTCATTTTTTTTTCAATATACTCAAGTTTTTTTAACATTAAAATGAAATACAGGCATAGTAAATATTAAATGATTGTAATATCTTTTTAGATTTTTTTATCTTTTTAGGAATTTTTTTCCATAAAAAAACCCCTCTATTGTTATTGCTTTATATGTCCATAGAATAATCGGTGTTTCTTTCAGGACTTTTTGGCCGGAGGAGGAGGAGCAAATGAAATTTTAGAGGGGCAAGTTTTCTATTTGTCCTGTATAAATAAATTTAAATGCTGTCATATGCTGCTGCCCCCCTTCCCCCCCCTGGAGGTATGTCTGAAAGAAACACGGAGAATAACTCCAAACATAGAGAAATGAAATTCTCAGGAAATGATGTATGTATCAGAATATGACTCATAACTCGGGTACAGTTCCGTTTCACACACATTTCACTCATTTATTCCATAAAACCAGTGTAATTTCAACAATTAAAATCATTATAAATTTATTTTTAAATGAAAACTTCAAATATTTCATCTTACGATATTTTTATTGTTGTTAGCAAAAAAGTATTCAAATCGCAAGTTTCATAATATTCTTCATTTTACTTTTTAATATAGAGTAAAATATTATAAAAAAACTTTTTAAATGACACTGTTTTAGTAAAATGCACGAAGAAGTAGAAAATAATTTTCAACTATCACAACATTTTGATCATATGGGACTGAAAGTAAAACAGTGAGGTGCTCTTCAAAGAAATGTATTTGGGTATTAACAGAATTTTAAGAAATAATAGAAATGATAATAGAGAAATGACATATATCAGAATGGTTGCATTCAATTCATTTAAATTTTTTTTTGACAATTTTGGTTTAACAATCCATCATTCTTATATATGTCATTCCTATGTTAACACTTCAATTGTTCCTTAAAATTCTGTTAATGCCAGAATAAAATTTTTTTATAGGCACCTCATGCTTTTATTTTTAGTTGAATATGACCAAGAATGTTGTGATAGCTGAAATTATATTTTTAATGCACTTTACCAAAACAGGGTAACTTAAAAATATTTTTTATAATATTTCATTTTATAATTTTATAATCAATTTTTCATCAAACATCCAATCAAACCTTTTTAAAATCTTTTATTGAATTTGCCATGACCGATGATTGTCTGTCTGGATGTCTAGTTCAACTTCTTTGATTGCATTTTCAGCATATTTTCATACGTCTTAAAGATCTGAATTTTGGTACACAGCTTAGTTCAGTAGAACATTGTAATCGATTAAAATTTAGTGGATCCACGAGAAATGGAAATGTCATACTTTGCGAAATGACTTGTAAAAATCACCTTTGCTTTACACAATCACATTTTTGTAAGATAATATATATATATTGTTGATATATATATATATATATATATAATCCCATTGTTGTGAGATAATTAAAAGAAAACATGTTAACAGTGGGAATTGTCGGGGGTTGGGAGTCAGAATCTGGGGGAGGGGATCATCTCAAATTTGATTGGATGTGGCATTGTCATAATTATATGTTGTTGTTGAGACCCAGACCATCTGACCTACCAGAAAGATGTAAGGTAACTGTTTGGACGGCCGGGAAGTGCCACCCAATTTAGACTGGAACCCAGTGGGGGAGGCATCCACAGGAACCGTACCCTCCTTCCCCTACCACTAATCTCTCAGAAAGACTTACAGACCCACATGTTTAATGTGATCGTACTCAGCATGAACACGGCGGCAGTTTTGGCAGTGGCGGGAATTGAACCCGGGGCTACCATGCCCTATCATAATTATATGTTGAAGACCCAGACCGTGCAACTCGCCCGAGGAAGTGAGTAGCTAATTGGGCGGCAGGGAAAAAACCATAATTATATGTGTAAAATTTCAAGAAAATCATCTCGCTAAAAGTCAGCCAAAATCCGATTTCAAGACCTGACCCAAACAGAGAAACTACCTAAAAAATGTAAAAAGAAAGAAAATCCCAGTGCTCTGAATTTGTTTACAAATCTTTTTCAATTTCTTTTTCTTACCTTTTATATGTGCTAATAACATGCTGTGGTGAGTAATGAATGCAGGTGAGAATCCCCCAAAATTTGCATTAGTATGCTTAAAAAAAGAAATAAAATTTCATAAAAACTGAACTCAAATTACATGAGGCAGCAACAGCCATATTCATAATTGCAGAACCTGCCTATAGATTACATTCGAGACTTAAAATGGTGGTTTTGATATCAGAAATTGCTGTAAATTAAACGTCATTAGATTTTAATTAAATGTCGATTTTGCACATGCCATTTAATTTTGGCTTTAATAAAGTTGCAAAAAGTGCAAAATTGTTTCTCCGGAAGATTTTTATTTTACTGCACAGTTTCCAAAATGTTTCACATGAAATTAATTTCAAATTTATAAATTCTAGAAATCGAAGATGTATATCACAGTTGATTTGCAGTCTTATAATTTCTCAATTTTAGGCAAGAATTGTAATTAAATACGAAATTCATCGGTATTTTAAAATGTTGATGTTTCAAACGGAATCAAGTTACAATTTTTATTAACAATATCCAATTGATTTCATTTAAACCAAGGTTAAAAAAGAGTAAAACTACAGATTTAAATTTTGTTTAACTACTAAAACCTCTATATATAATTTTTTATTACTAGTGATTTGCAACTAACATTTTGAAATTAAAGTGACAAAAAAGTGTATATTTTTAAGACTTATTAATGGAAAAATTTACAAAAATGTAATTCAATAACAGACTTTAAATTGAAAATTTTACCCAAATTACTTATTATATTCCAAATACTTCAGACAGCAGACGAGACGAGAGAAAAACTAAAATAAGTCAAAGTTAAAGTCTTTAGCCTTGAAAATCGCAACATCTTGAAAATTGTATTAAAATTAAATTAATTATTTGAAATAAACACAATGAAAAGTATTTAATTATACTTTTAATTATGATTATGTACGATACTTAAGAAAACAGAATTTAAAATTCCAAATTGATAGCATTTTCAATTCTGTCCCTTCACCTCCACAGACACTCATTATTTGTTCAGAACTGTGACTGCTATGAAAAAAAATAAACAAATTTTAAGCGCTATGTTTGATGTTCGTAATAATTGTAGCCGACCACTTATCGTTGTTTAATCGTAAAAATTACCACTTTAGTTTATATTATCTATAGTCATTATATAAAAACAATTGTAATTTCTAATGATTTATGTAATAATAAAGTTCACTTGAGAAAATATAAACTTGTTTAGCATATGAAATATTGACTTTTAGAATGAATGTACGTACAATTTTGATCAAATTTATCAAGTACATTTACTATTTAATGAACTGGTCCACAACGTAAAATGCAGCTCAAAAATAAGAAGACGCATGTTGCGAAAATCATTTAGATATTTTTCCTCAGTGAATCCTTATGGCATTTTAAATTGTGAAATAGTTCATTATATGTGCAAACACGTACTTTACTCATTTTGTATTTTCTCCTATTTATTTTTGATTAAGATAGAAGGAAAATAATGTTGTAGGATTGGCTTTTATTTTAAATAAAATATGAAAATATCTTTTAATATGTATTATGTAATTTAGTACTATTCGATAATTAATTTTTCTTGCAATTTAGTACTTAAATTTTTAAGTTGACTATATTATCAATATTTCTGTTTCCAGATAAGTATGTGCAGTTTCCATCTATGTTGTTGAACTTGGCAAATGAGGAAAAGGTTCACCGATTTTTCCAAGATGTCTTTTTCAGCACTTCAAGATACTGCATGGTTTTCATGCAAAGGAAATGACCTTGAAAGTTACTTTAAAAGTGGGTATTTTGAAAAGTTTGTAAATTGTCAACTTGGAATGAAAAATGATCCTACCATTTGCTTCTTTGATAAAATATTTGCTACTAGTTCTTGTATGTGGACTAACATGCAACAGTTGTTTATGGAAATTAAAAAGAATTTTTTCATTATAAGAAGTGCCGCTGTAGATAATTCTAAAAATGATTTTACTACCATTGAATGCATGAGAATGGACACTGTAAGAGTATTACAATTTTTCTCAGCTAATCTTCAACAACTAAACTACAAATATACCAGTTTTATGGTCGGAATTCAAACTGCATCCAGAGAAAATAGTCATATGAAAAGTGTGATTACTGAGCTAGTTAAAGAAATTAAACATTTGCTGTTGTCTGTAGGTTGTGTATCTAATATTCCTAGTATCGTAAATATCAGAGATTTTAACACTGATTCTGGTAAAAGTGAAAGTGCAACAAATTTCTATCATTATTACCATTTATGCTTGGATATTTGGTTTAACTGTATTACTATAGTTCATAATATATATTCTTTGTTTCCAACAAGTTTAGATAAAAAAGATGAATTTTGTAATGATTTTATTGATCTGCCTAGTCCAATACTACAATTATTATCATTTTTAATATATGATTTTTCGATACTTACGATGAATCGTTCACAAAATGCTAATTCAGCATTTCCGTGCCCATGTATAAAAGACTTTTGGATAATATTAGTTCATTTGGTGGATAAAAATAATGTATACTTTGAAGGCATTTCATTTTGGGGTATTTATGAAACTATACTTCAAATTGTTGTAAAAAATGCAACCTCTGTGTCTGAAAATGTAGAGTTGTCCTTTGATAAATTTTCTGTATCGAATACTCGGATACAAATCCAAAATCCAATTGAAGTTTGTCTTTGGCTTACCTCACATATTGCTCCCTTGTATAAATACGATATTTTAGGGAAATTTTGTGAGTATAAAGAAATTAAAAGTGGATATGGCTCTGTCACATATTTAATGCTTAATTTACTATCTGGTTCTTCAGAAACAAGCGAAAAATCTCTCCGTAATGCATTATCTTATTGTATACAACTGGTGAAATTGTGGGAACCAAACGGAGACCTGTTATTACCATTAGCCGATTTCTTCATTAAAAAAATGGATGAAACTTTCAGTATTCAGGGTATTGAAATTACAGGATTATCGTACCTTTTTAAAGATTCATTAGCGTGGTTTACATATATCAGTAATCTTTCCAATCCTAGTTCTGTCAGTAAAGATAGTAGTTTCGATCGGTTCTTATGCATTTTATACTTGCAACTTCAATTTGATAGTTTATGGTGTTCATTAAAAGGACGGGTGTATTGCAAATTCATTCCTAAAAAATTCAAAGAAATGTCAGAAGTTGGATTACAAAATAGTTTTTCTTTATTTCTCACGATTGTCGCATCTGGACATTTTGAAATTGTAGATATAATATGTAAGGCTGTGTCTGTAATCGAAACAACAGCTTTGCCTAGAAAACAAATTATTTCGTGGAAAGCATTATTTGTTCTGATGTTCATATGTCAAGAAAGGAAACATAGCATGCAAAAGATTGTGGCTTTGATGACTAGGATTTTCAATTCTACTTGTTCTGATTATGCGAATAGAAGTAATGACAGCATGCATAGAACTGATTTAATGAATTTGTTACTTATATACATAGATAATTTAAATGAAGTATTCAGGCGAAATAGCAGCCTTGATTTATCCGAGTGGGAGTTGATTACTTCTGGTTTTTCAGATTTATTTTCAGCTTGCGGCATTACAGAAATTAATTACATTTTAACCGTGTTCCATAATATTCTACAAAGGATGCAAAGTTCAAATTGCACTAAAATGAGTGTTGTCACGAATGAAATGCACAGTATACGACTTTTACAAGCAGTGTTTCATATTTATCCTTCTATCCAGAAAATAGCTACAACAGACATATGTCCTGTAGTTGTCTCTGACATTGCTGCGACTCTCACACAATTAACTTTTGACTTCTCATCCTCAGTAGATTACATACCTTTTGATTTTCAAAGCATTTTTGTGTATTTTGGATGCAAAGAGAATATTAATAGCACTATTAGTTGTCGATATCTGTACTTGATTTTAAATTTCTCTACCTTAATGAAAGAATTAAACCTTAAGGTAACAGGATTAGATGCACTACTCGTGCAATCTTGGTTAAAATGTTCTATTTATATCCAAGGAAAGAGTGAGCACATGAAAGAACTGACTCAAAAATTGCTACAAAGTGAAGTTACAGGTGGTTTGTCTTATATAAAATCCCTGGATGTAAATGCAGATGATCATGTGAGCACATCTGTTAGTTTTTATCGCTTGGTTGGAGATGCTTTCAATAAAACTTCAACAATGCAGCAAAAGACTCAAATGGCTGTACAAGTGCAACAGATTTTTAAAAACTACACATCTGTCGTGTTAAGCAAAATTAAAAAAGATAAAGATGGACAATCTTATGTTCATGTGTATAAATTAATATGTCATCTTGTTGAATATTGCTCAACTGTCCTACATTTTCATATATCTTCAGAACACATTTTGCTTCAGCTTTTGGACACAACTGTTTATCCTCAAATCCTTTTTCCTAGAGACAAAGCTTTGCAGTCCCTGGTATCCTCTTCGATTAAGGACTACTTGCCTAATTTAATGAGGGGACTTTTTAAATTGGATTACAGGAAAGACAAATCTATTGAAAGAGAAATCAGAGATATATTTATTTATTATTTAAGTGTTCCTCCAAAGTCTAACCACCCTCTGGTTAAACTAGTTGTGGATTCAGTCACAAAGAAACCAGGAAGTTTGACTTTAGATGCAGGCGATTTCATATTAAAAGTCTTAGAATCAAGTTTACTTTCCAATAATATTGAAAAACCTGTCATTAAAACCCTATTTGATTTTTATGAAGAAGTATTTACATTAATTCCACCAACGTGCAAGAGGGATATATCTAATATTATTCTAAAATGTGCTTTAGAAATATATATGAAACAAAATGATTCTTTTGCAGAGTTTTTAAGAATTCTTATTAAAAAGATACTCGGGTATTTTAAAGAAAAAATGCAGTTGTCACATGCAAAAATTATTTTGATGTCGATTGTTGAATGGTTCATTCAAGAGAAGTTACCTTGGTCTGTAACAAGAGGTTTTAGTGTATTAGACTTGTTTGTAGAATACTTGCCACAATTAATGTCTGATGTTGTGCCTTTTTTAACAAGAGCTGTGGAGATGCTTGAAAGAAACAGAGGCCTAGGAGAAGACATATTGCTTCGAAATGGGCTTGGAAACATTGTTGTAAAATTGCAGAAAAATCTTAATGCAAACTGAATGTATAATAGTCCAAACAATTTCAGTTTGTTGTATACATATTCATGAATTTTAGATTATTAATTACAATACTGGAGATTTTTAGAAATTAAATTCTAATGAACTTTTAATAAGAAAAACACTTTGTGAACAAAGCAGCATACAGCTGTTTTGAGGATATATTAGATCCCTTTCTTCAGTGAACAAACCAAAAGTTAAAAATTAACAAATGACGAAAACCATATATATATATATATACCCAAGTCATGGATTAACAATCCACCTTCTCTCAAGAGGACTGTTAATCCATGAGTGTATCTTTCACTGAAATAAAGCATACAACATATCCTAGAAACAGCTGTATGCTGCTTTGTTTTATTAATTTGTGCTTAATTACATTGAGGTTTCCCCTATCTAATGAACTTTATAAAAAGTATGTTACAATTGAACTTTTTTATTTTATAGATTTATGCATTTAATTTAATTGATATTTTTAAGAACACAACTATAATGATCTGTATATAAAAATTATTTCATAATTGAAACTTTATATTCATAGATTCATGTATTTAAATTTAGTCTTAATTTAATAACACCCATACAGGTGATAAAGAACTATTTATAAATATAAAAAAGAAATGTTTTGTGCATAATATAAACTCTCTAAAAAATAAAGAATTTAAGTCTGACTAATTAGCCATATTCTAGGAAATACTTGATTTTAAAATGCACTTCAGTTGCATTAGTTTCTATGATATAGTGTATTGTCTTTCAAGAGTGGAATGTCAGTGGTTCTCCAGTTAGATAATCTAAAATATGAAACAGGTTTGTGCATTTATTTTGCAGGATTATTATCAAGCATATAAAATCTGCCATTGTCAAAGAAATCTTTTAAAAAATGTAGAACTTGGAAACATTGTTGTAAAACTGCAGAGAAATTTTAATGCAAACTGAATGTATAATCGTCAAAACATTTTCAGTCTGTTGTATGGATATTCATGAATTTTAAATTATTAATTACAATATGGGAGATTTTTAGAAACTAAATTCTAATGAACTTTTAATAAGAAAAACACTTTATGAACAAAGCAGCATACAGCTGTTTTGAGGATACATTAGATCCCTTTCTTCAGTGAATAAACCAAAAGTCTAAAAGGCACAAATGACGAAAGACATATATTCCACAGTGTATCTTGCACTGAAAAAAGGCATACAACATATCCTCGAAACAGCTGTATGCTGCTTTGTTTTATTAATTTGTGATTTGACATTGAGTTTTCCCCCTATTTAATGAACTTTATAAAAAATATGTTACAATTGAACCTTTTTACTTTATAGATTCATGCATTTAATTTAATTGATATTTTTAAGAACACAACTCTAATGATCTGTATATAAAAAATATTTCATAATTAAAACTTTATATTCATAGATTCATGTGTTTAAATTTAGTCTTTTAATTTAATAACACCCATACATGTGATATGAAGAATTTAAGTCTGACTAATTAGCCATATTCTAGGAAATACTTGATTTTAAAATACACTTCAGTTGCATTAGTTTCTATGATATACAGCATCGTCTGTTCAAGAGTGGAATGTCAGTGGTTCTTCTGTTAGATAATCTAAAATATGAAACAGGTTTGTGCATTTATTTAACAGGGTTACTATCTAACATATAAAATCTGGAATTGTCAACGAAATCTTTTAAAAAATGTAGAGCTTGGAAAATACAGAGAACTTCAAAATTTTAGCTTACTTTGCAACATTCTTTAAATATATTATACAATAGTGCAACCCACAATATTGGTAATATTTTTTAATATTTTCTCTACAGTAATTAACCCACACTCTGTCTGTAAACACATTTAATAATTTGACATCCTTAAACACAAATGTATTGTTTCATTTTTAATACTAAGAGGCTCTGCCCCCCTGCTTGTTAACACCAACCAAACCCTTGAAGTCTTTTTATGAGCTCTTTCATGCCATTTGCTATGCAGGCACAATACATCTATTTCCTGCTGCTCACTCACCAACCGAGTACATCACGCCTGTAGTGGGTCAAGAATCTCAAGTAAATTTTAAATAATTTTTATTCAGTTATTTAAGATAGTAGATTTGATTAACAAACAAAAAGTGACAACCACAATTAATCGTTGACCAAGAGAACACAAGAAATTGACATGTAATGTAAAGATATATACATAATTTAAAATGAGGCTCACAATTGATCTGTTGATTCTGTCATTTCATCACCAAGTATGGTACAGCAAACCAATCTTTCCAGTCCAAAATATCAGTAATCTGGCTACCTACCACATCATTATAATTGAACATGTGTATTAACTCAATAGGCAAGACACACATATACCATGCCTCTTCTCATATATCTGATGGCTTAAACTATCGAGATGATACCATAAACTAGAACACAAACTATATAAATCTGATGCACTGCAACTATAGCCATGACGATCTTCAACTGGACGGTAACTACTCGCTTTCTTACTACACAGCCACAGTTTCAACAATACTTCCTGATCAGAAGACTGATGCTGCTGAATCTATACCGATGAATGCTACCACTACAGAATTATATCAAAGTTCTTTCGAAATTCATACAAACTGATGTGAAGTAAATCCATATGGAAATCCACTGCACAGCTGCAATTCAAGCAAAAATATACACTTTCTTAAAAACTCTGATTAAATACTTCCGACCAGGTGTTGCCAACAGCAAAATCAACTCAATCAATCAGCTAACAAATTAAATGGTGTTATGGCATGCAAACTACAATACTTGCTATGATTCTAATAGACTTCATGATAAAAGAGATGCAATCGGTAATTTTAACAGAACCATTACATCCCCTCCCCCACTAAACGACAACTATTCGACCTTTCATACTAACAACACAGGTAGCAAACATATACTAATTACATAAAACAATAAAAATACAATTCTTACAACAGAACTATTTCTGCTTAACTGCTTCACGGATCCCGAGTTAACTTATGTTAACACTAGAATGACAGAAGCGGTCATTTTGACCGCATAGCTACTTTGAGAAACGATTCCTCTAAAACGGCTAATCCCAACCCATTGAAATGTTATGACTTTTCTTATTTTTTTAAAGTTATTGAAAACACAAAAGAAAATTATTCTAGGTTTTATAATAACAGAACAAATCAACAATCTATTTTTCTATGGCTGTCAAACTGACCGCTGCCCGTTGCTCTAGTGTTAACATATCTTGCAAATAAATATTATCCCAAGAAAACTCGAGGATAGAAATTTTTTTCAATAAGATTTGTATCAACAGGTTTAAAGCAGGCTTCACCCTGTAATTGAGGGAGAAATAAGTATTCCTGCACCAATTGGCAAGTTGTCAGGTTTCACTTGCGGGCTTGCTGGAATAATTGGCATGGTATGGCACGGGACTCTTATGCGTACATCTACTTTGAGTTTTCTCTTGTCTTACATGTGTGCAGTTAGTTCAGTTTTAGATTATGAAATACAGTTATGTAAATAAAAAGTAATGTTCTATAAACAAGGAAAGATTAAAATGTCAAACAAGTCAAAAACTGATGATGAGGTTTTGTGTAATGATCACGAGAATTTTGACATGACCAACTTATTGATGTGGGTTGTTTTTAATTGTGATATGGCAAACAAATGTGGAGAGATGAAATCCAAATCCAAATGTGTAATTGATTACAATAACAAAATGGGTGGTGTTGATAAAGTGAATCAGCATTTAGCTGATTATTGTACACCAAGAAAACGAGGAAAGAAATACATTCCATTTATGCCTTTTTGCATTTAGTAGGTTTAGCTCTACGAAATTTCTACATTTTCTAAAGCAGGCAAGAAACAACCACCTCTACAATATAGAATGGAACTTGTCGAAAAACTTATTACTGAAAATCATTCTGATGAGTTTTCTGTAACATCTGGCCCAGCATTACTCCTTCACCACTTAGGCTAACCTCAATGCATTTCCCAAATGTTATTCCTCTACGACTGAAAGAAAAATAGAATTCAACAAGACACTGTGCTGTATGCTCCCGTAAGCAAGATCCCAGAGGAAAACCATTAAGAAGAAAGACTAGGTATCAGTGTACCAAATGTCAGGTATCACTTTGTATTGTTTCTTGTTTCAAAAATTATCATATACAGACTAACATTTAGTATTTTTCAGTTGGCCGAGATAACTTGGGATAGTAAAATGTTATCAAAACAATGTGATTTTTTTCAACACAATAAAATTAAAGTTAAAGAAACAACTTTATATTATGTTTTATTTCAGTTTCTTTTATTTAAAAATGCAATAAAAAAATGATAATTTTTTGCAATATTTTTTTAAAAAATTAGTAAGGGAAGCGGTTAAAGCACATCTGTGTAATACCAGATTACATTTAAATTGATTATTTTTAATACCAGATTACATTATAATTAATTTTTTTTAATTACATCAAAAAAAGAAAACTTACATTATGTTTTATTTCAGTTTCTTTTATTTAAAAATGCAATAAAAAAATAATTTTTTGCAATATTTTTCAAAAAAATTGGTAAGGGAAGCAGTTAAAGCACATCTGTGTAATACAAGATTATATTTAAATTTACTAAAAAAAAGACAGCTATATGTAAACTATCTGAATTATTCGCTACATCTATGTCTCCAAGTTCTTTGGGGCTCGAAACTTCTGACGCTTCTAGCAGCCATGGACCATCTTTTACAACCTGAACTCTCAACTTCTTCCATCAAACATAAAGCCATTCAAACGGTTCCTTGCTTTTTCTGCACTGCAAAAATCACAAAACTTGACAAACACAAAACCCTTACTATGTCTGGTATAAACATAATGTGGAATACACACCTCCGTGATAACTCCATACGTTCTGAAAATCCTTCACAAATTCTCCACTGAAGAGATATAAGACAGGTTATTGACCCTTAAGGAGGTCAAATCATCACTACTTGGAACTCTTTTTTCAGATTGTGTACTTTCCAAATTTTTCAATAATAGAAGAAACTTATCAACCTAGAGAATTGCAAAAACTGTTTGCTCCTGTACTTTGATGTACATGAACTTACTGTATTTGGACTGATAGTTCCGCTATAAGAACCCCCCCCCCCCCAGAGGACCTCTCATTCGTAACTCGTTCTCCTCCCATACAGCCTTGCATAATTCAACCTGCACACACACCACATAAGAAAATCTTACCACAAGTTCGATAACTACAAATTAAAATTTAAAGAGCACAAACAGAAAACAACTCTAGGGACTTCAACAACTGTCTGATTAAACCTTGTGCAATTTCTTATTCATTAGCCTGTGGACATTAAAGCCAATACAGGTTGTGATACCTCCACATAAACTCTTCAAAATTATAACCCAATTGATACCTTTGTGAAAAGAAAACTCGAACTAGATCCACTTTTGATTTAATATGGTCTTAATGCCGTAACAAACAACCCTTCAACTCATTTCATGTTATCCACCCTACGTTAAAACTCTTGTATCTAAGCCACTGTCTAACATAGGCATCGAGTTTTCAAAATCTCAGGGGGGGGGGGGGCACAATCCGATATACAAAAGATTCACAAAGTCAATAAAGATATAATAACATACAAGATCTCCTTAAAGAAAGTAATCATATGTCAGGTGACTACAATTGTTTCGAGGTCATTATAATGCCCTACTTCAGGCCAAAAGAACAGTATGTGCCCTTAGCAACCGCCAAAAACGAACTGCTCAACGAACGGCAGTAGTGGTTGTTAAGAGCGCATGTTATTTTGGCCTGAAAAAGGGGACTTACAATGCCATTGAAGCAACTGTAGTAACACTAACTGACACATATATGCTTCCTCAAGGAAGTTTTGTAAGTTATTGTCTTACAAGCAGCAGTTTTAGAGTGGGATAACCGAGATGTTAAACCACGAGGTTAGTACTCGGGGGGGGAGGGGGGGGGAACCCGAGTTCGATTTCCGGCTTTGCCTAAACTGTCCCTGTATATGACAACGTTAAATTTGTGGGTTCGAAAGTCCTTCCAAGCAGTTGGTAGCAAGGGATGGAGGGTCGGTCCCTGTGGATGTCGTCCCCACTGGGTTCCAGTCTAAATGAGATGGCACTATCCCGGTGATCTAAACAGATATCTTACACCTTTGTCGAATGGCAGCAGTTTTATTTATTGTACGATAAATATTTTTAATCGTTTTAGGCCTGCACCACTTTAGTTTACCACTTATAAAACTTGCTGTTTGACTCCTGAACTCACTCCCTTCTTGACATACCAGATGTCATCGTCTATGCATTGCATTTTCTCCCTTCGAGGAGCAATCAGGGGGTTGAAAGTCATAGAAGTACTATATATGTCTATGTTGAAAGTGTGGGGGGGGGGGGGGGCTACAAGGCTAGTGTCTTGTAGCATTGCCATCGATAGAGGTAACCCTTGTAATCCCCCTAGCAAGAATTCGTCACATTATACTTTCCAGCATATTGTTGATTAAACACACCAGACCCTGATATGATCGGTGGGATCTCTAATCGAAATTTTCCAGTAGAACGGGCCCATTGCATTTAATTATTTCTGTAATGTTTATGATGGACCTAAAGGGGCAATCATGCCCCTTTTATCCTGATCCAATCTCTGAGCAAGTATCCGGGTATGCGGCCACACCCACTGAGGGTGGAAAGCCCAGGTTGCCTGACTCATCCAAGGGCATGAGCAACAAAGTGAGCAGCCGGACACCCACTGAGGGTAAAAAAAGATAAAGTTGCAAAACAATAAAATCAAAAACTGGAGTTATGATATGTAACGAAACCTTAAGATTATAAATTTATATAAATCTGGATGTCTATGCCATCATGTGAGGAAGATATGTAGAAACAAGTTTCATTAAGAAAACATAAGAGAAAGATATGTAAAAACAAGTTTCATTAAGAAAACATAAGAGGAAGATATGTAAAATCAAGTTTCATTAAGAAAACATAAACGTGTAAATGAAGGGCTTGAAGCACCAACATGACTAGCGATACTGTTTGCCAAACTGGGATTTCTCCATTAAATAACACCTAACTGGTATGCGGCAATTTCTGGAAAAATACCATTTCTGTTCAAATTATAGCATTGTTATGTTTCACCAATCCCTTTAAATGAAAGATCTAATATAGTTATATTATTTAATTCAAAAGCACCTATCAGTGCCATTTAATAGAATGTGATGCGCAAAACCATTATAACATATGTACTTACCAGTGTTGCGCTTAAATCAAAATCTGCATGTTTAATATAATATACAGGTCTTTCAGCAGTTTGGAGATTTCTCATGCAAAAATAAATTTTTGCTATTTTAATTCAAATTTATCCATGAGAAATAAGTATGTTTATATTTAATTACAAATCGAAATATAACCTTTACGAATAGCACAAAAATATTGCATTCCTTTTTCATCACAAACCAAACTGAAACCTTTATTAACAGAACCAAAACATCACACTGCCTTCAACACCCTCAACACACATCTGAGACCACACCAGTTGAACATATGCCAAGTCTTCCTACAAAACGCAACCATTTTTCCACAAGGTTCCTACGAAACTGATATTTTCTATTTTCTCATAATTTATATTTTTAGCTTTCTGGGCTCAAATGACTTTGTTGTTGGCTACCAAATGTCCTGTGCTCACCAGGAATAAAGCTAACTGCGGGGTTTGCGGCTTCAAACGAAATGAATGCCACCTGTAAAGATTGCACTGGCATCGAGGAGTAATTACAGATAAGATCTATTTAGGTAGACCAAATAAGTTATCTCTACTTCGTGGTTATCATTTATAGTTATTACTGGAGGGAAACAGCTATTTTTTGGAAATGGAATCCCATGGCTGTAAATATTCCGTTTCTTTTTTAATTAAGTGGTCAGTCGGAAAAGTTCTGGTAACCAGGTGTTTTTGTCATTAGCATAAACATGTTTCCTGGGTGTAAAGAGGAGCTTGGTTGTTTGTATGCAAGATAATTTACAGTAAGGAAGATGTGAACAAGACTGAACTGAAGTGTGATGTTTACGATTTTCTTTCAATTATTTTTATGTTTAAAAAATTTCATTTTCTGGTATTTAGTAAAATATGAAGTTAGAAAAAAATCTTGAAATTTCCCAGAGGGGGCTTTGCCCCCCTCTGGAAAAGTTCAGCGGGGGCTCATGCCTCTCTGACCCCCCCCCCCCCTGTAGTCGGTGCCTATGCTGTCTAGCACTTCTACTTAGTGCTACTAAATGGATTATATGCCCATTCTATAGCTGATGAATCAGCTAACTGCTCGTCTACCGCTAAAATGAAACTAGAAACATCTTCACAAATTTTGCCGAAAACCTTACATCCAACAATGATTTGATCTTTCTACATTCAGATGCCTTTATAAAAAACCCTACAATTCATTAGAAACTGTACCTGGCATTGCCCGAAATTTAAAGCAAATTGAATTAATTCATTAACTTTTTCGAAAGGCTTAGGCCACTGTGCGAGCACACGCTTAAAGTATAAAACACAAGTGAGCACATGCTCGTCCTAAATAAGCAACTAATCACATCTTACACTGCTGCTCGGATGTGTAATACGCCCTGGTCACAGAGCTGGGCACATTCAATGCTATACCCTAACATAGTATGCTTTAACACTAGAACGACGGAAGCTGTCATTTTGACCACTTTTGGGATTCCTCCAAAAATTCCTCCATCGTTCTAGTGTTAAATAAACCCTTTGCCCTCTGCAAGGGTGTGTAAGCCCTTTTAGTACATCCTTAATAAGCTCTTTTGATACACACTAAATAAGTTTTTTTGATGCATCCTAAATAAGCTCTTTTGATAATCTCTGAGTATCTTTTAATACACCCTAAATAAGCTCTTTTGATATGCTATAAAGAAGCAGCTTTCACCCTCTGTGTGGACGCAATGCTGATACACCCTAAATAAGCTCCTTTGATTAAATTCAACAACAAAATGAAAATTCCTCCAAACTCTGATAATATTTTCGATTTTAGTACTAACTCACAATCCAATTAAATCCCTAAGCAGATGTCAATTTCACTGATGGCACCGACCAACTATTGGCTTCATCCCAAGATGCGCTCATGGATAGGGGGAGGGAGAGAATCCTGTTTAACTCTCGTCCTGTGCACTGTTAGAATTCTTTTGAAAATTTATGAGGTTTTACATAAAAATTCATAATAAACAGAATACAGCAAGAACATAATTTTTCAGTGTGTAATATTCAAAGAAATACCTGGTAAATTATGAAAATGTGATTATTAGTCAATTATTTTATATCGCAATATAAAAATGGATGACATTTTAAACATTCAAGAAGTATATATTTTTTATAAATTCACAAAATTTCATCAATTAATCATATGGATTCCATTCACAGTTTGTTTGAAAGAGAATTTCTTCAAATAGTGAAGATGAAAATAATAAGATAATATTTTCGGTCTCTAAGGAACCGATTTGATTGAAAATAGTGCTATGACATAAAAAAAACTAATTTGACATTAAAAAAAATGACACGGATGCACACCTTCCCAGGGTCCTGAAGTACATATCTACCAAATTTCATGACCGTACGCTGCTACACATCTTTCTTCATTATTATAGATTAGAAAATGTACCCACATTGCCTAGAATTTAAGATGCACCTCTGATAGATACTACAGCGAATTCCTGAAAAGCAAATAACATTTTAACAATATACTCACTTATAACAAAAATAAAAAACTTGCACAGGTGCACACTGAGCTAAGTGGCGTAACTCATTTTAAATCCCGGGCAATGCAGGAATTTTCCAAATAGGGAATTTTGGAAAATCTCTAGGTAAGTTAGGAAATTCTCTAGGTAGAATAACTCTTCAGCAGAGCAATAGGACTTGGTATTTTGCCACAATCTGGGACAGAACAGCCCTCAAACATAAAATAAAGATATATTTTGGTGGAAAGACTGGATGTAGTTTATTTTCAACATTTGGAACAAAACAGCCCTTAAATATTAAATAAAATATATTTTGATGGAATGATTGAACTTCAGTTTTTTGTTCCAAAATTTGGGCTGGATAATGTTAAATAAAAGTACACTCTATAACAAAAAAATCAATGCACCAAGGAGTTGTCCGATTGGAATGAAATTTCGTATGCAAAGACATTTTGAGTGAACATGCAAATGAATAAAATTTGGTGTCCAATAAATAAATAATGGGAGCTCCAGCCCATCGGAACTGTGCATTCAACAGGTGTATATAAGGAGCGATTCTGAATCTGTGGTCAAAATTTTTGCATTCTGACTGTGGATATCTTACGTCGACTGTAACAATACCTCGCCAAAAGATTCGTGCTCATTACGAGCATATGTCAGAGTTTGAAAGAGGTCCTGCTATCGGATTGAAGGAGGCTGGTTGGATGAATCGAAGAGTCGCTCGACATGTGGGTCGAAGTGATGGGGCGATTAGACAATGCTGGCAAGAGTGGGTCAACAATGACAGATGTCAGCATCAGGACGGCAGCGATCGACCTAAGGCCACAACAGAACGGGAAGACAGTAATTGTCAGAGCAGCTGTCAAAGCACCGGAATTGTCGTTGTCAACTATCCAACGTGTGACCCGCATATATGTTGTTATTGTTGTTGAGACCCAGACCGTCCGGCCTACCAGAAAGGTGTACTGTGCTGAAAACACCGGTTCTCGTCAGATCACCGAAGTCAAGCAGCATCGGGCATGGTTAGTACTTAGGTGGGTGACCACCTGGGAACACTGCGTGCTGTTGGCACATTTCGGGCACGGTAGCCCGGTGGTTTGCGTGCTGGATTTGCACGTTGCCGAGTACGATCACATTAAACATGTGGGTCCGTAAGTCCTTCCGAGAGCTAGGTGGTGGTAGGAGGTTGGTGGCAGGGGAAGGAGGGTACGGTTCCTGTGGAAACCTCCCACACTGGGTTACGGTCTAAATTGGATGGCACTTCCTGGCCATCCAAACCCGCATACATGTGTCCAACATGACTCTCTGCAGACGACTGAGAGAGCAGAATTTATGCTCACGCTGACCGTTACGCCGCTTACCTCCCACACCTGTATACTGTCAAGTCCGATTACAATGGTGTTGGGCTCGATCAACTTGGAACTGTGCTGACTGTGAACTTATAGTCTTTAGTGACGAGTCCCGTTTCCAACTGTGTCTTGACGACAACCGCAAATGTGTCTGGAGACGTCCAGGGCAGCATGGGGATCCTACCCTTACTATTGCATGCCACACATGCTCACAACAGGGCTTTATGGTGTGGGGTGCCATCTCTTTTGATAGCCGGACCCCTTTGGTAGTCATTTCTGGCACACTGACAGCACAGCAGTACGTAGACAACAGACAATATTCTATGACCGGTTGTGTTACCATTCCTTTTGCGACACCCCGGACTTACTTTTCAACATGATAATGCCTAGCCACACACGGCACGTGTTGTTATGAATTGTTTCCAAGTTTGCCCAATACTTTCTTGGCCAGCTAGGTCTCCTGATCTTTCTGCCATAGACCACATTTGGGATGTTATGGGAAGGTGATTACAACCATGCCGGAATATTGACGATTTAGCCCGACAGTTGGAGACAATTTAGCAAGACATTCCGCATGACACTATCAGTGAACTTTATCAGTCTATGCCATGCCGGGTGACATCTTGCATCCAGGCCAGAGGTGGACCAATGCGTTACTGACTTCCTCCCTTTGTATACGGTCAAACTCTAAATCATTAAATTGTTCTGAAATTTTAATCGTTTCTTTTACTATGTATGTTCTTCATATCCACCAATTTTTATCACAATTGGACAACTCGTTCTTGGTGCATCGATTTTTTTGTTATATAGTGTATATTTCAGTGAAGTGACTGGACTTTATTTTTTTAATTTGGGAGAGACGGGCTCTCTAACATTGAATAAAGATCAAGACTTAGATTTATCTAGTGATTCTGTCATATGTAAAAAAGTTCTCTTAAATTTATTGATCGGTCATAGAACTAATTTTTTCTGTACAGTAATGTCACCCCTCCTCTTTCCCCCCCCCCCCCCCCCAAACAAAAAGAGGAAGGTAACCGAATATTGTTTCCCATATCCCCAAATAGCATTTCTCTGAACTTCAATGAGTTCCAATAGCTTCCTCAAAGGGAGACACTCCCCATCTTTGGCAACACTACTGGTTCTGTAACCTTATAACTATCCTGTCTAAAATTTGAATAATTCAATTTCAAATCATGAGAGTGTATAAATGCAATTAATAAAAAATGTTTCCCAAAATATAAAGGAAAAGGAATAAAATTAAATAGACACTTTCACAAAGTCAATACAGTCTGAATATGTTTTAGAGATTATACACATTTATATGAAGCCAAGAGTCAACCAATATATTTATTAGACTTCCTTCTGGTGTTGATAATGGATTAAAGAAATCTGATGTAGGTAACACATGACTTTCCCTACATAATGTAATAGCTTTACGTCTTTTACAGCAAAATAATAATGTACAAAAATTCACAATGATTTTATCAATGAATTAATGGGAATTGAGTGCTTTTGGTAACTTACTAGTCCAAACGAATGATTCATTCAAATGCAGAATCCAACTAACATTTAATTAATATCAATTGCATGAAACAAATGACTATTGGCAAATTACTCGGTATTAAAATACAAAGCTATTACAAAAAGTATCTTCTCTCATAAATGGAATAATCTAGATTTCATAAGAATGATGTTGCATAATATTGAATATGAAAAGTGAACATATTTGACAATAAGTAAAATGCACTTTGTGCGAAGGATAACGGAAACTTGAGCAACGTGTACACCAAACTCTTTTTTAACACGAATTTACATTGGTTCAAAAAAGTCTTCCGTTTTTGAAAAATTTATCTGATCTAACACGATTTCAAAGTCATTGTCTTATATACGTGACCATGAGCGGTCTAGTATAAATTGCAGTCTTTGGTACCAATGTATAAAAAAATTCACGTTTTTACCACACTTCAAAAATTTGGCAGCACTGCACACGGCTATAATGTTATCGAATAAGGGGATTCCCCAGTAACTACTGGGGAATCCCCTTATTCGATAACTCTTCCCTACCCATTTCGTATGACATTTACATAACATATTGACAAATAATTATGTAACTAAATATTATTTCTTTATTTCCATTTTTAATTTTGAGTTTTCTATTCATAATTCTGGATTAACAGATTCCTTTTTTTTTTGCTTGCGCTACTTATTTTTACCTATGAATTATGTATTTTAAGTTTTATTGCTCAATACAATTGCATGTGTATGTATATATCATTCGTATGCATATCAGAACTTTTACAGTTTTCAGCATTTTTTTTTACACGGTTTTTAAACTAAATATAGTTCTTTATTTTATCTTACACAGCTTTTAAAGATTTTTTAAAGCTTGCAATGTCTTGAGAACAATTTATGCTAGCATTCTAAAGTTAAAGTCAATTGTTCTCTAATTAAAAATTATATATGAACTGATTATATTTATAGTCTTCTGCAATTATGCAATATCTCAAGAATGGTTCATGCTAGCATTCTAAGGTTTGTATCATTTGTTTTATAATAAAAAATTATGCCTGAAATGATTATTTTTTTTATCATTATTGAAAATGCTGATTTTTTTTCAAAAATTGAGGGATTTTCCAAACATTCAATTGCATTTGAAATCAATAGGGTTCCAGTACATACCGATGGTAATACTCATACCAAATTATATTCTAAATGCTTCATCCATTTGTGAGATATTGCATCCACACCAACATTACCTCAAAAACGTTCAATTCGAATTCAGGAATGTCTAAAGTGTGCTCCTTCATTGAAAACTCAAATTTGAATATTCGACCCCATCACGGTACTTTCCCTACACATTATATGTAGGGAAAATATCACAACAAACTGTGTGTTGCAATTCATTAAAAATGAACGCTGCAACACATAAGCTCAAATGAATAAAAAAATTGTGTTGAGTATACTAACATCCATAAACCACTATCACATTTATTATGCATGTGTCAGCTGATACCTGCAATGCTAAGAAAAAAACTTACTATGAGCCATAATTCTGTGAATCTGTATTTGATGAATTGAATCCTACCACGAAAGCCAGATTCAAATTTCTTAAGCTACAGTCACACAATTCATAGTCTTGAGTTACAATTCATGGTGTAGTAATGGAAATAGAAAATGTGACATTCTTTGAATTGTATGTTTCCATAGAGATTCGCCAAATTTTAGCACATATAAGTTTTCTTGCTGGCACTGCAAAGGTTGACAAGTGTATGATAGCATTGAAATGGGTCCATTTTTGACTTTAAATTTGTTGATTCTTTTGCACCGATGAAGGGGATCTCCAGCGTATCCTCGAAACAGCTGTAATGCTGCATTATTGTCTCATTTGTGGACATTAACTGTAGTGGGAATATAATTTTAACTTTGGCTCAAATTATGCTACAAGATATATATTTCTTTTGACCTATGTTTAATTTTATATATATAAAACATTATCAACAAACACTCGTAAAATAAATAATGTGAATCAATTTGAATAATAATCCAGAATTCGATGCCTATTATTGTGCCTCATAGAACAAGAGAAATAATTATTAAATAATTCATACTTTATTTGACAAAAAAGCATAGAAAAATAAATACACAAAATAACAATTAATATAAGTAATGTAAAACATACATCATTTTTTGTAACAACCTACAATAAGTATTAAACTTTTAAGTATTAGTATAATATTAATAAGTACTTTGAAATAACAATATCAGTCTATGAAGTATCTTCTTAGACACAGTAAAGGAAAGATTAACAAGCTTTGAAGCACAACATCTTCAATAGGTGTCTTGTTAATTACAAAATAAGATATAGTTATATAAAATTTCAAAATTGCTCATCCAAATCTATAATCTTACTTTTCAATTTTATAACATTCAATACCATACACTTATATGAAAATATGTACATTGTTGTACTAAAATTAAAAATCTAAAATTATAACACTCATACTAAAGCTTTTTAAAATTTGAAGAATAAAAATGTTTATTAAAATTTTACTTTACACAGCAATATTTCATCTATGTTCTATAAACAAAATTAAAATATATATTTCATTTATCGTTCTTTCAAAGCCGTTAGAAAAATATGCTTTAATATTTGAAGAGTAATAGAAGTATTTATCTATCTAGAAATAAAATTTAATTATTTTGTAAACCTACATTACATTTAAAATTTAACACTTCCTCAGTTACTATAGTGGATATATATAAACATTAATTTAAAATTTTATGCAACAATAGACTTATGCAATGTAAACATCTTGGTGTTTAAAACAGTATTTTCATCCTACATCAAAAAACTGTAAAAGGCCAAAAAGTCAGAAATATATCTTTTAAAAGTCACAAAGATAGAAAATGAAGGAATATTAAAATTTTATTTTTAACTAAAGCTTAGATATATTGCTTATTTATCTTGTGTCAGAAGAAATGTAGAATAAAGAGAAACATTTAGTTATCCCATCCAATTACTCAAATCTATTGTTTTTACCTGGAAAAACCTATTTAGTAAAATGAAGGAATTCTATCATGCTGTTTAGATTACAACCCTGTAAACTCAAAATAAAATTCATAAAATGTATAATAAAAATAAATGTTTATAAAATCTTTGAACACACTAACATAACATTTAAATAACACACAAGTCTAATCAAGTGTTCAAATCCAAATATTTTTTATACAATTATAATCGGAACATAGCAAATTAATACTAACACATAAACTTCCTATATTAAGATACAGTGGTGTTCCACTTACTCCCGGGCCCCGGTTTTCCTTTATAACTTTCAAACTAAACCATGTGATAAAATAATAGTTACATCAACCAATTAATACATTAAAATCAAAGACAACCAAAATATAAGTTTAAAAGTCCTTTATTAAAATCTATTTATGAAGTATAAAATCACACAGCCATAGCACTTTCGAGCCCTATTATGCCCTTCATCAAAGCCACTGATGAAGGGTATAACAGTGCCTGAAAGCACTATGGCCATGCGATTTTATGTGTCGTAAGTAGTAGATTTTAATAAAAGACCTTTAAACCTACTTTTTGGTTGCCTGTGATTTTGATGTATGAATAGGCGCGATTCAATGAAATCTGAGGGACATACCTTGGTGTGTGAGAAGCGTGGTTATGGAAAGACACGAGTGATGGCAGTACTTTCTAGCCCAAAAGTGAAAAATAGTCCCACAGAAGTCCTTATGTAAACTGATGGGAGGGATTTCCACAAGCACATATCAACGAGCTGCAAAAAAGGTAAAGCTGCTTCTCATACATCAAGATATGTCCAAGTCAAATTTCACTGAATGGCATCCCTTAGTTTGAAAAATTAAGGCACGAAACACCCAGTGAAACACCCTGTAGAACAAGTATGAATATAAATAGAAAATTTTAAACCGAAAGTGATGTTTAAAGCAAAAGTTGATTGAAATAAAAAGGAAATGGATGTTTAACATAATAAACAATGATTTTATCTCTGGTGTATTTTGGCATATCCCTTAACCCTTTCGGGACGGCGGAATTCCGAAACTGCCGTGGCCCAAAGGACGGAGCGCTTCGTTTCCGAACTGTTCCTAAAAGATGGCTAATTTTTTTGCGCTATAAGCCTAACTCTCGAAAAAAATTCCCTAAAAATCACCCGTTCAACACAGCATTCTACTTTTTTCAGGAAGAAAGGAAATACTTATTTCCTATTTGATGTATATTTTTCATACAAATTTTCTTTTATCAAAATATTAAAAATTTTAGTGTATATATGTTTTAGGTACAGATGGATAATTCTTTGGCATGTCCTTCCGATTTTTTAAAACTGTACCACATATATGTGCATTCTTAGACAACAAATACTTTGCGAGTACAGGAGATGTAAAAAATTTATCCAAATACAAAGTATATCCTTTTCCTAAAAATTCACTTAGAAGTGTTTTCACAACACATTCCCATACCCACCATCAGAGCTTGATAATTCAGTGTCCTTTCCAGTATACACAAGGAAATTCCATATATAGTCTGATTCCGATTCTGACAATTTATATATTTTTATTCCATATCTGGACTTTTTTGAGGGGATATATTGACGAAATCCCAGCCTTCCTTTCCATGAGAACAAAGATTCATCAATGAACACATTTCTTCTAGGAGTGTATATAGATTTAAATTTTGAAACTAATGCATCTAACATGGGTTTCAATTTATCTAGTTTTTGGGCATTACTATCAAGAGTAAAATGAAGGTAACGTAATACTCCTATAAATCGATCGCGATTCATTACTGAATTAAAAAAAGGAGTACTGATAATTGGATTCTTAGAAAAATACATTTTAAGATTTGGTTTTCTGACAATGCTTGTCAAAACTACTAGTGCGAGAAACACACGAAATTCATTTCCTGTCACAGGTGTAAATACATTTGAAACAGGTAGAGTCTTCGATGTGGAAGGAGAGAGGAGATTTTTCTCCCATTTTTTCTTTGCAAACTCATTAGTTGCTTTTACGATAAATTCTACTAGTTCATCATCAAAAAATATGCTAAAAAAATCAAGTTCCTTATCTAAATTAGGTGGCATGATATTGTGATTCATTCCAGGTATGTTCAAAACTCCAAAGAATTCAGATCTTTCAAATCACATGCCCAAACATCATTCGAAAAAACAGCAACTGAAGCTGGCGGCGTTGTAATAATAGTACGCTCAGAATCTGAAGAATCAATTGCATTTTCAGATTCATCATCAGAAATAACACTGTTCCACGAATCTTCACTATCTACATTGCTTTCATTACTGTCTGGTTCAGTTACCATACGCGTATATTCTTCCACAGAAAGGAAACGTCTTAAACCAGCCATACTTTTATCCGAAATAACCTAATCATTTCACTGTCGCACATTCCTTTACCCCCCTCCCTCCCCCCCAAAAAATACTCTCTTATATTCCTGTAATTCACCAATGAAATCATTAAAAGCTAAAATCAAAAGGAGACCCGGAACTCAATTACAAAATTGTTGATGCTGCGAGAAGTGCTCTGTCTGTACTTTACAGAACCATGTTTCACCGCTCCAAATGGAGAAATAATTCATTAGATTCTCTTTATGCCAAGGTCAAGCATCTGCAAAATACATTTAATATGCTTCAATGGGCATTTAACACCATCTAGTAGACAAATAAATTCAAATGAAAACGTTTCACATAGAAACACCGATACGTGCCACTCGCCGTTTAGGGTAAAGTTCTCTCCGGCATGAGTGCATGCCGTCCGTCCTTGAATGCAAGTTCGCAGCCGGCATGCGGGTGTGCCAACCGTCACGAAAGGGTTAATCTTTGTTTTGTAATCTATGAGAAAAGTAATATAATCTAAAAGAGCGCTCAAACTATAAGGGGAAGACAAAAATGGCATAATGTGGAATCCAGAAAATGAGAATCTGGTATACCATCAGATTTGTAATAATACCAAAATAATTATAAGACATTTATGTAAGAATTCGCCAAGGTATTCATTTAGCTTAAGATCATCTTTGATGAAGCCAGGACCACTTCTAAACTTATATGTCAGATCTATAACTCTCTTCATATTTCAGTGAAGACAGAAAATTCAATGAAAAGTTTTACTAAGAAAATTAAATGTATTTAATATGAATAAAAATTAAAATAATATTAAATATTATTTAAATGCTTCTGTTAAACTTTAAAATACATGGATATTAAATAACATTGACCAACTCAAAAAGTAAAAACACTTTGTAAGGTATGATTAAACAACATTATTATGCCCAAATTAAGGTATAGCTGTTTCAAGAATCTTTTCAGAAAGCACTAAAACGACCAACAAACCTAAAGTAAAAGAAAAAAAAAAGAAAGGTCACGAATAAAAATACCAAAGGGGTAGAAAACAGCAAACTAAGGAATGATTTCGAGTCTAGCCATCAGAAAGCATAGAGTTACCACCCAAGTTAACGTACGCTCAAAGCAACTGTTGTGGAGGGATCCTCCTTAACTATAAAACTTATTATTTTATTTATTCTATATTAACTTCCATTTTTCTAGTTTATTTTTATATTTCCAAATTAAAGTGATTATTATTGTTTACATTTCAAAGTTATTATTATTTCAATTTTATCATTATATTTATTTAATTATTTTTACATTAGCCTGTGATTGTATAGTTTTAAACGATAAAGTTTACTTTTATAATTATTATTTGTTTCTGTATTTACTTTATTTTTTTACCTACAGCTTGGTCTGTGCTAAACTATGTAACACCTTTAAAAACACTTCAACATCATATAACTTCTAAAAATTCCACTTACCTTTAAATAAATAAATAGCACAGCCAACAACAACTAAAGAATCACAACTCACTTTGTTAAATTAAAAATTAACTTTTATTAACAACAATTAAAAAATATCATCCTATTCATTATTACTTTAGTTGAATGTATAGTGTTAGTACATTGCATCATTTAAGATTACATCTATTAAAGTTAGAATTCGATTAAAGTAAAACAAATTAAAATAACCCAGGAAACAGAATCCACTCTGGTCTGATGACCAGAGTTTGGTCTGCCTGGAGCTGGCTCTCCACCCCTACAAAAATGTTAAAACGCAAAATAACAAAAACAAACACAAATTGTGAATGATAAAATTTTCCACATGTATATTCAAACTCTCGAAAAGGAAACAAAACAAATTAAAAGGGTAGAAAATCCCAAGTTACATTAAGACCAAGGCTTCACATATCTCATTGAAAAAAATTTAATTACCATTTTGACTGAAGTTTTATGCTGAAGTTTGTAGATGGCAGCATCATGTCCAATAACGGCGTGCAAACAAGTTGCACTTGCACCACATTTAAAACCAAAGAGACTGGCTGCATGGAAAAACACTTATAAAGGAGGCAAGGAGACACCCAGGTTCTGAGCAATACCGGCAGCAGGGCGGAGTGTCACTTCTGGTGCCGACAGCACTTGCACACCTTGCACATTGAACACCATCTTTAGTACCGGCCATTTAAACAGAACCGGCAGTTTGACGAAGATCATGGTTAGGTGGGAGAAGGCGAGCCCGAGCGCTCAGCACTCTTAGATCAATGCCGGCAGTAGGGCAGGATTTCACTTTAGAGCAAACAGTGCTTGCAGAAAAAAAACGAACACAATCTTTAGCTGAATATCACCGAACACCATCTTTAGCTGAACATCACCGAACACCATCTTTAGCTGACAGGCAATTGAAGCAGAATTGTCACTTTGACAAGGATCCCCGCAAATGCGATTTTATCAACCTCAATTCGTCTGCTGCTTTAGAATCGAATAGCATTCTTATGGCGATCGCGGAATACGGGCGCCCTTGCATTGGGGCCCCATCCCACGGACCTTCACAGCAACAAAGAAAACCACCTCTTCCAAAAGCCGGTCAGGAATCGAATGCCCCGGCAACACGCTTGCCTCCCAGAAGCTGCCAAATTTGGCGAGTGAAAACCCGCGCCGAGCGCCTACGCATACACTGCGGAAATAAAGACGCTGTTATGCCAAGAACCATTAAACGGATAACCTCCGCCAAGCGGCAACCCGCCGCACAGCAACCCCACAGGATGCAATGGCACCCCTTTTGCAGGTGTCCAGCAGATAAGCCGTGTGAAGGCCAAATTTTTCCTAAAATGCACCCTTTTTTTTCTCACTCTCGTGAATGAAGTGAAGTTAAAACCCGAGAGCGAGAAGCCGAAAGATTAACAAAAGATATTTTAACGTTTAAGATGCATTGCGTATAATTTTTAATAATGAAAACAAGGGAAAAGATAACAAATTACGTTAAAGGGGAAATAAATAAATTTAGAATTTTGAAGGGGAAGGGGAAAATAACGAATTTTAAGCTATTACATAATTTTGCACTATTAATTAAATTTTGACCCAAAAATCTCGGCATAACACAACCATGCGATGCGTTGTATGTACATTTATAATTATGTTACTGAATTTTTCCTTAACTAGGTACTCAAATATCATGACTGTTAAATAACAAAATAGCTTTAATGTTTCATAAAAATTTATGATGAACAATTACTATCCATTTTATTAAATTGAACAAAGTGTGTTCAATTCATTTCTATTCAAAATTATTCTAACCCCCATCTGGCTGCCTAAATTTTATATCAAATACTAAAATTTAACTCACTAGTACTCATTAAGCAGCACAATGGCAGCAAAATTTGCTTATATGTTAAAACAAAATTCTGTATTAAGAGAATGAATTTTTACATAAAAATCACACAGTTTGCTATTTGGGGGCAGAAACCTGCCAATATATCCTAATCTTTTTTTTTTCATTTCTCATTAATTGTGTGATAGAACCTACTCAATGAAGCTTCATAACTGGAAAAAGTAATTTTATTTATACTTGAAATAAAGGAAACAAGTAAGTATGTAAGTATGCAAGTATGTCTGAGCTCTCTTTTCTTACACTTTCAACAAAGTCGTGTCACACTTTAAAAACAACAATTCCAACACACTTTGAAAACTTAACAATTTCAAATTTTATATATTATATTTCAGAATTTTGACAAAATATTAACACATACATTTTTAACTTTAAAAAACAATATGTTATAACAGGCTTCCGAAAATCGCCCGTCCTCCCCGGGTTAAAATTCGGCGAGGACGACCAATTTTTGGAAGTTGCCGTCCTCTTGAACGGCCTTGAAATTAGAGATTCCGTAAAAAAAAAAAAAAATTGTTGTCATCGTAAAATTGTGGCAAAAGCCACCCTTTCCCGTGCCATGAATGCAAATTGAAATGTCGTCACCTGCAAATCCCCCTAGTGTGCATTATCAATGCCTTTTTTCTAGGCGAGCCGTCGTATCTGAATTGTAACCACAGGCACTAGTTATTTTTTCTCCCCTCATCCTCCACCCAGTGAATCCGATGATCGCACGAAAATGCGATAGCGCACTCACGATCGAAGTGACATGTTCTCTTCTCCTTTTCAAGGTTTACATGTGCGGAATTTTCGGATTTTCACAAGACCGACAATACCAATGCTTAAATCCAGACCAAGCCCGAAGAAATTTATAAATGTAGAATGAACTCGGCCTGAAGATAACTGCGTCTCAGCAGGCCCGAAATGATTTGTATTCAAATGTTAAAAATAAATTTGTCAAAATTTTGTACGGAGAATTTAGTTTGTTTTCTTAAACATTTATCTTTACATAGCTGAAATAAAAGCAATAAGTTCATGCATTCAATTTAAATTCATTTTAAAAATTTTCAAAAAAAATATGTTCGGCCCGGTCGTAACGGACGTTTAAAAAAAAAAGACTCAACCCTGCCCGAAACAATAGAAAACTCAAGTCCAGCCCGGGCCTAAGCCCAAATTCCCATTTAACTCTTTAAAACCCAAACTATAAAATTTTCATTTGCTGTAATAGACGGGAGTAAGTAACAAGTTTAAATTCTTGGAATGGATTCTTCTAGTTTCAGCCAGAAGTGTTTTATTTTCTTCCCCACTTTGGTTTCAACTTTAAAACTAAAACGTTTAAAATTCATTCATGGCATTTATTACAGTTGTTTGACAACTGAAGTTAAAGTACGAAACATCTATTCAGTCCAAGAAGATTTTAATCTTGATTGACTACATTCCCTAGAAATTAAGAGTACCGATGAGGTTTAAACTGTTTAGAGACAAGAGGATTTATATGATTATTTATTTACCACGCCTTCAAGTTATCAAACATTGAAAAAAGGAGTGATTCCATACATATCTTACCCCTTTGCCCCCACCCATAGATCGGAATTCTGCCAGTCTGATCCATTATCGGAGACTCCATGTCGGTGACTTTCATTGCAGCGGTGGGGGTGGTGTATGAATAAGCAGTTATCGCACTTCATCGTGAGGCAGTTGGTTCTAATTTATTATTGTTGTACGATGTATTTAAGCTCATATATTAAGGAATATAAAGTGAAAAAAAAATTCTTAAGAGGACGGGTAAAAAATTTCAATAGCCGTCCTCGCGGACGGGCTAGATTTTGCCGATTTCCCGAAGCCTGTGTTATAAAATTTTTAAAATTAATAATATTGCACAATATATCACAATGTTTAGATATAATATGAATACAAACATACAGAAAATATAAGTTAAAGATCAATAAAATAAAATGGTTTAATATACTAAAAAGTATTATATTAGCCTGAATATATTATGGGTTTGAACTGAGCATTATTTTGCCCTCAAGTATGGGAAGAATAAATTTAAACAGTAAAAATTGTATTTTTTACAAAGACATATTATAAAAATTAATTTCTTCTTTAATTTTGAAACACATAAAACAAAATTGTTCACTTGGATTATACAGTTTTAAAACATTCAAATTATGGAACTAGTACAGAAAAATTTATGTTTACAAGTACATTCTAAAATAGAAAAGGCAGTAAAAGGCACTTACTTTACACCAACAATAGAATAAATCTGAATATAAAAATTTACCCAAATATTTAATGTGCCGTGCTTATTCAATATATTTATTTTCATTTAATGAGAATTAAATGTAATTCAGTCCATATAAAAACTTCAAACATAATCAAAAACACCAGGAAACAATTTATCATAAAAGAAAATATTTTGACCACATATTTTTCAGTATGAGCTGCATATTTTAGCTGAAGTGTTGCATAAAAAAGACATGTTTGGTTGAATCATGTGGCCAATAATGTGAAACACATGGAAAATCCCTTGATCAGGTAAATAGCTATCTGTATGCTGATGCTAACTGGTAGAGTGTGAAAGTTTGTTGTGGTCAAAAAGTATTTTTGATAGGGTTTATTTTTATAACACTTATACAATTTTCTTGACGAAAGCAAGCATATGTCATTTATGTCACTACATCTGTTTTGAGCCCCTTCTTCAGGCCAGAAGAATAGGTAGAACTAAGGTTCCTCTATATACAAGCTGACTCATCAGGCATATTGAAGCCCACCCAGGCCGAAAGGGTAATCCATTAGCATGAGTTCGATTCGTATCTTCACTTTAGGAAGTACTATTGAAATAATTTTGGGTGGGTGTTCTGCACTAAACTGCTCTAAACATACTAGAAAAAGGTTTAGGTAATTTCGCTTTCCCAGAAATTAAGAGGGAATTAAAAAAATGGCTTATAAATAGTCGGCAGAATCATTGGATACCCGGTATAGGAGCATACTTGTGAAAGCTAAATTTTACAATATTGTAATTGAAACTTCTATTTTTATATAAAGTATTTATTTTAAACACTCATTTTATAATTTCGGTAACTGTAGTATGTATTATTATTAATTTTATTTGTTATAACCTTATCTTAGTAAACATGGTTTGTAGTCCTGAATGTGTTATTCTCTCTTCCAAACTTAAAAGTATAATTGCTTCAAATTATATATATATTAAAGATTTATTCCTGTTACACCAATATCTTTCAAGTTTTATACACTTTATTGCATTTTTAGGGTATAATGAATCATAAAATTGTTGAATCCTACTGTTAACAAACTGTCGCCAAGTGGAAATCTTACCATATTATAATAATTGTGTAAGCATAAGCTAAAATGGTAAATAAATCGAAATGCATTTATCATAAAAGATAATGATTGATCAAATAGGATTTTTTTACTAAAAACTGCTAGAAATTATGTCTGAATGACTCGAATTTACTTTGGAATGGCACTGATATTTTCATCGCCAAGACGATGACTGGCGCCAATCATTTGATGTAAACATTGGCGCTAAGTTTAGAGGATTTCCTCAATACTATCTTTTAAAGTACTTCAATTCTTTTGTACTAGGCATAAGAAATATATCGTTTACAATACAGATTTATATAATTTATTATTATTATTAAGATTTTAAATGCTGTATTTATCTAAACAATACATCCACGGGTTTATAACAAATTTGCCCCTCTTTAAAATCTTAGTACCTTTAAAATGAAATACACATTTTTATTTTAAAGTGCCCCCCCCCCCCCCCTGTTATTCACACACTACTATGTGTTATCATAAATATATATTTCAAAAACAACTTTACATTATTTAGTTAGGTATTTCAAATAATTTAAGGTCTTTCTGAGCTCATAATAAGACCCTATTTTATTCTATATAATGTTAGAACTGTAACAGATGTAAAATAGAAATATACATCAAAGTATTTCATAAATTTTAATACGACCGGATTTTTGCAAAAAAAAAAAAAATAAGAAGAAAAAAAAATGTCCATCTATTTGTTAATCTGCTTATAAAGTAAGAATCATATTTTTCATTCTTGTTAATAAGTGCCGGGTAATTACAAATGTTACTCCAATCTAATTCATACTTATAAAAATATAACTCAATTGTAAATTTGTTAACTATCAAATACATGTAAAAATCAATATTTGGAGCATGTGTTAAACCACCAAATAATGCAACCCATGTATTTGTAGAAACCTTACTGGGCTTCAATATGCTTAATAAGTCAGCCTGTAGTATAGGAGCTCTAGGTAGAACAGTACACGCCCTTAACCACCACTAAGAACAAAGTTAACTTGAGGCAGTTTACTCTTAGCGGTGGTTAAGGGCACATTCTGTTCTACCTGTTCTGAAGACAGGGCTTGTAATACTCTTGAAACAATTGCAGAAACCTAAATAGCATATTTTTGCTTTCATCAAGGAAGTTTTGCTAGTATTTATCTTACAATAAGCAATTTAATGTATTGTTTACAATAAGCAATTTACTGTTTGCATGTTCTTAGTTTGCTGTAATTTCCATATTACACAAAGTGGAATTTCTTTTTCCATATTAGACAAATTGCAATGAGCTATGAGGCATCATCAGGTAAAGGCATTTAATGGTATGAGATGACTCGAGTCATTATAGCACTATTTGAGACCTACAGATGCATCCGGCATCTCTTAATTTTATTCTCTATAATGCAGCTCTATCACCATTCTGAATTTATTACGGCAGCCTATAATAAAGAAAATAGGAACTGAAATAAAAAATGAATTACCAATACATTCGCATAGTACAAGGGATACAAGCTTAGAAAGCAGACTCGAAGGTTTATGGTTTGAGAACAGTCAAGGGTAGCTATTCCTTCCCAATTACCATTTCCTGGTTTTCCTCAATCGATATCATACTTTCAAATAAAACATCCTGTAAGTCAGATTTGAAAAAGTGTAGCACATCAATTGAAATTCTTGATCTGCATCACACAACATGGCTGAACAATTCTTTTCGTATCTGGGAGACAGCCCAAATAGTTAAGTGCTGATTTTATACTCTTTCCAATGGCAAAGCCCAAATCCCTCCAATTACATTGGCTGGATAATTACATTAGTTCTCTCTACACAATCAGCTAAATGATATCTAGCATTGGACCCCCTTCCCCTTCTATTCGAACACCAACTCCTTTTTCTGGTATGCTGGCTACATTTTGAATCATATTAATTATAATTAAACAAAATTTCCATACCCCTATAATTTGTTTAATTTTCTATACAATAAATAGAAAAGAAACTAAGAGACACAAAAAATTGTGTACAGCTTTACCTGTATCATCTAAAAAATAATCCAAAACAAAAAAAAATAGTAATAAACATTACTATAACTGAGTGTTTAATCATTACAATCAAGAGTGTTACTATCAAGCTCAGTTATTAACATTAAGAAAAAAATGTATCTAGTTCTTATGACCCTATACATCTTGTTCTTTTTTAGTTGGACATTGAGTATCATGCATGCAATACAGTTAAAATTTTAATCAGGATTGGAAGTAAAAGGCTTGTAAATAATGGAACTTGTACTCCAATGCCTTAAAAATTTAATATTTTTTTTTTAAAGTGAAATTCTAAAATGTATTACAGACTATCAAAAAACTGTTTAATACCTCCTAGGCACCATGGAGATGGGACCTAAGATGCATCCAATCCTATAAAAACCCCTAAAGTGTGCAGCAGATAAAGCATGAAATGTTCATTACCAACAGTATAAAAGCAACAACAGACAATAAGCTTATAAAAGAAATTTCAATTGGGCAGGCTTTGAATAATGTACCCAAACCACTTCTTAGGAAGGACTCAGCATCCATTTACCAATGCAATCAGAACATGGCGGTAATCACAAGAAGTATCATCCTGTAAAAACAATTCATAATTATCAAAATATCACTATGCGCCAGATGTAAAAAAAAAAAAATTCAATTATATTGTGGAAAATCCTATTATACATTTTAGTAATTTAAAAAAAAATTCATAACCCATTTCTATACTTTTTAATTTTATTACTTCACATAATGTTAATAAACAATACAGCCATTCATATTCATGGGCTATAATATAAAGATTATTTTACAGAAATTAATATAAATTTCAAGAGATAGCATACTAAAAGTAACAGTGTTCAAATTTAGTGACATCTAATAGAACAATGCCATGATGTTAACATCAAAGAGAAATTACTATTTATATATATATATATATATATATATATATATATATATATATAGTACAGGATCTATTATCCGGACTGCTTGGGACTTCAGGCAGTCTGAATAAGGGGTTTTTAGTAATTCGGAACACTTTTTCTATAACTTGCTGGAATAGTCTAAAATGTTATAGAAAATTATAATTCATTTTAAAAACATGTATTAAATAAAGATTTTTTACAATCCATATGAAAAGATATACTTGGTTAACTAAAATGCAAATTACATGTAATTATAGTATCAAATTTAGTGATTAAGAAAATTTTTGAAAGAAAAAAAATGTCTTAAAAAAGTTTATTATTCAGGCTAGTTATTAGAAGTCTTTTTTTTTTGGAACATTTCAACTAAAGTGGGCCCTCACCATATTTATCTAATATTTTAGTAGAAGCACCTTTGTTCATATGTTTCAAAATGGTGACTTTATCTTTTATAGATAATGAAACACGTTTTCTTATAGAACTCATTGCATCAGATGATGGTCATTTGGATATAATTCAGACCAAAAATGTTAACTAAGAATTTTCTTCAAATGTGTAACAACTTAGAAGTAAAAACTAACAGCTCTCAGACTGATCTAAGGTAAAAACAACCTAAGTACTCAGAATTTTCATGCTCCCAGAAAATACTGCAAACAATTTCACCCTCAAGGAAACTAACCCTTTCTCAATTAAATCTATCCACTTTAAGTGGAAAAAATGAAAATCATGCATTTTCCCCTTTCCCAACACCTCCAAATTGCCTAATAATTGTAAACGTCTAGAAAAAAACATAGTAGTTCTATATATCTTTCATGGTAGTTCTATCAGTTCATCTATGTTTTATTTACCTTATAAAAGATTTTAATAGGACTTGAAATTTAGGGGGGATTTTCAAAAACTTGGGGGGGGGGGGGGGGGAATTTAAAAATCCAGAATTTTTATTAGTAAAACGTAAAATAAGGATATTTTTATATTACAATACAAGAGACTTACAAAATTGACATTTAGTATTTAAGCCTTAATTTGAAAATGACCAACTTTATTTTTTAAATAAATTGAAAACCCTTTTTTATGATTGAAATGTAAAGCATTAACAAAAGAGAAAAAAACATATGCAGTTCTTTTGTAAATTGCATAATTTTAGGATACAGCACATTTTGAATAGTCTATATTTGCACCTCGCCATGCTAATGTTATTTAAAATATTTTAAAATATTTTAAAGTACTTTTAATATAAAATTAAGATGAGAAAGATGCTCATTTTTAATTGAAATGAGAGATTCAACTATGAGTGCAAATCTATCAAATTCTAATTTATGCTCTTCAAATGTATAAGCCTTATAATTCTAAATGCCTGAATAAATAAAAAAAATTTTAATTTCGTTATCCTAAACATATATCTCAATTTCATCAACAATATGTTTAAAAGATAATATCCCAACATAAAAAACACAAAATATATAAAAATATTAGTGGATGAAAACAGATTGAAAAAATGAAAAATATTTAAATATAAAACGAAATATACACGCGATCGTGTTTAAATAAAGATATTCCGCGATATTGCTAAACTGTCTTTTATAAATTATTAATTAATAAATGTAACACGTTAAAAACCCATAAATATACTGCAATGGAACTTTTTGCTAGGGTCAATTTTCAGTCCAAAATAGCCATTTTCATCCAAATAATAGGATTTAATTGAAAATAATTTTGAAGTTGGAATTCCTGTTCCATTTTAATTTCGGAATCAGAAGTATTCAGATTTTATGATTGGTGTAATCAATTGTTCAAGGAAGACACCTTGTAACACAATTCTACAACTGTTTATTTACAGTTCTAATACGTACACTCTTTGCTTTAAATCACAAAATAACACTCAACATTTATGGCATAAATAATACTTTTTAATATTCTCTAAAATTCGAAAAGCAACTCAGTCATTTTTTTTGCGTACATAAAAAAAAAACTAGCCTGTTGCCATTTTTGCAACTTACCAAATATATCAAAACAAAGATAATAATCAGGTAGAGTATCAATCTGACACTCACCCACACAAGTTAACTTTTATCTTAAAGTTTAACTTACGACTAATTATAGTCACAATTACAATAACAAAATTATATAAACAGTTCACAAGTCCAGTTTATGAGGTATCTTAAAATAAAAATAAAAAATATATGGCCACTTCTAGTTTTTCTTGCCTCCTTAGAAGATTCAATATTACAGTCAACTGATTGACTGGCGGTTGGTTGCTCACTTAATTTTGAACTTAGCAATTTTTCTTTAACTAGAACTGACTCTGCTGCTGACACTTCTAAAGAATAGAAGCGTTGTATCGGTCAAAGCAACTCACCCCTTGCAGTTTTTAGTTTTACAAGCCTTGTAACACCATCTTTCCCTGCGATTACTTCTATTATTTTTCCAAGTGGCCAACTGATACATTTCATGTTGTCGCTTCCAATCAAGACAACGTCACCAACTACTATTTCGGCAGGCCTTTTACATTCTGGTCTCTGAAGCAGAGCTCCCAAGTATTCCGACCGAAATCTATTTCTTAAGGCCCTTTGTAAACTTTGCCGATACTTAACACGTCGGTTAAGACTGTGGTGATCAATTCTATCATAGTCAGGTACACCACTCACTTTGATATCTTGCAGGAACATTGAAGGAGTCAATAAAACCAGCTCTGCATCATTATCCGTGACATACGTCATCGGTCGTGAATTGATTATGGATTCGCAATCACATAGCACTGTGGTCATCTGTTCATAAGTTAAAGAAGATCGGCCCAATACTCATCTCAATAACCTTTTAAGAATACTGATCAGTCTCTCCCACCATCCACCCCACCAAGAGGCAGTCGGTGGGTTAAATTTCCACTTAATAGGATGAAGAGCAGTGTCACTCACAATAAGGTTCCAATCTAGCGCACTTAGCAAATTTGAAGCACCCACAAAATTGGCCATTGTCACAATAGATAGTGCTGCATCGTCCTCTACGGGCTATGAACCTGTGCAAGGCCATTAAAAAGGATTGCGTAGATAAAGAAGCCACTAATTCAATGTATACTGCCCTACAGACAGCACATGTGAATAGACAAACCCAAGATTTGTTTTTATCTCTGAGAAACAGTGGTCCCGCCAGGTCAACATCACAGATCTCAAATACAGCAGCCTCTCATATACAGTCCTCTGGAAGAGGCTTCTTTGCAGAATGTCTCTTACAGACAATACATTTGGTTAAGATAGATCTCACTGTCTTTCTACAATGCCGAATCCAGAATCGCTCTCTTAAAATGTTAAGCAGCATTTGAGTCCCAGCATGAGCATTTTTTACATGATAGTGTATCACTATACGCTTTACAACTTCATGTTTAGATGGTAAAATTGCAGGCATTTTAAAATCTTCACTATCTGGTCAATATAAAAGTTTTGTTTTCAATTGGATTATATCGTTTTTATCTTTGAAGGCTCCCAAAGTTTTTAACTTTTCATCTTGTTCATTAACGAAGCCTTCTTTCTGTATTATTCTTAAAACTCCATACTCAGCTATAGAAATTTCTTCGGAATCAAGGCTACCATAGTTTCTAATATTTCTCAGAATACAACTATTATTAATGAATCGAAGTACTCAGGCAATAATTCTTATAGTTTTGCTATAGCTCGAAAACTTATGAAGGAATTGTCTATATTTTGAAGGTTCACCATAGATGATACTATTTCCTTCTTCTTTTTCTTTAACACTTCTTTATTTACGGAGAATTAATTCAAATTTAGGGCATTTATCAGATGGGTAATAGAGCCAAGCAGGACCTTGCCACCACTCTGACTCCAACAATTGTCGAGCGGAACAACCTCTGGAGGGTAAATCTGCCGGATTGATCGATCCAGGTACATAATACTAATTTTCCGGTTTACTAATTTCTCGTACTCTGTTATATACAAATGGTGTCCAGTTTTCTCTACCTTTTATCCAATACAAGGCATTACTGGAGTCAGTTCAAAAGAAAGTTGGAATATTTACTAATTTTAAATCTGCTATAACTCTTTGCAACAGTCGGGTACCAATAGTGAACGCTAACAACTCTAACCGAGGAATTGTAATAAACTTCAGCAGAGCTACTTTGCTTCGTGCTTGAACTAGTTAACATGAAGTTAAGTTTTTACTTTCATTCCTCAAATATATGCAGGTAGCATAAGCTATTTTGCTCGTGTCATAAAACACGTGTAAACTTAAACTGCAGGTATCATCAGGGTCTTTTATTATACATCTAGGGATAGCAAATTTCCTTAAGTAGATTCAACTGTTTCCTCCACTTCTCGAATTTCTTAAAAATTGCTGGTGGTAACTCCAAATCTTAAGTTGTTTTCATTTTCCACAGTTCTTGTAACATTAGTTTCAAGTATAAGGTCACTGGACAAGTATACCCAATAGGGTCAAAAATTTTGTGGGTCTCCGACAATATTTTCCTTTTAGTAACAGGTCCATTATCTTCGTAAACTTCTTTTAAATTTACAGACAGAGTACCTGAGTTTAAAAACCATTGCAGGCATAATACCGGGACAATTTTATTTTTTACACAAGAAACCTCTTCTGTTGAGGAATGGGAACAATTGTTCTTCCACCCTCTAAGGTCAAACTTCTTTTCTGACATAATATCTGTAGGTACTTGAATGAACTCATACAATTCTGTCTCAGTTTTTACACTAGTTAAACAACTGTCCACATAAAAATTGTTTTTAAATTTCTGAACTATATCCACAGTCCACAGGATATTTTAAGTTCCCAAGTTGTGCTTCCTCCAAAATCGTCTCCAGGTGATATTGAATCACAGAATTAAGTAAGAAAGGACTACTAGAAATTCCAAAGACAACACGACAGTATCTAAAGTATTTCAGCTCATTATTTTCATTATACCAAAGAAATCTTAAATAATTTTTGTCATTTTCTTGTAGGCGAATTTGTAAAAATGCTTTATGGATGTCAGCCGTAACTCCAAACTTGTTCATCCGAAAATGTGTTAATATAGTAGGAATTAACTCGACATGGTTTATTCCTTTCTCCAGACAGTCATTCAAGCTTGGGGAAGCTCTCAGCTTCGCTGAAGCATCAAACACTGGTCTGATTCTGGTTGTACTATCTTCTTTTACAACATGTCTGTGTGGTAAATAATGAGATGGCAATTGAATCTCATGCTTAGGAACTTCTTCACTTATTCCTTCTCTTCTCCATTCTTCAAATATTTGATTATAATCATCATACAAATTTTCTTCTTTTAACTTTTGTGCAGTACCGTCCAGTCTCTTTAAAGCCAAGTTAAAATTATCAGGCAGTGGAGGGTGATCGGCAAGCCAAGGTGGATGTACAACAAAACGATTGTCTTAGTCGACCTGAACTGTATTAATAAAATGCTCTCTGGCGGATTCCTGAAGGTCTTTTTTAGCTTTCTTCTCAGATGGATCAGTAATGCCGAGAATGTCAAGAGTCCACAATTCTGTTATTGTTCTAGTAGTAGAAAGCATAGAATTAGCTACTGAGATTTCATTTTTCTCTGAAGAAATCTGGGGTACACATCCCATAATGGTCCAACCTAAACGTATTTTCATTGCTGTTAAACCACAAGGTAAGGATTTGTAACCACCGGTAATGATTTTTCCAGCTACATCAGCTCCTATTAAAATTTCAATAGAACCTTTATAATCATCATTCACATGAATACTATAGTAAGCTCTTTTAAATGAATCGCAGGTATTGTTGGTAGAACGCTTTCACAGATAACAGGTTGACTCAATATTTTGAAATGACAGTTATAAAACTCATCGTAACTTGTCAAATATAAGGTAAACACATCATGCTTGCACACTCCTGTATTTCCTCCACTGAACAGAAAATATTGAAGATATTTCCATCTTTCCCATTTATATTTCATCTCTTTAGCAGTATTTTTTAAAATGTAAGAGCGCTGCGAAGGAGAGTCTATGATGGCTCTTGCCTTCCGTTTTCTTCCATCACCTCTGATTAAAACCGTTAACGTTAGTAACATAACACTAGGACTTTTGGACAACATTATCTAACACTGCAGTTTCTTTTCCGGTAAGTGAGAATGCTTGCTGCTTTATGCTATGACAGAGTAAAATATGATGTCTTTTCCCACAACCCAAACCTTTGAATAACATTTACGAACTTGATGACCTGGTTTTAAGCACAGAAAACAGCACCCTGATTTCTCTACGAGATTCTCTCTATCTTTCATCATTACTTTCCGTACCTTCAAACAGTCAGTGAAGTTATATAAATTGTGGCAAAATATGCACTACCTCTGTTCCTTCGAAGACGTTAAAAGATCAGCAGCACTAGCTATTTGACGAGTGTCCCGATATTTTTGTTTATTATTCCCCGCCTTCTTCTCCTTGAACAATTTAAAATTATGCTTGGTTTCAACTCCAAAGTTTTGTGAAGCTAAAATTATACGTTCATCTGCCTGTACTTCATCTTGAAGAAAATCAAGAATTGAATCAAGATCAGCCTTTGTAGTAATTTTAGTTGTTCTTTGATCTTCCTCATCATGTGATCTACGACTTGTAGATCTATATCGTTCCCATGTTAGAAGCGTTTCCTCAGGTAGAGCAGACTCAACAAGTGGGAAAAACATCGACACATATTTATCCCTAGTTACTCCTAATATCTCAAGCGTCTGGAGCTTTGTTTCTAATAAATCATAAAGATTTCTCAAAGATTTTCTCAGCATATTCTGTTTTTGGAGAACTAATGATAGAAAATCTCTTAACATACAGCTGTATAAGTAATTCTTATCTGCCATAACGTAATTTCAATTGTTCTATAGCTTTCTCATAACTGTTTCCCCTGGGTCGAAAACTTTTAATTAATTCTTCGACAACACTTCCCTTCTCCATACATTGGGATAGGTATGCAAACTTATCATGTGGATCTAAATTATGGTCTTTATCGACTTTCTCAAATTGACCCCAAAATCTAACCCAGTTTCTTAAATCTCCATTAAATATAGGTAACAGTATTTTAGGGTAACGTAATAATGTATTTTGTTGAGAAACACTACAATTTGGAAAAACGTCTTCTCTTTCTGAAAGTGAAAGTTGTTTCAACTTAAACTGTAACAACCGCCAACGGTCTATATAACTTTCAGATTCATCGATCTCTTTATTACATCATCTTCAACGTTTTTAGAAAAAAGAATTTGCTTAACATTTTCTTCCGAATTTACCATTAGCGTAGTTTTTTCCTCAATAACATTCAGCTTAATTATTCTATCAGGAATTTCTAAGTTTGCTTCTTCAGTATCAAACTCATTACATGCTTTACTAAACAGTCTCCTCTGATGAGTTCTATTTTTCTTTGCTGCTTCCATATCAATTCAGAAAGTAGGTTAAACAAAACAAAACTCACTCAATAATCAGCAGTCAAGTCCTGTCACGGATGCCAGATGTTCCGTTTTAATTTCGGAATCAGAAGTATTCAGATTTTATGATTGGTGTAATCAATTGTTCAAGGAAGACACCTTGTAACACAATTGTACAACTGTTTATTTACAGTTCTATTACGTACACTCTTTGCTTTAAATCACAAAATAACACTCAAAAACATTTATGGCATAAATAATACTTATTAATATTCTCTAAAATTCGAAAAGTAACTCAAAGGCCATTTTTTTTGCGTACATAAAAAAAAAACTAGCCTGTTGCCATTTTTGCAACTTAACTTACCAAATATATCAAAACAAAGATAATTATCAGGTAGCATATCAATATGACAATTCCATCAACGTTTTCTAAAATATTGAAGATGTGTATATTTCCCCGGAGATGGAAAAAAAAACGGGTTTTCCCGAGAAAATGCCAAGTTTATTGCTTAAGTTTGTTAGAAAAACTTCAATGTAAACAAGCTATACGTACATCGGTTGGAGTATGGTCAAAATCCCAAAAGTTACTTTGTTCTGATTGGCTGATCACTTTAGGTTAGCTTCTCAAGAAGTTTTAATCCCATTTTCTGTATTCCTGCAAATTGAGACGTCAACATCCGGAATATGCTAATTTCTACTTCATCCAATTAGAGATTGGCATACTCCGGAAACATTAACTTCTACGACACAGCACTATTTAAACTAGTGGATGTGTCAGTAGATATCTCGAATTGGCATATGGTGTGTTGTCTCATATCATGTTGTATCGTAGATCATACGTTTGATGTCGATCAGTCATTTTATGTAAATTTTCTGCATCTATGCCGGTAAGCGGTGATGTACGTGGCCAGATATGTTTAGGCCTATTCTTGTCTGGTTGTAAATTTTCAAGACAAATGTTTTCTCTGGATATGAACCTATACCGTATCAAAGTAAAAGATACGTGTATCATTTATGCTGTTATGTTTCTTGCATGAAAAATAAATGAAATTTTTTTCATGTTGCCTATTCATTTCGACTGGATAAGGATCTGCTGCTATCTCTGCTAAACTTAATATGACGTTGTGCAATATGACTTTTTAAATTTCTTTAAATTTTTCATCAATGTCAACAGAGTGGTTACGGGGCCAGAAAAACGCTGCCCTTTTCTAGTCATTTTTTGAAATTTGAACAAGTTCCATGATGGAGCCATGGCAAAACAACTACGTAGCAACATGGCGATGGCTGAGATGGAAAAGCTGGGAAAAGACAACCTGGATTTCTCAACCTGGATTGTAGACATTAAGTTTGCATTAATGAATGATGGACTATATGGTTTTATATCAGGAACGGAGGAAAAACCTGGAGAGAACACTAATAGAAAGGAAAAACTAGAATATCAAAGAAGGAAAGAAAAACTTTATCAATACTATATTATAGCCTTGAAAATGAGTACCGAGACCTGATTTCTTCAGTGGATGAACCGTTAACGACGTGAGAGATTTTAAAAGACCAATTTGAACCAAAGTCCAGGGCTGGACTTATGAGATTGTTCAATAGTTTTTCAATGAAAGACCAATACCGGATGAGTCCATTGGACTATTCATTACCAGGATTAAAAAGTTAGTATCCAAGCTATAGGATGCCGGCAACTCAGTGGCCGAGGTCTTAGTGTCATTCCAAACTATACGTCCCCTTAGTGAGGAATACAAAGGATTTGTGCAAACCCTCTACAGATTACCTGATGACCAGTTCAAGTTAAAACATATTGAAACAGAGTTAATTGCAGAAGAAGACAGAATTGCCCATCAAAGACATGATGAGCAACAAAATGGAAGCAAGACTTTAGCTTTCTGTATGCATAAGCCTAAATATTCTAAAAATGCTTTTAAAAATGCTAAAGTATATACTAAAAATGTAAATTATAAAGGTAGAAATTCTAACAAATGAGTAGGCCTTTGCCATATATACAAAGCATATCGCCACTTAAAGGCCGAATGTAAATTATACCAAGCAAAATTGAGTGAAATTCAATCATGCATTGAACATTGTAATACTGAATCGACTGACAAATTCGGTTGGGTTGTTGACACGGCAGCAACTAGACACTTTTGTAACAATTTGGAATTGTTTAATAAATTTAAAAAGCTTGAAGGGACAACAATGTCCTTAGCTGCCGGTGATCAAAAAGCCCGATCGAAGGTATCGGATCGACCAGTATGTATGTAAAGATGAATAATGCTAAAAGTACAATTAAATTAAACGAAGCCATGTATTCTCCTAAATTAAGAAGAAATTAAATTGCTGCTTCAACTTTAGAAGAGCAAAATTGCAGTTTCACTGGTACAAATGGTACCATTACTTTTTACAAATCAGATGGTAGCAAATGGTTTTATGCCAAAAGGCAGAATGGCTTGTATTTCCTCAAACCTCAATACGAAGTAAAAGCCAAAAGTTTCATTGTTCAAAACTCAAAAAGCAGGAAAATTATTAAGCCTAAAGATAAAAATGCTAAGTCTAAAATTTCTATGGATTTTAAAAATAAAAGTAAAGATAATAATTCATGTGTTTATAAAACTAAAAATGTTAATCATAATTTTAAAAATTCTTGCACTTTTAAAAATCCAAATGTGAATTGTAATTTTAAGACTAGTAAATCTGTAAAAAGTAATGAAAATTGCAATAATGTTAAAAGTCAAAGTGTAAATAGAAATGTCAGTAAAGTTTTTAAAAGTAAAATTGTAAATTCTAGTGTTAGTCGTTTTAAACCTAACAAGCCTTGCAAATATGATGTATTTAAGTTCTAATCATGTAAAATCACCCATTGAAGTCGGGGGAAATACAAGGGTATGGCATAACTGAATGTATTTTTTTTTTAAATGTCATAATGAAAGGTAACTTACAGAAATAGCATCTGCCAAAGGTGTCCCATAATTTCTCTCAAACTCAGTTTTGATTTGCACCATATCGATTTCACAGCGGGAAACTACAATACGTATCAATGTTCTGTCATCAGTGCCCGATCCCTGTAAAAGAAACAATTTCATAGGCTGATTCTAGCTGAAGAAAACATATGTAGAAGGGAAAAGTTTATTTCAAATTAGTTTCTAAACTGTGTGCATACAACCTTCATGGCCTTGTATAGTTTTTCAGCAAAATAGAAAGGCCTGTTCTCGACACTTTGAACTAGTAAAGGAGAAAAAATACGAAACAGTTAGAAATAGAAATGCATACATACATAATGCTCATCAGCTTAAATATTTTATATATAAACACATAAAAGAGCAAAATCTTTGAATTAAATTTTGAATAAGATTTTTGATGCATTATTAAACAGTTTAATGCTTTGTTTTGGGGTACTTAAATGTTGCAATCACAAAATTTAAATAACTAAGATGTTTATTCCATTCTAATTATATCGACGTGTTATGGCAGTGCAACCAACTTTGCCAATGACAAAATCCATTCTACAATGAAAGGTGTTTTAAAGCACATATTTTAATGCAAAAGACAATCATTTATTCGAAAGCATCTCAATGATGTTGGAAGAAAACCCTTCCTTTTAAACTTAAATTTAAACTTAACTTTTAAACTGATTATTTCTATTTTATTCTATATTCCTTTTTTTTCATATTTATTTATTATATTTGATTTAAGATTATCTTTTATTATTTATATTTTCAGATCGAAGTTATTATATTTAATTTTTGTTATTACTATCTTTAGATTTGACCTGATCATATAACTTTCAATAAAGTTATTTTTATTATTATTAAAATTGTTTCTTTATTTCTTTTACTATTTCCTACAGTTTGGTCTGTGCTCAACCTTGTTTACATCTCTAAAATGCATTTTTAACACCTTAAACAAACTCTAAAATTACCACTTACCTTTAAGCAATTTCGCAATAAACAGCACAGCCAACAACTAAAGAATCTCAACTATTATTGTTAAATTAAAAATTAACTTTATATATGAAACAATTTAAAACATCTTCCAATTCATTAAATGTATAGTGGTTAGATAAATTGCATTGTGTTTATAATTAAATTAATTAAATTTAGAATTCAATTAAAGAAAAAACCAGGATCAGAATCCACTCTGGTCTGAAGACCAGAGTTTGGTCTGCCTGAAGAGCTGTCCACCAAAACTTAAATTTGAAATAAAAATATTTAAAACTACGAATTCTTTACATTACAGGATATAAATACTAGACAATAGGAGACAAACATATCATTGGCAAAAATTATAGATCACATTTCACATTGAAGGACCCCTTCTCCTCTCTTAAAACATTAAAAAACATTAAGCTCACGGCTTCACACGTCTTTGAATTATCAAAGAGTGGGCAAAAAAGACTGTTTCTCCATCCACTGCATAAAATTTCTAACATTGTAAAATACTTTTCAACACTACACTAGATGTAATCACCAGACACACTAAGGGCCGTAAAAGGAAACTGTTGATGAATAGTGCTGATGAGGGAGATGTTTGCCCCAGAGATCAAAACTTATTGTTGTCAAAAAAACTGTTTTAAAATGACGATGACGGAGATAACGAATCACAGGTTGCTCGGGAAGTGTACATGTGAAGAGATAGTACAAAGTGGCTGAAAGAGCACCACTCTTGAGTAGCACACTTATCTGTTGCGAAACGGGAGATGTTTGCTCCATAGAATCAAAACTTATAGGTGCCGGAAAAAATGTTTTAAAATGCCGATGATGGAGATAATGAATCACAGGCAGCTCGGGAAGTGTACATATGAAGACATAGCAAAAACTGGCTGAGAGAGCACCACTCTTGAGTAGCACACTTGTAGGTTATGAAACTTTATGAAAACGAGAGCTACATGCAAAATGGGCACTTGTAGTGCATCAGAAGCTTGGCACCACCACTACTACTGCTTGAATACCACTAATATCAACAGTGAAATATTTTGAAACATGTTTCCAGCGACCGCGGAACTCGAGCACCCATGCATGGGGTCTGGTCCACTCATCTCAACTGCAAACAAGAACAACCTTTTTCAACGGCATCCAGGAGTCGAATAATGCCACTTAGCAACACTCTCCTTTCCCGAGAGCCACAAAACAGTGAGTGAAACCCCGCACCTCACGCAGAGCACCTACACATATACTGCAGAATAAATATGATGCTATACCAAAAACTGCGAGGCGGGTAAGAAAATTAAAAATTACGCCGCCAAATGCACAGCAACCCAACGGAATTTTTGGTACCTTTTTCACAGGTATTCAGGAAATAAGCTGAAAGGGTCCAATTTTGCCTTAAGATGCGTCTTTTTTCTGAAAACTTGTGAATGAAGTGAAGAGAAATTAAGAGCTGAAAATGGAAAACTGGAGGATTAACAAAAGATATTTAGCGTTTGAAGACACATTGCGCATAATTTTGAATAATGAAAACAATGAAAATGATAACAAATTAACGTTAAAAGGGGAATAAATCGCCGAAAAATTCAATAACAACAAATTTATTTAAAATTTTGAAGGGAAAGGGAAAAATAACGAATTTTGAACTATTATTAAATTTTGAACCATTAATTAAAGTAGCATCATAAAATCTTGGCATAACAATGACTATCCCCATTTTAAGTTTTTCCTATATACCTAACATATTTCCAAGCATCAAAAAATTTAAATGGCTACAATAAAATCCAAATTCTCTGAAAAACCTGTTATAATCATTTTGAAATATAAAGAAATTATAGCATAGTGTGCTGTTCTAAATATTTCAGAAAAATGAGAAAGTAGACATAAATATAACCCCAATGCTTAATCCTTTCTGGATGGCAGTCTTGAAAACACGTTATCAATCGACGCGTGGGCATGTGGACCTTCTGGAAAGGGTTAAAGGTGTCAACCCTGAAAAGAGAACTCCCGTTTTAATTATACAATCAACAACATTCAAAATTCTTTTTATCTTATAAGGGATTTACTTGGCTGAATATAAGTTTCTACCGGCCTTCCTCACCACCATTTTGACCTCTTCTACCAGAAATTGCAGTAAAATAAATAGAATTAAGTCTTAAAAATTTCATCAGAAGGAAAACATGTTTATATGAACTCATTCAAAATATTCTTGAATATTTGAATCATGAACATAGCTAAAAATAATCCAAAAGGAGTCACTTTGCTTATTAACCCGTCTGTATCTTTCTGGGGCTCATCATTAAAAGTAGTGAATAAATTAATTTATACGCAGACCTACTGTATAAAAAGATGAATAGTTCAAGGGTGTGATATGTTTAAGAATTAGATGCCCAAACAAAATAGGTCCAATGTGCCATATGCTTTTTCTGAAGTTCCTTGCCCCACTATTATACATTCATTTATAAGACATAATTGTACCTATTGTGTGACAAAATAAAGTTTATTTATTTATGCTAAAGGATCATCATCGAAAGTTTTTCAGCCATTAAAAACCAATTTATGAAAACACCACAACAAGTGAACAAATTTCTCACCAATAGCAAGCATGCCCCTTTTCACATCCCCAGACATTTCCTTGTCGATTGCTTCAGCCACAGTGTGCCCAGCCAACTTCTGATACTCGTAAAATGTCAAAGCCAACTGCTGGAAACTCTCAGAAAGGAGTATGGAATTGAATACAGATTCATCTGTTCCCCACTGACCAACTCCGGCAGCATAAAGCTCCTAATAGCATTCAAAAATCATAACTATAAAATAATTCAAGTAAAATCTTTATCAACAATATGTAATACTTCCTACCTACTGAAAACTGATTCGATGGCATACAGAGGGGTTTTCAAACGCCTATCAAAATAATAATCACACTACTTTAGTTAAGACTCGGCGACATGCACAGTAAACTGGTAGTTAGCCTATGCAGAACTCATTTAAAACAACTTTCTTTCATTCCCTGTAACACACAGTATTTATGGAGTTCTTAATGCTATGGATTGGCACTCTCGTGAAATCCTTGCTGGGACGTTTGATACACACCCTCTTTCTCATAGCCCATTGGTTAGCGCCCATTGGTTAGCCCATTGGTAGTCCATTGGTTAGCGCAATGGAGTTGCACTCGGTAGGCCCGGGTTCGATTCCAGCCACTGCCAAAACTGCCGCCGTGTTCATGCGGAGTACGATCACGTTAAACATGTGGGTCCGAAAGTCCTTCCGAGAGGTTGGTGGTAGGGGAAGGAGGGTACGGTCCCTGTGGATGCCTCCCCCACTGGGTTCCGGTCTAAATTGGGTGGCACTTCCCGACCGTCCAAACAGTTACCTTACACCTTTCTGGTAGGTCGGACGGTCTGGGTTTCAACAACAACAACACCCTCTTTCTCTCTGTAGTGGAAATATCAGATTTTTCATGACATATTTTGAAAAATTAAAAATTGGAAAATTATATAATATATATATAAATTATATTAAAATTATACTAATTTTTTAATGAAACCTTTTCTTAGAGTGTACTAGTGTATTCTACAATCCTAGTTCAAGATATATATCTGTATGTTTTGCACACATTAAATTTAAAATATCTACAAAAATGTATATATTTTATAATTAGATTATCTTAAAATATATACATTATCCCAATTGAATGAAACAGAAGAGACCATCTGTTTCTCCATTACATTGAGAGAAATTGGATAATAGAGAAACAAGAAAGATCAATCATGCATAAAGCATTGATTACGAAGCACTTTCCAATTCAAATGCAATTTTATTTAAACTTCTAGAAAATGCGATACATTCAGCAGTGATATATTTTAAATTATCACAGTACTACAATAATTTATTATATTTCAAAACAAAACTTCATCGAAAAAAAATGAACTTCATTCAAATGACGTCATCGAAATATGAATCGGCTGGCTCTTCTATGTAAAAGCAATGAATGGTTCATTCATATCACTTTTACTCCAGACTCCAAAGCTAAATTATTTTGAATGAAAAAAATTCAGCAATTTTTATACAACTCATCTTAGAATCACTTGTTTACATTCTGCATCCATTAAAATAAGGCTTTGTTGTGGAAATAATCAAAGTTTGATGATCATTTAAACTCAAATATATAGTAATTGTATTGGCGCAGAATATAGATGCAAAGAAAATATGCAAAAATAAAATGGTTTTAGGATGGGTGCAACATTAAATCTAAATTTAAAATAACTTTAAAAATCAGGATTTTTATACTTGGAAAAACAGATAGATGCCATATTTTATTTTGAAGTGGGTCACGTGATCTCTTCATATAATATGGTGTCATTATTATTTTAATTTTTATTTAAAAAATTACCAAACATATTTTGCTGAATTTTTTTTTTATATATTTTATGGGATAATTTGAATATTTCTTAAAATTACTTAAAAATGTTCCAAATTCACTTAAAAATGTTTGAAAAATGATGTCCCATAGGGTTCAATGTATTTCACTTTTTCAACCCGGGTTCAATCCGAAACTAATTGGGTGATATTATTCATTTGCATTCCCATGTCCTACAGACCGTTTCAACAACATACTAAAATTTCATTTTGATAAAACCATTTTTACGGCAGTTATCGTGCGAATGGACAGACAGACAGAATGAACAAAGTCATAAACACTTTTCAACTATGTTGGAAAGTGTTAAAACGGGTAAGGTGGTCAAAGTTGATTGTGACCTTCTATATATTCCATAAAATTGCCAGTATTTTTAAAAAGAGATTCCTCAAATGTTGCTTGTTAAATAAAGAGTGCCAATACATTTTGATTATACATAAAGATAAGATCTGTCCTGATATATTCAAAATTATGTCATATGGTTTGATAACTCAAAATGATTGCCCATTCCTGCCTTAAGTAGAAACAAGCTTTTACTTATCATACACAGGTTACCAGAAAAATGAAGTATTATGGTACAAAACATTATTGTTTTCTCTGCACTTTATGACACACAACTGAACTTATTGTAAAAATGTGTAAATACATTTCTATCTATATTTGTGCAATTTTTTAATTCTTGCTGAAATTAATTTTAGAATACTGCAGTTCAAATTAACTGAAAATTACTTCTTAATGAATCTTTATAATATGAAATTGTTCCCACTGAAGAGAATCATCTTTACAAGATGAAATTATTTCAACCAAATCATTACAAAATGAAACTATTTCAACTGAATTTCTATAAGATGAAATTATTTCAAAAGAATCTTTTCCAACTGAATTTTTACAAAATGAAATTATTTTCACTGAATCTGCATTTAACGACATTTTACTGCAATCCTTTAAAGACATCACATTTTATATAAATCAGATTTAATAACTATTGAATATTATCTGCAACTACTATTTGTGTATAAGTATGATTATAATATATACATTTTGCAGCACCATTTTCAAATAGAAAATTACAATAAATATTATGCATTTCCTTATATTATAAAACACTAAAATATATTTCTACAAGTTTTGAATTTTCTGAAAAAGAAATTCATTATGCTTTGTGGAAATAAAATTCTACAATCTTAAAACAATTTATAAAATTTTTTACATATAATTAAAACTTATAATTTTTATATCAAAAATTTTATATAATTATACATTAGCAGCACTGACATTTCTTTGAATATAGAATCTCCATTAGCAAAACAATAATTCAATTACAAAAAGCAATAAAATGTTTTACAAAATGTTATGGGGGTTAGAATTAAATATGGGAGAGGGGGGGGGGGTATAACCCTTAGTAAAGGAAATATTCACATTTTAAATCAAGGTTACAAAAGCCCAATGTTAATGAAATTCTCAATTTGGGAAAAAAAGGTTTGTAAATAATTAAAATTTATCAATTCATTTAAATTTTTACTTCAATAACCTTCATTCCAAGATCCTTCATTTAAAACCAACCTTTACTTTCTAGACCCAGTATTTACTCTGTATATCTCAAGATGGACATTCTGAGTGCCATGATTGGCGTAGACATTAACAGCATAGATTTGATAATACAGTCATACCATGTTAAAGCCTTGCCATCATTTCGCCAAACTTGTGGTGCTAATAATACAAATGCTGCAAAAGTGTTATCAGCACTGCCTTTACGATCTATAAACACTCGTGAAAAAAATAATGGATATTCTTTAAAATTACGCAAACATAAAATAAAACTTAGTTTTTTTATAAAGTATAGCAATACATGGTGGTAATATTTTTTATATTATTTAATTATATTTAGAAACAAAACAAATTAAAATAGGTCTGTTTGCTTAATGTTAGGAATTTTATTAATATGAATAAATATATTTTTAAATGAGGGGTAATCATATGTTATATTACATATAAAACTTGCAAATTGCATGATCATTTTAACATCAACTTGATAGGAAATATGGGTCCATCAATGTGTGGTAACCATGACTGATATGCATTAAATTAAAATTAAATGATAATATAAATTAAAATATAAATTTCATTATTGCCCTGATGATGTACGTGACAACAGTCAGCAAAGGGAACTTTAAATGAAAATAGCTCCAAAGGGAAGATTTCTATGAAAATTAGAAAAATGTTCCACAAATTTCAGAAGTGGATGGTGGTTATTAGAGCAATTTAGAAAGGGAAATTATATATAAAATAGGGAAGATTTATTATCAATGAACAACAGGCCAAGAAGTAAGGGAAGTCGTTCCAACTTACTTGAGCATTTTGCTCTGCCCTCGTTTCATCCGCTGGAGCTTCACTTCTTGCTCCCTAATATAGAAAAAGTTCAAGTGTGATTTACCTTTAAAAGTGGATTTTATACATACATAGTTATTAAAATAAATCATATTAAATAAATCGTTCTAGTCATTTCACTTTCAGAAATGAGTTTGACATAAACTCATTTATTTTAAGTTTTATGATCTTATCCATTTATTGACTTTTCATACAAAGACTAATTCAGACATCATACATACACTAACAAGTTCTTCACAAATATGCAAACAATTTGGAAAAAGAACACATGCTAGAAGACTTTCAAAATATTTTCTTCCCCATCTGTAAACAAATTTACCTCTGATTTACATTCATATCAAATAAATATGAAGTTGTAATAACAGCTTCATCTTTTTAATTTCATGAATATAAGGAGGAATTTCATGGCAGCTAATCTGGACTTGACTTTATCTAAAAGAAAGTTTCATTCAATTTTTTGGGGTAAGACTATAGAACCACGCACCACTACCATTATACATTGCTTTTATTAATAGTATTAAATATATTTTCATTTTTATAACTTTCGGTCATTCCATCCAAAACATTCAGCAGGTCCTAACATTTTTGCAATACAATTTTGAATTTTCTCAATTATGCTCAAATATGCTGTATATATTATGCAATTTTTATGCTTATGTCAAACGAATTGTAAAAAAAAGTGAAACATTAGTCAATTCTTCAAGTTCATCTACAGCAGTGGTTTTCAACCTTTTATGAACCAAAGGCCACATTTGAGTCAGCTTGTGGCCGATACATACAAACAACAGGGTGAGTACACTTTCCCTTAAAAAAAATTCAAGCACTTTTCAAAGACTTTCAAGTACCATGCAATTTTTTGTCAAGGACATCAATCAGCCCCTCATCATGAAGATGTATATGTTTCTGGGAGGGAAAAAAAAATAGCAAACAAATGTTATTGTTTATTGTTAAAGCCATTTAGAAAATTTTCGAGAATAGCAGAACCACTAGGGAAATTTCCAGGCAAAGCAGAACTTCTTGGGGAAAAAACATTGTCATGGATCTGCAGACTAACCATATGAGAATTTTTAAGTACTTTCAAGGCCTTGAAAATGGTCAGCTAAAATTCAAATACTTTCCCGATTTTCAAGCATCTGTATGCACCCTGAAACAAACATGTACACATATGTACACATCTGTGTAAGCAAATACACTAAAATGCATACATGGATGCATGCATAAGCATGTACACACACATACACATATAAATTTCATCTTATTAAAATATTTCCTTTTTGAAGTGCAAATTGTGATCCCATTGAGATAACCTTCCCATCTCTTTGTCCAGTTTCACAGTTTAGGTTTAATAACAGAAGGGGGAGTAGATGAAACATTTAATATGCACTTAATTCATATAATATGAAATTTTCAGAATATGGCAATATTTTCAATACTCTTTTCGTCAATCCAGTATTTGACTGTACCGTTTCTAAAATATAAAATTTTAAATTAAAAAGATGACAAAAGAGCATTTTTGTCACACAGTGGAAGTTGGGAGAGGCAAAGAATTTCAACCAGTAGACATCTTATAAACACTCTGCCTCTTGCTTATCAATTAGTACTGATCATGCTGGAGATTAAGATGAATAGGGTGCAAAACTCAATATTGTCAGAAACTCTGGAATCTGGATACACCATTATTTTAAACTCTTTTCGGTTCCAGCTATGTATTTAGAAACACAGATCACAGATACACATTTTAAAAGCAAAAGATAATTAAACAGCCATCCTAGGCTAAAATATGAAAAGAACTAAAACTATAGTCATTTAACAAACTTTTAAGTTATTCTTATTCAGCAGAAATGGTAATACGGTGAAACAGCCGAAATTGAAAACTTTTCAAACTGGAATGATCAATATATTCACAAAATAAAATTTTCAGATCTCTTCAATTCAGGATAATATATATTTTGTCAAGTTTTTTCTGAAAGACAGAACTTATCATGTTAAAGTAAGTGTAACTTACATAACATGTACATAACATAATTATAGGTGTGTCTGACATGCGTGTAACATAATTGTACTCTAGCATGTGCTATATGAAATGAAAAAAACTTGGGAAGATTGCTTGCAGCAGAGGCTTACAGTTTATTTTTAAGAAGAGCAGAACAACTTGAAGTTCAAAATCAAACTCAAATTTTGATTATGAATTTTGATTATGAAATTTTGATTATTTTGATTATGCAGACTTAGTAAAGATATGTATTAAAAATGAAAGTGGTATAAATACACAATTAGTTTCATTCTGATTATTTTACATTTTTGTACTCTTCCGAGGATAGACTTATAAGCCACTACTGGAGTACAGATCTTAACTGTATTTCGAGCTAAATGTCTGAAATTCTGGTTAAATGCAGAAAAACTGAATATTTTTAATGTTTAGCTGATTATCGCTTGTTCATTTTTGGTGAACAGCAACAATTGTGATCGAACAGTAGAGATGTTATGGCTTTCAATGAAGTGTGGGTTTTTTTTGTTTGTTTTTTTCACTACCCATTTCCAAGCATAAAATTTCTACTGACAAATTTTACACCAAGAGAATGTATTGGCCTGGATCAAATAATTACCACTAAACTAGCGAACAAAACTAATTCTACTGGAATAAGTTTTAGAATTCCAGGTGACTTGAAGTCCTCCCCCTAGGCGAAAATTTTGAAAACTCTCAATTAGATATTCCTGTTACTCAATAAATAAATTTTAGAAATAACAGATTTTCTTTTTTAATGTATATAAAAAAAAGTATTATTTCAAGAAAGAAATTTTTCTAAAAAGTTCATGAACGGGCTACACAAAATTAGGCATCAGTAATCCAGAATCACTATTCTAGGGTAAAGAGAGGGACATAGACAAACTATTGCAGTCAAGCTTAAGGCAAATACAGCTAAAATGAAATTCCAGTTAAAACAAGGAAATTTTTAAGAAAGTTTGGTATAATGTCAAAACAGCATAAATCAAACTATTTAATAAGGGCAATCCCTTTTCTGAAACAGGCAACAATTTTCACATGAATATGTTTTCAACTGGTGATTTCAATTAAAATTAGAAGTTCTCAAATAAATGTCTGATGATTATTTAATAAGAAACGTGCTATGTATTTTACAGTTTGTTGAGTGGTAGTTTTCAGATATATTCCCTTTCCTCTTCAGCGATTATTATTATTATTATTATTACTATTATTATTATTTTTTTTTGTGTGTGTGTGTGTGTGTGTGTATGTGTGTGTGTGTGTATGTGTGTGTGTGTGTTGTATGGTTCATTTTTGGGGGGAAAGGGGGGAGGGTTCTAGTGAACCCCAGACATTTGGAATAAGTTGATTTTCATTTTTTTTTTCAGATTGTGAATGGATGTCTTAAAATATTTTGCTACTTTCAAAGCCTAAACTTCATAAATTGTCTGGGATTAAAAGGAATTTTTTTTTCCTGTTCAATAGAACTACTACTTGACATGTATATGATATAATTAACTAAGGAAATAAATATTAAAATAACAAATTATTTAAGTACTATTTCTGTTAAACACTAAACCAGCTAATTTTCTCCTATTTTAATTTTTCAGTTTCTTTGTACCTAAGCACAATAACAGTTATTTTGTTAAATCATATAAAATACCTTGCATTTTTTTTTTACAAGTAATGATTAATTCACACATTCTATAGAGAAATCCAGATGCACCTCATTTCAAGTGCATTTGACTGTATATAATACAACACATTCAAACATACAGTAGCTTTGATTGAATCCCATATCTTAAATAACCGAAATCTACTTACAGAAATGTAATAATCATGTAAGATCGATAATAAAATGTAAAATCTATTCCAATACCAAACACAAATGTCTTACCATGCATGTTGAAACTAGAAGTCTCTCAAAATGACCAGATGTGTCGCTTTTGATGTCGTCTTCTAAACTTTTTTCATACACTGAAATGATTGAAAATATTTCTCAATCAGAGTAACAGTGCAACAGACTTCAATACTGAGCACAAATCATTCACTCCCATATGTCACTACCTGATAAAAATATATAAGGTTCAATCTCACTCCTCCGAGTCAGATTGAACCTTTATGGATATTTACATCCACTAAGGGGGGACATTTACATCCACAGAGGGACTACAACTTGGTACTTAAGAGCGTCAGTATTCTGGTTAGCTAATTAAGTGTTAGTAGGACAACCAGTGGATTCAGGTGTCGTAACCCCCTCCTCCCCCTCTCCACTGAACATTGGCATTAGCAGATTATGTTTAATCTTACAAAAAAATTAAGCCTTCACATGCACAAGGCTACATTTAAAGTGGTATGATAATCGTAGATAAACATAAGATTGAGCACTACATTACAACATACAATAGGGTTGAGCTTCCGCAAATGCGCCGTAGATGCGGTGGCGATTCCTTGCCAAGTATAGTAGTCCGGAAATCTCTATGACGTCATGAATCGGGGATTATTTTTTATGTATTGTTGCCAATGCAGCGATTTCGAGATAAATATGATCACTCTCTGAATACGTGCAGTGCAGTGAAATGCAATGTAAGTGGTACTGATTTTACTGATGATTATATAGCTGGATGTCTCTTCTTTAGCTTTATGATGATTATTTGATTGAATTTCATTTAGACATATTTCTAAGATATCAATTATCAATATTGTTTGATGTTGAACGATTGATTGACATTGAAATATTGATTAAGATTAAAATATTGATCGAGCAAAGATAATGTTATAGATCATTAAATTATTCTTTTATAATTAATATCGGATATAATTAATAACAGTTAAAAAGGAAAGTTTGGTATATTATAAATATGGAGTAATGCTATAGGATTTTTAACCATTATCTTAAAATATCAGCAAGGTTCATATACGTAGCCAGAATTTCAGAGGAGGGGAGGTGGGGGTTAACGATCGAATTGAGGGAACTTTCAAGGAAGATACCAATATGGATATTGAAAATGAAATATACTCGTGTATGTTTCAACAACGGGTGGAATGGAGATGAATGCCAATCATCACTGCTTACGCTAATGGTATGACTTGAACGAACTCGGTTATAATTAATATTTTGGATTGGTATCAAAATACCATGGGTTGAACGGAAAGCAAGCTTGGTAGATTATAAATATGGGGTAATGCTATAGGACTTCGGACCATTCTCTTAAAATATCAGCAATGTTCATATACGTAGCCAGAATTTCAGAGTTGGGGGAGGGAGGTTAACGATCGAATTGAGGGAACTTTCAAGGAAAACTTGATACAAATATGGATATTGAATATATACTCGTATGTTTCAACAATGGGTGGGGTGGAGATGACTGCCAATCATCACTGCTTACGCTAATGGTATGGCTTGAACGAACTCAGTTATAATTAATACTTTGAATTTGTATCAAAATACCGTGGGTTGAATGGAAAGCAAGCTTGGTAGATTATAAATATGGGATAATATTATAGGATTGATTTTGAACCTCCATATTATTTTAAAAAGTCATTTTTTTATTTTCATGTCTCAGGAAAAATGTTTGATTTTGCTGTTAAATAATTTTATTAGACTACTGTTCCCACTGACACCTGTGGTAATAATTATCTGTGATACAATCATAACAAACTGAATCAACTTCTTAATAAAGGACATTGAGAATGCTAAAGCGCGTGAAAACTAATAAAGGCTTGTGATTTAGCTACACTTGAAACCATATAGAATGAATTGATTGCGTACAAATTAAAATAGATGACTCGAAACTAAAAGGAATTCTTAGTAAAGAATTTGCATATAGTAACGAATTTGCTGTCTTAGCGATGACACGCCGTTCTGTGTTTTTTAACAAATTAAAGAATTTTGGCACTACTCAGTGACCACAACTGCTTACTTAGTCCTCTAAAACTTGTTTCTTCAATTATGTCTATGTGTCTGCTTGTTTGGCAAGATATCTTTTAAGAAAATTGAAACATTTAAATGAAATTTTATACGATTACTTCAATGTTGCCGCCGTGTTCATGCGGAGTATGGTCACGTTAAACATGTGGGTTCGTAAGTCTTTCCGAGAGGTTGGTGGTAGGGGAAGGAGGGTACAGTCCCTGTGGATGCCTTCCCCACTGAGTTCCGGTCTAAATTGGGTGGCACTTCCCGGCCGTCCAAACAGTTATCTTACACCTTTCTGGTGTGGGTCGGACGGTCTGGGTCTCAACAACAACGATTACTTTAATGTGTAAAGATAAAAGGTTTATTTTCAGGGAGATTGTACCAGATAAAAGTCCTCAACATTTTAAACATGTTATTCTCAAATCGTAAAATATTATAACAAATTAGCTATCTTAAAAATACTATATATTTTATATGTAATTTTTATTTAAAAGGGAATGGCATTTCTATGGGACGCTAACTTGCGTTCTTCTTGCGATATCACACCTATTTTTACTTTCTCATATGTAGTGTTTTCACGAAATTTTTCTATTGATTCCAATATATGTTTTAGGACCTTCTGAACACGTTTTGACTATTTTTTGAGTGATGCCCATCTGTCGATTTTTTGGGGTACATGATAGCTGCCACAAATATTGTAGGTTTTTCTTATTGAGGAAATTCACTGATTCCGCCCCATTGGTTGTACATTTGATGTACACATTCTTACCAAATTTTTTTTTTCTTCAGAACCATCCCGGGCTCTGCCCTATGTGGTCAGTAGTGAACTGTGTTTCTTCTTTCAGGACTTTTGGGCTGGAAGGCGAATGAAATTTTAGGGGGGGGGGGGGGGGCAAGTTTTCTATTTGTCCTATATAAATATATCTAAATGCTGTGTCACATACATAGAAATTAGGTTAACATAAAATGTCTCCGGGGGTGCGAATACTCGTCTCAGGGGGTGGTCTTTGCCCCCCCCCCCCCCTCGGAGGTATGCCTGAAAGAAACTGGTAGTGAAACAGCTAGGAAAAGGCATCAAACATGTTTAGGTTCCATGGTTGAGAAAACCCTATGTGTCCACTTAAAGTGTCTTTAATTAGACAAGTGATATATGACTTTCAGAAAAAGGGAGGGTTACTGCTCTACTTTTCCCTTTCTTTTCCAATAGTGTTCCTTTCAGGCCCGAAGGAAAGAGCAATTCTTCAGTAGGGAAATACAATTACATAAAATAAAAAAAAATAATAAATATCATTTAATATGTCACTGTCCTTATGCAATATTACGTGAGAAATCTGTTAACATCATTCTTGTAGATCTGACACTAAAATAATTTATTTTTAAAATTAACATGCTTAAATTTTAATGTAAATAACATCTATACTTAGCGCATATTAGTTGTGAATAACATATGTGCTTCGATCTGTGGTGGAAATCGGAGCATTACGAAAAATGTAAACGCTTTGGACGCGTATACTGCCGAACCCAACAGATAGAAATGTAAATAATTTTTCTTGTTCCAGATTAAAAATATATAAGAATAATTTCATTAATTTAATATTTTGAACTTGTTTTTTGAAAAAAACTTTAAAAAGTTCTGTCCGAGCGAGGTCTTTTCATATTTTTCTTACTTGCATTTGAAATGTCTTGAAACTATAACAGGTAGATATAAATAATAAAGGACAAAAATATGCATATATATATATATATATAATAGTTTGAAAATTCAATGATAGAATAGAGAGATGTTGCAACTAAAAAAACTGTAACTTTAAAATATGTCTACATAATAAAAAGAAGTATTAAATAGAGAATCATCGATTAAATGGGAAAAAAATGCACATTTCTAGTCATCAAGCTGAAGATAATCAACAAATATCAATGGAATGGAATATATATATATGTATGTGTGTGTGTGTGTGTATACACATGAAGTAATAATAATTATAATAATAATTCTAAGATTTCTAACACAATATGCTTGAATTATTAGATTTATTAGAGAAATAATGTAACTGTTACTTATATTTCTTTAGAATGTATCTATAGACATACCTCAAATTTGTAAATTTTATTTGAAATTCGGATATGTTTTAGATGACGTATCATTCGATATAGCAGACACAGAGAAAAATAATTCGTGTCAAAAGTAATAATCTTAGTTACTTTACTTCAACGCTTCAAAAAACATTAAAATGTATCACATCTGGCCATTTCATAAAAAGCAGTTCCGTTTGAGGAGATATATTTGAATGTCTATTTGTGCTACGATTGTTGCTTCATGGGTAAGATAATTTCATTTCGACCGCTCCCATCAACGATGTCTGTTTTAGAACAATAAAACACATATAAATTTTTTCAAAATCGGATTTTTAAAAAATCAATTACTGTTATAATAATCTATAGTATAGCAGTATGGGGAGTAGAAAACATGCAATTTTTATACAACCGAACAAGCAGCGAACTCGACCTGTAAAACAATTGCACAGCTGAAGCAAATTACGTCTAACACAAATATAAGAAACTTAGTCACATCACACTCTCCTTTTATTTATTTAATTCACTGTTAAATATCATTTACATCAGTGGTGCATCACATTTTTGTTGGTGCGATCCCATTGAAACATTATTTTATTTAGGAGAGTTCAAGTCATCCTATGTAAATAAAAATTTGATGTGGCAGCACATGACTTTCCCTGCAGATTCAAATTCATTTTGTAATTCTGTATTCCATTATGCATTAAATTAAGTTTAATTGCAAAAAATGATATGGATAATTTTCTGATATTATATCCAATTCGTTTTTATTTTTATTGCATCTTCGTTTCGTTTGCCAACTTAATTCACTTTAAATTCTTCAGGTCCTTAAAATTCCAAACACTACAATATCTCGAGAACAGTTTATCCTACAGTCATGCGGTCAGATTTATTCGCTTAAGTTTTCAAATTTTATATGTAGAACAAGTATTTAATTAATATATTTCATCAATTTTAATCATTTATTTCAGAGTTTCACTATCTTGCACATGTAATATTTTATTTTAGATAGAATATATTAAATTTGTGAGTCATTTCGCTAAAAAATAAAAGGGCAAATTCTTTTTTGCTGAATCATATCAAAATCTAACCCTCATCACAGTATCATCCTACGAGCGACTTATCTACCAAATTTTGTGTAATTTGATCAATTAGTTTGTCAGCTAGAGTGGATACATATAACTTTTGCGGGCCATTTCGCAATAAAGGCAAGTTCATTTATTTCGAACCGTACCAAAATCCAATCAGCACCAGGGTCGCCTACAAGTGACTTATCAATCAAATTTTATGAAATTTAGTTGATTAGTTGAGTTAGTGTGGATATATATAATTTTTGCGGGCATTCTGTAAAAAAATGCGGGTTCCTTTTTTTCGAATAGTATTAAAATCTAATCAGCACAAGGGTGACCCATGTTGGGTTATATTTTTGGATATTTAATAATTTTAGGAATTTTGTTTTTAATTTAAATGTGTTCAGGAGTCTTATTTACATAGTCGCTCTCCATTTTCCAATTGTTTAGGTTTTTTATATTCTTCTGTTCCAAATAGGTTCTTTTCCATAAGTTTTGTGTTAAAAACGGCGAAAGTTCGTTCTTTTTAGGTTTTAGCAATTCCATTAGCAATGGAATTGCTAAATTGGAATTAGCATTACCATTGGAATTACCATTGGAATTTACATTACCATTGGAATTAGCAAATGGAATTTGCAATTCCACTTATTGCCCTTTTTATACCCTTTAATTTGATTCCAAATTTATTGCTCTCGGTTAAAAATTCGTTAATTCATTGCAATTTTTCAGTTTCATTCTATTTTCAGCTTTTTAAATACTTCAGAATCTTTGATATTTAAATTGTTGCCAAATTCGTATATTTCCAAATCATTTCACTTCATTTCTTTTAATTTTTGTCTGCTCTGAAATTCCATTTCTCTTCTTTAAAATTTCGAGTTTTTAATTGGTTGACCGTAATATTAAAATCGTCTGTCATTAATTATTTTATCGTTCATCGATAATTTTGTTTACAATCTGTGGCAGCAATGTTTCGCAGTATATAAGTAAAATCGCGCACTTTTTCGCGCTTTTTCTCTTCTCTTTCTCTCTTCCCTCTGAATTAGAACTGAAAATGTGATCTATTAAGTGTTTTTAGCGCTTCGGCGCGAGCCGAAGTTCGAATTCGACAAGCGTTCTGAGGAACGAAAGTTTTTTTTTTAATTCCCGGCCCATTAATTGTGCTCTGTTTATTTATTATTCCTGCCATGGAGGCGAGTTTTAATCTAAACATTCAAGAGCTTCTGACAGTGTTACGTCTGATGCAAGAGAGTTGTGTCTATAAGGACTGGATGTTTTGAACTCCTACCTCTTCAGTCATTTAATTAGTAATCCTCAGTGTTTCTAGCTGTTTGCGATGTCAGCCGAGGAATCTTTATCGGCCAATTAAGAATTTGTTTATCTTGTCAAGCAGTGTAGCTCTATTTATGATGGATGGAATACACATTTTCGAAATAAATTAAGACGGACATATGGTCTGTATTCTGTTCTGATGCCAAAAATCAGCTACAACTGTTTGGAAGAAATTGCTTAATTCCATCGTTACTGAACATCCTGTTTGGGAATATCCCCTTGGAAAAGGGATTCGGTTAAAGATTTTCCTCACTCTGATGGACATAATTCTCCTTTACCGTGTTCTGCGTTTCAAGAGGTGTTCTTTGGGATCTTTGGTGACTCTTCTGGTGATTCTTCCTCCCGCTGAACTTTTGCAGCTTTCAGAGATAGTTTTTCAGTAGTCAGAATGATTTGAAAGTTTTAGTATATCATAAATGCTTAAAAAAAAAACCAACAATTGGGGCCGTTTGACCAGTCTAGGGCCTTATTCATGCTAACTGTAACAGTTGTTCTTAATAATTTTTGTCTTAAAAATGAAATTTCAGTAAATTGATTCCATACCTGTTTATTCTAAAAGTGATTACTGTTGAAATTTTGATATGTTCTTAAACTGAAGCTTGATATTTTAGAATGTTCTTGAGCTAAATTAGAGGAATTTACTTTAATATTTTAATTAAAATGGAAATTTTAAGATTAATTTAAATATTTTCATTTAGAATTTTTTGAGGAAACTTAGGAATTTTTGAATTTGACTTTTTCATTTAGGATTTTTATTTAAGCATTCCTTAATTTAAATTAATTTGATTTGAGTTTTATTATTTGAAGTAGTTGGAAATTGAATTTAATTCATAAATTTAGGAAACTGATAGTTGAGAAACGCACTTTGTGGAATTTGCATTTTTTGTTCTAATCCCATCTCATTAACAAATTTTTTATTTTGTTGTTCTTGTAACCCACGCTCCCAGCAACATTTAGAATTTGTTTTGATAAAATAGAGTAAAATTAATTGAGTAAATTTAATGAGAATATTTTTTTTTATTAAGTTAAATTGTATAGAATTAAAGCAGTAGTTTTTCGAATTTTTTTTATGTTCTGATTTGGAATTGAGATGCTCACTGATATGTGAGTGTGGATAATGAAATGCTGTTGATTAATTGAAAAATTGGGTAATGCAGGTGTTTTTTACACTCCAATATGAGTGTGACATAAATTAAGGTGACCAATCGTCCTCCTTTAGGGAGGACAGTCCTTCTTTTGTAGGTTCTGTCCTTCCTCGAAAAGTGTCCTCCTACCTGTCCTCCTTTTCGATATTTTAAAACTAATCTGTTAATCTCTGTATTCAGAGAAGCCGCGCCGAACTGTTACGGGACATGTGACGGTACAGTTCGGAAAGACGCGATTATGAAACGCATGCGCAGTGCATAGGAGAACTTCATATGCCTCGCACCATTGCGCACTTCACTTTGTTTACTTTATCTCTATATTATACTTCGTGTAATCAAGATTGAATGTTGATACTCTAGCTGCAGCACTTACCGTAAAATTCAATATGAAGGATATTTCCTGCTCCGAAATTTCCAATATATTGTTACTGTTAGAAAATGATATATTGACAAAAAATATTCATTCAATGGAAAAATACTCGTTTAAGTAAATAATTAAAAGGGGTGTAAGCATAATTAGTGTATTTTTTGTTTGAATTAATAAAATATTTCATTTATTTACATTGTACTTTTTTCTTTAATTTTTTTGTCCTCCTTTTCATTGTAAAAAAATTGGTCACCTTACATAAATGTCAACTTGAGTTATCTTGTTCTCCATATTGATCATGTGTTTGGTTTTCACACTAAAATAGAGTGGTGATAAAATCAGTTGTTTGTTCTTAATTCTGAATCTGATATTTTTAATACTGTCTTTAAAATTTTTGGTCGTTATAGTGGATAAATTAATTTTATTTATAGGAGAATTAAATTTTTTTAAAGTGGAATATTTCAAATTGTGCAATGCAATTTGAGTTCTGTTTGGTTTTAAAAATTAAATGGGGATTTGTCATTTGATTTTTTTTCTTTGGTATTTTGTTTTAAGAAATTTTGATACACTTGGCAGTTATTGAATTTAAATGTACCACTTATACTTGATGGATATTTTTTGTGCTATTTTTTGGGGGGTTCAAAAAAGATTCACAACTTTAGTGAGGACTCACAACCCTCAGCCCCTTGTCTTAATTTTTTGATTTTTATGAGAATTGTTTGAGATTACCTAATATACAGAGATGACATTTGAGATTATTGTTGTTGAGAGTGCAAGAGGTTGCACCATATTTATTGGAATCGCGTTTATTGTTATTGGTGTAAAATGATGCATAAGGTCATTTTAGTGTATATTTGTCTTTTAAACGACCTAATTTGCCAAGTAATCAGTTTATAGTATAATCTGTAAACAAGTCGATTAAATTTGAGTTCAGTTTCAAATTGTTAGGGAACTGAGTTTGTTATTTTGGGGTAAATATTCCACAAATTTTTTTTTATTTGTAACTTGAGCCAAAATTGAAATTATTATTTAAATAGAGTAATATGCTTCGAATGATTGTTTTCTTTGTAGAGTAAATAGAGATGGTGATGAATTTGTTAATTTATATTTATTGGTTGTTATTTAAGGTACTATTTCAAAATTTGTTGTTTAGATTATTGGAATTCTTTGGCTGGTCCAAAGTTTTCGTTAAAATTTATGTTTTTTCGTAACAGCTAATGATATAAAGATCTGTTTATTATTTTTCTATTTCTTCTCTTTGATGGCATATTGGTTGGAGCATTTTAAAAATGAATTGATGAACTTTTCATAATGTGGAGTTATATGAAGTCGGAGCGTTTCATGTTGAATCTATATATGTATGTTTAAGAGTTTAGAAAAAATTTGAGAAATTTATGATCTGATATTATGAGAGTGTTTAGTGAAGTGATTGTTTGATTTTTGATTTATTTATAAGGAATTTGATTTTCATATGATTTTTATGGCTCATGTTACAGATGTAGTTGAGATTTTGATTTTTTTTTTTCTCTCCTTCGTTTCGCGGAATTTTGTCATGTGTTAGCTAAAATTTTTCATTTTTCAAATGAAAAATTTTTTTGGGACGTTCGAAGGAGTTGTTGGGTTATACTTTTGGATATTTAATAATTATAGGAATTTTATTTTTAATTTAAATGTGTTCAGGGGTCTTATTTACATAGTCGCTCTCCATTTTCCAATTGTTTAGGTTTTTGATATTCTTCTGTTCCAAATAGGTTCTTTGCCATAGGTTTTGTGTTAAAAACGGCGAAAGTTCGTTCTTTTTAGATTTTAGCAATTTAAATTTATTTAAATTGGCTAATTTGCAATTCCATTTATTGCCCTTTTTATTCCCTTTAATTTGATTCCAAATTTATTGCTCTCAGCTAAAAATCCGTTAATTCATTGCAATTTTTCAGTTTTATTCTATTTTCAGCTTTTTAAATATTTCAGAATCGTTCATATTTAAATTGTTGCCGAATTCGTATATTTCCAAATCATTTCACTTCATTTCTTTTAATTTTCGTCTGCTCTGAAATTCCATTTCTCTTCTTTAAAATTTCGAGTTTTTAATTGGTTGACCGTAATATTAAAATCGTCTGTCATTAATTATTTTATCGTTCATCGATAATTTTGTTTACAATCTGTGGCAGCAATGTTTCGTAGTATATAAGTAAAATCGCGCGTTTTTTCGCTCTCTTCTTCTTATTGATTAGAACTAAAGGATGTAAGCTATTAAGCTGTCCTGTGCCGTTAGGCACACATTCTGTGGAATGTCTTTTTTCGCGACTTTTAACTTTCGTTTAATTTCGTTCGTTTTTAATTTACGATGTTCAGCTAACGATTCTTGTTTCCTACTATGACTTAAGTGCGTACTCTTAACGCTGCATATAAAATAAAATGTTTATCCCAGCTAATTAAACGTCTGATCTGTTATGAAGTTGTAGCGTCTTCAATCTGTTTTTTTTCCGCTGTGGAGGCGAAGTTTATTCTAAACAATCAGGAGCATCTGAAATTATTGTGTCTACAAGTTCTCGCCGGCCCTGTAGATTTGAGAAGTGCTATGACGCCAATTAAGCGGTTGTTTATCGTTATCCGTGTGCATTCTTTAAATGACGTATTGAGTCGGCATTTACATATGAGATTACTGGACTATATGCTCGGCGTTTAGTACTGATGAGTAAAGAAGTGTCCATTGTTTCCGATGAAGAAATCGTTGATTGAGGTTTGGTGCTGATCAAATTTTACGACGTTGAGGAGCTTGCTGTCGTGTGAACGGTCCTTCTTTTGGACTGGAATGGATGATTTTCCTCGTGTTTAAGCGATTGGACTTTTGCCTTTCCATCTTCGTCTCATCTGTTGGGATCTGATGCATCCAGCATGTTCCATGACGGCTCTACATCCAGGTGATATCTTTTAATGCTAATTTTTAATTGCTTCTGTCGGTTTAAACTATTTTAAAGTTTAATTGAGTTAGCATTAAATAAGACCCCTTTTGACCTATATACTTTAGGTCACCTGAACCTGAGGTTAAGTTTAACTTTTGTTCTAAATTTCCTTTTGGCTAACTTATGTCTTTTATTCCAAATTCTAGTTTTGACAAATAATTGAATAAGTTTAACATTGTTAACTTTAAAATTTAATATTCTAACGTTTTTCTACCACTAACGACTGGCCATTTCATTTATTATTTAAGTTGTTTAATTTGATTTGTTTAGTTAATGAGATGTAAAATGTTTTGAAAATTCTTTTAAAAATGAAGTTTAAATTTTAATAAACGTTAGATTTTTGAAAACCTAAATTCTGTGTTCTCTCTCTCTTTTACTTTAGCATTTTTATTTTTAGGAAAGTGCCATTTTTTTTAATATTCTACAGGAGTACATATTTGTACACGTAGGGAAACTAGTCAATTGGTCCCCTTTCAGTTTATTTAAGAATTCAGTGTATTTCAGATTTATTTTAGAAGAACTTTACAAGTTTAGGAACTTTTGGTATGTTCCAGAAACATTTAGAATGTTTTCTTTAGTATGTCATAATGCTCTTTTCTCCCCCCCCCCCCAACACCCACAAGTGACTTATCTACCAAATTTTGTAAAATTTAATCAATTAGTTTTTCATTTAGAATGGATGCATGCAATTTTTGAGGGCCATTTCGCAAAAAGAGGCAGTTTGTTTTATCCCGAATCGTGCCAAAAACTAATCAGCACCAGGGTCACACAAGTGACTAACCTACCAATTTTATGAAATTTGGTCCATTAGTTTTTGAGTTAAAGTGGATACATACATTGCACAGACAGACACACAGACGTCACGCTAAAAATAGTGTTTTCGTGTTCTAGAGATCTCGAAACGTGTAGATCCGTCGAAAACTGGAGTTGCGATTTTCAACATGATTCAATACTTTCCCTATGCATTACCATGCATTGCAGGAAAAGTAAAATTCTGATGTAGGCAGCACATGACTTTCCCTGCTGACTCAAATTAATATTTTCTTTATTTCCTTAATTCATTAGATTGAGTTTAATTGCACAAAAAAACACTCAATTTCCATTTTTTATTCAATTTTTGTTTTTATTTGATAATTGAACATTTTTCTGAAAATGGCGTAACAAAAATGCAAGAAATCTCAAATATCTTGAGAACGGTTAGTCCTAAAGTATAATAGAGTGTGTTATATTCTTTTCCTCGTCAAAACTTGTGCATAAAACAAGAATTTAACTAATACATTTAAGCATACATAGTCTTTTTTTTTTTTTTTAGATTTTAGCAATTTTTGTGAGCCATTTTGTAAAAAAAGATAGGTTGTTCTTTTCCGAATGGTACCAAAATCTAATCAGCACCAGAGTATCCTACAAGAAACTTATCTACCAAATTTTATGAAATTTGGTCAATTAGTATTTTAGCTACAGTGGATACATGAAATTTTTACGGGCTATTTGGCAAAAAAAAAAGGCGGGTTCTAATTTAACGAATCGTGCCAAAAACTAATCAGCACTAGGGTCATACCCAAGTGACTTACCAAATATTATGAAATTTGGTCCATTAGTCTTTGAGTTAGAGTGGATACATGCATTGCACAGACAGACACACACACAGACGTCACGCAAAAAATAGTTTTTTCGTATTCTAGAGGTCTCGAAACGTGTTGATCTTGCCGAAACTCGAGTTACGATTTTAGGCATGATTTCAATACTTTCTCTATACATTACCATGTATTGCAGGGAAAGTAAAAGGGATTAAAAATTATAATTAAATATAGATTTTTAAAAGTATTTATTTTGCAAATAAAAATGTGTACTTGTTTGACAGTCCTAATTGGAAAGTTGAGCTTACATCTATATATTTATATATTGAAACAAAAAATGAATGTTATAAAAAATTACATACAATATTTGACAGTCCAAATGAGAAATTTGAGTTTGAAAGCTCTCCATTTTTCCTTTCCCTGCAATGCATGGTAATGTACAGGGAAAGTATTGGAATCATGTCGAAAATCGCAACTCGAGTTTTCGAAAGATCTACACGTTTCGAGACCTCTAGAATACGAAAAACCTATTTTTAGCATGACATCTGTGTGTGTGTCTGTCTGTGCAATGTATGTGTGATATTATGTTCTTGTTTTGGCAACACTAACTTTAGGTACTTGAAGAATGGCAACACTACTATGTTTTGATGTTCCAACTACTAGCGTGCGATACTGCTTTGCCATTTTGTCATGCATCATTCTAGTTGATTAAAGCTTTCTTTAAGTCTAACTCGTTTTCTAATGATCATTTCTATTACAATTTAATCAACTAGATTTCTTGGATCTAAATTCACATGAGATGGAACGACTTCTCAAGCCAGAGAGATTCGACGTGGATCCAACGTGCGTAGGAGCTGAAGCAAAATGGAAACATTGGAAACGGACATTTTCAAATTTCCTGGGCGAAGTTCAGCATTCGACTGAGGAAAATAAGCTTCATCTCTTGTGTAATTACGTGTCGGCGGGTGTTTATCAGCATATCAACGAAGCAGAAAACTACAATACGGCTATTACTGCCCTGGATTCTATTTACGTTACTAAACGAAACGAAATATTCGCCAGACACTGCGTGGCTTCGAGAACTCAACAATCGGGAGAGTCTGTGAGTGAATATCTACAGATACTTAAACAAATGAGCAAAGATTGTAATTTCAAATCTGTTATGGCTGAACAATACAAAAATGAGTATATTAGAGACGCATTCATCCGGGGTTTAAGGAGCACTCGAATTCGAGAACGCCTGTTGGAGAACACTACAATTACGTTGGATAATGCATTCGACCAGGCTAGGGCATTAGAACTGGCAGAACATCACTCCGCTTCATATTCTGCAAATTCGAATTCGGTACCTGTGGCTGCTATGGAGCAGAAAGACGAAAAACCCGAGGAGACTCACGCAACTGCAGCTATACCAGCCCGCACCGGAAAATGCTTTTTTTGTGGGAATGACCGCCATGTTCGAAACGTCTGCCCGGCCAAGGACGCACTATGTAGAGGGTGTGGAAAGAAAGGTCATTACCAGAGAGTTTGCAAGTCTAGACTGTCGCGCCCCCCGAACAATTCTACGGCATCAGTTCATACTTTAGCATCAGCATCAATTATCCCCAGTTGTCTCCAAAAATCTATTACTAAAGTGGATATAAATGGAATAGAGCTAAATGCTCTGATCGATACTGGCAGCTCACTCAGTTTTCTAAACCAATCTCTGGTAAAAAAGTGTCGAATACTAGTGAAGCCATACTTCGGTAGAATAACTATGGCTAACTCTTCCTTAAGCTCGGACATTACTGGCTGTTCCATGATAACGGTAAAATTACAAACTCATTCATATACAAACGTAGAGGTGTTAATCATGAAAAACCTTTGTGCAGATTTTCTGATCGGCCATGACTTACTAAAAAATCATTCTTCAGTTGAGATTGATTTCAACGGTGACAGACCACCTCTGAAAATCTGCTCATTGGCAATTGCTCAAGTCCCCTCTGTCTCACTGTTTGCTAACTTAACCCCTGACTGTAGACCAGTGATCACGAAGTCAAGGCGTCAAACGGAAGAAGATAGACTATTTATAGCTGCGAACGTAAACAGACTACTAGAAGAAGGTGTAATCGAACCCAGTAATTCACCTTGGCGTGCACAAGCATTTGTCGTGAAAGGAGAACACCACAAGCCCAGAATGGTTGTCGATTATTCACAGACAATTAATAGATTCACGATGCTTGATGCTTATCCTCTTCCCAGAATTGAAGAATTAATTTCACAAGTGTCTAAATATGAAATATTTAGTACTATTGATCTCAAAAGTGCCTATCATCAGGTACCCATATTAGAATCTGAAAAACATTACACAGCTTTTGAAGCTGAAGGTAAACTGTACCATTTTCTACGTGTCCCTTTCGGTGTGACTAATGGGGTAGCATGCTTCCAGAGAATCATTGATAAAATAATTAAGGATGAAGGTTTAGAAGGCACTTTTCCATATCTTGATGATGTAACGGTATGTGGGAAAAATCAAAGAGAGCATGACTGCAACTTGGAAAAATTCATGATTACTGCTAAGAAATACAACTTAACACTGAATGATGAGAAGTGTGTTTTTTCTACTAAATCGATCAAACTACTAGGATACTTTATCGAGAACAAAACTATAAAACCTGACCCCGACAGACTGGCTCCACTGTTGAACTTACCTATTCCTAAAGACACAGCGTCTCTACAACGTGCGCTGGGCATGTTTGCCCATTATTGTCGTTGGATTCCCACATTCTCTGAGAAGATTCGCCCTCTCTTGGCTAAGGGTCCCTTTCCTCTTCCGGAAGTTGCTGTGAAGGCTTTTGACTCATTAAGGACCGATATAGCTAATGCCTCCTTGTTTGCTATTGAGGACAACATACCCTTTAGAGTGGAAACAGACGCCTCTGAGTTTGCTATAGGGGCTTCCTTGAGTCAAGCTGAACGTCCTGTGGCATTCTTCTCAAGAACTCTGAACGCATCTGAGCAGAAGCATTCCTCGATTGAAAAGGAGGCCTATGCAATTGTTGAATCCCTACGGAATTGGCGACATTACTTAATTGGTAGACATTTTGAAGTTTTTACTGACCAAAGATCAGTCACATTCATGTTTGATCAGTGTCATAACAGTAAAATTAAAAATGAGAAAATCATGCGTTGGAGATTGGAACTTACCTGCTTCAAATTTGATATTATCTACCGACCTGGAAACAGAAATGCAACTGCGGATACTCTATCAAGAATAACGGCGGCTACCAGCCCAGGAGTGAATATAAGAGAATTACATGAGGCATTGTGTCATCCGGGAATCACCCGAATGTATCATTGGATCAGATCTAAAAATTTAGCCTTCTCTTTGGACGACATTAAGAGGGTCATAAACGCTTGCCCCTGTTGCAACGAAGTCAAGCCACGATTCTGTAAAAATGATGGAAAATTAATCAAAGCAACTGCTGCTTTTGAAAGATTAAATCTGGATTTCAAAGGACCTTTACCAACAGTTTCCAGGAACCGCTTCCTCCTGACTGTAGTAGATGAGTTTTCGAGATTCCCCTTTGCAATTCCCTGTTCTGATATCTCGGCGTCTACCATTATAACTCACTTGCAAAACATCTTCTCAATTTTTGGAATGCCGGCTTATATACATTCTGATAGAGGTTCATCTTTTATGTCCCGTGAGTTAAAATCTTTTCTCACTCCACTTGGGATAGCGACTAGCAGGACGACTGCTTACAATCCGCAAGGAAACGGCCAAGTCGAAAGATACAATGGAATCGTATGGAAAACTATCCAGCTGGCACTAAAATCAAAAAACATGGCAATTGAACAGTGGGAAAATGTTTTACAACCTGCCTTACATTCGATTCGCTCCCTACTATGCACCTCCACAAATGCTACACCTCATGAACGAATGTTCTCCCACATTAGAAGATCCTACAATGGTTACTCCATACCTACTTGGCTTACCCATCCAGGTCCAGTGCTAATGAGGAACAACACACGAGCTAATAAGTATGAGCCTATTGTGCAGGAAGTAGAACTCATTGAAGCAAACCCAGACTATGCTTATGTTAGACTCCCAGACGGACGTGAAACCAGTGTCTCTATACGGCACTTAGCTCCAAGAGGGGAAACTCCTTTACCTATCAATGACGACGGAGACAGCTGTAGCAGCCATCTGCCTTCTTCTGATATTCTGAATTCTGAATTGTCTAACGCACATACAAAAACCCCACCGGTGAGTCTCAAAAATATGACAGAAGATGAAGCTCAAGACAGTGTACCACCATATCCTAGCAGTCCAGCCTCCTCATCAGAGAACTTCTGTAAGAATACTGGGGAGAGGTCCCAGGATCCTACTACACTTCGTCCCAGCAGACCGAAACGCCTGCCTTCCTATTTAGCCGACTATGTGATTGACTAACACTATGGGAGGGGTGAATGTGATATTATGTTCTTGTTTTGGCAACACTAACTTTAGGTACTTGAAGAATGGCAACACTACTATGTTTTGATGTTCCAACTACTAGCGTGCGATACTGCTTTGCCATTTTGTCATGCATCATTCTAGTTGATTAAAGCTTTCTTTAAGTCTAACTCGTTTTCTAATGATCATTTCTATTACAGTATGTATCCACTCTAACTCAAAAACTAATGGACCAAAGTTCATAAAATTTGGTAGGTAAGTCACTTGGATGTGACCCTGGTGCTGATTAGTTTTGGATACTATTTGGAATAAACCAACCCACCTTTTTTTGCGAAATGGCCCTCAAAAATTGCCTGTATCCACTGTAATTGAAAAACTAATTGATCAAATTTTACAAAATTTGGTACATAAGTCACTTGTAGGTCACCCTGGTGCTGATTAAATTTTGATACAATTCGGAAAAGAACAACCTGCCTTTTTTTATGAAATGGCCCGCAAAAATTGTATATTTCCACTCAAACTCAACTAATCGACTAAATTTCATAAAATTTGGTAGATATGTCACTTATGGTCGACCCTGGTGCTGATTAGATTTTGGTATGATTTGGAAAAGAACAACCTGCCTTTTTTACGAAATGGCCGGCAAAAATTATATATTTCCACTGTAACTCAACTAATCGACTAACTTTCATAAAATTTGGTAGATAAGTCAGTTGTGGTCGACCCTGGTGCTGATTAGAATTTGGTACGATTCGGAAAAGAACAACCTGCCTTTTTTTATGAAATGGCCCGCAAGAATTGTATATTTCCACTTTAAACTCAACTAATCGACTAAATTTCATAAAATTTGGTAGATAAATCACTTGTGGTCGACCCTGGTGCTAATTAGATTTTGGTAAGATTCGGAAAAGCACAACCTGCCTTTTTTTAGGAAATGGCCCGCAAAAATTTCATGTATCCGCACTAGCTAAAATACTAATTGACCCAATTTCACAAAAATTGGTAGATAAGTTACTTGTGGTACACTCTGGTACTGATTAGATTTTGGTACAATTTGGAGAACCTTCCTCTTTTTACGAAATGGCCCGCAAAAATCACCAAAATCGAAAAAAGAAGACTATATATATGCTCAAATATATTAAATGAATTTGTATTTTATATGTAATTTTTGACGAGAAAAAAATATAACGCACTCCATTATACTTTAGGACTGACCGTTCTCAAGATATTTGAGATTTCTTGCATTTTTGTTACGCTGCTATCGGGAAAATGTCCAATTACCAAATAAAAACAAAAATTGAATTAAAAATGCAAATTTAGTGTTATTTGGTGCAATTAAACTCAATCTAATGAATTATTAAAGAAATAAAGAAAATATGAATTTGAGTCTGCAGGGAAAGTCATGTGCTGCCCACAAATTTTTCGATTTATATTTGAGATCGTTACTCTGAGATCATCTTCAACTTCTAGTTTATCTAAAAATGTTCGGTTTTTATAATGATGAAAGCAGAAAAAGCAGTTTCACATAAGTATGTTGACGCAAACGGATGTAAATATTGCCTTGCTTTTTGACTAATACATAAATAGGTGTTTACTAGCCGAATACCCGTTGTAAATCAAAGGTCTCACAATAAGCAACCCCGAATAATGTACATTTTTGAGTAATTCACGTATCCCATTTATTCAGAAAATAGAAAATTTTGGTGTGAGGAACCCCCCTGACGAAGGAAATAATGGAAAACGAAATTGCTCACTTTCTTCCTTTCGAACTATCTACCCGTACATCAAATTTGAAGTCTCTATCTCATACTGAAACATGTAAATCTTATTATTTCACCTTTCCCTTTTAAATAAACATTTAGGAAAAATTCCATTCATTTTGGGTTTTTATTAAATTATTAGCCCATAAATCAAATTTTAATGTAGGCGTTTCTCATTTATTAGACAAATCAAACATTTTTGTGTGTGATACCCCCCCCTAAAATAGCAAATACTGGAAATCTGAAATTGCACACTTTCTTCCTTTCGAACGGTTTACCCATACACTAAATTTGAAGTCTCTATCTCATTGCAAAGTATGCTTTCCAATCATTCCACTTGGAGCACCCCTCTACCGAACATTTTTGAAAAATTCGATTTTTTTTTAGGTGATTTTATCGAACAATCGACCCGTGTACCAAATTGCAAGTCTCTATATATTCGGGAAGTGCCTAAAAAAAGCGTGACGGACAAACAGATGGACACTTGGCAATTAATATATATGTATATATAAATATAGATAGATTGTGAATGGACAACCAAAATTCAAGTAGTGTCACCAAGTACCTTCTCGACAATACACAGTCCGGGAGAGCATTTATTTATTTATGGACGCACATCTATGTATTATTGCTTTCTTCATTCTGCCGAGGAGGGCAAAGGATTAAATGCATAGTGGGTAGGGATACCTGAGCCTTATAAACAGCTTATACATGAAAAACAAGTCAATAACATGTAAAATAGGGGCACATTTGCTGCATAGAAACCCCAAATTATGCCAAAATTATGTCTGAATATGAGCAAAAACACAAACAGAGCCTTTGGATTACAAAGGCTGCATCATACTTTTATCGTATTCTATCTGTCTTTCATAAAGATTAGAATAATAATTGGAAATAGTAAATCCATTCATAAAGATTATAATAATAATTGTAAATAGCAAATCCATTCTAAAGTATTAGAAAGTGCAAAAACCAGATTATCTGCATTCAAAATACAACGTGTGCTTATTAATACAAATAGATAAAAAATGATAATCATTATTAACACTATAAAATAAATAAAAATAATAATAAAATATGTATTTAATAGAGAATCGAATATTAATCGATTATAGAAATTAGACAAGGCCTTCCACTGATTCCTTACATCTATCACCTGGCAAAATGCACTGTTAGTTGACGCAAGTATAACGAAATGCGTAATAAAATAAAACATAACCATAAGTATCAGTTAGTAAATAAAAGGGAATAAATGGGGAATGATTAAAATTCTATAGTGATTTAGACATGACAAAGTGCATGAATAACTCTGTGTTACCCTAAACTTTTTACTATACTGTTAACCAAATGTAATGGGTAAAAGTATGATTTACTAGTTTGAATAAGTTTTTTATATGTAATTGATGAAACTTTTTATCGGATAATCTATAAATTCGAAACAATTGATTTACTTTTTCTTTTCAATAATTCTATTATAATTCATCTTTATTACTTATAAATATCATCTTATTTATGTGCTGCACTAGCGCAATAAGTAGATGTATTTTTAATTGTACCGTTTTTTAATACATATATATATATATATATATATATATATAACTAATATGGAAATTTAAAAACGATATGCCCTAGCAACCGTAATGAGTAACAACCCAACTCTAGCACAGATGTTAAGATAAAGTTTTGAGCTACGTATAGATAAATACAATATGGAAAATATTAATGGGTACTTTTGTCTATATTTGCCCGGTATGGGCAATTATAGGCAATTGCTTAGGGCGGCCGTGTGGAAATAAAATCAGGTGTAGTGAAAACGACTTTTGAACGCGCCTATCCCTAATAAAAGAAATTCGAATTTTAACCAATTTTGTGAGATAACATTTATATAAATGAAATTAAGGTAATTTAGATAATTGAAAACAAAATCTTTTAAGTTCCCTTAGTGATCTGTAATCCGGTAAATTCAATGGTTCAGGGCCATAGCCACAGATGAAATTGAAGATGAACTAGAGTGAAATTCATGGGGGCTCAATTAATCATTATCTTTTATAAACCATAATAGTTACTATTATATATTTCAATACATATAAATTATTAACAAAGAATTGCATATTTATATTTGTAAGCTAAGAGTTGATTATCAATATCCATAAATGACTGGCCGTTAAATTACTGTTTCACAAAGAAATCGTCGGCAATTTTTGTTCAGAAATCGTAATATGTAGATAAAACTTGAAAGTAATCTGACACTCGAACAGAAAGAGACCTCTCCATGTCAGTTTTTACTTTCCCTGCAATACATGATAATGTATAGGGAAAGTAAGTATTGGAATCATGCCGAAAATCACAACTCGAGTTTTTGACGGATTTACACATTTCGAGATCTGTAGAATACGCAAAAACTATTTTTAGCATGTCTGTCTGTCTGCCTGCCTGTCTGTCTGTCTGTGCAATGTATGTATCCATTCTAACTAAAAAAACTAATGGACCGAATTTCATAAAATTTGGCAGGTAAGTCACTTGGATGAGACCCTGGTGCTGATTAGTTTTTGGTAGGATTCGTGAAAACAGAACCCACCTTTTTTTGCGAAATGGCCAGTAAAAATTTCATGTATCCACTCTAGCTAAAATACTAATTGACCAAATTTCACAAAATCTGGTAAATAAGTTATTTGTAGGATACTCTGGTGCTGATTAGATTTTGGTACGATTCGGAAAAGAACAACCTGCCTTTTTTTACGAAATGGCCCGCAAAAATCTAAAAAACACAAAAGACAACTTATGTTCAAATGTACCAATTAAATTCTTGTTTCATACACAATTTTTGACGAGGAAAAGAATATAACACACTCCATTATACTTTAGGACTAACCGTTCAAGATATTTGAGATTTCTTGCGTTTTTGTTATGCCGATTTCTGAAAAATGCCCAATTGCCAAATAAAAACAAAAATTGAATTAAAAATGAAAATTGAGTGTTATTTGGTGCAATTAAACTCAATCTAATGAATTATTAAAGAAATACAGAAAATATGAATTTCAGTCTGCAGGGAAAGTCATGTGCTGCCCACATCAGATTTTTTTTTTTCAAGGACTATCAGAGTTGTTTTAACCATTTGAAAGTTAGTACTTAGTACAATTCTAAAGCTTAATTTCAGTTCTCAATATAATCTAGTACATAAATATTTGTTGCATGAAAACTGTCATTTCGAGGCCTCTCTCTCTTTATCAGAGAACAGTTGTTTGAGACAGCAGAATTTTCAGTATCAGACATGCTTTTATCATTCTGTAATCTAGCCTTATTCAGCTTGTGTACTAGCCTGCAATGTTTATACCCAGTCAAGTAGATTTTTAATAAATTTGTCAGAAAATTTTAAATACATTGAAGACTTTCTACACCTATAACACCTCATGAAATTCTTGCAAGCATAAACTGAATTTAATTATTAATGGCTTATTTCTTTAAGTATGAACAGTATTGCCGACTGAATTTTTGGACTCCTATACAGCAAATGTGTGGCCCCTTATTACTTACTATGTTACAGATTATTGGCCCTTTTTTCATGAACTGCTTATGCGGTTCGGACCCAAGGTAAATGGAAGTAAGAGAATGGAAGTTTAGCATATCAAGTCTACAAGCATGATATTGTAAAACAGTTCGATAAAAATGGACAAGTTTTGTTGACTTGTTATTCTGGTCTCAGATAGAATAATAGGGCCTTATATTTTAGCTAAATCCTCCGATATTTTACTATGCACTCATTAAAGAAAAACTAATAACAAATTTAAAATGCAAAAAATATTTTAGCATAGTTTAAACAGCTCAATTGCTAATGTCATCGTTATAGATGCTTAAAAACAACTCTAACAATACAGTCCTAAATAAAATATACCATAACTAGTTTTATTTAATATTATATTCTTATATATGAATAATGAAATCTAATCTATCATTTACTCGGTAGATATTTCAATATACTATATGATGTATATTTAAATTAAGAAAATTGCTGCGCTATTCAATGTATTTCTTATGACAGCAATGGGCTACGGACCTGTCTTTGGGACCAGTGACGTCAGTCGCGAAGGGAGGGGAGAATTCCAGCTGTTGGCGTACAATCTTTGGCCAACCTTACCTTTGAATAGACCTTGGTCCAGACCTACAAGTCTTTTGGGCCTCTATGCAATGCATCTTTTTGTCCTCCCAGTCAGCCGCCTTGGGCATTATGTATCAGTCAGGCATGGCCTACAATTATGACTGGCATACATCATACGATGACTTAAAGAAATCCGAGTCCTGGGAAATCTATTTTGATAGGCCTGTTCCCAGCAGATGAGCATAACATATAAAATTTTTATAAGCTCTGGACATTATGATAAACTCAGCCTATACCATAGAACTCAGATATCCTGTGGACATGTTCTGGAAATCCGGCAACAAATTGAATCAGTTTAATTACCGCATTTTATTATTTTTGCTGACCCATAGTCATTCTTTTCTCGGGCCCCTTTCAATGTTTACATAAATATACATGTATGCAAGTGACATATTGCGAATAAAATAGATACTTTGGGGTCCTAAGGCTTAGGAATGAAAAAATGTCTCCGTCCAGAGTTCTATCTGTATATGGGAGCCTCACATCGATTAGCAAATATCGTATAGTGTGCTCCTTAAACCGAATGTAAAATATAGCGTAGGAGGGGGGGGGGGATGTAAAAATTATGGCCGACTAAAGATGTTGCTTCTAGGCTCTAAAATTGTAACTACGCCACTTTTCGACCAAAATAATAGTCATAATTTTGCTAATTGATCTATTACTAAAAGGCCGATAGTTATAGTTTGGGCAAGGCGAAGAAGGAACACAGATTAGACAAAAGGTTTTAGACCGAGACCTAGTCGGCTCTATGGGACCCCTGCAACCACAAAATATACAAAAGCGAATAAACTAATAAAAGATGCTACTGATTCTGCCTTACCAACTTCAAACCCTATTCAGATTACAACTACTGAAATCTGAATGAAGGTAAATTTCAGAATAACACGAAATAATAAAGGAAAACGTAAGAGGGGCCAATTAATGATCATATGTGACTTTGCAATAATCAATCTCACTCCTCAGATTGAACCTTTGTAGATCCACTAAGGCCTACAACTTGGTACTTAAGAGCGTCAGTGTTCTGGTTAGCTAATTAAGTGTTAGTGGGACAACCAGTGGATTCTGGTGTCCTAATCCCTCCCCCCCCTCTCCACTGGACATTGGCAGATTATGTTTAATCTTACAAAAAAATTAAGCCTTCACATGCACAAGGCTACATTTAAAGTGGTATGATAATCTAATAAACATAAGATTGAGCACTACATTACAATATACAATAGGAAATACAACACATTTTAAGAATATTGTTTTGATGTTTTAAGTAGTACCGTCAATTGCAAATTCAAACTTACAGTTACAATTATAAAATGAAAAAAAAAAAAATCTTTTAAAAGTTTTGAATATACAATATTTAGAACTTGTAAACAAACAAGAAATTCTAATCAGATAGACATGGATTTTACTCCAGGAATTATACTGGAAAAATTGGACATTTAGTAAGACTAGGTAAGACAAAAGCCACTTAAAGAAACTATGTGAATACACAGTTCAACTACTGTTAATGGGGAAAACTTACATCTTGTGTATGATTCATTAATGCATGAAATCTCTTGGTTTGTTTGTGTGCATAAAACTTCCACCAAGACATCCTCGTCTGTTCCAGCACCGGAAATGGCTCTGTGCACTTCGGATGCCAAGTAGTCACTTGTTGGAGTTATCAGTCCAACAATGACATTCTCAAAATTTCCACTCAGTTCACTTTTCAAATCATCAATCAAATCCTAATAAACAATAAAAGTGCGTCAGGTCAAGATGTTTCACATCCAATAAATATAAATAGAATTATTCTACAATCAGTGGGTACTTTACGTACTTTACTTTGCGTAACTTTACGAGGTAGTAGTACATACCAAACCAAGCATTTTTCGCCATAGTTTATTGGAGCAGAAATGAAACTTGATATTTACAATCAGTGCAGGTGTGTGCATGCATGCATGCGCTAGTTTGTCATTGATGTGCCCCTAAATACGCCCATGCTCATGCGTGAATTAACATCTACGTTTTGCAAGAGCTATCAGAATAGAAATTTTTTTTTTTTATATGTTCATATAAAATAATATAAGTAATGTTAAATTATATATCCTACAAGTGTATATATGTATACAAGTGTATACTTATACAGTACAACCTCGAAAATCCGGACTCGTCCGGACTTTGCCGATTCCGGATTTTCGATTTTTCCGGATTATAGAATTTGAATAAAATTCAGATTTGATATTAACTAAATACACTATAAAGCACTATTTTTAGTAAAAATAAAGGCAAAAGTTAAGTTAATCAATTAAAACATATGATTTAATCTAAAAAATAGGACAAAAGAAATTTCTAAGAAAAAATATACACATTAATAATTTAGAATGTGTGAACGAAACGAAACGATAAAATTCCATTTTATCATTTCGTTTAAATATTTGAATTAACATTTGTTATTTCATTAATTTTGGTTTTTTTCTTTACCCTGTAGATGGACATTACTTCTGCTCGGTTATAATGCTTCTTTGTTCAAGACCTTTAATTGCATGATCAATTTTTTGCATAAGATTATCAATGGGTATTTTTTCTTCTCCACATTTATCGTCACTACTTCGATTTTTTTTATTTAATATCATATCGCGAATTTCGCCATCATTCAATTTATTTACGATTGGCGCATCATCATCAAAGTGCAGAACTCCCGTTATATCGGCTTTGTCGAGATTTAAGGGTGAGCGTCAGTAAATTTTCTGACCTATCCGCGCTTTGTTAACTTTCGCGGCACACATATTTTGCCGAAATTCTGCTCAAACGGTTGCGAAATATTTTCTTATAGATAAAATGCTATGCTTAGATTATATTAAAACTAAATTTATACCCAATAAAACATAGAATATATGTTTTATTTTAATTTAAAATATTTTTGGTGCTGCCATCTGTTGTCGTAATTTAATTCATACCGACTATTTTTATTTTTTAATGAACATTTTTAAATGTCTATTCCTTCTAATACGCTATTAAATACAACAGATCATATATAATGCCATAATCACGGAAACGTAATTGAACTTGGACTTGAAGTCAAAGGAACTTGAAGACAAAACTGCAGTCTTCAGTAATGTACATTCAGATCCCTTATTAAATTTATAGAATGATAAATTACCTTTCCGTGATTGTGGCATTATTATATATGATCTGTTGTTGTATTTAACACTGTATTAGAAGGAATAGATATTTAAAAATGTTCATTAAAAAATAAAAATAATCGGTATGTATTAAATTACGACAACAGATGGCAGCACCAAAAATATTTTGGATTAAAATAAAAAATATATTCTATGTTTTTTGGGGCATTAAATTTAGTTTTAATATAATCTAAGCATTGCATTTTATCTTTCAGAAAATATTTCGCAACTGTTTGAGAAGAATTTCGGCGAAATATGTGTGCCGCGAAAGTTAACAAAGCACGGATAGGGCAGAAAATTTACTGACGCTCACCCTTAATGAAGCGCCGGAAGATTTAATGCAGTGCCGAGATTTAATAAAGATCGAGGATTAACACTTTTAACGATATATTTAAAGGTGTAAATGTGTTTAAACCGTTTTCGCTATTAACGAACGAAAAACAAAAAATAAGAACTTAAAAGTTTTATTTATTATCTAGCATCTATATAATGTTATGTTTAAAAAGACTGATGACTCTAAAAAAAGTAAAAACTTTATTAGTAATAGTCAAATATGTAAAAAATATCGCAGTAGTAGATAAAATAAATATCTTTTCCAAAAAAGAAAAATATCTCTCCTCTCAATGATTTTTCTAAATTACGATGAGTCATTACTAGGTTACAGCAGCGCCCGGACGTGGTGGGGCAGGGAAAGCGAAGAAAGGAATTTGCTTAGTTCCTAATCGCAAACGCAGCCGACTGTCACCGGTGGCAAGCCGACCCCTTTGAGAGGTCTGTGGGTTAATGACCTTGTTGCTCGGTTCTGTGCGATACGATATTATTTAGTTATTTATTTGCTATTTATAGTATGTAAATATGGCTTTCTAAACAAAAAAGGCAAAATATACAGTCGATTTCAAGCTGACACGTTCGACGAGAATGAAAAAATCGTCAAATATCGGGAGGGGGAGGATATTCTGAAGACAAAGCAGAATACATTGAAGAATGGAAATCGTACTACGAAATGAACAAAATAAATTTCCGGGAGCGTTAATATGAATTCTCGGGATTTTTAGATTTAATTGAACATCTGTGATAAAATGTTACGATAACGTTTTAAAGTGTTTAATTTCATCAGGAGTTGTGACTTGAATAAGGGGAGGAGGAATTAACGCTAACAACGCAATTCACGCTCCAACCACGAGCCTATCTATCTACGGCCGTCCATCTAAACTTTCGTTTCATTTCCGGGTTCAGAAAGTCGACCGGAAAATACGGTAACATAAATAATCTTATGTATAAAATAAATAATCTTACCCACCCTGTTATTTTTTAAATACGCGACTTCGTCAGTCCGGGAAAAAAAGAAAAACCGAAAATTTGGAAAACGTCCGGATTTTGGATGTCCGGATTTTCGAGGTTGTACTGTATTATTTTAATTAGATATCTTGATTTAACTTCAGCAAGATCTATATTAACTGTATATTTACAGAAACTACTGAAGTATTATTGAAAAAAAAATTTAGATTATCCATCAAAAATTAAGTAATTTTGAAGCAGAACAAAAGTATTTATGTTTTCTACGTTTAAAAAATGTGAGTAAAAAAACCCCGAATAACATTTATATTTTCAGCGGTATTTTATAACCAAAAATATTATTTTAGATTTATTTTTACAGGGTTCTCATGGTAAAATGTCCAAAAGAATAATAGATTTTTTCAACTTGGGAACTTATAAGAGACAAAAAAATAGTTATAATGATCAAGATAGCTCAGAACAAGTGGATCAAAATAAATTATCCTTTAGATAGTGGCAACCACATTCAATTAGTCCTCTCAAGATATTGAATCTATTGAGCAATCTAGTGAAACTAAAGAATGTACAAGTTCTTTGAAAAAGAGTTCTTTCAATAAGTTCTTTCAAGAATGTACAATTTTTCCAAGCCTAACACCGACTCCGCCTTTGACATGAAAAAACTACCGAATATGAGAAGTATAAAGGGACGAAATTAGACTCATCATGGTTAATAAAGACATACTCCTGTTTTGAAAAGGTAAAAGTGATCAAAAGAAATGAGATAAAGTGTACAACTTGCTTCAAACAAATTCAAGAGGCTAAAAAATTCCCAAAAAATGGTAGAGTTCAGATTGCTGATGGAATTAGGATAGATGGAGAAAAAGAGCTTCAAAGGATCATTGACCATTTAACTACAAAATCTCATATTGCTGCCGAAAATTTTTAAAAATGCAGAAAAAATGGTTGGTTCAATCTGACAAACATCCATGAGTAAAAACCTTGAAATCTCATAATGCTGAAAAAATTAAAATATTAATTGAAATGGCCATAGATGTCTATAGCGATAGCCGTCAGTTGACACTAAGTGCCAATTCTTGGCCTTCAAGGTCTTTATCAAAAATCAATTCAGACATACAGATTGCGGCATACAAAGGCGACAGACTTGATGTGCCTTTTGCAGAAATGAGCCCAAGCCCTAACCTACTCCAATACAGAACTCTTATGATCTATGTGAAAATGTTGAACATTGTAGGAGATTTGGTCATGAAAAATGTTAAGGACACCCTGGCAAGGAAAATCTTCAAAAAATTGATTTTCAATTTTACTGCCATTTTATAGCTTACTTCATTCTGAACACAATGATATATAGTTTTAATTATTTACCATGATTAGAAATAGCAAAACTTGCATTTAAACAGAGCTCACTCTGCTTCCTTTGCTGGCCATACCCACTTTATAAATACGATTTTCTCAAAATGTAGTTTTTTGAGTTTCGGGTACAATTATTAAAAAAACTATGAGAGATATGAAATTTTATATGCATTATTAGCTCATAGTATACTATGTTTTGTACCTATAATTATATTTATCTTGTCAAAAAATAATAATTTATGCCGATTTTAACTAACAAAATTTTGAGAATTTCCATAGTACAATATAATTTTTTGGATAATTTAAAAATTATCACTCCTATAATACAAATTGTAGGTATAATGGTGACATTAAACATAAATTAGCTTATTCTGAAAATTTCATCACATTGTGGTGGCAATATTTTTTGTAAAATGTACCGATAGGAAATTTTTCATAAAAAAAAAAATATTTTCCTTTCATAAAACCTATGATAATATAAAAAGTACACATAGTAATGAAATTATTTTACCTATTATCTTCTCAAGAAACATATCTTGATCATAATTAGGTAAAAAAAAGTTTAAAATAATTCTTTTGCGTACTTTTGAGCAATGATTTCCGTGAAAGCATAAAATCACATTTTTCGTTGATTCCCCTTGCCAGGGTGTCCTTAATCCTTTCGGGATGGCGGCATTCCGAAAAGGCCGTGGCCCAAAGGACAGAGCGCTTTGTTTCCGAACTTTTCCCAAACGACGGCTAATTTTTTGCGCTAAGCCTAACTCTCGAAAAAAAATTCACTAAAAATCACCCATTCAACACAGCATTCTACTTTTTTCAGGAAGAAAGGAAATACTTATTTTCTATTTGATGTATATTTTTTATATAAATTTTCTTTTATCCAAATATTAAAAATTTTAGTGTATATATGTTTTAGGTACAGATGGATTATTCTTTGGCATGTCCTTCCGATTTTTTAAAACTGTACCACATATATGCGTATTCTTAGACAACAAATACTTTGCAAGTACAGGAGAGGTAAAAAATATATCCAAATACAAAGTATATCCTTTTCCTGAAAGTTCATTTAGAAATGTTTTCACAACGCGTTCTCCATACCCACCATCAGAGCTTGATAATTCTGTGTCCTTTCCAGTATACACAAGGAAATTCCATTTATAGCCTGATTCCGATTCTAACAATTTATATATTTTTATTCCATATCTGGACCTTTTCGAGGGGATATATTGACGAAATCCCAACCTTCCTGTCCATGAGAACAAAGATTCATCAATGAACACATTTCTTCTAGGAGTGTATACAGATTTAAATTTTGAAACTAATGCATCTAACACGGGTTTCAATTTATCTAGTTTTTGGGCATTACTATCAAGAGTAAAATGAAGGTAACGTAATATTCCTATAAATCGATCGCGACTCATAACTGAATTAAAAAAAGGAGTACTGATAATTGGATTCTTAGAAAAATACATTTTAAGATTTGGTTTTCTGACAATGCTCGTCAAAATTACTAGTGCGAGAAACACACGAAATTCGTTTCCTGTCACAGGTGTAAATACATTGTCACAGGTGAAAATACATTTCAGTTCCTGTCACAGGTGTAAATACATTTCCTGTCACAGTTGTAAATGCATTTAGGTGGAATCTTCGATGTGGAAAGAGAGAGGAGATTTTTCTCCCATTTTTTCTTTGCAAACTCATTAGTTGCTTTTACAATAAATTCTACTAGTTCATCATCAAAAAATATGCTAAAAAAATCAAGTTCCTTATCTAAATTAGACGGCATGATATTGTGATTTATTCCAGGTATGTTCAGAAACTCCAAAGAATTCAGATCTTTTAAATCACACGTCCAAACATCATTCAAAAAAACAGCAACTGAAGCTGGCGGCGTTGTAATAATAGTACGCTCAGAATCTGAAGAATCAATTGCATTTTCAGATTCATCATCCACGAATCTTCACTATATGCAGCACTTTCATTACTGTCTGGTTCGTTTACCATACGCGTATATTCTTACACAGAAAGAAAACGTTTCAAACCAGCCATGCTTTTATCCGAAATAACCTAATCATTTCATTGCCGCACATTCCTTTACCTCCCCCCCCCCTCCCCCCCCCAAAAAAAAAACTCTCTTATATTCCTCTAATTCAGCAATGAAATCAATAAAAGCTAAAATCAGAACGAGACCCGGAACTCAATTATAAAATTGTTTATGCTGCGAGAAGTGAGCTGTCTGTTTACTTTACAGAACCATGTCCCCCCAACCCCGCTCCAAATGGAGAAATAATTCATTGGATTCTCCTTGTGCCAAGGTCAAACATCTATAAAATACATTTAAGTTGCTTCCATGGGCATTTAACGCCATCTAGTAGACAAATAAATTCAAATGAAAACGTTCCACGTAAAAACACCAATACGTGCCACTCGGAGTTTAAGGTAAAGTTCTCTCCGGCACCAGTGCGTGCCGTACGTCCTTGAATGCAAGTTCGCAGGCGTGCCAACCGTCGCGAAAGGGTTAAAGAAGAATTGAAGGAGGCAGAATGTTTTGCTATTCAAGTTCATGGATCAATAGAAACATATGGAGTCGACAACAAATTCATAACGGCCAGATTTTTCACTCAAAATAAGGAGACGAAATCAGTATTTTTAGGAGAAACCAAATCCAAGAAACAAGGCACAGAAGGCTTTTTGGAAGCTATCAAGATTTTGTCTGAGGATTTATATATTGATCAGTTGGCTAAAGAAAAACTTACAGGCCTTACAACTGATGGAGAAAATACCAATACTGGCAAAAACAGTGGGCTCTGGGTCCGAATGAAGGATTATTTATTTACAAAGATATATTCTTTGTATATGGTGTATTTCTCATAGATCCGACCTGGTCTTGTCTGATATTGAAATGAACGTCACAGAGGCGAAACACTGAAAGCAAAATTTGAAAGCTGTAGTCTCCTTTTATACGAGAACGGCTTTAAGATTTGAAGAATTACAAAAAATAGCAATCAATGAAAAGAAGACTGTGTACAGATTTCCAGCATGTTTTGAAATTTGATTTGCTGAACACCTCATCAACCTATAAAAAGCTGTTTGGAAAAAGCTGTACTGTATGCAAAAGAATTAGTAACAGATCATTGAAAATTCCGATGCATCTAAAATGGAAAAATCCCAGGCTAAAGGGGTTTTGCACATCTGGAAAAAAGGGAGTAAGCAATGGAAAATGACTTGATTATGGATGTATTGAGGCAAAGTCGAGAAGTTGCAAAAAGAGGGCCAGCGATCACTGATAACAATTATGAACATTGAAACGACACAGAACATCGTTCAATGTGCCTTATCAATGATGCAAAATGAATCTTATCCGGGAGAATTTGAAGAGAAAATGATAAATGAACTTGAAACTGTGGAAGAAGATGAAGATATGAAATTCAACCAAGACATTCAGTGAACTCCTTCGTTTCTACAAATAGATGTTGGTCAGCAGTAAGATACAAAGTTGTACAAAGCTGCAATGAATTTCTAGATGTGCGACTTGCAAGTGATCAGCAAGAAATTGTTTCAAAACTGAAGACATTTGTAACTGTAAGAACTGTTCCAAAAATGATAAGTACGATGCGTATGACCGTAGCAAATCTTGGCCTTTTGTGTGGATTCTGTTGGATCATTTGCTGATGACGTGATTGCCTTACATGCGTCAGATAAGCTTCCTTCACCATCAGATATGAAAATCCCATCTGCTATATTGTACCACTTCTTAAAAGTGTCAGAGACTGGTTCGGTATTTTCAAAGCTTGTACAAACATACATGTGTTTGACACCACATGACTCTGGGCCTGAAAGAGCGGCATCCGTCCAGACTACGCTTAAAACAAACAATCATCTTACAGCAAGAAGACACTGAATTCCAGGATGTATATCGCCCTAAATGGAGTGGGTACTGCAATTTTTTTATCCAAGGCCAGCACCGACAAGGTTCTTAGAAGCTAAAGAAAGAAGGCGAAGACTTCCTGATGAAGAACTATACAAGAATCATGAATTCAGCAAGAAGTTTTTTTCAAAAGACTCTACTTTTTAAGTTTGTTCTTTTGATGTGAATTAAGGAAATATTAGCCTACTTTACTTTTCCCTTTTTCCTTTCTTAAATAACTTATTGTAAAGAAATTCAATATGAAACGTTTATGCATTTTTCATTTAGAAAAAAAATTACTGAAAATTAAACAAACTTATAGTGTTTATTTTTAAAGTAAATTTTACAAGTAAAGAATGAACATGATCATAGTCAAGTGAAATCCAAATTACATAATTTTCAATACAATGTATATAAGTAAACAAAATAAAATTGAACAGTATATATATATATATATATACAGTGGCGTACCCAGGATTTCTTCAGGGGGGGGGGGGGGGGGGTTCATCCTTGAGATCGTTTTCCCCCAGTGACGTTGTGATATATATATATAATAGATTGAAAGTCCAATATATATATATATATATATATGTTTGTGTGTGTAATTCTTTTATAATAAATCGTTTATTCGAATTATACTTGTAAATCCATTCAGACATTTCTCATTGGGCATTAGCAATGCATGTTGATCTGACGCCAGTACAGTATATGCAAACGGTATATTTATTTTTCATTTATATAAAAACTCTTTTGGTGTTAAGAATATACTACATGCACGTATTTGCAATAAGAAGCCCAAGGCATAGGTATTAGAAAATAACATAAAATAAACTCACCCACCGGGTGATCAAAGGAGAAAACTAACATATATTCATATCTGTAAATTATATGTATAACATCAGAATAATATAAAAGTTATTTTTTTAGTTCCAATGGATTATGAAAGAGATAATTTTCAATACTTAAGAGTCAATGCACGGATTTGTCACTGAGCACTTCACAGGTTATAAGGCAATGTTCAGTCGACGAGGATTCTTTACAAGTTCATTTAATACGTCTTCTGCAGTTGGGGTATGATTCCTGTGAATGTTCAGAAGAGCTAGACTGTTCATCCTTGTACTTCCAATGGAATTGCGTAGGTACGTCTTAAGATTGCGAAGGGTTGAGAATGATCTTTCACTTGTGCAAGTAGGAACTGGAAGGACGGCTAATATTTCTAGAAGTCTAAATATATTAAGCATAATATTTTGGTTACATATTGCCAGACCTTCTATAGCAGTTTTCGGGGGGCTAACTTTATCGTGTCCCCCTGCTCTTATAATTCTTTTATACTACAGTGTTAGCTCAGAATTTAAATTTTCCTGGCAACAGTCCAAGTCATTAGTATAAAACTGCGTGAGAGCTGCAAACGCTTTAAGCTGTGAAGGTTGCAAAACTGAAGGATCAGTTGGTAGAATGCACTGGAATCCTTTTAAAATTTCTCGATGTGTTAAGAAGCGTAAATCCAGATGGGACAAGAAAGAATCGAGAAATGGAATGAAAATGCTAATGAAAATGCTGACACGGAAATATGTTTCGGGTGTCGCTGCTGATACGTTAATGCGATTCGTTTGTCTTCCAGCCACACGAGGAATTATAATGGATAATCCTAACTTCTCTAAGGCTTCCGAGGCAGAAATAAATATTTTAGAGAATTCGCCATAGGCATTTTCGTGCAAAGATTTTATTTCACTACTAATGTCTTCAGCCAGGTTCACTGCTTCCCGTAAGTCAATCGTCGACTTCTGCAGAAACCTACACAAATGCACAGTTAAGGAGAACACTTTGTGAATACAAAAGAGCGAAATCACAAATTGACAATTTGTTACCTTGCACAACAGCGAATTGGCTTGTGCTGACGAATCCTTATCTATCCAGTCTGATACTTTTTGGAGTGTTTCAATAACTGGATCATGAAGCTCTATTACTGCTGTTACAGAGTCATACCTTTCCAACCATTGGGTTGCACAGAGATGTTTTAGTTTTTCTCGTCGCGAAATAGATGTTTCCATATCATTTATTGCGGTCGTGAGTACATGTTGTCTTTTTGGAGTGTTCAGGAATTTATATAAGGTTGCTATAGTCCCCATGTAATTTCTTATTGCTGTGACCTCACATGCTTTTGATACTGCCAAGTTGAGGCTGTGGGCAGAGCAGTGTACATAAAGGGCGGATGGAATCACTTCCCTCACATGGGCTTGCACACCATTTAGTCTTCCGCTCATTGAGGCTGCTCCATCATAGCCTTGACCATGCAACTTCTTGATGTCCACATTTAATGATTGCAGCTTGTTTATTACTGTCGTTGCAATTCCTTTACCCGTTACATCATGGATAGAAATAAATTGCAAAAAAAATTCTTTCACGGAGAATTTTTCCCTGTTGGTATAACGAACGCATAGCGATAATTGTTCTACACCTGCTATGCCAGTTGTTTCGTCGGCGAGGATGGCAAAGAAAGTTGAATCATTTATTTCACAAACAAGTTTGCGAAGTATCAAATTATTACAGGTTTCAATTACTTCATTCTGGATTCGGGGGCTGATATACTCTGCATTTCCACCACTGCATTCCAACATTTGTTTCAGAATGGGGTCATACTTACTTCGGAAATGAAGCAGTGCTCGTAAGTTTCCGTCATTCTCATCTGGTTTTTCGGTCACTGCAATTCTCCCCAAATCCCTGTGCCCTCTCAATGCGAGTCCTTGCTCTCTACAAAACAAAACTGTTTCAATGATTGATATGATATTTTTTCTGTTTTCTAATTTTTTTCTCACTGCTGCAGTGTCTAATTGCTCTTCCACAGGCTTTTTCTTTCCACACGTGATGTCACTCAAAGTTCCAGCAATCTCTATTGATTGCTTATGATAGTGACACTTTTCATACTGGGAAAATTGCTTGACGGCATCTTTCCAGTTATCAAATTTAGCTTTACATAACTGACCTAAGGGCTGCTTACCAGATTCGGCACCATCAGTAGGGGCAAAAAGTGCACAAAATTTGCAAAAGGCTCCACCCAGAAAATCTGAATAAGCAAGCCATTTCCACCGATAAAGCCATTTACACTGGAATCCCAAATTTCTTTTTCCTTTTGTTAGAAAAGCAAATCCTGGATTGGGTTCCCAGACCTTGTTGAGTATGTCCAGTTTTTTATCATTCGATATATCTTTCGCTACAAACAATCCAATATCATATGGGTGTGCTTTAGTAAAGCTTTGAGAGGCATTCAGGATCGTTTCACATTCATCGGGTTTAGATGTCACACATGGCTTTGCACCGTTATTCGATCCCGATATAAGTGTTGAACTAGGAGCGACTTCACTAACAGAACCTGAGAAATTGTCAATAAAAGCACCACATTCGTGCTGAGTGGAAGAAGAAGCACTTGGGATAGATGGCGTTATGTCTGCATTTGCACTACTCATGTGAGTCATTTACACGTGGCTTTTTACCAAAAAAATGTAAAATTGAAATATGTGATCATTTAGACATACCGAGCAGTATACAGTAACTTTAGATTATAATTTAAAAATAGAATTCAAATATCAACGACACTGATTTAACAAGCACAATTTGTGATTAACTGACGAAAATTCGAAGCTTGAATAAAAAGCACCAGCTTGCAGGGTCAGAGTCAGAACTGAATAACAAAAAAACAAAACAAAACAATTAAAGCTTCTTTTTTCTTATAGCTGGGTTTGATGTTTACTACATCAGATGATACTGGTTTCGAGGAGAGTACAATCTGTTTTGTACTGAAGAATTTCATAGAATTTACAGAAATTTTGTGACAAAAACTGAGTGACATAAGCACGTGCACCAACCTCTCTCTCAGATTCTTTACTGCTACATTCCTCCAATAACCGGAATTTGGTTGCCTCCCACTCCTCACCCCCCAACTTTTGAGGTCTTCTAAAAGAGCTCTGTCAATCACAGAAACTGGAGGTTTCATTGTCAACTTGGGTAAGTGATCCAGCGCAAGGGAAAATGACAGTATTTTTTTATTGTTGTTTGGAGCTTTACCAGCAGTTTTCAAAATTACTAAAAAAATAATCTTGAAAGTAACTTAAATCCTGGCACTATATTTTGGCTCAAGGGGGGGAGGGGGGTTAATCCCGTAACCCCTCCTTACATATGCCACTATATATGTATATATATATATATATTAAAGAAAAAAATTTTATAAATACCGTAGCAAACTTAAAAAATTAAGGATACATTGCAAATATGCAATTGTACAAAAAGAGCAAATAGGAATGACAACGCAAGTTAGGTTTTTCGAGTTACAGCTTCTCACTTTTCTTTCATTGGACCTTCAAATCTTTTTATTATATATATATATATATATATATATATATATGTATATATACAGGGTTCATTCTAGGATTTCAAAAGGGCAGGGTGCTAACTTTAAAAAAAGGGCACAATTGTATGCATTGCATAATGTGGCCCACATGTAAAATGTAAAAAAGATATAGATAATTTATCTATTTCAAAACTTAAATTCAAAGCATATAAATAATTAATAAAACAAAATTGCAAATATATGGAAAATTTATAATTAATCTCTTACTTTAAAATATATTCTTTTTGAATTTATTTTTCTAACTTCACTATTTCATACTTTAAAAAATGAGTGGTGGTCTATTCTTCTGATCAACCGTAGATAGAAATACTTATGCATCATTTTAAACATACCATTCACAAACATAAATTTTTATAATACGGGAGGGGGGGGGGGAGACTTATAATATTTATAAGGGGTTCATAAAAGAACAATGATGGTTATTCGTAAGTTATTTCCTAATCTGTGTGGCAATGGTGCTTAACAACCCTGCTTTAAATAAATATTCATGTGCCATGCAAGTGCTAATACACTTCTTATTGATAGGAAACAATAAGGAACATTAATTAATGGGAAGGAATAAAACCCATTGTAAACAATGCCTGGGCTCAAAGCAGTCAGTCACTGGCTGGTAGGTTCATGATGAGGCCAATTGTTGATAACTGAAAAATGTGCGATGTTTTTTTTTTTCAACTTGTTTGATGTTATGCAAAATTGTGTTTAAACATTTTATATTATAATTAAAAAATTTAAAGATATATTATCCATACTTATTTACAGGTTTATTATATGGTAGACATAAGTCAAACAACCGATCCTTCTCTCCATACCTTGAGCTGGCGAGTACTTCAGTTGGGTGCAAGACACTACTATGTCTATTAACAAAAAAAACTTTCCTTAAGAGATCTACTATTTGTAAGATCTATTATTTGGTGAAGGGGGTGGGGTAAAAATTAGGGAAATTTAAAAGATTGGCAAAATACAAAACTTTTCTGATAACACAAATTTACAAATATATTTTTATTCTTTAATGAGTAATATTGTTAACATGCATTTATTGCTAACTTCTCATTTTTGACATTGAATGGATTTCCAAAACTTATTTTAGGTGTGTTTTTTCTAAATTTAAATTTCCTACAAGTCACTGTCAGTATCCCCATCTTTTCCATTTCTTAAAAGTTTTTAAAATTTTAATCTTTCATTTATCCATTTTCTGAATATATTAAACATTTATTGTCACTCACTTTTTTAACCTTGTTTTAAATCTTGCCAAAGTTTTTTATTATAGATCTTTTTCAGTGTTTTATAATTGTTTCCCAAGTCATCTAAAAAAATTTATTTACCATGAAACATTCAAATACTTTTGGAGGCAATTTTAAATTCCTTTTCTCCCATAACACTTTACTTATTCAACACTTTTTCAGCTTTAATTTTTTGCCAAAATTACAGATTATTTCTGAAAATGCCTGTTTCTTAAGTTTTTAAATTCTATTATCTTGATTTTTTTATAGCTGATGAAGAATTTACTATTAATATTTATGCGTCTTTTATTAAGAAAGCCTGCTACTCATTTTTCTTTAATTTATAGGATTTTACCAGTGAGTTTCGACAATTTTTAAAAAATCTATATTCTTGTTTCTACCTTTTGATCATTTACTCTGTAACTTTTAAATCATCGCGATCCCGATATTTCGATCATTTTTCCCGTTATATTATAGGGCATTATAAACTTAGCAACCATTTTTATTGTAAAATTTCCCCAATACATTTATTTCATAACAACTAAATTCTTTATCCTTTTAAAGAAATTTGATTTTATGTAATATTTTGACGTTTCTGAATTTAAAAAATATCAGTTTATCGCTAAAAACATAGGCCATTCTATTACTTTACTCAAATTTTCCAATCAACGGGCTGGGGCACGAACCAACTTTGGCTGTGGTTAAGTTGAAAATCGAGCCAGTTTAACTTTGAATTGATAATAATTATTTACCGTTGACACTACTGAAAACACAACTAAGAGGTAAACAGTTTAAGAATACAAACATTTTTAGTTTTTTACATCATTGATGACAGATTAATAACTTAAGACAGAGCATCATCTATAACAGGATATCTGACATTTCTCTGATCGAGAAACTGTTGCGCGCCGAAACTTTAACAATTGCAAAATTCTTGCAATCTATAATATCTAGGGTGCACAGAAGCCTCCAGATGCGCTATTTTTGCCATTGTCGTTAATATTTACTGTATGATTGTTTATGGACCATACGTTGAAATAGAACAATACATAACGTCGCAATATCGGCAATTTAGCTGCCGTAAAGCATCCCAAGTTTGATGCCCTTTATTAGCGCCTGGCACCCCCAGCTACAATGTATACCCAAAGCTATTGCACATAGATTCATTTTCTTAATTTATCATGATGCAAAATATGTTATGAATATTTAACGAATAAATAAATTTACAAGCCAAAAATAGCGGGGGAATTTTTCACGCACCATTTTTATTTTAATGCACGATTTTAATTCCATTTGCACATATGCTTTTGGAAACCGTTTAAAATTTGAGGCATGTGTAAAAATGATGAAAGCCGTATTAGTACAGTATCTAAAAGTGTAGGCTCTCCGAATTTCGGTAGGGTACTGGTGGGGTCAATTGATAGAATGTGCTACACCTGGGCCATATCCATGATCGCAGGGAGGAAGGAAATAGGAATGTGGATTACACTCTTTCTCGGCTGCAAGTGCAATAAATTAACAGCCGTAGCAGCATTGTAGTGATTTTTGACTGCAATCTTCATAAGTCCATTTTGCGTACATGGACTGAAAGGTTTCTATAGTAACTGAATCCATTTTGACTATCCATTTAGAATATTTTTTCTTGTTGAAATATGAAAACTGTGAATACAATTTAGAATTTTAATAATAAGAATCAGTTGATTGAAACGCAAACAACTGATTCTTATTTGAATCTTAACTGATTCTCTTTTTGTTGTTTTGATTCTATACAACAAAATTTTAGTTTTTAATTATCAATAGTGTTTAAATAGAGGGACTATAATATAATGGAAGTTTACTGTTTGTTCCTATAATTTTCTACAGTCAAGTTGGCTTAGTTGCAAGTATAGTCTATGCTAATTAATGGTTTTATGGAGTTTTATGACACGGTTTTGTGGACTTTTAAAACTTTTGATGGCATTTTTCAACAGAGAGAAGCTAAGAAAAAATATCTGAAGTTACTAAATGGTTGAAGACCAAAACTTAAAACATTAAAAAAGACACATACTTTCCCATAGAACTGCTTAAAGGCAACACTAATGTAGACACGTTGAGCATTGCTTCTATTTGCTAAAATGCCTATGATTGCTTTTTCATCAGTACCTAAAATGAATTATAAATTAATATAATTAATGAAAATAATGAAATGGATTACCATATCTTATCAATCTGATTGTACATAGACTGAATAATTCAACAAATCGAAACAAACAGGAAAATCTCAAGTCATCCACATACAGTGGTGGCCGGCCATACGCTCAATTGCCGTAAACCCCTGGGTTGGCTGTATGGTCTGGGCCTTTAACATACAGTGGTGGATAAAAAAAAATCACTTATACTGCAGATGTTTTGCATCAATCCCAATTATTAGCAACAATTTTAAGGATCCTAAAAAGGTAAATCAAATTATAAAAATTTTGATGATATAAAAATGAGGATTGTATTATAAAAAAGAAATAGCAGAAACTTTTCTAAAATACAATCCTCATTTCATGTACCAGCGACAATGTAACTTAGAGGCTGGAGAATTAATGTCCTCTTAATCTTTAGACAAGTAGTGAGACTATACATTGCAAACTAAAATTACATGATTGATAACATTGCTTTAACACAAATATATAAAAATATGCAAAACAAATTTTCTGCAATTGAGGCTCTTATTTGTAAAAATCCTCAGATGAGCAACATGAACACAAAATATTTACAATGTATGAGAAGCAGTTTTTAAAGCTGTAACAAGTATAAAAGTTGTCACAAGAAAAAACTATTTTAATATTCTTAATAGCTGTTGTCTGAAAAAATTAATCACAAAGAATATAATTAAAAATTCTTACTCATATCTTTCATATTTAAAACAACATGCATGATACCATGATCTATTTTGGGTGAAAATTGCAATTTCTCCAAACGTTATTTTTCCTGCAATGACTCAGACAAAGGGTCTGTATTTTATAACACTAATGTTATCTGCAAATAATTTCCAAGAAAACTGAAATTTTATTTAACAAAGCAAAACACTTTTATTCCAAATCCAGTAGCTTCTACAAGAACTGGTTTTTAACACTTTCCAAACTGGTTTTTAACAACTGGTTTTTAACAACTTCCATTGTTTATTCATTCTGTCTGCCTGCCCTGCACGATAACTGCTGTAAAAATGACTTTATCAAAATGAAATTTTAGTATGTTGTTAGAGGGTCTGTGGGACGTATGGGAATATAAATGAATAATATTACCCAATTAGTTTTGGATTGAACTCGGGTAGAAAAAAAGAAATACTTTGAATCCTATGGAACCTCATTTTTCAAACATTTTTAATCAGAATTAAAATTCACAAATTGCTTCCAATTTTTAGGAAATATTCAAATTATCACGTAAAATGTATATAAAATATTTCAGCAAAATATGTTGGGTAGTTTTTTAAATAAACATTAAAATAATAATTACACCCATATTATAAGAAGCGATCGCATGACTCATTTCAAAATAAAATATGCCATCTATTTTCCCCCCTGTGTAAAAATTATGATTATTTAAAGATCTTTTAAATTTATATTGAGTGTTTCATCCATCATAAAACTGCTTTATTTTTGCATATTATCTGTGGATCTAAATTCTGTGCCAAAGCAATTACAATATTTTTTATTTAAAATAATCACTAAACTTTGATTATTCCTACAATGAAGCCTAATTTCTATAGCATGCAGAATGTCAACAAATCAAACAATTGTAAGGTGAGCTGTATAAAAATTGCTGAACTTTTTTCATGCAAAGTTATTTAGCTCTGGAGTCTGGAATATAAGTGATATGAATGAAATATTCATTGATTTTACATAGGAAAGCAGACTATTTATAGCATTGCCTTTTTTTATGAAGTTTTAAGTTTCCAAGAATAAAAAATTATTGTTAAGTACAGTGATGATTTAAAAAACATGAGTGCGGAATGTATAGCATTTTAGAGCTGTTTAAATAAAATTACATTTCAGTTGGAAAGTGTTTCATAATCATTGCTTTATGCATGATTGATCTTTCTTGTTATAAATAGAATATGTTTCTAAAAATTAATGGCATCATCTATATGATTATCTTTATTAAAATCTGAGGTAATGTGGAAACGGTACACACTAGTTGAATTTTTTAAGGTCTGTGCACCAGTTGTTAAATTATGCAAAATGTTTAAATTCGATTATAAAAAATGTTTTAAGAATATAAAAAAAATGAACCCAAATATCAAAGAAACTTATGAATGCCCAATAAATGTACATTATGCTTATATTAATTCATAAAATATAGTAAGATAAAATGAAAATGAATTATGCCTTTTCTAAAATGTTATGAGTTTCATAGCACAATGGTTAATTAATATTTTGGCATCTCGCCACTGAATAAAATACACTAGAAAAAAATATTTTTGTCTTTATCTTATGCAAAAAATATATCTAAAAGTAAAAGTCTGTAAATCATTCTCTGGCTGTTTGTTCCATATACAAATCTAAAGTTTTGATTTATTTTTTTAATTTGGCATTATTACTCCTTTATTTTACTGTAGCTAACTATGAGCCCATGTTTTGAGTTTTAAGGAAAAATTATGGCATTATTAAGGCATTATGGAAAAATTAATAAAAATAAATAAATTAATCCTTCAATAAAAACAGCATTGACCAGACTATTATTTTCTAAAAGTTTATTTGGAGAAAATGATAGTGTTGCTTAGCAACGGAATTAAATTGTCTTTATTCTGTAAAACAAAAATGTCAGATATGTTCATAATGCAAATTATATTAATTTCGTTCATACAATCTAAATAATAACTAAAATGACAATTAACTTCAATAAATGGACAGTATTATTGCATTTTATCACTTCATTATGTTCTAGCAAAGATTTTTCAAATTCAAGTATTTTTTATTGTGTTTAACTGATTGTTGCTAAAGGATGAAAACTGGTACTGGAGTATAATTCTGTAAATATTGCATTTCAGCATCCACATTTAGGCTAATATTGACTAAACTATATATTTTTTGTAAAACGAGATGAAGATCTTTCTTTAAAAATAATTAAAGAATGAATTGAAAATAAATTTACAGCAATAAAAGATTTTTATGGTTTAAATTTTATAGGAGAATTTAATATTTAAGGGCATTTTTTTAAACAATATATGAATACTATTAGAATTTGAACCATGAACAAAGCTAGGTATATCTGCTTTTAAAGCTATAAAAATGAAGTAGCATAACCATGGGTATTACAGGGTTAATAAGTCTCACATAGCAAACGAAATATACTCACAAAACTAACTTGAATAAATTGAGGATACTATGACTAACTAATAACTAATTTTAACATTGAAATATGAAAGAAAATGAATATAATTTTGAATTTTAATGATAGGAATCATTTGATTTGAACTCAAACATTGGTTTAATGCAGCAAAATTTTATTCTTTAATTATTAATAGCATTTATTACATGGATTCTATAACTTAGTGGTGGTTGACATTTTTGCCTGTCAAGTTAGTAGAAGTATATTTCAACCTGTTTCTTTTTATATATGTTTCAACCCCCCCCCCCCAAAAAAAAAATACGTATAATGAACTTACCCAAGCCTTTCATAGCTTTTTTCAAATATTGCGCATCCTGTTGAGGATCAAAGCTGGGGAAAGGTTTGACTGTTCCTTCGCAGATACTAAACTATATAAACACAAAAAATTCAATTTAAAATCTTCATTTAAAAAAAAAAAAAAAGCAACATAACTGACAAATTCTATATTTCAAAAGTTAAAACAATTTTTATGCCCCAAACCATAATCTGTATAATCTGTAAGGTGTTATTATACATATAATAGTGTGCGTTGTGTCCCTGTGTTTTGATCTTGAAGTCTTAAAAAAAAATGCATTACAAAAGGATGAAATGGAAGTATCTTTTAAGATATTAAGTTTGAATTTTAAGTTGACAACTTTAAAAGACCCCAATTATATATAATAAATATATTTCATTTTCACAAAGAGAAGTTGTAAGGATTAACAATTTCTATTCTCGACTTCTTATATTTCAAGCAGTGTCTTCCTCGGGGAAAAAAGAATCTAAATTTAAATAACAGCCATGATCAGCAAGTGGAGCTGGCAACTAGGTTATAAAATGGCAAAATACGAAGCACGAGAGAGGAGATAATGAGAGTTGGTACGTGTTGTAGCATGGCCTGTGTGGATGCAGACGATGGTCAGAAGGGTGGACCATGCACATTCTGATTTATTATTGTAAATTATGTTAATTGAGTTTATTTTATGATTTCTACAGTTTAAGAATAAAACTTGTTGTTTTTATCAAAACATGCTTGCATTTTCATTCCAACACCTTTACACAGTTTACAAATGAAACTTAATTGTATATGTATACTATGCCTTATTAAAATATTATGCCATTGTTGTAAAGCAAATATTTAGTACCTAATATCATGATTTCAACAATATTCTATACATAATGGTAAAAAACAAATAAATGCAAAAATTTTTTTTTAAAGTATCCCCTTTTATTAAATTACACCTATTTTTTTAAAGTATAGCAGTATTTTTTTAAAGTACACCTTTTTATTTTGTAGCTTAAATGGCTGAAAAAATAGTCCAATATCCTGTGACACTATAATTATCCCATGCTAAAAATTTTCCCTTTTAAATCGAAGCTGAATATTGGACTCTTTTTTTTTTTTAACTATCTTACAACAATGATTATTCATATTACCCTTGTTGTAAACAAACTATTACCAACTAAAAGGACTTGCAGGGCCAACTAAAAGACTAAAATTCTATAGCGGGCCCAAGACCTGAAAGTGTTGAAAATCTAAAGAATTAAAATGTACCACAAAAAACAATGACATGCCAAATTTTATGTCACTATGATTAGTGAAACCTGGTTAGTTAGGCCCTCAAAGATTTAAACACGACAAATATACATACATACATACATACATACATACACACACACACACACACACATATATATATATATATATATATACCATTTGAAATTAAATAAAAAAACAAATAAAAAATAAAAACAATGTTCTTTTTATCAACTACTGTTGTGGAGAATTTGAAAATATTATTTCTTTTAGAAAAAAGTCAATTAATCAGCCTGTTACGGAAAGCATATTGTTTTTATATTAAAATTATTTAATGATTCAGGTATAATTGTGGTATTAGATTTTTATCTTTATACATAACCATTAATAACAATGTAACTATCAGTTTCCACGGATCCCATTTTTTATAATTTATGATAAAATATTTATTTTGGCAATTGCTAATAATATTTGGCAAAATCTGAGAGATTATTTCTGCTGATCTGTAAAAAGTAAAAAAAAAGTAAACTTTCATGTTTCGGACAGCTTTTAAAAAATACATATTCAAACTCCTCCGTTATATTTTAACAGATTTCTACATATAAACATCAGTGCTATTGAATTAATTTTTTAAAATATTTATTACGAATGTAATAAATATTAAAGCAGAAGATTTTTCAATTAAAGATTTTTCAAAAAGATTTCACAAAGAAGATTTTTCAATAAAGCAGAAGATTTTTCAATTTGATAACAAAAAGAAAAACACTGGGATTGAATTTCATAAAGCTATTTTTCTTAGCTTCAGATTGTTAAAAGTATTCTTTGGAATACAAGAATTTAGATACAAAATATCTCATAATTTATAATGGTCATTAAATTTGATAATCAAAGATTGCTTTGCCAAATAAAACTTGTAACTGAATTGCGAAATATAACAAAATTCAAGAGCCATTTCAGTCTTTATGACTATAAATACTTAACATTGGTTTGTAGACTAATAGTAGTTAAAATTCACCTCTATTTAAACAAAACCAAATTTCTTACAAGAATTAAAAAATTATTTATACAATACTAAAATTCTGGAATTTGTACCAATAATTTGTGAATGGAATATTTGGAATACACAAACATAATTCTGTTAATACAGGGTGCGGCAGAAAGAACTCCCTGATTTGGGAAGCTAATAGAAACTAAACGAAACAAGGTAGAAAAAAAATCCTTTTATACCTGAGTAGTACACATAATGCAGTTTGAAATCAACAAGTTTTAAAAATCACATCGCTTAAGTGGTGTCCTCCATTGGCGATACATTGATTGAGCCTTTCCCGGTAGCTTTCCATGGCCCTTTGGGTCATTTCAGGCGGAATGGCAGCAATTTCCTGAGTGATTGCTGCCTTGAGAGCTTCCAAAGTTTGGGGACGATGTTGGTATACCTTGGCTTTGAGGTGACCCCAGAGAAAAAAAATCACACGAGTTCAAATCTGGGGAGCGCAGCGGCCACCCAATGTCACCACACAAGGAGATGACATGGCCAGTTCTCGTGCGATTTTTTTCTCTGGGGCCACCTCAAAGCCAAGGTATACCAACATCGTCCCCAAACTTTGGAAGCTCGCAAGGCGACAATCACTCAGGAAATTGCTGCCATTCCGCCTGAAATGACCCGAAGGGCCATGGAAAGCTACCGGGAAAGGCTCAATCAATGTATCGCCAATGGAGGACGCCACTTAAGCGATGTGATTTTTAAAACTTGTTGATTTCAAACTGCATTATGTGTACTACTCAGGTATAAAAGGATTTTTTTCTACCTTGTTTCGTTTAGTTTCTATTAGCTTCCCAAATCGGGGAGTTCTTTCTGCCACACCCTATAGTTAATAAGAGCATACAATAGAAAAATATCTGTAACAACTCATTTGAAACACATTTGAATGATATGTAATACAATTCCACTAGGCATATTACAATAAATAAAACTGTCACTTGTAAGAAAATAACTTACAATACTTCCTTGATAAAAGCAGGCATGTGTGATATAATTGTTAAGTGACCATACACCCAACTCTTTTTTTACACGGTAGATACGTTTCTCAGAAATTCATGTAAAAAAAGATAAGTTTCCTATAGTACAATTGGAGATACATTCCATGTTATCCGAAAACCGTGTAAGATGAAATAAAGAATTATATTTAGTTTAAAAACCGTGTAAAAAAAAAATGTTGAAAACTGTAAAAGTTTTGATATGCATACGAATAATATATACATACATATGCAATTTTATTGAGCAATAAAACTTAAAATACATAATACATAGGTAAAAATATGTAGCACAAGCAAAAAAAAAGGGGGCATCTGTTAATCCAAAATTAAGAATAGAAAACTCAAAATTAAAAATAGAAATAAAGAAGTAATATTTAGTTACATAATTATCCGTCTCTACTTGATAATAAGCGCAATTGTTTGCAACGAACTAGATCACAGTCGTTATCATCACTAGAGATATCCACATCCGTCAAGCTCTTCAATAAAGACTTTCGTCCAGTCATACTGTTTTGAACTGCCGAACTACTGTCTGAAAAGCATTGTCAACATTTTTATTAAAAAATCTGGTATAGACAGTTGAACTTATGGTTTTCTGTAAAAGTTCTTTATACAACTCCTGATACCCAGCCAAACAATTCTTCATATCTCGTTCAAATTTTAGGGCACGTTCCATGTTTGGATCAATGTTTTTAAAAATGATTCACCATACATTTCCCAAATGTTAAACCCTCGCCAATTAAACTAGCAGTTAGTTGACATATTTTGGTCTTTTCCACATTATCGCTAATATGATCCTCAATACTATTACCATCATCTGTTAATCAATCAGATCATCCACATCTAGACGTTTATCTATCATTAATTCATCGATGTCTTTAATTTATAGGTCCTCAAATCCTTCTCCTCCAATTTTGGGTGCCAAGGCTTTCAAAAGACCCCATCATTGTTTGGGGCACTGAGTTACCATTCTTGATGCATTATAGCCAAAGTGCTTTCCAGCTAGCATTTAATGTTAATACCCTTAACTTCACTTTGGCCAATGAAGCATATGTAATGCAATCCATAATCAAATATTTTTTTCATGCATCAATGATTGTGAGGTTGTCCTTCTCTACTGCATCTAAAATATATGTTAGAATGCTAGTTGAGTATAATACAACTTAAAGGTAGCGATTATACTCTAGTCTAATGGTTGAATCAAGGAAGTGGTATTAGGTGGCAAAAAGATTACTTGAACATTTGGATGGTCTAATACGGGATGACTGGGTGTATTATCTATGACCAAAAGTACTTTAAAATCAAGATATCGTTGCTCCATATATCTTTTAACTTCAAGAACAAAGCATTCTGCAAACCATTCCATACATAGACCTGTTGTTATCCAGGCCCTTTTATTCGCCCACCAATCAAAACGCAACTGTTGAATGTTTTTTCTTCTCAAAGCACGTGGCCTTAATGATCGGTTGATTAAAAGAAGCTTTAAAATTTGTCACAGGAAGCGTTGCTACACAATTAAAAAGTCACCCGATCTTTAACAATAATCCACTAGCAATTTTTTCAGATTTTGCTATAAAAGTTCTGGCAGGCATTTTTTTCCAGAATAGACCCGTTTCATCGGCATTGAAAATTGGATTGGGGACATAGTGAATGATATCAGTGAATGAGGCTGGAATTAGGAAGGCTTTAACCACCAAATTGAAAGAAAAACAACTGGTTTTGGATGCTACATGATCTAACTTTTAAATTCAAAGCATTGATATGAGATTTAATGGAGTGCATAAAGAATACTTCTCTAGCTACGAAGGTATAAGGAACTGCATATTTATCAATAACAAGATTATCAGAGTTCAAATAAATAAAAACTCCTAGTTAAAACTGAGTACACTAATTAATTGATACTTTCTTTTTAGTTGATGAAGTTAGCTCATATAGTTCCTGAAACCTATTTTTCCTTTGTTCTCTCTTATATTCTTTATTTAAATAGTCTCAACCACTGTTAATTTTATAATAGTTTGATTGATGAAATTAACTTTTGAAACTGTTTATTTCTTTTTATTATTTTCATTTTAATCACTGCCTCATTCCCCTGCAATTTTTTATCTTTCTGCCTTTACAAGAGTTTGTCTATATATATTTTATTCCTCCTTATAAACTCACAATTGTTTTTCCAATAATTTAATGGCTCATATTTTTTTCTTACCTGTTTTATTTTAAATCTTCTCTCAATGCTTCAAAGCCAGCTTCCCTTGTCTTCATGGAAGGGGGGGTGGGGGGAGGTAATGGTGAGGATCCTTTATCGGCCTGTGTTGATATATTTATGAATGGTTTAATAAAGTAATTAACCTGCTTCTTTATTTTAACGTTTGAATGGATATGTTTTTAAATAAATAGAATAAATATCTTCAATTGTGTCACAATAGATAAGTCACTTAAAACACCTAAGTGGAGATATTTCCTCTACTTCTGCAGGTTGCAATTTTTCCCAGCACCTAGAATGGTACATTATCCATCCAATTCTCTTCTAAACCCATGCATACAAATGAGCCAAAGGGTGGAACTCAATAGAGATATTACATTCTCATAATTATTTGGATTGAGAGATATTGTTATTCAGAGAACCAAGAGAATATTTATTACAAAAGCAAAGCTTATTTAAATAAATAAAATTATTTTAACTGAATTCATGGAACATCTATTTAAAAGTTATGAAAATATACTTCAAATTGATATATAAACATCAAAAGAAAAAATAAGAAATACACAGTTTAGTAACATACTTGATCCATAGTACGATGATGAGGATAGCCTTGAGGAATAGCCTACAAAAGAAAAGAATGAAATGACAGATTAAATAACAATTTAAATCAAATTTTCTTAAAGAATAATATAAACATTTTTAATAACATGTTAATACTTCAACAAAGGTAGAAAATGGAGTTACTGCCCAGTTTCATTTCTGATGGAAGAAACTAAAACCTGAAACTATCTGAAACCAATAGATATGTGAGGACTGACTGTTTGGGCCCCATTTAGACTTGAACAAAGGACTACGAGCATAGTAATCTATTGCTAAAAGATTAGAAAAAGCTAGTTTCAGATCTCAGCTTATAATTTGGGTAGTGATGCCTACCATAGTTGATCAATGTTGGAAGACGCAAAGCTGATCTCACTACACTCAGGACCGGTGGCTCCCTAGTCAAGTGTGAAACTGGGGCCAAGACTAAGGTAACACTGTGCCATAATAATTAGACCAAAAGATATATTCTGGTCTGAGCGTATAACTGGAAATGTGCTTCGCAGTAAAGAGTGATGCATCTTGGTGTTGGGCGTAACTAGTGTTGGACATAAGTTTTTTTTATGTCCGACACCATGTATTAGAAAAGAAGTAAATTTTTAAAATTAAATTTAAATGCACATTTTGAATAGTAAGTGAAATCATAATTTGCAAACAAAAATCTTGTTAAATACTCCAACCTGTTTTTACATCATTAACTTATAAGGAATTTGGTGTCGGACATAAATTCATCAAAGTACTTATTAAAATTGCCTTTATAAAACAAAATATATATAATTTGAGATTAATACCTATGTATTAAACCCTTTTTACACTGTTTTGACACATATATGAACTGTTTAAAATATAAAAATACTCAAATTTTATTCCAAAATATGAATTCTTCTATTGTGTTAAAAAAAAAGTTGTGAAAGCATGCATGTAATGCTTTCACTCAATGCTTTGTAATTGTTTTGAATTTAACTTTTTCTTACATTTTTTCTTATTTTATCATACTTAGTTTATAATCTTTAAAATAACTTTTTTGTGAAAAAAAAAGAACATTTTTGAAAAATTGATCACCTGTTCCCCTTTTATGTGGAATTGCCCTTTGAAATTAAACAGGAAAAAAAATGCTCTTTTAAATTAAAAAGAAACAAAGGCAGATTTAACATGCAGCACACGGACATTTGCCTACTGCGCCACAAAGAAACGCCTCACGGACCCAGCCGACGATTTTTCAGTTTTCAGAAAACAAAAGAAACAGGAACATTTGGGATAACTTTCAAATCAACATTTATGACGTAAAATGGTAGAATCATTCATGGATTCATTTTAACTATGTTGTTCTAACTACGTTGGTTCAGAGTACAAGATGTACCTGACTTTTCTTGTGTTAAATCGAATCCTGGATATCTATCCACAACTGGCAATGGTTCTTCACATATTTCTGACCCTTCCCATGAGCAATGCCAGCTGCGAATGTGTTATGAGTGTCCTCAAGCGAATTAAGAGTTATGTCCACTCGAATATAACGGAATACAGTCTGAATGATTTGTCTATGCTAGTTGTTGAACGTGAAATCGTAGCGTCTTTGGATGCAAGTGACGTGATTGCCACTTTTGCACACTCTTAAGCTCATCGAGGTGCTAAGTTTGGACTGAGCTCAAAGCAGGAATGATTACTTAACTTACATTACATATTTTCCCGTTTTATATCTTATTTATTTAGTTAAGATATTTCTGTTGGTCACCACTGGTGACACACCAGTTCTTACTGCTGATAAAATAAAACATGTTATGTATTTGTTTCTGTCATGTAAAAGCCTGTATACAGGCTGTACACATATTTAATAAGCATACATAGTAATTTCTTGCATTTATCTCCATCTACGTTGTTCTAGGTTACTAGTAGAACAATGTAGATGGAGATCAATGCAAGAAAAACAATATATGCCGGGTGATCAGAATTAAAACACCCCTACTCTGAGCTCTCTATAGATCGAACTACTCAGTGTAAAGGCTTCAAAATTGTTGAACATACTATTCAAGACATGGGGAAAGGGATTACGCGAAAAAAAAATTAGTTCCAGAAACACAAATAGGTGACGCTGTACAACAGAAAATATGCTGAAAAGACACAAAATACACATTTGTAACACATTTTATTCGAACGTACCAAACATTCATATCACAAGGACCTTATTGATGCAGGGAATGCTGCGTATAACATTATCCATTGATTGTTCAACAATAACGATGGCAACATTGTCAACGACTTTTCTCGAATCGAGTGATCATTCTCCTGAGAGCTTGTGGAAGTAATGGTCCTTTGCGCAAATTCTTAAGTCGACGAAACTCTCGAAGTGCAGCTGCAGCATGTCCTTTGTTTTCATAAAACAGCTTCACAAGCAAAGCGCGTTCTGGCAGTGTGACAGCCATGGCTGATAAGAATGAAAATTTCCCAGTTTTATCCCCTTTTATGCCCAGAACATAGTAGCTGCAAACCAAGGGTTTATGCAAATTTTTGTGCTTACAGTGCGAAATGCAGATATAATGAAAATTTAAGTTTCTTCACTTTTTTATCTTCTTTTTTTTTCATATCAGCAAAAGAAATTAAAAAGGAAAAATTCCATAACGCATGTGTTTGTTTTTTTGTAATTATTTGGTGTCTTTTCAGCATATTTTCTGTTGTAGAGCATCACCTATCGGTGTTTCTGGAACTAATTTTTTTTTCGCGCAATCCCTTTCCCCATGTCTTGAATAGTAGGTTCAACAATTTTGGAGCCTTTACACTGAGTAGTTCGATGTATAGAGAGCTCAGAGTAAGGGTGTTTTAATTCTGACCACCCGGTATTATATTTATTTGGAGTATAGTTCCAAGTATCTCATTTCGATTCTAGAACACTCCAAAACACATCTTTTGAACTCTATTTTTCAAAATTTTATTGAGGCTCTGTCCAGAACAGGGGCTCACCACCTTACCCTGAAGTGGTGTAGGCAAGATTTTTTTTCATGGGGGGGGGGGGATTTAAAAACCCACTTAAAAAACAGAAACAAACTGGGAGGCCCTGGCCCATCTGTGCCCCCTCCTGCCTACGCCACTGTATTAGGCGCCACTAAGATTCTTGACTACTGCGCCATTTCCCTTAAATCCACCTCTGGTTAAAACTCTAATTTAGGAATTTAGGCCACATTGTTGAAGAGTATAAAAAATTTAATTTCGCATTGCATGCATGAAAAAATTTAAATAGAGATTAGACTCGAACGAGATAGTTGAGTTTCTTTCAGCAGAGACACGCAGTAAAAACCTCCAGTGAAAATGTTCATTTGTAAATTGAAGACAGATGAAACATGTTAAGTAGAAATTAATTTCACTTTATTTGTGAAATAAAGCATATTTAGGCAATTTTACAATACCTGGTAAAATCCATGCCAAAACGTAAACAAGGCTATATACATGAAGCTCGAAAGCTTGTAAAGATTGAGTTGGTTCTAGAACTTCCTTGAAGCATTTAATGTAGTATATAATAAAACTTATACTACCATGATAACATGCGTATTTCTCCGAAGCCACCACCGCTGGTATCACACTTGGCAGGAAAGATTCAATATCTTGAAGCACCGATACACTATGACTTCATACTATTCACCGTTAATTAACGTCGTGAACAACTACACGTATCAAAATGCCGTCACTTAGCAGAACCTACAAGTCTGTGTTATAAAAGAACACATCCAATTTAAGCTAACATATCAAACATGTCGACTAAGAACAAAGTCTATCTTATCGTCGTAGTATGTTAAGCGATAGCCTGCTAACATTGTCCTAACAGAGCATCGTAACAGTCCACGCAACTGAACTGCTTTACTAAATGAGCGAACTGCTTCCACTAAATGCTGAACATCAGCTGAACTAAATGCTTCAAGAAAGTTCCGTCTTATATACCCGATACTGGGCCGTTACGGAAACGCCCCCGGATATGCAAATGAGATGCGCACGCATTGGAAATCCGATTTGCATGACTCCTCATGATGGAAAAACGTCACGGTTCATGCCGGTGAACGGAAAGAGTCGTTCACAAGAAATTTGCATGAACGCCCGTTCACGGGAAACGTGAATCGCGATGTTTACATTTGATTTTTCCAACACACATTACAATACTTTTCTGTCTACACATCATTGAGAAAATAAAAATGCATTAAAAAATATGCCTAATTCATCTGTTTAGTAAAGGACCCAAACACACATAGAAGTATCATTCGGACCAGCCTAAAATTTTTCTAAACTGAGCCCGAACCCAGCCTGATAGAAGTCTGCATGAACTCAGCCCACAAACAAACTAGTCCTAAGCGAAGTTAAGCGACACATAAGGACCCAAGAAATGTAGAGGCCCAAGGCGAGTTTGGACATTTGTGATGCCCATTTCTTCCCTCAAAAGTTTCATTGAAAAATCTTATTATTATTAAAACAATTATATATATTACGTTATTTATAACTCATTAAACTGACATTTATGATAAATAAGACAACAATTTAACACAATATATCTACCCCAATGGTCCTATTGTGTGTTGAAAACACCGGTTCTCGTTAAATCACTGAAGTCAAGCAGCATCGGGCGCGATTAGTACTTGAGTGGGTGACCACCTGGGAACACTGCGTGCTGTTGGCACATTTCAGGCGTGGTATCCCGGTGGTTTGCGTGCTGGATTTGCATGCTGCCACAACTGTCACCGTATTCATGCGGAATACGATTACGTTAAACATGTGGATCCGTAAGTCCTTCCGAGAGGATGGTGGTAGGGGAAGGAGGGTATGGTCCCTGTGGATGCCTCCCCCACTAGGTTCCGGTCTAAATTGGGTGGCACTTCCCGGCCGTCCAAACGGTTACCTTACACCTTTCTGGTTGGTTGGACGGTCTGGGTCTCAACAACACAATATATCTACCAGCCACTCAATGAGTTGCTCATGCCTCATGGTGAATTGAGTGATCTGGGTTTTCGAGACAATATATCTAAGGGGCACAGTAGCCCAGTGGTTAGCGTACGAGAATTGCACTCGGTAGGCCTGGGTTCGATTCCCTCCGCTGTCAAAACTGCAGCCGTGTTCACACGGAGTACGATCACGTTAGCATGTGGGTCGTAAGTCTTTCCGAGAGGTTGGTGGTAGGGAAGGAGGGTACGGTCCCTGTAGATGCCTCCCTCACTCTGTTCCGGTCTGAATTGGGTGGCTCTTCCCGGCCATCCAAACTGTTACCTTATACCTTTCTGGTAGGTTGGACGGTCTGGGTCTCAACAACACAATATATCTAAACTGCTACTGTAAGCCCTCGGGTCAGTCCCCAGGTAGCACAAATACGTAATTCTTACGTATCAAGCAACATGTAATCTTTACATGTCAGGTCATACGTAATTATTATGCAAAAACGGTACTTTAGAATACGGTATACTAACCATTATAAAAAGGTTATTCTTACGTATCCTTATACGTTAATATTACGTATACTCACATACGTTATTATTACGTATATCCACATGTTATTACATATCCACATACATATTTATTACATGTTCCCATATGCATTTATAATGTATTCTCATACATTTATATTGTGTTTCTACACGTATTTATTACGTGTTTATATTGTGTTTCTACACGTATTTATTAAGTGTTTATATTGTGTTTCTACACGCATTTAGTACGTGTTTATATACATACTTATCACACATTGGACAACTCTACAGTATAGTGCATGTTGTAGACATGATATTTACATAGTTTTATGCATCTTTGTAAATAAAAACATTGAGCTAGGAGAATATATTTTTACAATAGATGTCAAATTTTCAGATTGTGTTGATTTCAATAATGTACTTGAATTTATAAATTTTTTTTTTTATAAATTTAAGTACATATTAATATTGAAATCAACACAATCTGAAACAATATCTTTAAAATTTAAAATACATTCATCTAAATCATTTTTTTTTACAAAGATATGATACATCAAATGGTGTCATTAATAGTCATAATGTGTCATTTAGTAATGTAAAATTCACATTACTATAGAATCACTGTCCATATGCAATATAATTTTTATTTTAATTTACATTATATAGCTCATACAATAATTATAAAAGATCATATAATTTCAGGAGTATTATTTTAAAAAATTCATAAATTATTCTTAATGCACAAATGTTTTTTTCCTTTATTTTCATTTTATATTTAAATATATTAATTCTAATTATGTCTAAAAATTGCAAAAATTATAATCTACTACATTATGAAATATAATTTTAAATCTAAAAAATAAGCTATTTTAAATTCAAAATAACTTAAAAATACAGAATAAAATTTTGGGACATATTAAAACATGCAATACTTAAAACTTCACAATACTAAAAATATATCAAAAATATTGTAATTAAGTTGATAGGCTATTTTAAATTATAATTGTTCATGCTAAAACTACACATCTCTGATCAACAGGAGTATGCGACTATGATGATTTTTAAGAGTGAGTAAGGGCACAAAGCCGAAGTAGAACATGTTTCTAGATGCACAGAACACAAACTGCTATAAAATGACTTCGCATCTTTTCGACTAATTATATTTCTTTAAAAAAACTCTCAGAATTATGTGTTTTTATTTCTTATAAGTATCATGTTTATTTTCTTTTAAGTATAAGGCTTTTTTTACTTCTTCCAAGTATCATTTTTTTTTAATTTTCTTAAAGTATCAAATTTGTTTTAATTTAGTATTGTGTTTTTTAACATTTCACCCCTGTATCAACTTTTCTTAAATTTTTCTAAGTAGCGTATTATTTTAAATGTCTTCCTAGTATATTTTTTAACACTTTACAACAAAGTTGAAAAGTGTTTATAACTTTGTTCATTCTGTCTGTCTGTCCGTTAGCACGATAACTGCCGTAAAAATGACTTAATCAAAATTAAATTTTAGTATGTTGTTCAGACGGTCTGTAGGACCTATGGGAATATAAATTAATAATATCACCCAATTAGTTTTGGATTGAACCCAGATTGAAAAAATGAAATACATTGAGCCCTATGGGACCTAATTTTTCAAACATTTTTTAAGCAGATTTAAAATTCACTAATTGCTTCAAAAATTTTAAGTAATATTCAAATTGTTCCATAAAATATATAAAAAAAAATTCAGCGAAATATATTCAGTAGTTATATGAAGCGATCACGTGACGATGATATGAAAAGATCATGTGACCCACTTCAAAATGATATATGGCATCCATCTTGTCTCAAAATCGTGATTTTTAAAGTTCTTTTTAATTCATATTAAGTGTTGTATCTGTCCTAAAACCAGTTTATTTTTGCTTAAATTCTGTGCATCTACATACTGAAACAGCGCAATTACAATATATTTGAGTTTCATACTCATCCAAATTTGATTATTTCTACAACGAAGCCTATTTTTCACCTATGTAAAATGTAAACAGCAAAATATGTAGAATGAGTTGTATTAGAATTGCTGTATTTCTTTAACACAAAATCATTTAGTTCATGGAGTCTGCGTAGCTGATATGAATGAAATATTCATTGATTTTACAAAGAGAAGGACGATTTTTTTCGATGAAGTTTTACGCATAGAGTTTAATTACTTGTAGCTCCATGGTATTAATTTTTTAATAAAATAAATAATTATAGTATTGTGATGAATGACATGAATGGGAAATTATTTATGAATTATTTATGCTGCTTTTATAGAGAGAGCCAGGCGTGTTATTTTTTCTATGACGTCATTTGAATGAATTTCAGTTGTTTTCGATGAAGTTTTCAAATATAATAAATTATCGTAGTATTATGATAATTCTAAAATTATTACCGAGGATGTATCACATTTTCGAGATGTTTAAACCAGGCAATTTATATTTCAATGCCGTCATTTGAATGAAGTTCATTTTTTTCGATGAAGGTTTAAGTTTTCAAATATAATAAATTAATGTAGTATTGTGATAAGTTTTAAAATATTACCGAGGAATGTATTGCATTTTAGACATGTTTAAATAAAATTGCATTGAAGTTGGAAAATGCTTCATAATCAATGCTTTAAGCATGATTGATCTTTCTTGTTATTTCTTCAAAGTATCATGTATTTAAAAAAATTATATCGAAATATCATTTTTAAAATGCTTATAAATAAGACTTCTGCACGATTTTTTTTATGAAAATTCGACTATTATTCATATTTTTTCATAAATTTTCACAATTTTTTCAGTATCAATTTCAAAATGTATTCTTGTTCATAATGAGATCTTTTCCTTTTTAACACTGTACAACATAGTGTTTATGACTTTATTCATTCTGTCCGTCCATTCGCACAATAACTGCCGTAAAAATGACTTTATCAAAATGAAATTTTAGTATGCTGTTCAGAGTTCAGACAGTCTGTGGAACCTATGAGAAAATTGCTTCGAAAATTTTAGAAAATATTCAAATTATCCTATAAAAAATATGGAAAAAATTTCAGCAAAATATATTCGGTAGTTTTTTAAATAAAAATTAAAGTAATAATTATACCCATATTATATGAAGAGATCACATGACCCACTTCAAAATAAGATATGGCATCCATATTATGTCAAAATTGTGATTTTTCAAGTTCTTTTTAATTTATATTTAGTGTTGTATCCGACTTCATTTTTGTTTGATTTCTGTGCATCTATATTCTGAAACAACGCAATTACAATATATTTGAGTTTAAATGATCAAACAATGATCCATGGTTTTTAAATAAAATAATTATTGCAGTATTGTGATAAATGAAAGGAATGGACTAAAAGTGTATGAATGATATATTTACAGCTTTTACATAGAGAGCCAAGCAATCTATATTTCAATGACATCATTTGAATAAAGTACATTATTTTTTATGAAGTCTTAAGTTTTTAAATGTGATAAATTATTTTAGTCTTGTGATAATTTTAAAAATATTATCACTGAATCTATCACATTTTAGAGATGTTTAAATAAAATTGCATTGCTGTTGGAAAATGTTTCATAAATGCTTTATGCACGATTGATCTTTCTTGTTGATTTTATGCACATTTGACTAATTCCTTTTACAAGTTAAATATCATTAAATTTGCAAAAAAAAATTGGCAGGAAATGCCTTCTTATAAGAAAGATGCATTTTATAAGCACCAGATGCCATAACAGAATCTGTGTAAAAAACGATCACCAAATTCGAGACCATACAAATCATGGGGAAAAAAATGACCATTTTCGTAAGAATTAACACAATACTTTAAATCGTTACCTATTTTTAAATCTGTATAAAACTTATCGCAAAAGTTAATTTAGGTTGTTCCAGGAAATAGACCCCCCACTCATTTTTCGAAGTACGATCCTGCGCCAAATTGGCGCGATTCGTCGGGTTACAGTTTCATTGTGTATACTTCGCCGATTCTCAAAGGTCTCAAGGACGGGGTATACGGAGTGCCCAGGAAGGGAAAGAATTCCCCTCTTTAAACTCCGAGCAAAGAGGAAAGAGAAGTACGAAGGGAGAAAAACATAAATTAAAAGAAAAAACATCTAAGGTTTGCTTGGAGGGGGGGCGACGACCAAAGTCGGGCCCTTCACCAAGTCTTACAGAAAGGGGGAAAAGAGTGCTAGGGCCCAAGTAGGCACTTAGCGAGAAGAAAAAGGAAAGAGGGGGAGAAGCACGCCCCGAAGGACGCAGGGCCTTGAGCTTGAGAACTGGGGGGGGGGGGGTAACGTACACAACAAAAAAAGTATAAATGGTTCATCGATAAATTGCGAACTCCTAAATGCTAGGGAGAGCCACAGGGTTAGCTAGAGTTCATAATAACAAGGGTGAGAGCAGATATAAAACAATGCTAGACGAGCCGCTTCCGTTTAGGGGGGGTGAAAAAACGTATACTTTGTGCAGCGCCCCACCGATGCCCAAGGGCGCTTGCGCGCCTTTGGGTGTGTTGGGTTGCACAGCAGGATACTATCTAGAGTGGGAATTTCACCAATTCTAGTAGCCCACGGCTTCTGGTAACCCACGGACATCCAATCAGCGTGCGACCTGTTGGAAATCTGCATTTTAATAGGCAGTAAGTAAGCTGTGTATTTCATCAGAAATTTTTCAAACGAATTCGCTACATTCTTGATTTTTCTCGATTGATTTCAGCGAACTTCTTTGGACTAAATCTTTCTTGATCCATTGTACTAAGCGTTTTTTCTGGAACTACTTCGGATTAATTACATTTATTAATATTGCACATTTTAGCTGTGCAAACATTTCATTCTGATTTTTAGTAGTTTTTTGTTGATTGCAGACTGAGTTACTAAATGGCATCTATTCACTGTTTTTACTTAAAATAAAATAAAAGTTAAAGCTAAATATAATTAAATAAGTTAAAATATATAAATTAAGCAACGTGTGAACCAACCCAACATACGAAGATACAAACCAGGCGGTGGGAAGCATGTTCCGAAAACGTACCCGCTGGAACCCCTGCTGTGAGGCCGGTTTTTCACTATTGGCTAAGTTATATAATGTCATGGGCGGAGCCTAGTATACACCGTACACACTTTGAAGTTTGCAGTTTAAGACGAAATCTGTCGTCTTCGAGATTATACGTGTTTACATTTTCCTTAAATACATTTTGTCATGTATTTTGCTTCATACACACATATTTATTTGCTTTTGATATGATTTTGAACTAAAGAATTAAATAAAATATATTATTATTATTACTACTTGATCAATGATGAAAATGCTTCATTTACGGGGAAAAAATTATATATGGCATACAGTTTAAAATACTTTTGTTATATGTATTATGTTTATTAAAGGCACCTTATGCCCATTTTATATTGTATTCCGTACCTGTATCACAACTTTTTTCATTGATGACTGATAGTAGTTGAGCCAATTTGTTTAATTTTATTAATGTTTTAACTACAAAAAAGCAAGTTACATACCCAAAACAAAATATATAACCGTTTAAATGTGGGTTACCATAACCTTTTTCGAAGTCGGTTTCAAATATTTATGCAAGTTTGTAGACAAAACTATGCATTTGAATTAAAAAAAAAAGCCATACAATGGAATATTTTGGACAAGAAATGTATAAAGCTTTTGAAAAAATTAACATAAAATTAATAAAAATGCAGGCTTACAATGTAATCCTGGGTAAAATATTTAGTGTAGAGGGTGGGTAATCCATCCCACTCTATATACCCAGTGATGTGCTAATAATTTTCTATGCTAAAAACTTTTAATAACTGATATGCTTCAAAAATTATATATATCAATTGTTTGCTGTTCCCATTAAATTATAAACAAATAGATATGCATATTGGTTTCTTTACCATTTGAATAGGTGTGAGAAATGTTAATGTTATATCACTGTCACTAACCGAAAGAAAACAAAGTGGCAAAACCAAAAGAATGGCATACATATATTTTTAGAGAACTGTGTCAATGGATTTACAATTCAAGTACTTCAATACACCTTGTTCTGGATTTTGAGGAAATTTTTACACACATTAACAATTACAATATGTCCTGATTTAATGTAATTAAAAAAATTTAGTGTAAAAAAAATTCGAATAGATTTTTTCCTGTAGTTGGGAGGGAGGGTATCTTTAAACAGGTAAGTCCATCAGTTACAATCAGTGCATACTTTTACATATATATAAGTTAATTTCTTGGCATTCTTTATTAAACTTTTATTTACTTTAAACATTTTGAATGTAACAACTGATACTTGAACGTTGAAAATTTTGACAATCAGTATGTACATACTGACTCTAGTTCTCTTTTAATGCTCGCTCCTTGTTTCTATGTGAATAAAAGATACAAATAGATCAAAATAAATAAACTGCTGCTTTTGAGAATATAACTTTGTAATACTTTCTTAAAGAATCTGATTTGTCACCAATTTTTTTATGCCTGGTTTCTTTACAGAAGTATTAAAAAGTTATATACCAATAGAATAGATGCTATGGATTTCAATTGATATCACCAGAAATAAACAAGTTGGTTGAGATTTGCACTCTAATTTAGTGTGTTACCTGAAGAATTTAACTTTCAGAGGAATAGCTTCTGTTTTTACATTAATTCAAATTTTATGTTAACCACTTTATATGTAACAAATAAATATATAATAGGCACTGATAGTGCCTAGCCTGCAGTTCGTGCTAACTAATATTTCACATAAAGTGGTTTCAACTTTTCTAAGACAGCAAAACCCTCATATAATTCCATATTTTAATATCAGAACATTCCAAATTGATATTTTATTTCTATGATAACCATCTCTGTGATATATGTACACGTAATAGGTGAATGGAAACAAATCTGAGTAAATAGATACAGCTTTCCGAGTACATTCAAGTTAGTTTTAAATGCCTGAAATATAGCTAAAATACTTGTTCATCAAAGACGTCATGTGAAATATATTAACTGCAGCCCCAATTTCAACTTCAAAATAGATGTGCTGTTTATCTTGCTTATATTTGTTTCTCCAGTCATAATATTTTTTGTGAAAATAGCTTGATAAAACTGTTTTGCTCTTATAGTTTTACAACATTCTAATATATCAATTTGTGAATAGGATATAATGGAGAAGACACTCCTATTGCAGATACTAGCATCCATGGACTGGTTTCTCATTTATTATATGCTCGTAAGCATGCGCCACAATTTTTTAGCATGCGCCACAATTTTTTAGAACTTCTATAGGAACTAACAATTTCAGTTCTTCCACGTGGCCGGCTCAAAATTCATATACAATTTAGCTCAGGCCACATGAAAATAAGAATGCATGCTGCAAAGGCAAAGTTTATAAACACAAAGCCCGTCTATAAGAGGCATTCCAAAAATTATGGGTGATATTCCTATTACGGATACCAGCATGAGCGTTCTTGAACTGGTTTCATGCTTATTATGCATTCGTCAATATAGAATAGCTGATATCTATAATGGTAACAAGAAACTTAATGTAGATCCAGGTATGGGTCATTGTGGCAATTCCTCCCCCCCCCCCCCCCTTTTTAAGATATGTGTCATTTCTTGTGATTCTGTAGATTCACTTATAAAAGTTTATTGCAATGAAATAAATCCCAAAATGACATAAAATTCATTTTATCAGGCTAGTTTGCTTCATTTTATGATTAATCAAAAAAAATTTATCAGTTTCGATAACTATTTACTGATATATTACAAAAACAAATGTTCAATAAAAGAAACATGTCAAAGTAAATCCCTTTTTATTTCTGCCTGAATCTGCCCTTGTAATGTACTAACTGTAAACTGTGCAGCTAACTTTTAAATTTGGTTAACCGTACTCACGATTCACTGAATGATGATCAATTAACAAGGACCTAATTAACCTTCAGTTTTCTATAAGAAATTCTGATTGGCTAGACATGGATTAACATAAACACTATGTAATAAAAATTATAATGTTTTAAATTTGATTAAGTAGGTACTAGTCATCAGATTCAGTTGATTAAATATTTATAATTTTTCAAGATATTGTTCACCGGATAAACTAAAATATGTTTTTAGGTAATGCATATGGTTATCTTATTTGTACTGATTTTTTCCCATCAGTAGTACAGATAATAGAATTTTGATGCATAAAAGTATATTCCTGCCTTAGAGTAAAGGTAAAAATAAATTTCAAAAGTAAATAAAAACATCCCATTTAATAAACTAATATCTATATATTGCAATTGTAACTGTAGACAAAGAAATTGAAAAGCAGATTTAGTTTTAGCTAGAATCATTGTAGTATTAGAAAGAAATTGTATATATAGCATGATTCGGTACTATCTTATTATAGTGGCTTCCATAAATCCAACTGAGCCAAGGTCGCAGTTAAGATTTCTCCAAGGTTTTTGTTAACGAAAAAGCAGTATGACAATAATATAAACACATGCTGTTTCTTTAGGACTACAAACGTTCGGTGAGATTTTATAACCTACCTTGATGATAAATCTCGGACGCTTGGCGATTCATCCTCGGTGACCACTATAATAAGGAAGTACCCTTGATTTTTTAAAATTATAGAAATATTTTTTGTCTCAACACACCAATAGCATTACCAAGTAGGGAAATCATATTTCTTAGAAACCCATTTAAGTTTAGCAGAATGATATTTAGCGAAATGGGAAACAAACTGTTTGGTTACCAATTCAACCCTCCCCCCCTTTCTCAAAAAAAGAATTGCCTGGAGACGCTACGCTACTGTTACACACATAATACTAACGTTAAAGGAAAATATTGTAATAGGATCAAATATTTGAGCTATTAATAAATTTACATGTCTTTGTTTTAAATATTCTTATTTTCGAATTGAATGCTTTTAAGATAAGCATGTGTATGTTTGTAATCACTGATGTCTCTCAAATGATTCAAAAGTTAGTACTAATTTTCTACTACTCAATTGTATGTATCTTCAGGTAATGAAATATGGATAGTTATATTTTAATTTCAATATTTGTATAAAATTCATAATTTGTTGTCCAATCAAAACAAATTTTAATTTTTTTTACATAAAAATGTTTCAAATGTTTTGCTAAATCTTATATAGTCTAATTTCTCATTCTAATCAGTGAATATTAAATTTCAAATATTTGAAGTACAGTACATACATCATTTATATGCTATTCTACATAGCTCGTCAAACATTCGTATCCAGTGACGTTAATTTCAATTACATATTTTCACAGGTATACGCTTTACTTCACTGATCCCTAGAGTAATGTATAAATAATGCTTTACTATAGTTAAAAATATGCATTTTCTATTTAACAGTACAATCTGTTTGAACAACTTTCACGGCATAATAATGTTGCATGATATAACCTAATTTCAATTTATAACATGTTTATAATGAAGGAGTTTATCCAACAGATATTTTAAATCAACTTACTGAATGCTATTTTTGAAAATAATAGGCAGTAGTTACTAATTTAATTTGATATGAAGATGGATTTGATATCCTAAGATGCATGAATAGATGCAAATTGACTCACCTAGTTAATACTGATGTTATCTGATTTACCCTGATGTAATGAGATTTAATGAAGCTGAAAATACATATACCAGTTAAAAGTTTGACTAGTTATCACTGCGTCCAACCGATGCTAAAGTATTTTGTTAACATTAGATAGTAATATATTATCTAAATCGAATTATAGTTGTTGAAGTAATAAAGATATTGAAATTAATATTTGTTTCAAATAAATAATTTTGAGTTTAGAAATTAATAGTATTTTGACTAAATGTTTCAAACTGAAATTATTCAAGAGATCGAAAAACAAAACTTTAGGTTTTATATTTCAGATATGTTATACAGAATAGCAAGGGTAAAGAGGTTTTCAACTGAATTAAAGTTGAGTTAAATTCAAAATGTTCTGAAAAATTTAAATGCTGTATCAATACATGCCTTTTAAATTTGAATATTAAAATTTTGTATATTCTAAATTCGAAGTGTAGGATAATACACATGTAATTGTTATTAAACATTTCCAAAGTTTAAATATTAGTTGTTAAATTTTAAACATAATTTGAAATAAGCATGTTTAAGAGTTAAAATGTAAATAATTTTAACTCAAACACCAAATGAATTCTAAACGCACAATAAATGTATATTATGTTGGTTCATAGCATAGTGTGAACTGCGAAGAATGATAGCATTTGAAACCATAATCTTGCATAATAGCTTACTGGCTGTTAAAAATTTGGCAGCTCACTACTGGGGGGGTACAGATCAAACTTCAAAGTATTTCATAAACATTAGATAATGGCTATTAGTGTTTGCTTTCTTCAGAATGTTACTTAATATCAATAAAATCTCAAAATCAACACCCATGCAATTGAAATAAAACTTCATATATATATGATATTTAAATTACAACTTGGTATATACACATAGAATATATATTAATTTTATTAGTAATTTAATTAATTTGTATAACATTTTTACACTCTTATACTATAACACACTACTGTGATAAACAAATTAACTATGAATCAGATTAAAAAATATATTGCTATCTTCTACACAAATTTAATTTGCCTAGAAGGAAATAAATCAAAGTTTCTCCTTTAACTGATACAACAATAAAAACATCTGACCACTTAAGTTATTTAAACAGGCCAGGTGAAATATTGCAGTATGTACAAGTTTTGATATATTCATATTTGGTCGGCGATCTTCTATCTAAAATTAGGTATTATAAGAAATAAGTTAGAAAATCATTCAATCCGATTATTACAGATATATAACGTTCCTGTGACAGCATTTTACTCACAAAAATTGTAAAAAATATATCATATACTACTTACCTAAATTTAAGACAATTTTGTTGTTTTACGAACGTGTATACATCTCCGTAGACTGTCTTATATCTTTGTACTGGTGGTGGTGGTAGTGGTGGTCGCCCGCTTTGGGCTCCTGGAGCATATAACAACGTTCGCAAGAACGGTTTTGCGCTCCGCAACTAAAAACGCAACATGCCGCCCTGGCAGCAAGAAACTAAACACACAAAATTAGCATCTTCGAATTCGAAGCACCAAACACAGCGCGTCACAGCCCGAATATGCAAAAACAACACGACAGAAAAGTATAAAACCGTAGCACATCCGACACAAAATCAGAAAGCAGGGGGGGGGAACCGTTGCCAACGGAAAGCCAAAAGAAAAACTTTAGACCCCAATTCACCGCAAGCAACCAATGAGGAAAGAGGCAAGACAGGACGCCCGGTAGAAACCGTTGGACGAAAAATCACACAGGGAAGAGAAGGAAAAGGGGGTAGAGGGGCCGATCCCCAGGGCATGGAACAAACTTTCCCGTTGGAGTTTGAACTTTCTGCACTCCAACAGAAGGTGGTCGACAGTATCAGCAACTTGACAGGTGGTGCAGAGGGGGGAGGAGACCAGGTTCACCCGATAAAGCACCGCGTTGGTCAGAAGGGTCCTTGTCCGCAGCCGAGCCAGCAGGGTTTCTCCGCAACGAGATATAGGGTAGTTCTTGAAGTACCAACAGTGGGCCTCGATGTGGCCAAAGTTAGAAAAATACTTGCTAGTGGTCCAGGCGCGATCTTCCGCAATGGCTCCCTTCCGCTTGAGCGCGGCAGCCAAGTCCTCCGGGGAAATCCACAATATGGAGTTTAAGTTGTCCGAGTGAGCTTTGGCGAGCCGATCAGCTTCTTCGTTTGGGCCAATGCCTTTATGTCCAGGCACCCATACCAATTTGATGGTTCGGACCTTCTGGAGGGTTTCTTCCAGTCTCTTTCTGAGAAAAAGAATCACGATCGGAGACTTTTTGTCCACTTTTCTGAGAGCCTTAAGAACAGACAGGCTATCTGATAAGATTACAAGTTGCTGCTCTTCTGTCATAGGTTCAGAGATGGCGAGACTAATAGCCAGGGCTTCCGCAGTAAAGATAGAGTTCAGATGAGGGACAGACTTTGAGCACCCGCGGTTAGCTGAGGCGTTCCAGACTGCAATGCTAGTAGATGTTAGCGATTTAGACGCGTCCGACGCTAGGCAGGTATGGTTTCTCCATGTCTCCCAAAGCTCCATGAATTGCGCGCAGATTATAGAGTCCGGTAGCTTAGTGTCTTGAAACCCAAGATCATTGGTGTGGATGGTAAGTCCCGGGCAGGGCCACCTATTCGGAGGGGGTGTCCATTGAATCAGGTCTGCTTCACGAAAGTCAAAGTCCAGACGAATTTCCTCCCACGTCTGAGCAGGTAGATTCAGGGTGCTCAGCGAGGAACCATCCAGGGTCCGGTTGAGCGGAGAGAAACGTCCTAGCGCTTTGTGCCTAATGATAAACCTGTGCTTGAGGCACTCGTGCCAGCGAGACAACTCCCATGTCCCAGTTTCTCTGCGGAGTACAGGAAGCGGTGTCCACTTGGGGAGCCCGGTGGCTACTCTTAAGGCCGCGTTGTAGAGCACCTCAATTCTCTTTTTGTCCGTGACACAGGCGTTGGAATGGATGATACTCCCGTAGTCCAACATGGATCTAACGACCCCATTCACTATACGAAGAAGGTGACCCGTGGTAGTCCCCCTTTGCGAGTGGGCGATGTACTTTATAACGTTAAGCTTTCGAAAGCCACGCATGCGAAGTTCTTCGAAATGCTTCTTCCAGGTCAAATTCTGGGAAAAGTGGAGGCCCAAGATCCGGACCGTGGTGACCCAAGGTATCGTTCGGCCACACATACCGACGTTAAACTGGGGCAAGCTTTTTTTCTTTGAGAAATTAATCGCCGAGCACTTCGCAGGGTCGATGGTTAACTTCCAGTAGCTGCACCATTGTCCTATATTGGTCAACGTCGACTGGATATTCCTTTTGACCTCTGCCCATTCGATCCCTTGGGCCAGAACAAAGATGTCATCCGCATAAACGACAATTTCGGTATTGGATACCGCAGTCTCGAATATGTCTCGCATGTAGATTGTATAGAGAAACGGAGAAAGGACTGAGCCCTGAGGAATTCCGCAATGGCTAGGTGTCTTTCGAGAGAGGCATCCTCTCCACCGGACCTGAAAGTATCGGTGGGAAACAAATTCGAAAATCCATTTTGCTATCCTTCCCGTGAAACCTGCGTCTAGCAGTTTGGCCAAGAGCCCGTCCCTCCAAACAGAGTCGTAGGCGGCTTTAATGTCAAGAGAGACCAGGATTATATATTTTTTCGCTGTTCTTGCAGCCATAATGTCTTCGTGGATCTTTGTCAGGGAAGTTGAGCAATCGCGAAAGGGGAGAAACCCATGGTGATTTTCGTGGAAGATGTCCTTCGTGAAAATCCTGTGGGTCATACGGGAAAGGATCATTCTCTCCATGACTTTCGCTACCACAGAGGTTAAAGCGATCGGACGATACGCTTCAACAGCTTGCCTGTCTTTCCCTCTCTTCAAGATGGGGACGAGGACAGAGTTTTTCCAGGATTCAGGAATGTCACCTGTGGTCCAGCTTTTGTTTAGGAGGTTAAGCAAAATCAGTTGGTTTTCCGTGGTTAATCCCCGAAGGGTCTTGATGTGAATCCCATCAAGCCCGACAGACCCCTGTCTTTGTACTTCTTTCTATCATAATTTTCTTCCCGATTTATAATAACAAACATTTTTCCGCGTATAATCTCGAAGACGACTCGCAGGCTCCGCCCATGACGTCATATAACTTAGCCAATAGCGTAGAACCGGCCTCACAGCAGGGGTTCTAGCCACGGAATTAAAATAACAGGAAGCGGCGTGCGCCAATATCGCTGAAGCCGTTTTCCCTTTCCCACTCATCCCCACAGCTGAACACTTCCAGTAGCCATCTTGACAGATGCAGAGAAAAATAATCCCTCTCATTGCTCAGTGTTAAAACCTAGTAAAAACGACTGCGGATCTTCATTTATCCTCTTTTTAGTATCAGTTTTTCTGAGCGTATGTTTTCATTAGAAACAAGTATTATAAAGTAGCATATCATTATATAAGGAAAAATATTAATAATTAGATTGCTCTCCTTCTAAAGGTTCGAACCAAAATATAAGCTTTTGGTACGGTTGTCTGTAATATTGAATTGGAAACTCGTGGGCTTTTAAATAATACTTATTGTAAGCACAGTTATAATATTTCAATGCCGAGCTGCACTGCTATAGGTTGTGTGAACAGATCATCGAAACCGAAGCTTGGAATTACATTTCATATGTAAGTTATAAAATCTGTTTGTTTATACTCTGAAACTGTATAGTCTACTTGTAGTTTTATTTAATTCGTCCTAACTAGTACTGCATTTCAAGGAAAGGGGTTTCCAATTCTCTTGACAAACCTGGATTTGGGAAAAAATTCATTTAAGGCTGAGCGTCAGTAAATCTTCTGCCCTATCCGCGCTTTGTTAACTTTCGCGGCATACATATTTCGCCGAAATTCTGCTCAAACAATTGCGAAATGTTTTCTGATAGATAAAATGCAATGTTTAGATTATATTAAAACTAAATTTAATACCCAATAAAACATATAATATATTTTTTATTTTAATTCAAAATATTTTTGGTGCTGCCATCTGTTGTCGTAATTTAATTCATACCGATTATTTTTATTTTTTAATGAACATTTTTAGATGTCTATTCCTTCTAATACGCTGTTAAATATAACAGATCATATATAATAATACCACAATCAAGGAAACGTAATTGAACTTCGACTTGAAGACAAAACTGCAGTGATGTACATTCAGATACCCTTATCAAATTTATAGAATAAGAAATTACCTTTCCGTGATTGTGGTATTATTATATATGATCTGTTGTTGTATTTAATACGTTATTAGAAGGAATAGACATTTAAAAATATTCATTGAAAAATAAAAATAGTGGGTATGAATTAAATTACGACAACAGATGGCAGCACCAAAAATATTTTGAATTAAAATAAAAAATATATTATATGTTTCATTGGATATTAAATTTAATTTTACTATAATCTAAGCATTGCATTTTATCTATCAGAAAACATTTCGCAACTGTTTGAGCAGAATTTCGACGAAAAATGTGTGTCGCGAAAGTTAACAAAGCGCGGATAGGGCAGAAGATTTACTGACGCTCACCCTTAAATATATTTTCATATTATTTCCAAAATGTGGCCAATTATCAGCCTGTCAAAATGTCCTATTGAGCAAGTGATCCAGAACATATTTAAGATAGCAATTACTCCACTAGTGATTAAAAATTCCCCACCAATAGTGAAAAATTGCTCATCCTCAAAAACACAAAAATTAAAATTTTAATTTTATGTGGTAATAAATAAGATTGAAATAAGTATCGCCCTTGACTATCAATTTTTTAAACCCACCTGTTGCAGAGTCAGTTCACCTTCAGGCAGTTGCGTAGCACAAAGTCTGGGGACCCACTATTTTAAAATTTCTTTTCTTAAAACATATATATTTATGAGGCGAATGGGGGCCCCTGCACCGCGGGGGGCTGCAGTGGTTATCGTTATGCCCCTGCCTTCAGGACTTCATGTGTCCCATCATAGCTGTCCTCCACCCCTTTAGATTTATCTTGCTAATGGTTATGTCTTTTATTTTCCCCATTTATATTGTCCAACTGAGAAAAGGATTGTTAAAATTTGAATTTTGAAAACCTATGAGACGTGCCAGCCTAGTTTTATAGGTTTGGGGGAGTGCCTCCTGTCCCATAGGAAAAAATCAACTGTTTTCATAGAAAAATTCAGGTTTACTCAAAGAAGGGCGGGCAGAGAAGAAATACAGAATTTTATTTTTTTTGTTCCCCGTGCCCAACGAAAGTAGGCCTACATTACCCTGGTTGTATTTTTATGTTTTCTTTCGAATTTAAATAACTTCTATGTTATTGTAAAATGAGTCCAATTTGGATTTACAGATAACTTTGATCTTCTTTTAACTAAGGTGACCAACCATACTCCTTTTGAGAGTTTTGTACTCCTTTTATAGTTACTGTACTATTCACAGAATTAAAATAATTAAATTTTAATTCCGTGGTGCTACTGTTCTGCTTTGTATTGTACTAGTTTTCAAAACTGTACTCCTTATACTCGTTTGTACTTCCTTGTGCTCCTTTTTAGTGATGTTCATTATTAAAATAAATTATGAATTTTGAATTGATAACCACGGAAAACCATATTATATTTCTCGCACAACTTTCAGGGAAAACCCTAAATCTAGCGAAAAATCGCTAGTATTAGCAGTACTGATGTAGTTCATAATATTACGGAGGCAAAATACCACAAAGTGATATGTTTACCTTTGAAAGTCATTGATAAAAGGTGAATGGAAATATTTACCCACATTTCTGATCAAAATCTTATGGTACTGATTGAATTATCATTGTTTTCCAGGCACCAGTGCTTCTGTTGAGAGACTATTTTCGATTGCAAATGACTACTGGAGCAGCGAAAAATTCCGATTGTCGGTAAAGACAATGATATTTTCCTTTATATGTCATATAAAGACATGTTTCTAATTTACGCATACAATTTCACAGATTGGATTATTATTAAAAATAATGAAATAAAGGTCTCGTTACACAGCTGTTTTGCGCAGTGGCCAAGGAAGAAATTCCCTTTTTTCTGCACCGGACAACATGGCTACCGAAAGTGACATTTGAGTGGGAGAGTGCCCAAAACCAGCTTCCTCCTCCTATACGAGAATTGCCCCGTAGAGCGGTTCCTGTTATTTTAATTCCGTGGTTCTACCGGGTACGTTCTCAACATGCCCCCCCCCCCATTTACCTCTTCTAGGCAGTCGGCCAATGCCAGGACAGCGTCGCCAGACATCATAGACAACAACATCTTCAATCATCGATGACAACATCTACAAGTCACGTCCTGTATAGGTACGACATAGACCAAAATAAAGTTGAACATTATAAAAATCGGACATTCATCCAACAAATTCGATGTGGGGATAAGTGCCCCGGCACAAGCATCCCGAAATGCTTCGTCTTGGCTTCGGGAAAGAATGAATCATGTTAGAATGAATAGTCTGTGGAATGAATAACTACATTCAGTGTTGCCAGATACGCAGAACATATGCTTCGTTCGCGGCGTATATATTGATTCGGTGTATCCAAATAACTACTTACTACGGCTCCGCCCCCGACCTTGCCCATAATGGGCAGCACGGAGGAGGACAAGGCTAACTAGAAAGACATTCTAGTTAGCTTTGGGAGGAGGAGACAATATGACATAACACGTTAACGGAACCAAATATGTCAATCAAGAAGGAGAGAATCACGCCACGCCATTATTTAGCAAGATATAATTTTTTAAACAACTTGAAGTTATCTGATGTATTTCAGAAAGAGGATTTTCATAAATTCCCATTTATGTGTTCTAAAACACGGAGATTTAATTTTTTTTGTCTTCGTCGTATTACGGATGAATATCTTTTTCTATTTACGTATGTATAATTATAGAAACTCATTCAAACTACGATTTGTATTAATTTGAGCACATAATGTAATTTTTGAAATATTTCAGCGAGCTGGGTATTTTCCTTTGGATTAGGTGGATTTTAAAACATCTGATTCATTGTAAATTTATCTTGCTCGCATTTTTAAAATCATTTTAATCATCAGTATTATTATGTGTTGAATTCGAGTTCCTCTTACTTTCAAATTTTCTACAACATATTTAAAGCTTGCAAACATGAATATCAAATATTTTTATTCTGCTTTAAATGTTTTCTTGCCACAATTACAAATGATAATTAGTAAATAGTATTGCATGATTCATGTATGTAGTTACAATATCACACAACTACTTAATATTTGACCCACTGCATTTTATAAAAAAGTTTGTGTGTGTGGGGGGGTCATAGTGGGGGCCATTAATGGTCCCCACTATGACCCTTAATCTGTTGTACACTCCAAAATATTTAGTATAATATACCATTAAAGCAGTGATAAATATACCACTTAAAGCATTGATAATCTAAATTATTTCATAGGAATTCCGTTGTGAATCTGAGATTTGATTTAAATCTTATTTATCTGCAATGAGAGCAAGGTGCAAAATAAGTGGTATCGCACCGCAAATTGCGATAGAAAATTTGTGTTTTGCTATATAAAAATAAATTTGAATCACATTTTAAGATTTAATTTTAAAAATCACAGCAAATGATTTATGCTGAACAAGGCCTCGTTGAATTTTTCCAGAAGGGGCAAAGCCCCCTCTGGGAAATTTCAAGATATTTTTTTTCTAACTTCGTATTTTACTAAATAGCAAAAAATGAAATTGTTTAAACATAAAAATAATTGAAAGAAAATCCTATCAACGTAAACGCCACATTTTAGTTCAATCTTGTTCACATTTTCCTTACCATAGCTCCCTAAACTATCTCGCACACAAACCAAGCTCATCTTTACTCCGAGGAAACATGTGTACGCTAATGACAAAAACACCTGGTTACTAGAACTTTTTCGACTGACCACCTAATTCAAAGAGAAATGAAATATTTACAGCCATGTTATTGACATTTCCAAAAAATAGCTGTTTTCCTCCATTAATAACTATAAATGATTATCAAATTAGAGATGACTTATTTTATCTACCTAAAGAGATCTTATTTGTAGTTACTCCTGGATTCTATATACCAGTGCTGTCTTTACAGGTGGCATCCATTCCGTTTGAAGCTGCAAACCCCGCGGGTGGTATCCTTTCCGTTTGAAGTTGCAAACCCCTCAGGCAGTTTTATTCCTGGTGAGTACCGGACGTTTGGCAGAGCACCGTAGTCAGGCAAGGGCCAGAGGGAGCTAAGCCCCCTCACACACACTAGGTATACTCAGCCCCCCCCCCCCTGATAAAAATATTAAAGTTTTAGTTGTGATAAGAAATATCAACCAACATGTCATCCAAATTTTGCATAAAAATATTATTTATGAGATTTTTTTATAAATTGCTTTGTTTAAAGATTTTTTAATTTAGCTGAATGTGTGGTTATAGTGATGATCAATATATTTACATATTTAATTTAAAAATATTTAAATATAGACAATATTTGGATACTTTTGTATTATTGCTGGGTTCATTGTTTTAATTTGTGTCAAAATCAACTGATAGGTAGTTAAGAGTTGATATTAAGCGTTAACGTGTATTAACTTTCAGATTTTTCGTTGATTAATTAACAGCTTTGCTGCTAGTTAATTCTTACATTAAAATACATTGTAATCATTATATATAATAATATTGATGCATAGTAACTAATCAAGATTGGTATCACGTTTGCATTCAAAAGATAAAATCAAGGACAAAGCGTTTTAAAAAAAATTCCTAATCAACTCTTAGCTTACAAATGTAAATAGGCCTAAAAAGATTAAAAATATCTATCGTACAATAAATAAAACTGCTGATATCTTTCTTTCGGGCCAGCCCGTCCGACCTACCCGAAGGTGTAAGATATCTGTTTAGACCGCCGAAACAATGCCATTTAATTTAGACTGGTACCCAGTGGGTGCGACATCCACAGAGTCCGACCATCCTTCCTTTGCTACCAACCACTCGGAAGGACTTTCAAACCCACAAATTTAACGTGCTCGTACACGGAAACAGTTTAAGCAAAGCCGGAAGTCGAACTCGGGTCCTCCGAGTACAATCCCTGTGACTTAAGTACTTGGATATCTCACTCCAATATTGCTGCTTGTAAGACAATAACTCACAAAACTTCCTTGAGGAAAGCATATATATGTCAGTTAGGTGACTACAGTTGCTTCGATGGCATTATAATCCCCCTTTTTCATTCCAAAATAACAGTATGCGCTCTTAACAACCACTACTGCCGTTCATTGGGCAGTTCGTTCTTGGCGGTTGTTAAGGGCGCATACTGTTCTTTTGGCCTGAAGAAGGGGCTTAAATTGACCTCGAACCAATTGTAGTCACCTAACTGACATATGCTTGCTTTCTTCAAGGCGGCCTTGTAATTTGTTATATCTTTATCGACTTTGTGAATCTTTTATAAAACTTTATCGGATTGTGCCCTCCACCGAGATTTTGAAAACTTGGCGCCTATGTTCATGGTTTTTTCTTTTATATTTCAAACTCAGCATCTCAATATGTTTATAGGTATGTTTTTAAAAAAACTTGTGAAATAATAGTTGTGAATTGTTAGTCAAATTATCGAAACTACTATAGAAATGAAATTTTGATTAGCAGTTTGCTAATGAAAAACATTCCCTTATTTTGCACCCTTCTTCCTCTTCTATTGTGTTGTTGTTGAGACCCAGACCATCCAACCTACCAGAAAGGTATAAGATATCTATTTGGACAGCCGGAGAGTGTCACCCAATTTAGACCGGAACCCAGGGGGAGGTATCCACAAGGAACGTACCCTCCTTCCTGTACCACCAACCTCTGGAGTTACAGACCCACATGTTTAACATGATCATACTTTGCATGAACATGGCAGCAGAGGGCATGGTAGCCCTCTGGTTAGCGCGCGGGAATTGCACTCGGTAGACCCGGGTTCGATTCCCTCCCCTGCCCAAAACTGCCGCCGTGTTCATGCGGAGTACGATCACGTTAAATATGTGGGTGCGGAACTAAACCTGTAAACCGAGAGATAGGCCAGGTCCGCACTGCTGTCCACCCAAAGATGGTGGTTACGGATGTTGGCTCTGTAGTCTTGATCCTCCAAACTGGGGGAAAATAAGCTGGGAAATCAGCTGTCGAGGAATCGAGGAGGCAATCGCTGAATCGATGAGGCAGTGCGACCTCGGACTCTTCCAGGTGGTTGAGATTTCACGGACTGTAGCTATTCATGCCCTTAGTAATCATCCGATCCCCTTTTTATCATCTGTTAAGTATTTAGGCGTCACTCTGGACGACAAAATGCTTTTAAGTGAGCATATCAATAAGAAAGTTGAATCTGCTAATAAAACCTTCAGAGCCCTCCTCCCACTTCTTGGTAGAAAATCTCATCTGTCCCTCTACAATAAATTGATCATCTATAAACAAATCATAGCACCTTTGATTTTTTGTATGCCTGTCCTGTCTGGGGGTCGGCTGCAAAAGCTGCATAGAGAAACTGCAAGTCTTTCAAAATAAAGTGTCACGTTGCATTGTAAATGCACCCTGTTTTGTACAGAATGTGGTGATACACCACGATCTTAAAGTCCCACACGTTGCTGGGCAGATTCGGAAAACTTCACTAAATTTTTTTTGGAAAAACACTAGCAAACCCTGCCTGAGAAACGTGGATAGTAGCTACGACACTTCCACACCTTCTTATCTTAGGAAAAGAAGGTCTAGACACCTTCTTTCCGGGCCTACGGCGCCCCCGTGGAAGCACCCTAGGCAGGTGTTTCCTAACCTAGCCCGCCGGGCGGCGACTGATGGCTATTTCACCTTGGAATTGCCCTTGCAATTCCGGGATGAAATGGAGAAATCTGATTCGCCCTCTCCGGTGAGCTCTCAATCCATGAAAACAATGACTCTGCCTTGCTCGCGAAATTTTTTGCCAGCCCGGTCTTTTCTTCAGTAGTGAATCAGCACAAGCTGATCGTTTGTTGCAAATGAACAAATAACTGTGTTTAAATTGTATATTTTGTAAAATTGTGTGCCTGAAGAGAGCCTTCCTTTTCACGTCACTAAACTTAACTGTAAATCCAATAACTCTTAAACTTTCATTGTAAACTTCTAATTATCTCTGACTGCATTTGCAATTTGTAAATCTTAAACTTGTAATTCAATTTTAACTTCTTAATCCTAACCTTGTATTTAATAATTTTAAATTCTTAAGTAATCTCAAATTTGTACTTCTAGTTCTATCTTAAAATCTGTAAACTTTGGACTACTCATTCACCAATACCTTGGTGATTTTCTATTGGCCCGTTCGTATCCCTGGCCCCGCCCTCCCCCTCTCTTGCAGCCACAGCTCAGCACTCAGCCATCAGCAGCCACTCCAAGACGAAGGCGCCTCTGACTCCTACACAGCAACCTCTCGAAGATGAATGCTATTCCATATTGCTTTTACTAAAAAAACCATCTACAGTGGACTTTTATACATTCGATGTGGCCGTAAGCAAGGGTCTTGGCTTCATGCCCTTAGCCTAGATCCGACTGGGGTCGGGCTTGGCGGATGTTCTTCGGCCCCTGCCCGGTGAATGATTCCGCTGAGTACGCCACATCAGCTGCGGCTTTGCTGGATGAGAGATGGTTTGTTCCGCCGCTTGCCTTAATACGGCGTAAACCTCTCTAGGTCGCCTGGCTTGTCCGTTTAGTCCTGTCTCCGAACATGGCGGCAGTGATGGGAACAGAACCCAGGCCATTCGAGTGGAACCCAGGCCATTCGATTGAATGAGAGATTGATTCAAACTTTGGGGATATTTTTACAGGCAAAATCCTCTCAAGAGTTTAATTTTCAAGTTAAATCAGAAGCCGGCTGTATGGTAGCACTTAATATATCAGTTCCCATAGAAATTCACATTACAGTGGCATATAGCAAAGCAAGTTTTCCTTCTGCCATTGCAGGTATTAATTATTCCATGTTGATAACATGTTTCTTTAAAATAAAATATAAATATCCCTTACTTCATATTACGTTAAACAAATGAGTACTTAGAATGTTAACGATATTGTGCACAAATATTTGCTCAGAAATTATTTAAAAATTGTGCTTTGTATACAAGGATAAGTAAAATGTGCAAATCGATGAAAGTCAAAAAAAATTTTTTTTTAACTACACTAAAAATTTACATGGACAATGATTTAAAAAAAATTATATGCATCCTGAGATTGTTATTTAAAAACATCATATCAATTTCATACCAAATCTTTTTCAGACATAGTTAGAGATGTGTATCGGTAAATTTTCTATTTTGATTTCATTTTAATAGATTTGAAAAATAATTCTTTTTACACTGCTTTTTAAAAAGCAAGTAACTTTACGAGTCTCTGATTATTTAGTTTTTTAATTTTGAAGAGGATGGTTCAGTCACCATAACAGTCATAGACAGGCCAGTTATGTAAAAATAATTTGTGGAGACTGAAAAACGGAGTCCAAAATTTGCAAATATGAAGTTTCATGATATATATTTTAGTTAAGTTACAATTAAGACTTAAAGTGGTGCCGGATTATCAGCTGTCGAAATGAGGTAAGAAATAAAAAAATTAATTTAAATCAAAATATTGGGCAATAAATATATTTTTTTCCAAAAGCATTAGACAAAATGGTCCCTGTATAGTACGTTGAAGACCCAGACCGCACGGCCAACCCTAGGGTTTGCGGTAGCAAAGTGTGCGGCCGGACAGTGTTGTTGTTGTTGAGACCCAGACCGTCCGACCTACCAGAAAGGTGTAAGGTAACTGTTTGGACAGCCGGGAAGTGCCACCCAATTTAGACCGGAACCCACAGTGTACAGAGTACATACCTGCGAGCCCTGCTAACCAGCTTGGGTTTATAGCATTCAGTGGGACATCGAAGCGCAACCACTTCATCTCTTTTCCAGCAAAGCCGCAACCTCGGTCGCGAAACACGGCGGAATGATTCACCGGGCAGGGGCCGAAGGCACCTGCCGGGCCCGACTCCGGTCACCGGCCAGACCTGGGCTCAGGGCATAAATAGCCACAGTCCCGTGATCCGGCCACCTGGAAGAGTCCGGGGACTGCCTCGTCACTTCCGCGATTGCATCCGTGAGTCATCAGCAGCGAGGTTGAGATACCCCCGGATTAATTTGCCCCCCAGTTTGGAGGATCAAGGCTACAGAGCCAACATCCGAAACCACCATCTTGGGTGGCCCGCCCCGGGGGGGGAGGAACCCACAGTGTGAAAAACATTTACATTAATTTATATATTATAAAGTAAACATCGATAAACAGAAATCTGCATATAAAAGCATTTAGTCTATTACAATAAATATACCTTAGTACAGCTGAATGAACCTTAACATAGCCGCCGTCAGATATTTTGGGCATATACAACAAATGTGCATCCTTCCGTATTTTATAAGTTATTGATCTATTTTTACAAACGGTTTAGGCAAAAAGGGTTTGTGGAACAGTACAGTTGTTAGTGCACGGGGATTGCACTCGCATCACCCAAGTTTGATTCCCAGCTCCGCCCAAACTGTCTATGTGTTCATGCGGAGTACGGGAATGTTAAATATGTAAGCCTGTAAGTTCTTCCGAAAGATACAATCCCTGTGGATGCTGCCCCCATTGATTTCTAGTCTAAATTGGATGACACTTTCCGGTCATTTTACAGATACCTTACACTTTTGGGTAGGTCAGATGGTGTGGGTAAAAAAAAATGAAGCCTCCCGAGCTCGTATGCAAAGTATTTTTGCCGTACCTATCAGTGCCTCTGTACTAGGCTCCGGTTTGAGAGGTATGCAATACTGTTTTAAGTAATTTTTCGGTAATAACTGAATTGCAATTAAAATAAATTAATGACATTAACAAATTTATTGAAGTGAAACCCCGGTTTTGTAATACAAGCATTATATGCAGGAAAACAAAATACAAGGAAAACTCCATTTTAATTAGATTATAAAAATCAAGGGAAAATATATAAGAAAATAAATAGACCATTTATCAAGCTCTACTTTTTCATTTGATATAAATTTAATCAAGAAGAATTCCAAATATATATTCGTATATTCATTCAAGATTGATTTGGTTTCCATGAGAATTTTTTACCTTGACCTTAATACATAGACGTGTAAATTTCTTTTAAACAACTATGCTACTTCTCATTTATACAAAAAAATTGAAGCAAATAATAAATAAATATCAAAAAATGTAAGGTGAAATTGAATAAATTAAAACATCAGGATATTTGAAGTCAAATTTCCTATTAACTATTAAGAAAACAGCCACTTCCTTACAGCTCAGACATGTCTATCAAAGATTTGCTGCTGCTCGAGTATAAATTGTGTGCATATTTAGGTTCCGTTTGCGATGGAATATCGTCCGATGTGGCTAGACAGAGAGAGAGATTCGTCACTCCCGGAAAATCCCGCTTGACGCTTACCTTTACTAAACAAAGTAAACATACTTTGTTCATTTACAAATTATTTGGACGTATCTCCCTTGTCAGCCATAAAACCAAAATAAATAAAATATTTCTACAAAATTAACTCTTTATGAAAACTTATAATAAAATTGTAACATGTTACATATATAAACGTATAAGATTACCAATTGATTTTTAAATGAAATGATAAAATCAGTGGTGTGCAGCGATATTTTTCTTTAGGTAAGCACATCTTTATTTAATTCTAGTATATAAAAACAACAGAAAAAATATATTACAGTCAACTCGTCTATATCGTGGTACTCTCATAATGTGCATTCTATATAATGTGGAGCAAAAATTGCGACAGCCCTGTCATAAGGCAATATTCATAAAACTCAATAGTCTTATAAAGCGGTTTCTCTATAATATCACTCAGTTTAAGCAGGCTCCCTATAGCATGATTTTTTCTATTACACTTTTACAGTTCGAAATCAATGGGGAATTTCCCTGTTTTTTCATCCACGTACATCACCATTTTTCAATTTCAGTTACCAGGGAAATCCTCTGTAAAATAAATTAATAGTTTAGAATCGTGTAGAATAACCATGTTGTTTTTCCTGTGGTGAGTGACTTGGGAGATAACTGATAAACAATTGTTAACGGAGATGACCATTCAGTTAATTTTTCAAACACACCCTTGTCATGTTGTTGTTGTTGAGACCCAGACCGTCCGACCTACCAGAAAGGTGTAAGGTAACTGTATGGACGGCCGGGAAGTGCCACCCAATTTAGACCGGAACCCAGTGGGGGAGGCATCCACAGGGACCGTACCCTCCTTCCCCTACCACCAACCTCTCGGAAGGACTCACCCTTGTCATGTGAAAAAGTTAAAGAAAGCTTGTTGAATGAAAGTTTGTCCAAAAGTACATACATAATTAGTTAAAATATATTTCTATATGTGTGTATGCCTGCATTCTATAACTATTTATAACCAGGCATGGGGTGGTTTGTGTAAAAAGATGGTAGTATGTGGCAAATAATTGATCAGTTACACATGTAATATAATTTTTACATATAGATATCTTTACAAATTCTTGGCGAGAAAAACACTAAACAGTTTGCTGATATTTTATAAACAGCAGAAACTTCACTGTGTTCATTTAGCCTTAGGATTGTGTTGTGATACAACCGTTCAAGAGACTTAATCAAAGAAAATAAAATCAATTGAACGATTATATCTCAACACCTGATTGGGTCGGACACTCACATACAATTAAAAGGGAAATTAATTATTTAAATACTTAATGTAATGGGACCGTATAGTGGGGAATAGAATTTTGAATATAAAACAATGCGTTGTGTAATAAAAAAAAAAAAAAAACCATTTGTATGTGAGCGCCTAAAATTATACAAATTGCATAAAGAGACTTTTAACTTGAGCTAAATAGCCATCTAAAATTTCTTACCTGAATTGTGTCTATAATTGAAATAAGAATATAAATACAAAATATAACTTATGAGAAAATTATGTAATAGATTGTTCAAGTATCACTCTTTACGATGAAGGATAACGAAATGTTCTTTATTAATATAATCAATGAAAATGAGTATAGTTAATGATTGAATTGTAAAATCACAAATTTTAATCCACTGTCACATATCTTCATTTATTCACCATAAAAGAAATGTATATTTAATGACTGCATGGTAAATCACATATCTTAAGCTAATGTTGCATATCTTCATTTATTCATCTTAAAGAAATATATATTTAATGACTGCATAGTAAGTCACATATTTTAATCTAATGTTGCATATCTTCACTTATAGGTACGAGAAGGCAAACAATGTCAATTCCACATGTACAACATTCATCACTTTAGTTATATTACCTTGCAACACTGTAAAAAACCCATTCATCATCAGAAATTAGAATATATATATATATTCTTTCTTTTGCCAATTCGAATAATTCAAAAATGCTTGGACAAGGGGCCAAATGGCACACCTGTCCTAAAAATCACCTTGCTGTCGCCGAATGTATTCGAGAGAAAAGACATGTCAGCATTTTTTTTTTACACAGAAAGAAAATCCATGAAATTCAGACTTGATTCATAAACCGAAACACAAAGCAAAATACTCAATTTGCTGCATGATAACTTCCATAAAAAAAATGGCTATGGGGCACGAGGCACCCCCCTAAAAGGGGACCCCACCTATATCACAACCTACACGTAACGTATCTTTTAGAGAAGAGAGTGCATCAGCACTTTTCACATAAGGGAAAATCTCCCGCCTAACTTGGCACGCTGTGATTGGCTGAAGCCACACACACAGTTGCCATGCCAAGGAAAAAAAAAAAACTCCTACTCAACCAGGGAGCTCAACAATTGAGAGGCAGAAGAAAACAAGTTTCCATATCTCACCTGAAACCGGATTTACTAACTGTCGAAAGAGGATGTCATTTTACCACAGTAAGAAAGAGGATGTCATACACCATACATAAGAATATGAATACTGCAGCACACTATAATTTAAATTAATAAAAGAGACAATTGGCCTATTAATGAATATATAAAATAAAAGCAATTTTGAATATAATAATTTGGAATAATAAATTTAAAGTAAAATAAAATATTTAATGATTTATAAAAAAAATGTTAATTTGGAATAATAAAATAAAAAGGTGTTGTGACGTGTCACAACAGATTGATAAGAATTTGATATTTTTGTACATAATACTTGAATTTGATATAAAACAATCTTGAAATGATGTTAGATTATTGTTAAAAGGAAATTTGCGTTATTAAACATATTAAAATATAACACTTACTTGATTGATACTTCGTTAAAATGTTATATCCAGCAAAATAACATAATAACATTATAGCTATAGTGTAGAGAAAATAGGATGTACGGGAAGAGAAGTGACGTTTGGGTGTACATCACAATGGCCCGTCCCCAGTATGGGCGGGATGGGGGTGGAGCCGTAGTAAGTAGTAATTTTGATACACCAAATCAATATATGCGACGCGGTTATACCAAGGCTATCTAAAACAAGGCTCGGACATCTAGGAATCATGGGATACGTGACTTCAGCCGCGGAGGGATATGCAATCACTCCGCGTGTACGAAAGTGTATTGAAGTTTCAGGAGTGACTTTCAAAAATTCATATTTTTAAATAAAAAAAATAATTTAAATACGTGCCTACTAGGATTATAGTGTCTATTGAAAACAGGACTTCATAAATGGTGAGTTATTTTTTATTTTGTCTTATTTTATGCATGCAATTTTAACATTTTTGTAACACATAGCACGTGTAGCGCCGAATGTTGCTTATATCTGTACGAATAGTCTTATATCTTGAGAAAAGTACTCTTAATTCATGTTTAATATTGCTGAATGACTTGTTATTCATCACTGAACCTTGCATTTTAAGCATAATTTTATTACAGACTTTTGTGAAGTAAATATTTGCCTTTTTTGTTGAGATCGTGAATCGTACATTTTTTAGACGTTAGAAAACAAAATCTGTTACAAATTGCTCCTTACACCATGATATGTTATTTTAAGTTAATCAAATTGCAGCCTTGCTAAATCATAGAATTATCGAAATAGCCATAATAAATCATAGAATTATCGAAATAGCCTTGATAAATCATAGAACATAGAAACTGTATTACAAATAAAATATGCGCAATATGCCTTTGTATAATTGTTTCGTACCGTTGCACATAGTATACCATTCCCGAAAAAATTATTAAATATATGCAGTAAGTTTCATTTCAACACATGCTGTGTAAATAAAGTTTATTCAAGCTTATTTAGATGTTTTGATTTTACTTGGTGGGGGAGAGATCTTATTTATTACTGTATAAATTCATCTGTGTCAGATCCCGTACGTGTTACGCACAGGAGATACGTTCCCTCCGTTGCTGCGGTTGAGTTGTCAATGTCCGGGCCTCTTATTCTAGGTGGCCTTGGTTATACTCAGGAGGGTGAAGATAAAGATGAAAGGAGGATCCCTGATCACCTGTGTTCGAGGACAAAGCTGATAGGGAATTAGCAAGAAGCCCCAAGGGGAAGAAGGAGGAATGGTTACTTTTACGTATGAAAAATGGTAATTTTAACGTAATATAAACGGTATTTATAACGTATGATAAACGGTATTTATAACGTATGATAAACGGTAATCCATAAAAATGTCTTCGGGAAAAGGGTTCGAGAACAAAGCTGAAAGAGGATTTGAGCAGGAACGTAATAAAAACGGTTATTTTAACGTATAATAAACAGTAATACATACGTATTTAAAACGGTATTTCTACCTACGGTATGTTCATACACGGTAATTCATACATATGATATACGGTATGTTCATACACGGTAATTCATACGTATGATATACGGTATTTTTATATACTGTTTACTCATAACAGTATTATAACCGATGTATTACCGCACAGACTAATATTAAACAGACCTGTCACTCTCGTTTTCGCGGCGGCCATTAGAGATAGACCAAAATGCGGGTTGGCGCGCTCTTGGCGATGATCTGGTTTGGTCTGAGCGCTTGGCGATGGTCTAGTTTGGATTCAAGACGATTTTCAATGTTACAACCCTGTAGCATGCACTGCAGCGTGGTTTGAGTCATTCTGTGGTTTGAGTAATGTGCAGAAGGATTATTTGTTAAGTGATTAGATCAATTCAAGAAATGGATTGCCAAAAGAAAACTGGTTGCGTTACAGGGTATATAATTTAATTTTATTAAAATCGAAATAATATTAGTTATCACCATCCTATATACGTGTTAATTATAAATATACACGTGTTCATAAGTATACGCGTGTTCATCATACGAAATTAATGCTGTGTTATTACTGCCGATTAGACTAAATTCCAAGAGGTAGTGGTATAATAAATTAAAAAATATTTCCGTATTTTTATAAAATGTATAATAATTGATATTTGGATAGCTTTCTCTTAGAGCTAATTTAAGTTGAATGTGATATTGTATGTGTATATATTTATGTAAAATTTTTATTAAGTGCCTTATGGGAAAATTCACCCCACCCTCGGGTAATTAATGATTGAGTTCCACAACTTCGATAGTGCATTTATGTAAATTTGATATTTACTATAAGAATATTTTTATATTTATAAGAAAAAGTCTATTAGCAATATCCCGGAACAAATTAAGAATCAAGTAATTTAACAATCAACACGCTAGTATACCTTTTAGACTGAAAATGTTATATAATATTTCAGTCTTTTGAGCTTGTAATTTTTTGTGCATTATGTTTTACAGTGAGACAATGCAATGCGTCTATTTTTTAATCCATTTTAGGATTATTTGAATTAAATATATAACTATGTTTATTTAAATTTACTTAAACTAATGAATATATTTATGTTACAGATTAATGTATTTTTCAATCCTGATCATTTCTAGTTTCAAAAATTATAAAAGTACAGTTCTGTACATATTTTTCCCAACCTGCTTTAAAAAACATCGCCAAGCGAGCGATAACGCGCCAAATCTGGCAGACGTACTTTTTTTACATCGTAGTTCAGTTCGTCCAACTCACGAGCGCTACGCTAGTGTCTATGCGACATCCCATGCTAAAAATGTTGCCATAGGGTCCTATGGGAGTGAGCCTTCTGAATATAGTATTCTGTGTATTACCGTTTATCGCATAACACATTCGAAAATATAACGTATAAACGGTTTAACAACGGTTATAATACCGTATGTGTGTTACTTGGGTCGAGTGGTCTGGGTTTTCGACACAATATATCTATTGCTTGTTAAAAAGAAATTAAAATGTTTCTCAAAGTTTGAAAGAAGTAGGGCCATATTAAGAACAAAGTGGGATGCATATGTGTGCCTTTAACAGTGGGTTCACTTTATAATTGCCTTCACTTTTCAGTGAATAGCACACAAAGTGAAAATCAGCTCCCAAGCCTTTAAATACAGGCTGAAGCAGCGAATAGTTTTTCAAACTATTAAAATATAAAACATCTAATATTTTAATAGTTAAATCACTAATTATCACATTTGAAATAAATTCATTCAATTACCTATATGGCTGACAAAACAGGTGAGTAAAACTTTTGGAAATTAGGATGCCAAAAAAGAAGAGAAATTAAAGAAATAACCAAAAATTTAAATTCTTTTCACTTACGGAAATGATCTCGGGGAGCACTGGCGTCAGAACCCACGGGTGCAACTTGCACCCACAGAAATTTGAAGAAAATTTAATTTTTTTGATGTTGCTAATCATCTTTAAATGATATTGGAATGAGATTTAAAAATATATATATTCAAGTAAAAATAGCGTGAGTGAACAATCCAAGCTCACAAACTCAGAAAACAGGTGGGAATTATTTAGACTGAAGCAATTACTTACGTACACTAACCCCATTTGACTTCGAACCCTAGGGTGTTTGACTTCAAAAGGTCGGTGCAGTTGGTAGTCAGGTCAAAAAATAGAGTTGCTAAAAAGTTAGGTCCCACACTCTCGGGGCTAACTGTTCGGACAATCGCAGTATTGTTTGCTCGACTATGGTTACTATGGGTGCATTATCATACCTAGAATAATCCTGCTTAAAATAAGTTGTAACAAATTCGAGGGTATTTTTGATAATTCGAGGGTATTGGTAATAAAAGGGTATTGGCGATAATTCAAGGGTATTGGTGGTAATTACCAAATAAATCTGCTATGGGTGCCTTGCACTCACTGCAAAATTCTGTGCAAATAACTTTTATTGTTGAAGAATATTATACTATTCCGTTTCAGTGTAAGAACTATATTTATAGACACAAATTTCAAAGTGCATGTGTTAAATATTTGTATAATATAGGATAAACAAGGGCTTGGCTTGAAAATTTTCATGGGTAAATTTTTTTTTCTGTTTATTCAGTGGAAGCAGTATCCCCCAAGAAAATAATGATACTGATAAACCTTTCCATTTCTATAGTACATGAAAAAGTGTAAATGAATTTAGCGCATAAAATATCTAAAACAGGAGTTATGAAGCTTTTGACATTGGGCAAGAATAAGCAAAAAATGATTGGTGAAACACCATTCTCTAAACTGGAGATAATTTCGTAAAAATAGCACATTTTAAGAACTATAGATAGATACATGGATTGGAGTTTATGCACACGTTATGTAAAATAAATGTTTCATAATGATTATTACTAAAACATCATGAAAATTGCTATATTTACTTTAATTTAATTATATACAAATATAGGACTTTGGATGTAATCTGTGCGTGTGTGTGTAGGGGGGGGGGAAGACTTACACCTGCCCATGTTTACTGTAACATTCCAAACATTGAGTACAAAACCGTCTAGCGCCTAATAATGGAAAATGAAAATGCAATAAAAACACTTTGTTATTCCGTTAATAACAGCAAAAAGGTGATTGAAAGCATCAATAGGTTTCGGAAGTAAAAAACAGCAACCTTCTGCAGGATAGAGGGACACAGTAGTCGCATCAGCAAAGGCAAGAACGTGCTTGATCAGTGTTTAAACTGACGAATTCTTATACTGCTTTCTATATATTCTTCTATTCTTTGCAGATTTAGATGAGTGCCCTCTACTGACTTTTAGTTCATCAATAGAGAAATACCGGAAAGATCCGTGTCTAATGGCCTAGCGACCGGCATTTGTCAACAACAACAACATATTCTTTGCTGGTGCGGTTGATATCTGTCTATCCAGAGTAAAAGGCTTTATCTTTGAAAGCGTTTGTTACTTTTTATGGTGTTTACGTCAGAAATCGGGCTGAAGAGAATTCATAAAGTCGAGCTATCGGAGCGTGACAGAGTAGTATGAAGTTCAACTTTGCTTTAATGTCAATTTTCGCTAAGTGTATTTATTTTCTTTTATTAAATAGTTTTTACGTATTGCATACAATTTGTGCTAGGGCTAACTTGCACAGAAGAATGAAATATTTTTTAGAATGTTGCTCATTGGGATACAGTAAAAAATCAGAATCTCATATTTTGGTGGATCTACGTATTTTGAGCATCCCTGAATACGACTCAACCATTTTTTCAATGATGTCTTTTTGCAGACGCGATATCTTTCGAACATCGAATAAAATGTGGTACAATTATTTCAATCGGGAAACGCCAGAAGTTTACTGATCTGCGGAATGAACTGACAAATAAAAAGCCCTTAATTTTGAAAATAATTTTTTTTCCAAAATTGGAAAAAATATTGCAAAAAAATAATAACTGTTAGATAAATAAATATCTCATTTGTATGTTTCATTTAAAAGCGAATACCAAAATTTATAAGACGCTAATTTACACCATTCTCGAGATAATAATTATACTTTATTTTAAAAGTAAAATGGAAAAATTTATAAAAAGTAAAATAAACTGTGTAATTAACCTACGTATCATGCCACTGTAACGAAACAAAAAATTAAGCAGTTTCAAAATTACTGGTGTATTGTAACAGAGGGAAAAATTTAGAAGAACTCTTAAATTAGATGGAGGATAAAGTGAGTTGTTTTTCTCTCAAGTTAGTTGGTGGCCCAGTACAGGTATTTGCAGTATACAATATTATATTTGTATTTGTATATACAGGTTATTATATTTGTATATACAGGTATTTATATACAGTTCATTTCCTCTCAATAATTTACCAAGAATATTTGAAAGACCCTCCGCCTCGCTACTCCGTATCTAAACATAGTCGGGAAAAAATCATTCTCTGCTCTTTGACAGACGATAACAAGCGGCAATAATAAAATGTTTTGTCCAGACGATAATAATGTGGCTCTGGCCATATTTTGTTCATCTTAAGAAATCTGTATAAAATAAAATATATTGATTTTTCCAGTCAATTTCCACATATTTCGCTTCCCTTTTAAAAGAGAAAATGCGAGAGTCCGGTGCAAAAATGAATGAGGAGCAATCATTTTATAAGTCGTCTATCGTTTGGAGGATTTTTCAGAAAATTTTTGCAATGAATTAAACATCTATTTCATTTTTTTGAATTTTTGAAAGTGTTCTGTAAAAATTCAAATCATTAGTTCACTTAAAATAATTTCCAAATTAGCTTCGTAATAAGCGAGACATAAACTTTTAAACTTTTAATACTTAATCTATTTTTTAAAATATGAATAAAAATGTTTCAATTTTTTTTAAATTTTCCTCTATGATCTGTAAATTTCTACATAAGGGGGGGGGGGGAGGATTTCAGTGCAAAACTTAACGGAAGGGATAATGTTTGAAAAATTGCTGTTTTGGGGGGTTGTTTAGAGATTTTTTGTAAATAAGGAAATATATTTTCTTCAAATTTTTGAAAGTTTTCAGTAGATGCGCAGAGCAGAGCCCACATCAACGATAAGAGCAACTGAGTCCTAGTAGTTCAAAAGCAGACCAGCATCGTCTGACCCATCAGTGGTTTTGTTCTCGGTTGGAGCTGCAAGATTCTAGCAATAATGTCCAGGGATCTGAAAGTATCCCTAGTATGGCTAGCACGAATTCAGTGGGCGCTGATTTCCAATCAGCAGGCTAACAGTTCACGCTTGGTCTATCTTTGTGTTGTTGTTGTTGAAACCCAGACCGTCCGACCTACCAGAAAGGTGTAAGGTAACTGTTTGGACGGTCGGGAAGTGCCACCCAATTTAGACCAGAACCTAGTGGGGGAGGCATCCACAGGGACCGTACCCTCCTTCCCCTTCCACCAACCTCTCGGAAGGACTTTCGGACCCACATGTTTAACGTGATCGTACTCCGCATGAACACGGCGGCAGTTTTGGCAGTGGCTGGAATCGAACCCGGGCCTACCGAGTGCAACTCCAGCGCGCTAACCAATGGGCTACCGCGCCCTGGTCTATCTTTGTGTGCTGCATCGAGTGTATGTCACTTCTGATTGTATAGCACTCTTTATTTCTGAGGCCAGTAAATCAATGAATTCATATGGTGAACGATTACTTAAATATGTGACATGATATGGACGTAACCGTGCATGGTCTAACCATTTTCTTAAAAATGAGCAATGTCTTGCCACAAGCTGAATGATTTGAATAAAATTGCCATTACTTTCTATTTCGCTACGAAAGGCAAGACCCTGCCTTCCTGAGGTTCTTGTTACATCTCATACAATTCCTATCACTTTTTGGCTGAAAAAACAATCACGTTCTTCTTGGATTTGTTTATTTCTTCCATTTTTGTTCAGCATGGTTGTTATGAGACCTTTTTTCCTTAACAATGTGAAACAGTCTTGAAGTGCATATTTATGCACTTGTGGGAATGCAAGCACAAGTGCATATTTAACCATTTGTGGGAATTTCAACCACAATGCATCATGCACAAGTGCATATTTATGCATTGTGGTTGAAAAATTTAGGGTCACATCTAGGGACGAAGGTGAAGATTCTTTATTTATATTTTTAATCTATTCTATTTTTCACTTACATCTAGGGACTTTTAAGAGAATTAGTACGATTTCATATTTAACACTCTTTTATTTACATTGTCGATTTTCTCACTTTCAAGTTTAATGTTGTCTTTTATCGTTAAGATTTTAGAAACAGTAGAACCACGCTTAACCGGCTTAATTGGGACCGAGTGTAAGCCGGTTAAGAGAAAATCCGGTTAAACGGGAGTGATTAAAAAAAATGTCAAATCTATTGCGTTTCTCTTATATCTCTGTTAGATTCTTTATAATAAAAATTGTGCATTATAGAAGTATTTAAACAAATTATTAGGCAAAAAAAAAAGATTATTTAAAAATTATATTTAACAGACTAACAAGAAAATAAAAAATATGTACGTATGCAGTACTGTAGTTTATAATGAAATGTTACAATTGCGTTACTTTTCTTTTAAAGAATTCAGTTACTTTTTCTGTTTTAAATAGCGATTTTTTTAGCGATTAAATTTATTTTTTTAGCGATTAAATTTTATATCTGTTACCATGACTGTTTGTGCTGTAGCCCATTGTACAACGTACAGCAAAGCAATAAAACTAAAGGTACTGGCATCATTTATCATGTAATGTAAACTCAACTACACATTCACTCATTGTTCCTGCCACTACCAAATTAAAATTGTTACTGACTGATTTGTGGGGGATTTCCCTGATTCCCCCTCCCATGGATCTGCCCCTGCATTGAATAGAAAACTTAAAAAAAGATGTTGAAATTTGTACAATGCAGCCAAAAATTTAAAACTTCGAAAAATTCAATTTATTTGTTGTTAAAACGATCCTAACCCTAAGAATAAACCTTCGTGTGCAACAAATTGTTTAGTTTACTGGAAAAATCAAGTTGATATTTGAAACCGTTCTTGAGTTATCCTGGCAAAACCAGGGGGAAGTTACTGTTTCGAGAAAAACGCCGATCAAGTTTGGAAAGCTTTTGGCTAGAAAATCGATACTTTTATCGCTAAAAAGTTGCCAATGCTATAAAATGTCGTTTTGAAGTCAGCTTCCTTTCGAAGTCCACTCTTGCTGCAATTGTTACGCGTAGGTAGCTCAATTGCGCGGAAAACCACAGAATTGGCAGCGAAGGAAGAGTGACCGGCCGCAGCGTAAAGGCGAGCGGGCAAGCTGTGCTCTGCGCTGCCTTGTATTTTTAGTTTTCCTACTCTCAGATTTGCGTTAAAAAAATAAATATATATATATATATATATATATTACGTTATCAGATTATATAAAAGCAAAAAAAAAAATCTATTTTTTCAAAATTCAATATTTGCCGAGTAATTTAAGTTACTTGTCGACTGCCGAGAAACATCGAGGAGGTGCCACACCCCTGCTAACACTTGGAAAGTTTCAGAAATGAAATTGAAAAGAGTTGGCAGAAGCATAAAATTACATTTTCGATTAGAATTATATGTAAACATGAATGTTTAAAAAAAATAAATAAATAACTTTTACCTCAATTCCGAACACAATAATTGAACACATTCATTTTTAACACTTTTAGATAAACATCGTTTCGGGCCGAAACTCGCGCTTTAGAGCTTAACCGGGCCATGCTCGTTTTTCATATTTGAAAATTTCGTTGGGTCCGGGCTGCAGGCCGAGTCAGGTAAATATCATACATTTCGGTTCGTGTGGATGTCTACTGCCTGATCCGAATCATTCTAATAGAAATAACAAATAAGTTGTGGCGGGCTTAGGCTCGTCGGCCCGACCGAGCGGATTTCTACCTACTTTAACAGTACAGCAATCCCGATACTGAAACTTACTTGCCAGGGGGTAACCGTCTAAAGTTGGAATGACAAGCTAGATACACTGGAAACTGCTCCTGCTTGCTAACGACTTTGAAAACAAACAGCGTTGTGCTAATAGCCGATTTTTAGGCGGAAACAGTTTATCCATTCTGCTAACGGGGACATAAATCCCTCTATCGCTGGAGCAAGACATTTTCCCCCGCGGCAAGGGGAAAGGGATCGAGCAATCGGTTAACTTGCAACTAACGCAATGCCAGTTAATTTGTATCTACCGTTTGACAATTTAAATTCCAATTTTTCACTCTAAAACTTTTTTCTTCGATCTGTTTCTTTTCGCTAGAAGATAAAACGCGGGAATCATTCTGGTCCTACTCCTTCAGTCTAACAGCCTCCACTATGCAGTCTAACAGTCTACAACTATGCAACTTTATTTAGTCCATACGATTAAAGGCCGGTAGCACGAGAAGGAAATCTAACTGCATCTGCATGTGAGTCATAAATGTGAGACGAATAATCCCCCTATTGATTAAAGTTCACAATTACTGCACCCTAATATGTAGACAGGTCTTAGGAAGCACAAAAATATTTTTGATGACAAGAGTTGTCAGAGATGCTATATTAGAGAGAGAGAAAAGGAGTATCTGAGTACCATAAATCTGTCGGTCCGAAAGTCCATTCAGGAGGAGATGGGTTCGGGGAAGGACGTACGGTTGAGATCCTCACGCCATGGTTTTCGGGTCTAAATTGGGTAGCACTTTGTCATTTAAATCACGTCATCTGCATTTGTAATTTATCCCACACGAATAAAACATGGTAGCAATAAAAATTGGAAGACACCCCCACTGCAGATAACAGCACCCACGGACCGGTTTCGCGCTTATGTACTCGTCAGCACGGAATAGCCGATATCTGCAATGACAGCATGAAAACTTGCTATATGCCAACGAGCACACATTAAGCGCGAAACCAGCCCCTATGGATACACTAACAACTCAATGCAGTTATCTTACCCCCCTCCCCCCGAGAGGGGGTAAGAGTCGACCCTTCATTAACCCATCGAATTTTGGAGAAATTGAATAGAATATATTTGGTTATCTTTCTCTAACAATGCTATTGCATGGATGCTATTATCTGTAATGGGAGTGTCTGCAGGTGCATAATTTTAAAATAACAAGATATGCGCTGACCTGAGCTCATTTCACACAATAACCCAGCCAAGTGCAATTTCTTTTAAATACATTGAAGTCTGGCTAAAGTGACCTCATGGCATGATCCTAATTTGACAGTTTAGGAATTAAACACACATTATATTACATACAGCGATTTTAATCAGCAGGGGAAAGTTGCGATGAGCAATATGTCATTTTAACTTCAGAATAAATAGGTCTTTAATTTCCTATCTGAAATTATTTTTTTCATTCGGTTCTAATGGACCCATTCGCGATCTAGGAGCAGAGCAAACTCAGTATGGGACAGGACGACAGACTTTCATCCGCTTATTGGACATTTTGCTTCATACACAAAATTATCTGTTTAAATGTTGATTAATTTTTACCCGACTCGACCTGAATTTTTCAAAACTTGGCCCCCGAGTCCTTACAAACCTCAAATGTCTGACACATTTTTAGTAACACTCCTTAGACTTAGACAGACTCTATGATTTTGACGTTGCCTTTCCAGCTTCGTCTAGCTCGAGCAAAATGACATACGGAGTGGATGCTGGTTGCATGAAAGAGTCGCTTCCCAAAACTGCGGCATGATCCTCATGGCATGATCCTAATTTGACATTTTAGGAATTAAACACACATTACATTACATATAGCGATTTCAATCAGCAGCGGAATGTTGCAATGAGCAATATTTCATTTTAAACTTCGGAATGTCTTCGAATAAATAGGTCTTTAATTTCCTATCTGAAATTATTTTTTTTTATCCGGTTCTAATGGACCCATCTGCGATCTAAACTCAGTATGGGACAGGGAGACTTTCATCCGCTTATTGGACATGTTGTTTCACACGCAAAATTATCTGTTTAAATGTTGATTTATTTTTACCCGAATTTACTTTTACCTGAGTTTTTCAAAACTTGGCCCGAGCCCGTGCAAACCTCAAATGTCTCACACATTTTTAGTAACACTCCTTAGACAGATTCTATGATTTTGTACGTTGTCTGTACAGCTTCGTCTAGCTCGAGCAAAATGACATACGGATTGAATGAAACAGTCGCTTCCCCCCAAAAAAAGTTCACAAAATTGCGGCATAGAGCGAGTTTCTTGCTGCTATGGGCACGTGACGTCATACGGAGAATTTTGCTCTTACGTTTCCGAAATGAAATGCCCGCATGATGAACTTTATGGCAATTTCGATTATTTCTGGATTAAAAATGGCTACTTTGAAAATCCACAATCGCTTAACCCCTCATTTTTGTTGGATATATCTAAATTTATCTTCTTGGATGGATTTTTATTTCCATCATCGTCCATTTACCATGACCTGCTATAGTAAAAATAATGCCCTCTTGCCCTTACGTTTCTGCACATTCTACTACGCAGGATGTTTATGGACGCTCATGTCCACAGACTAATATATTCTATGCTCGTGTCCATGCTGGCGAGCGCAAAACCGGTCCACGGATGCTGCTATCTGCAATGGGGTTATTTGCAGGGATGTTTTTTAAATAGAGTAGCATTGAATTTACATTATAAAATGGAAGATAGAATAAAATGTACAATATAAATTCAGATACATGTATTTTCGATCCAATCAATATTTCCTCCACAATATTACGCGCATATTTCGAAATAATTGCGCGCCATTCAAGAGGGAAAAACTGACAATATCCATCATGAGTCATCTTTCAGAATGGCGTGGCAATCTCGAGTTGCGTCAACATCGAAGGTTGGAAGGGCTCCGTCAAACGATGGGATTTAAATTGTAATCCGTGCCGTTTCCTAATTTGTAATCTCGGAATTTTATTTTATAGGCATGTTTCATGCTCTTGCGTTTTGATTATAACATGACATATTTTAGATGAACAGCGTTGTATGAAGCATAGAAAAAAAAAATAGAACGAGAAAACTTTTAAATATTTGTGTTTGTATCCCTGCTTTTCTTTTCGAATATAAATCATTCATTCACATAAAACGTATTGTGTACTTTACAGTCCATAAAATGGCTTAACAAGAAAAGCCTTTCAAACCAAATTCTTCATAATAAAAAGTCGCTTTTTCGCACTGGACACATTCCAGTTTCGTACGGCTCAAATTCTTTTCGTACTCCACACATTGTGCACTACTGCACATATTCGGAAGAAATAAACCTGCCCTTTTTTTTTTTTGCAAAATAGCCCACCAAACAAACCCTGTTCTAGGCATACAGGTACAGTAATGCCGCCAGAAAACATTTCTGAGGGTGGGAGTAACAACATATTTTGTTTTCCATTTCAACATATATCACTTCTTCGAAATTCAATGGGTTCCAGGGTCATGACTCCCAAATTCACCCTGGCAACATTGGCAGTATGTCTACGCTCGATACACCACTATACATGTAGGTGACCCGCATTTCCATTGTGATGCGTAAAACAGAGACTATTCAGAAAATCCCTAAATTTTTTCCCTCACCAACACACATCCGAGTACAGTTTTCACACGCAATCAGTTCACTTCTAAGAAAAAAGGATTGAGCTATCTTTGACACACTTACTCCAAGACGGATTTTTCTGATATCGCCGGCAAAAGGAAATTCATTTGTAATCTCACTGCAACAGACAAAAAAGTTATGAGGACAAAAAAGAGGGCTCACTCGCAATAGGAAGAATCTTAAAAGTATTGCATCATTTTGATTTTTCATTTACTTTTTCATTAAAAAATTTAAAAGACACGTTTTAAATCTTTCATGTGTGCCCCTGTTACCGGTCTCGGAAGAGGACGATGACTAAATGGGGGAGGATTAGAGTGCTGGATTCCGTTTTCCAGTTTAGACAGGGGCGTATTTAATTCAAAATACTTCCTAAACACATATGTGATGAAAGAAAATCCACTGCATCAGTGGAATTGGTATTCAGTGGGTCGTTCTGAAATCCTTGAACTAGAAAAACAACCCGTTTTAACCATAGGCGGCACCACGGGGTGGGGTGCTTCAGCAGCACCCTCATTACAAATTACGCAGTTTTATTTATTTTTTTAAGGATTTATAAATCTGAGATCAGATATTTTTCGGGTTTCTAGCTATACCCAGTTCTAAATGACTGCACATGCACAAGGCTTCAATAAAGAAATAGGTCGTGAACTCTCTCCTATTCCGAAAGAATACGGAGACGTTAGTACAGTAAGGCTCTGCAACGTTAGTTTCGCATCGAGTTTGGCAGAACGTTGTCCATGTTCCATGTATTGTAGGGAATATAAGTAGGGAATACAAGGGGCTTCTGGACACTTTAACACGGTGTCGATTGCGTTGCTATTTCTCACATGTTAAAGCATAGGCGCACCCCATGAGGAGGGGTGGAACTTCCACCAGCACGTAACTTTCCTAAAAAGAGATGATTTCATCAGTCAGATAAGAGTAATAAGAATGTTTTTTTTTTAATGAATGAGTAGATAAGAAATATCACCTAGGATATTTTAGGGGTAATAATGGAATGTATATTATCAATAATTGTGTTTTTTAGTAACAAAATTTAACAAAAATGTGTTTTTTCACTTTCAAATTTTAACAAATTGACGTTTCACGCTTTTCAAAAACCACACGTGTTGTTTTTTCTATGGGAAATAACATGTGTTTTCACACGTATGCAAATTTTTAACTTTTTTTCACAAAAATGTGTTTTTTAGTAACAAAATTTAGGTGTGTTAAAATTTAGTAACAAAAATGTAGGTTTTCAACTTGTAAATTTAAACAAATGTGATTTTCGAGCGTTTCAAAAACAACATGTGTATTATTTTCCCTTGATTTCGCAAGTATACAAATTTTAAGCAAAAATTAACAAAAACGTGCTTCAAAGTACTTAAATTTCACAAATGTAAGTTTTCAACTTTCGAATTTTAACAGAAATGTGTTTTTTTACTTTCAAATTTTAACAAAAATGCGTTTCTTTTTTTAAATCTCGGGAATTTGAGGGATACGTTCATCGAGTGAGGGTGGTATTCCCCTTTAAAATTCAGAAAAATCCCAGAGAATATACTTTTTAAAAACAGATATTTTAAACATGAGGCGAATTTTCTCAATAGTAGTCTATTGAATAAATGTAGATATTTTAGTAAAAGTTAATTTTTTTTAAAGGTTGTCCCCGCCACCACCCCATGCACACCGCGACAACCTCGAAGGTATGAATAATGTCTCTTTAATACATTAGATGTTGTTGGAAAAATATTTTTCTTTAAATTGTGGGTTCACCACCACCCGGTATATGGAACGAACACAATTCAGTCTAGCCATTTAAATTTGATAATCACCATATGCTAAGCTCTTAATTCCATCATTTAGAATACGTGGCTTATCGTCATAGGGGATTAACCCCATTTTAATTTGCTTCGCAGTATACATCTGGTGATCTTTACTTGCAATTTTAAATTGTTCAACTCTATTATATCTTCGCTTTGTTAGGCAGTTATAGTAATCTTCATGATGGATGAACTTTTTACGAGATTCTTATTAATACCTTTAGTAGTTTTTTTTTATCCATGAAAGGTGTTTTCAAGCTATACATCTTTGACCTTAAGCCTACAAATTCCACGGCAGGAGTCCCATTCAACTCGTCTTTCATTTTTCCAATCATTTTTTACCTTCCCTGCAATACATGGTAATGTATGGGGAAAGTATTGGAATCATGCCGAAAATCGCAACTCGAGTTTTCGACGGATCTACACGTTTCGAGACCTCTAGAACTCGGAAAAACCATTTTTAGCGTGACGTCTGTGTGTGTATCTGTCTGTCTGTGTTATATATGTATCCACTCTAAATTCAAAAACTAAAGGACCGAATTTCATAAAATGTGGTAGGTAAGTCACTTGCGTATGACCCTGGTGCTGATTAGTTTTTTGTACGTTGCGGGATAAAAACACCTGCCTTTTTTTGCGAAATGGCCCTCAAAAATTGTCTCTATCCATTCTAGCTGAATAACTAATGGACCGAATTTCACGAAATTCGGTAGATAAGTCGCGTGTGGGTTACCCTAGTACTGATTAGATTTTGGTATGATTCGGAAAAAAATAACCTGCCTTTTTTGCGAAAAGGCCCGCAAAAATCGGCAAAATCTAAAATTAAAACTACGTATGCTCAAATATATCCATTAAATGCTTGTTTCATATATAATGTTAGTTAAAATAGTAAGACCAATCCCATTACACTAGGACTAGCCGTTCTCGAGATATTTTAGTTTTTCGTATTTTCCCTACGTCACCTTTGAAAATAAGTCCAGTTACTCAATGAGAACGAAAATTGAATTAAAAGTGAATTCAATTTAATTAAAATAAAGAGAACGTGGATATACGTCTGCAGGGAAAGTCATGTGCTGCCCACATCACATTCTTTATTCTTATTGGAATGAAGTGGATGATCACATGGATAATCCGAAAAGTCGAAAAAATCTTGATAACTTTCCAAATCTTTGTAAATATCCTCTGTTTCAATGTCATAACACAGTGAATCTGTGTCTGTGAAAAGCAATGCGGCATGCATCTTATTAATAAAATCATAATGGAACTCATGCATAAGTGTTTTACTCAAGTCCAGTACTGAAAAACCCGCATAGTTGGGTCTATTCAGTATCAAATTAGTCTTATGCATATGAACTGCTACCAGATCTTCACTAAATATTTCGAAGGAGTGTAAGGCTGGTGATGCAAGTCATTTTTTCAATCTCTTCTCAATCTGTACTAGCTTAACATCCATTCTTTTTCTCAAGTTTTCCATAGTTTTTCCGAACACTGCGTTGTTCATAAGTTTGAACAGATCTTTTTCAAAGGAAAGGGCTTCAACCAGGGCTCTTGCCTGAAAGTTAATACTCGATGGATTTTCACAAGTTTCATCCCTAGCTTCATATCACAGACTATTATACAGACCTGTCACTCTCGATAGTTTCGTTTTCGCGGCGGCCATTAGAGATAGACCAAACATAGGGTTGGCGCGCTCTTGGCGATGGTCTGGTTTGGGTCCAAGCCGATTTTCAATGTTATAACCCTATTTCGCTCGGCGAAAACTTAGAACAACAGACTAGCGAGGTTTGAGTAACGTGAAAAAGGATTATTTGTTAAGTGTTTAGATCATTTCATAGAAATGGATTGATAAAAGAAAACTGGTTGCGTTACAGGGTATGTAATTTATGTTTATTAAAATTGAAATAATTTTAGTTATCACCATCCTACATACGTGTTCATTATAAGTATACACGTGTTCATATAAGTATACATGTGTTCATCATACGAAATTAGTGCTGTGTTGTTATACTGCCGGATTAGACTAAATTTTAAGAGGTAGTGGTATAATTAGTTAAAAAATATTTTCCGTATTTTTATAAAATGTGAAATAATTGATATTTGGATAGCTTTTTCTTAGTTGAATGTGATATAGTATGTAGAAGACCCAGACCGTCCGACTCGTCCAGAGGACTAAGAGCAGCTATGTGATATAGTATGTGTATATATTTATGTAAAATTTCTATTAAGTGCCTTATGATGGAAAATCCCCCCCCCCCTCAGGTAATTAATGATTGAGTTCCACAACTTCGATAGTGCATTTATGTAAATTTGATATTTACTATATGAATATTTTTATATTTAAAAAAAAAGTCTATTATCAGTATCCCAGAATAAATTAAGGATCAAGTAATTAACGATCAACACGCTAGTATACTTTTTAGACTGAAAATATTATATAATATTTCAGTCTTTTGAGTATGTTAGCTTGTAATTTTTTGTGCATTATGTTTTATAGTGAGACAATGCAATGTGTCTATTTTTTAATCTATTTTATGATTATTTGAATTAAATATATAACTATGTTTATTTAAATATTCTTAAACTAATGAATATATTTATGTTGCAGATTAATGTATTTTTAAATCCTGATCCTTTCTATAGTTTCAAAAATTATAAAAGTACAGTCCTCAACATTTTGTTCCCCTCCCGTTTAAAAAAAAATCGCCAAGCGAGCGATAACGCGCCAAATCTGGCAGACGCATCGTAGTTCAGTTGGTCCAACTCACGAGCTCTAGTGTCTATGCGACATCCCATGTTAAAAATGTTGCCATAGGGTCCTATGGGAGTGCACCTTCTGAATATAGTATTCTGTGCTTCATATACTGCTTTAAATTTCTATAATGCAGAACGTCTTTAACCTTATGATTCAACTTGGGTGTTAATTTGGTCTGGTCCTTGCATATTTTCAAATTCATTTCTTCAGATAAATTCCGGCTCTACTCCGAAACCAGAGATGGGGTGATATGAACCCTTTCAGGTGCCAGAAGATAATCATTGTGCTTATCGTGCAAATCACGGGCATGGGCGCCGACTACGGGCGACACAGGGGAACCAGCCCCCGCTGAATTTTTCCAGAGGGGGCTTTGCTCCCTCTGGGAAATTTCGAGATTCTAAACTTCATATTTTACTAAATACTAAAAAACGAAATTTTTTAGACACAAAAAAATTACTTGAAAGAAAATCCCATCAACGTAAATGTCATATTTTAGTTCAGTCTTGTTCACATCTTCCTCACTATAGCTCCCTAAACTATCTCGCACACAAATCAAGCTCCTCTTTACTCCCAGGAAACATGTTTACACTAATGACAAATACACCTGGTTATCAGAACTTTTTTGACTGACCACCTAATTCAAAGAAAAATGGGATATTTACAGCCATGTTATTGGCATTTCCAAAAAATAGCTGTTTCCATCCAGCAATAACTATAAATGATTACTACGAAGTAGAGATGACTTATTTTGTCTACCTAAAAAGATCTTATCTGTAATTACTCCTCGATTTAAATCAGTGCCGTCTATACAGGTGGCTTCTATATACCGGTGCTGTTTTTGCAGGTGGCTTCCATTCCGGTTGAAGCTGCAAATCCTTCGGGTAGCTTTATTCCTGGTGAGCGCCGAACGTTTGGCCGTAGGACCGTAGTCAGGCAAGGGCCAGAGGGAGGTATACTCAGCCCTCTCCCCCTTTATAAAAATATTAAAGTTTTAGTTGTCATAAGAAATGCCAACCAACATGTCATCCAAATTTTGCATAAAAATATTATTTATGAGATTTTTTTTTATAAATTACTTTGTTTCAAAGATTTTTTAATTTAGCTGAATGTGTGGTCATAGTGATGATTAATTTATTAACATATTTAATTTAAAAATATTTAAATATTAAGACACTAGTATTTAGATACTTTTGTATTATTGCTGGGTTCATTGTTTTAATTTATTCTGTCAAAATCAACTGATAGGTAGTTAGGAATCAATATTAAGAGTTAACTTGTATTAACTTTCAGATTCTTTTTTTCGATTATTAACAGCTTTGCTACTAGTTAATGCTTATATTAAAACCCATTGTAATTATTATATATTATAATATTGACGTATAGTAACTATATGGATTTTCCTAATCAACTCTTAGCTTGTAACTATAAATATGAAATTATTTGAAAATAATTTATATGGATAAAATATATAATACTAACTATTATGGTTAATAAATGCTAATGATTAACTGTGTTTAGGGTGAACCCCTCCTTCAAAACTGTTGAGCCTCCCTTGAATTTCACTTCAGCCCCTCTTGAATATCGTGTCTAGTTACTGTCCTGGTTTGGCAGCCAACAGCACCAAGTCATTTAAGACTAGAAAGCTAGAATTATAAATTATGAGAAAATAGAAAATATCGGATTCGTAGGAACCTTGTGGAAAAATGGTTGCATTTGTAGGAGGACTTGACATATGTTCAACTGGAGTGGTCTAGATGAGTGATGTTGAAGGCAATGCAATGTTTTGGTTCTTTTAATAAAGGTTTCGTTTTGGTTAGTGATGAAAAAGGAATGCAATACATTTTGTGCTATGCATAAAGGTTATATTTCGATTTGTAATTAAATATAAATATATATATTTCTCATCGATAAATTTAAATTAAAACAGCAATTTTTTTGGTGTGTGTGAAAAATCCCCAAACTACTCAAAAACCTGCATATTATAAACATGCAGATTTTGATTTAAGCGCAACACGGGTCAGTATATATGTTATAATAGCATCGCATTCTCTGAAATTGTACTGGTAGGTGTTTTTGAATTAAATAATATAACTCTATTAGATCTTTCATTTAAAGGGATTGGTGAAACATGACAATGCAAAAATTTTACCAAAAATGGGATTTTTTCAGAAATTGTTGTATATAGTTAAGTGTTATTTGATAGAAAACTTCCAGTTTGGCAAAAAGTGTCAGTAATCATGTTGATGCTCCAAGCCCCTCATTTACACATTTATGATTTCTTAATGAAACTTGCTTTTACATCATATCTTACTCACACGATGGCATTGGACATCCAGATTCATATAAATTTATATGTGACAAAATCGTAAGGTTTCGTTACATACCATAACTACAGTTTTTGAATTTATTCTTTTGCAACTTTATCATTTTTTACCCTCAATAGGTGTGGGGCAGGCCCGGATATTAGCCCGAGATTGGCTCTGGAAAAACAGGGCACGATCGCCCCTTTTGGCCCATCATACACATTAAAGAAAAAATTAAATGCAATGCTCCCAACGCACTGGGAAATTTCTATAGAGATCCCACCAACCATATCTGGGTCTCGTGTTTGGAATCAACAATATGCTAGAGAGCATAAAGTGATGGATTCCTGCTAGGGGGGCTGCAAGCGTTATCTCTATCGGTAGTAACGCTACAAGGCACTAGCCTTCTAGACCGCCCCCCCTTCACTTTCAAGCCGTAATTGCTGCGCCTCAATGGGGGGAAATGTAATGTGTAGACGCTGGCATCTGATACGTCAAGAAGAGGGTGAGTTTAGGAGTCAAAGAGCTCAAGTTTTGTAAGTGGTAAACTAGAATAGCGCAGGCCTAAAAAGATTAAAAATATTTATGGAACAATAAATAAAACTGCTGATTTCTTTCTTTCGACTTACCCCATCCGACCTACCCGAAGGTGTAAAAATCTGTTTAGAGCGCCGGGACAGTGTCATCTAATTTAGGCTGGAACCCAGTGGAGGAGACATCCACAGGGACCGACCCTCCTTCCCATGTTACCAACTGCTCAGAACGACTTTCAAACTCACGAATTTAACGTGCTCGTACACGGGGACAGTTTAGGCAAAGCCGGAAATCGAACTCGGGTCCTGCCCGTGACTTAACCACTCGGTTATCCCACTCCAAAACTTCCTTGAAGAAAGCATAGATGCATATTAGTTAAGTGACTACAGTTGCTTAGATGGCATTATAAACCCCCAATTTCAGGCCAAAATAACAGTATGCGCTCTTAACAAGCACTACTGGCGTTCGTTGGGAAGTTCGTTCTTGGCGGTTGTTAAGGGAGCATACTGTTCTTTTAGCCTGAAGTAGGGGCTTAAAATGCCCTCGAAACAATTGTAGTCACCTAACTGACATATGTTTGCTTTCTTCAAGGCAGTGCTGTAAGTTGTTATATCTTTATCGACTTTGTGAATCTTTTATATAAATTTATTGGATTGTGCCCCTCCCCCCCCTGAGATTTTGAAAACTCGGCGCCTATGATCATGGGAATAGTCTATATCCACCTTGGTAATATATCCCACAGATAAGTCATCTTCAACAGCAAGTGGATCAAAGTTCTGAATTTCTTAATAATCAAATCATCTAAAATCCAATACAGGGAGTGCTTGGCTTAGAGCCCACCCGTACAGTAGATACATTATGTATTTGTTTGCTAAAAATATGACAGTGATATTTTTCGTTCAAATACAATTTTTAACACTTTACAACAAAGTTGAAAAGTGCTTATGACTTTGTTCATTCTGTCTGTCCGTTAGCACGATAACTACCGTAAAAAATGACTTAATCAAAATGAAATTTTAGTATGTTGTTCAGACGGTCTGTAGGACCTATGGGAATATAAATGAATATCATCACCCAATTAGTTTTGGATTGAAAAAATGAAATACATTGAACCCTATGGGACCTAATTTTTCAAACTTTTTTAAGTGGATTTAAAATTCACAAATTGCTTCGAAAATTTTAGGTAATATTCAAACTGTTCCATAAAATATATAAAAAATAATTCAGCGAAATATATTCAGTAGTTTTTTAAATAAAAATTAAAATAATAATTACACCTCTTATATGAAACGATCACGTGACTATGATATGAAACGATCACATGACCCACTTCAAAATGATATATGGCATCCATCTTGTTTTAAAATCGTGATTTTTTAAGTTCTTTTTAATTCGTATCGAGTGTTGTATCCCTCCTAAAACCACTTTATTTTTGCTTAAATTCTGTGCATCTACATACTGAAACAATGCAAATACAATATATTTGAGTTTAAATGCTCATCCAAATTTGATTATTTCTACAACGAAGCCTATTTTTCACTTATGTAAAATGCAAACAGCAAACTATGTAGAATGAGTTGCATTAGAATTGCTGTATTTTTTTAACACAAAAGTATTTAGCTCATGGAGTCTGCATTGCTGATATGAATGAAATATTTATTGATTTTACAGAAAGGACGATTTTTTTCCCCATGAAATTTTAAGCATAGAGTTTAATTACTTGTAGCTCCATGGTAATATGGCAACGGCTGAGGCGGAATGGAACCATCAGCGCCCCCTAGCGGAGGAATGCTGAACTATGGAGACGAAATTGGGGATTTTTTCAAAGTATGGGAGAAACTTTTTTTGGGGGGGCAACGGTTGCGGTTCTGCGTCGGAGGTGGAATGGAATCATTAGCGCCCCCTAGTGGCGGAATGCTGAACTATGGGGATGAAACTTGGGATTTTTTTCAAAGTATGGGAGAAACTTTTTGGAGGGTGGCAACGGTCGAGGTTCTGCGTCGGAATGCTGAACTATGGGGATGAAACGTGAGATTTCTTTCTAAGTATGGAACAAACTCTTTTGGGGTGGCAACACCTCCTCACCTAGGGAGACTGAATGCAACCATTAGCACCCCTAGCGGTGCATTGTGGAATTAAAGATGAAACTTGGGATTTTTCTCTCCTAATGGTATTTTTCTTTCTTTCTGAATTAATTAAAAGAAGTGATTACGCTATCCCTCCACCAAGGACATGCCAAGAGTGTACCAAGGTCATCGTTCTTGGTATATCTGTTCGCGCTCTAAAGGGGAAAAAAGAGTGCTTACAATACCCCTCCGCTACATTACGAAGTGAACTGTGAGAATCCCGCATGATAAAGGGAGATGCTTGTGTTATTTTTAAAACACAAGTTTTTAAACGTGTTGAAGACCCAGACCACACAGCCAACCCTAAGGCTTGCGGCAATCAAGTGTGTGGCCGGGTTTTTAAACCTGTGTCATTTTTTCACAAAAAGGTTTCAAAAACAGTAAAAATGTGCATTTTTTCAATAAGTTGAATTTCAGGGTTTGTGCGAATTCTCTATGGGAAATAACATATGTTTTCACACTTTTGCACATTTTTTACAAAAAAATGTGTGGTTTTTCGCAAAAAAGCGGCCAAAAATGTGTTTTTTGAAAAACGCGGAATCGGCCGATATTTTTAAAAATGTCAGATTTCTCTATGGGAATTAACATAGGTTTTCACACTTTTGCAATTCTTTTAAAAAAATGTGCGTTTTTGCAAAAATGCGGCCAAAAAGGAGCGTTTTTAAAGTAGCAGAATTGCATGAATTGGGTCTATTCGAGGGGGTGTGTATACCCAATAATCGCTTAAGTCTGTTTATCTGCAAAACACTTAAGTGAGTAGTGTTATGAATCCTGCATTCATTTTAGTCTTGGAATTCAAAGGGGCCAGTCAGGATGAAGTGAATTATATTTTGTGAGGAGGTATACGTTATAGAGATACCCAAAGATGAAGATCGCAAGGGATTCTGGGAAATTGACGACCAGCGTTTCAGAGAGCGTATTTAAAGATTTGGAGTTATTTCTAAATCTGTATATAAAAAAGGCAAGAAAAGAGGTCTGATTTTTACTAACAAAATTTCGCAAATGTAAGTTTCTTACTTGTAAATTTTAGAAAATGTTAAGTTTCTTGCTTTTTAAAAACCACACATGTGTAATTTCACTATGGGAATTAACATAGGTTTTCACACTTTTGCATTTTTTTCACAAAAATGAGATTTTTACTTAAAAAACTAACAAAAACGTGTTTTTGAACAAGCTGAATCTCGGGAATTTGAGGGGGTGTATATACCCAATGAGAGAACCCATAGACCGTTTATCAGCGATCCGCGAAACATTTAAGTGAGTAATGCTATGAATCCCACATCCATTTTAGTTTGAAAATCTAGAAAAACCCCAGAGAATATACCTCTTTTAAAAATAAGTATTTGAAAAAAGGGTTAATGTCTCAGTTTATACGCATACTGTGTCTTATTTCTCTAAACCCCACTATTTTTCAAAATAACAGTACATACTAGAGCCCTCCACATTTAACTCGTAAAATTCATATAGGTATGAGCGCCCTCGCCCAACCCTTTTGTGCGGATGGAGGGGAATATTTAAAGCATTCTTGACATCAGGAGAATACACTGTGGGCGTTCCACGTGTCATAGTGTCTGATGAGAAATTGTTTTATCCAAAATGTGAGTGGGTCTAGTCATATATTCATAGGCTATAGAGCTCAAAAAAGATTGTTTTGTGATTTCCAACGTTTAAAATAACAACATACAGGGTAATTTCCTTACGGAAAATAACATTTTCGTATGCATACTAGTTTTAAGTGAAATTTAACACATACAACTCTCTAAGGGAGAGAGAAAAGTAGAATGAGGTGATATATCTGATACACGCGCCCAACGCAAAGCGGTGGAAATAAATGGTGAGATAGTTTTTAGAGACGAGACTTTGAAATTTTTATCGATAAATGAGGTGTTTGGGATGATTGAACGTGTGAATGACCGATACACAGCAATACAATAAGGAACTAGGCTAAGTTTTCAAGTATAGGACTTTGAAGTTTTAGCTAAATTTTCTAAGATGATATCATCTACAGAGGGAGTATGAGGTGAACCCATCACCAACACCTAGTTATAAAGTGTCGAACTAGATGAATATTTCTACGATGGAAAATTGAAATCCCCTAGCTAAATGCAATGTTTTGTAGCTTTTAAAGGGTTGGAAACACTTACTGAGGCGGCATGTATGATACTTATAACCGGTACATAGCCATGAAATGGAGAACTAACAGAGATTTTTTAAGGCTAGAACTTTAATTCATAGATAAATGGGATTTCTACTAACTACTAAAAAGGCAGAAATGCTTAGTGAAAGGGGTTATGTATATATATAATGCATATAACCAACATCCACCGGTGGAATGTAGTTCTAAAACTAGTATTTTTAGAAGACATGGAATTTTAAAGTAAATGGGGTATTTAGAGGCATTTAAAGAGATATAAACATATGATAAGATAGTATCCATGATACACACAACTAATATAGGACAGCGAAAGGCAAACTTCAGTATTGTTTAAAGACCGAACTTCAAATTTCGAAGTAAATGTAGGTGTTTGGAAACTTTTAATGGGCTATGTGCAATACACATGTCCGATTACAGTGACAGAAAAGTGATATCAGAGCAGTTTTTAAAGATGTGACTTTATCTTGAGAACAATTTATGCTAGCATTCTAAAGTTAAAGTCTCTAAAGTTAAAGTTACAGCATTCTAAAGTATAAGTTCTCTAATTAAAAATTATATATGAACTGATTCTATTTATAGTCTTCTGCAATTATGCAACATCTCAAGAATGGTTCATGCTAGCATTTTAAAGTTTGTATCATTTGTTTTATAATAAAAAATTATGCCTGAAATGATTATTCTTTTTATCATTATTGAAAATGCTGATTTTCTTAAAAAATTGAGGGATTTTCCAAACATTGAATTGCATTTGAAATCAATAGGGTTCCAGTACATACCGATGGTAATACTCATACCAAATTATATTCTAAATGCTTCATCCATTTGTGAGATATTGCATCCACACCAACATTACCTCAAAAGCGTTCAATTCAAATTCAGGAATGTCTAAAGTGTGCTCCTTCATTGAAAACTCAAATTTGAATATTCGACCCCATCACGGTACTTTCCCTACACATTATATGTAGGGAAAATATCACAACAAACTGTGTGTTGCAATTCATTAAAAATGAACACTGCAACACATAAGCTCAAATGAATAAAAAAATTGTGTTGCGCATCCTAGCATCCATGAACCACTATCACATTTATTATGCATGTGTCATGTCAGCTGATACCTACAATGCTAAGAAAAAAACTTACTATGAACCACAATTCCGTGAATCTGTATTTGATGAATTGAATCCTACCACGAAAGCCAGCTTCAAATTTCTTAAGCTACAGTTCATAGTCACACAATTCATAGACCTCAGTTACAGATCATGGTGCAGGCACGGAAATAGAAAGTGTGACATTCTTTGAATTGTATGTTTCCATAGAGATTCGCCAAATTTTAGCACATATAAGTTTTCTTGCTGACACTGCAAAGGTTAACAAGTGCATGATAGCATTGAAATGATTCGATTTTTGACTTTAAATTTGTTGATTCTCTTACATCGATGAAGGGGATGCAGTGTATCCTCGAAACAGCTGTATGCTGCATTACTGTCTCATTTGTGGACATTAACTGTAATGGGAATATAATTTTAACTTTGGCTCAAATTATGCTACAAGATATATATTTCTTTTGACCTATGTTTAATTTTATATATATTACATATAGTATCACCAAACACTCGTAAAAAAAAAAAAAAGTTAATCAATTTGAATAATAATCCAGAATTTGATGCCTATTATTGTGCCTCATAGCTGACACTGAGATAATATTGTTGTGCCTCATAGCTGACAAGAGAAATAATTATTAAATAATTCATACTTTATTTGACAAAAAGCATAGAAAAATAAATACACAAAATAACAATTAATATAAGTAATGTAAACATACATCCTTTTTTGTAACAATCTACAATAAGTATTAAACTTTTAAGTATTAGTATAATATAAATAAGTACTTTGAAAGAACAATATCAGTCTATGAAGTATCATCTTAGACACAGTAAAGGAAAGATTAACAAGCTTTGAAGCACAACATCTTCAATAGGTGTTTTGTTAATTACAAAATAAGATATAGTTATATAAAATTTCAAAATTGCTCATCCAAATCTATAATCTTACTTTTCAATTTTATAACATTCAATACCGTACACTTATATGAAAATATGTACAATGTTGTACTAGAATTAAAAATCTAAAATCATAACACTCATACTAAAGCTTTTTAAAATTTGAAGAATAAAAATGTTCATTAAAATTTTATTTTACACAGCAATATTTCATCTATGTTCTAATAACAAAATTAAAATATATATTTCATTTATCGTTCTTTCAAAGCCGTTAGAAAAATATGCTTTAATATTTGAAGAATAATAGAAGTATTTATCTATCTAGAAATAAAATTTAATTATTTTGTAAACCTGCATTACATTTAAAATTTAACACTTCCTCAGTTACTATAGTGGATATATATAAACATTAATTTAAAATTTTATGCAACAATAGACTTATGCAATGTAAACATCTTGGTGTTTAAAACAGTATTTTCATCCTACATCAAAAAACTGTAAAAGGCCAAAAAGTCAGAAATATATCTTTTAAAAGTCACAAAGATAGAAAATGAAGGAATATTAAAATTTTATCTTTAACTAAAGCTTAGATATATTGCTTATTTATCTTGTGTCAGAAGAAATGTAGAATAAAGAGAAACATTTAGTTATCCCATCCAATTACTCAAATCTATTGTTTTTACCTGGAAAAACCTATTTAGTAAAATGAAGGAATTCTATCATGCTGTTTAGATTGCAACCCTGTAAACTCAAAATAAAATTCATAAAATGTATAATAAAAATAAATGTTTATAAAATCTTTGAACACACAAACATAACATTTAAATAACACACAAGTCTAATCAAGTGTTCAAATCCAAATATTTTTTATACAATTATAATCGGAACATAGCAAATTAATACTAACACATAAACTTCCTATATTAAGATACAGGGGTGTTCCACTTACTCCCGGGGCCCCGGTTTTCCTTTATAACTTTCAAACTAAACCATGTGATAAAATAATAGTTACATCAACCAATTAATACATTAAAATCAAAGACAACCAAAATATAAGTTTAAAAGTCTTTTATTAAAATCTATTTATGAAGTATAAAATCACACAGCCATAGCACTTTCGAGCCCTATTATGCCCTTCATCAAAGCCACTGATGAAGGGTATAACAGTGCCTGAAAGCACTATGGCCATGCGATTTTATGTGTCGTAAGTAGTAGATTTTAATAAAAGACCTTTAAACCTACTTTTTGGTTGCCTGTGATTTTGATGTATGAATAGGCGCGATTCAATGAAATCTGAGGGACATACCTTGGTGTGTGAGAAGCGTGGTTATGGAAAGACACGAGTGATGGCAGTACTTTCTAGCCCAAAAGTGAAAAATAGTCCCACAGAAGTCCTTATGTAAACTGATGGGAGGGATTTCCACAAGCACATATCAACGAGCTGCAAAAAAGGTAAAGCTGCTTCTCATACACCAAGATATGTCCAAGTCAAATTTCACTGAATGGCGTCCCTTAGTTTGAAAAATTAAGGCACGAAACACCCAGTGAAACACCCTGTAGAACAAGTATGAATATAAATAGAAAATTTTAAACCGAAAGTGATGTTTAAAGCAAAAGTTGATTGAAATAAAAAGGAACTGGATGTTTAACATAATAAACAATGATTTTATCTCTGGTGTATTTTGGCATATCCCTTAATCTCTGTTTTGTAATCTATGAGAAAAGTAATATAATCTAAAAGAGTGCTCAAACTATAAAGGGAAGACAAAAATGGCATAATGTGGAATCCAGAGAATGAGAATCTGGTATACCATCAAATTTGTAATAATACCAAAATAATTATAAGACATTTATGTAAGAATTCGCCAAGGTATTCATTTAGCTTAAACTCATCTTTGATCAAGCCAGGACCACTACTAAACTTATATGTCAGATCTATAACTCTCTTCATATTTTATTTTTCAGTGAAGACCTAAAATTCAGTGAATACAATAAAAAGTTTTACTAAGAAAATTAAATGTATTTAATGCAAATAAAAGTTAAAATAATCTTAAATACTATTTAAATGCTTCAGTTAAACTTTGAAATACATACATATTAAATAACATTGACCAACTCAAAAAGTAAAAATGCTTTGTAAGGTGTATGATTAATCCTTTCACGGAGGCGGCATTCCGGAGCTGTCGCGGCCCAAAAGACGGAGCGTTTCGCTTCCGAACTGGTCCCAAAGGACGGCACATTTTTTGCGCTAAGCCTAACTCTCGAAAAAAATTCACTAAAAATCACATATTCAACACAAAAATCTACTTTTTTCAGGAATAAAAGAAATATTTATTTTCTATTTGATGTATATTTTTCATACAAATCTGAATACAAAATACTCGTTAGTTGCTCCCATTCTTTTATCCAAAATAAACGAATAATTTCACTGCCTCTAAAACCCCAAAAAAAAAAAAAAATACTCTCTTATATTCCTATGATTTACCAACGAAATCATAACAATGAAATAAAAACCAAAACTCAATTATAAAATTGTTGATGCTACGAGAATTGCTCTGTCTGTTTATATTACAAAATGATGTTTCCCGCTCCAAATGAAGAAATAATTCATTCGATCCTCTTCTGCCAAGGTCATGCCTCTGCAAAATACATTGAAGTCAGTTCCACGGATATGTAACGCCATCTAGTAGACAAATTAAAACGTTCCACGTGGAGGCACGTATAAGTGCCACTCTCCGCTTACGGTAAAGTTTCCTCCGTCACGAGTGCGTACCGTTCATCCTTGAATGCAAGTTCGCAGCTGGCACGTGGGTGTGCCGATCGTCGCAAAAGGGTTAAACAACATTATTATGCCCAAATTCAGGTATAGCTGTTTCACGAATCTTTTTAGCAAGCACTAAAATGACCAACAAACCTAAAGTAAAAGAAAAAAAAAAAAAGAAAGGTCACGAATAAAAATACCAAAGGGGTAGAAAACAGCAAACTAAGGACTGATTTCGAGTCTAGCCATCAGAAAGCATAGAGTTACCACCCAAGTTAACGTACTCAAAGCAACCATATGATGCATTGTATATACATTTATAATTATGTTACTGAATTTTTCCTTAACTAAGTATTCAAATATCATCATTGTTAAATTACAAAATTGCTTTAATGTTTCATAAAAATTTATGATGAACAATTACTATCCACTTTATTAAATTGAACAAAATGTGTTCAATTCCTTTCTATTCAAAATTATTCTAACTCCCATCTGGCTGCCTAAATTTTATATCAAATACTAAAATTTAACTCACTAGTACTCATTGAGCAGCACAATGGCAGCAAAATTTGCTTATATGTTGAAACAAAATTCTGTATTAAGAGAATAAATTTTTACATAAAAATCACAGTTTGCTATTTGGGGGCAAAAACCTGCCAATATACCCTAATCTTTTTCTTTTCATTTCTCATTAATTGCGTGATAAAACCTACTCAATGAAACTTCATAACTGGAAAAAGTAATTTTATTTATACTTGAAATAATGGAAATAAGTAAGTATGCAAAGTATGCATGAGCTCTTTTTTCTTACACTTTCAACAAAGTCGTGTCACACTTTAAAAACAACAATTCCAACACACTTTAAAAACTTAACAATTTCAAATTTTATATATTACATTTCAGAATTTTGACAAAATATTAACACATATATTTTTAAATTTAAAAATAATATGTTATAACATTTTTAAAATTAATAATATTGCACAATATATCACAATGTTTAGATATAACATGAATACAAACATACAGAAAATATAACTTAACGATCAATAAAATAAAGTGGCTTAATATACTAAAAAGTATTATATTAGCCTGAATATATTATAGGTTTGAACTGAACATTATTTTGCCCTCAAGTATGGAAAGAATAAATTTAAACAGTAAAAATTGTAATTTTTACAAAGACATATTATAAAAATTAATTTCTTCTTTAATATATTTTGAAACACATAAAACAAAATTGTTCACTTGGATTATACAGTTTTAAAACATTCAAATTATGGAACTAGTACAGAAAAATTTATGTTTACAAGTACATTCTAAAATAAAAAAGGCAGTAAAAGGCACTTACTTTACACCAACAATAGAATAAATCTGAATATAAAAATTTATCCAAATATTTAATGTGCCATACTTATTCAATATATTTATTTTCATTTAATGAGAATTAAATTTAATTCAGTCCATATAAAAACTTCAAACATAATCAAAAACACCAGGAAACAATTTATCATAAAAGAAAATATTTTGACCACATATTTTTCAGTATGAGCTGCATATTTTAGCTGAAGTGTTGCATAAAAAAGACATGTTTGGTTGAATCATGTGGCCCATAATGATAAACACATGGAAAATCCCTTGATCAAGTTAATAGCTATCTGTATGCTGATACTAACAGGTCGAGTGTGAAAGTTTGTTGTGGTCAAAAAGTATATTTGATAGGGTTTATTTTTATAACACTTATACAATTTTCTTGACGAAAGCAAGCATGTCACTACATTTGCTTTGAGCCCCTTCTTCAGGGCACAAGAATAGGAAGAACAGTACGCATCCTTAACCACCGCTAAGACTAAACTGCCTAGCTGAACTTCAGGCAGTTTAGTCTTAGCGGTGGTTAACCCTTTCGCGACGGTGGCATTCCGGAACTGCTGCGGCCCAAAAGACGGAGTGCTTCGCTTCTGAACTGTTCCCAAAGGTCGGCAAATTTTTTGCGCTAAGCCCATACCTGCCAACCTGAGAAAATTGGAATGTGTAAAATTTTGCGTGAATGACATTTACAATGATTTTTTTTAAACTACATGCGCAAGCGACATTTCCATTGAATTTAACTATATACAAGTACCTGCATTAAATATCAGGCATAGTACTGATAGAATATGAAAATTCAAGACACCAATTTTATGAAATTTCAAGACAATAAATTATAAAACAAAAAATATATAAAGGTTTTATCCGGTGAAAGTTACTTTATAATGAAAACAAATATTTATGTTTGGTAAAACACATGTTTTCACTAAAGAGAGTAACAAAAATTAATCTTTAAAAAAAAAAAATATATATATATATATATATATATATACACATATTTTTCAAAATAAAAAAATTTGTATTATGCAAAAATAATTAATCAGAATATGAAATAAGCTAGTTTAGTCGATCTAATATGCAACATTTAAATGATGGAGATGATGAGAAAAGATATTAAGGTACTCTCGGCAATTCACGCGAAGCAACTTAATTGCGCAATCACACTGTTTATGCGAAAATAATTAAGAAATTAACCGTAATAATTAATTAGAATATGAAAATAAGCTAGTTTATTCGATCTAATATGCAACATTTAAATGATGGAGATGGATGGGAAAAGATACTAACTTACTCTCGGCAATTCACGCAAAGTAACTGAATTGCATAATCGCACTGCTTATGCAAAAATAAATAAGAAATCAAGCATAATAATTAATTAGAATATGAAAATAAGCTAGTTTAGTCAATCAAAAATGCAATATTTAGAAGATTGAGATGGATGGAAAAAGATACTTTTGTACTCTCGGCTATTCATAAGAACAAACTGAATTGCACAATCGCAGTGCTTATACGAAATGAATGAACAAAATAACATTTTAGCGCTTCATGCTGAATTAGACAACAATTGAAGTAGTATATTTTTTACTTTCATAAAATAAGCGATAGAGATCTCCATTTACATTACACGCGGCCGAAAATCTCCGTTAATTTGATTGGTATTACCCTGCATTTCATTATGGATTTGCTACGATCCCGGGAATGGTAGAAATAAGTGCTAAAAAAGCGGAAAATCGGTATTTCCGAGAAATTATACCATGTCTGGTTAATTGATAAATTTTAAACAAAAAAAGCAGGAGAATTTGACCGGAGATTGATTTCCTAGTAATGTTAAAAAATTCAAATAAATGCAGAAATGCGTAAAATATAGCAATATATGCGTAAAAGCATAAAGAGCAGTTAAAATACGTAAATTTTACGTATAATGCGTAAAAGTTGGCAGGTATGTAAGCCCAACTCTTGAAAAAAATAAAATTCACTAAAAATCACCTATTCAACACAGAAATCTACTTTTTTCAGGAATAAAAGAAATATTTATTTTCTATTTGATGTATATTTTTCATACAAATCTGAATACAAAATACTCGTTAGTTGCTCCCATTCTTTTATCCAAAATAAATGAATAATTTCACTGCCTCTAAACTCCCCCCCCCCCCCCAAAAAAAAAAAAAGACTCTCTTATATTCCTATGATTCATCAACGAAATCATAACGCTGAAATAAAAATAAAACCCGAAACTCAATTAAAAAATTGTTAATGCTGTAATAATTGCTCTGTCTCTTTATATTACAAAATCATGTTTCACCGCTCCAAATGGAGAAATAATTCTTTGGATCCTCATTATGCCAAGGTCATGTATCTGCAAAATACATTGAAGTTAGTTCCACGGACATTTAACGCCATCTAGTAGACAAATTAAAACGTTCCAAGTGAAACCACGCATAAGTGCCACTCGCCGTTTATGGCAAAGTTTCCTCCGTCACTAGTGCGTGCCGTCCGTCCTTGAATGCAAGTTTGCAGCCGACACGCGGGCGTGCCAATCGTCCCGAAAGGGTTAAGGGTACATTCTGTTCTACCTATTCAGAAGACAGGGCTTGTAATACCCTTGAAACAATTGCAGAAACCTAAATAGCATATTTTTGCTTTCATCAAGGAAGTTTTGCTAGTATTTATTTTACAATAAGCAATTTAATGTTTTGTTGTTATTTTTGCATGTTCTTAGTTTACTGTAATTTCCATATTACACAAAGTGGAATTTCTTTTTCTATATTAGACAAATTGCAATGAGCTATGGGGCATCATCAGGTCAAGGCATGGTATGAGATGACTCGAGTCATTATAGCACTATTTGAGACCTAAAGATGCATCCGGCATATCTTAATTTTATTCTCTATAGTGCAGCTCTATCACCATTCTGAATTTATTATGGCAGACTATAATAAAGAAAATAGGAACCGAAAAAAAAAAAAATGAATTACCAATACATTCCACATAGTACAAGGAGTACAAGCTTAGAAAGCAGACTCGAAGGTTTATGGTTTGAGAACAGCCAAGGGTAGCTATTCCTTCCCAATTACCATTTCCTGGTTTTCCTCAATCCATATCATACTTTTAAATAAAACATTCTGTAAGTCAGATTTGTGAAAAAGTGTAGCACATCTATTGAAATTCTTGATCTACATCACACAACATGGCTGAACAATTCTTTTCGTATCTGGGAGACAGCCCAAATAAGTGCTCATTTTATACTCTTTTCAATGGCAAAGCCCAAATCCCTCCAATTACATTGGCTGGATAATTACATTAGTTCTCTCTACACAATCAGCTAAATGATATCTAGCATTGGACCCCCCTCCCCTTCTATTCAAACATCAACCCCTTTTTCTGGTATGCTGGCTACATTTTGAATCATATTAATTATAATTAAACAAAACTTCCATACCCCTATAATTTGTTTAATTTTCTATACAATAAATAGAAAAGACACTAAGAGACGCAAAAAATTGTGTACAGCTTTACCTGTATCATTTAAAAAATAATAAAAAAAAAAAATAAAAAAATTGTAATAAACATTACTATCATGGTTCAATCATTACTATCAAGCTGTTATTATCATTAAGAAAAAAATGTATCTAGTTCTTATGACCCTATACATCTTGTTCTTTTTTAGTTGGACATTGAGTATCATGCATGCAATACAGTTAAAATTTTAATAAGGATTGGAAGTAAAAGGCTTGTAAATAATGGAACTTGTATTCCAATGGCTTAAAAATTTAATATTTTAAAAAAAAATAAAATTTTAAAATATATTACAGACCATCAAAAAATTGTTTAATGCCTCCTAGGCACCATGGAGAAGGCACCTAAGATGCGTCCAATCCTAAAAGACCCCCTAAAGTGTGCAGCAGATAAAGCATGTAATGTTCATTACCAACAGGATAAAAGCAACAACAGACAAGCTTATAAAAGAAATTTCAATTGGGCAGGCTTTGAATAATGTACCCAAACCACTTCTTAGGAAGGGCTCAGTATCCATTTACCAATGCAATCAGAACACGGCGGTAATCACCAGAAGTATCACCCTGTAAAAACAATTCATAATTAACAAAATATCACTATCCGTAGGATATATAAAAAAAAATTCATATTGTGGAAAATCCTATTATTCATTTTGGTAATTTAAAAAAAAATTCATAATCCATTTCTATACTTTTAATTTTATTACTTCACATAATGTTAATAAACAATACAGTGATTCATATTCATGGGCTATAATATAAAGATTATTTTACAGAAATTAATATAAATTTCAAGAGACAGCATACTAAAAGTAACAGTGTTCAAATTTAGTGACATCTAATAGAACAATGCCATGATGTTAACATCAAAGAGAAATTACTATTTATATATATATATATATAGTACAGGATCTATTATCCGGACTGCTTGGGACTTCAGGCAGTCTGAATAAGGGGTTTTTAGTAATTCGGAACACTTTTTCTATAACTTACTGGAATAGTCTAAAATGTTATAGAAAATTATAATTCATTTTAAAAACATGTATTAAATTTAGTGACAAAACAAAGTTTTTTAGTGTTTTAAAACAAATTTAGTGACATCTAATAGAACAATGCCATGATGTTAATGTCAAAGAGAAATTACTATATATATATATATATATATATATATATATATATATATATATACATATATATAAATATATATACATATATATATATACATATACACATATATATACATACATATATATATATATATATATATACATACATATATATATATATATATATATACATACATATATATATATATATATATATATATACATACATATATATATATACATACATACATATATATATATATACATACATATATATATATACATATATATATATACATACATATATACATATACACCTGTCCCCCGATTTACACGGAAGATAGGTTCTGAACAAAACCGTGTAAATTGATATCTTGGATTTTGCTAAGTAAAATCGTGTAAAATGAAAATAACCCCAAAATGTGCATGATTCAGTCATTTATTTAAGTAAAACAAAAGTAAGACATCTTAGAAAATTTTAAAATTATACTTAGTTTATAAAACAACAAAACATATGAATGTAGTAATATAACATATTTAATTTATTTTACATTAGGAACAGAGAACAAAAAAACAAAAAGACCCTTAAAAATTAATTATAAGTTTAATCACTGTCATCACTTTCATGTACTATCAGTCTTTTCTTTCTGATAGGTATGATGTCACTTTCATCACTTCAGCTTTCTTGATGCGATTCTGGCTCAATAGCTCCCCATTACGAGGATTCCCCTAAATGTATATATTTTACAAAACCGGGAATCCCCTGTTGCTTTCATCAGTGTTACCAAAGGAATAAAATTCAAAAATGTCATCAAATCTTTGTATAGGCATATATGGAGAGGAATATACATTTTTATCAAATTTTTGAAATCTGTTAATTTATAAACCGTATAAAAGCAAAATCGTGTAAAACAAGACTTAAAGAAGTAAGCAAGTGTTATAGTCACGGTCACAGTGATTACGATGCAGGTAATGAGTTGTGAGGTAACAATGTGTGGAAATTAGCATATTCTTCTGTACTATATTTATTATAACATGACATATAATAATGTCTCAAAAAATTTATTGGAAACGAGTGATTCAATGCTTCTTAATCAAATGTCGTTCACAATTGAGTCGATCTTGTTTAGTAGAGTTTAATTTTCCATACCGAATAAGATGATTGATGATCAAATTACGTTTCACACTAATACTTAAATTAGTGTGCCAACTTGTTATGTAGTTTATTTCACAATTGAAATTACTACGCTTATCAAATATTTTAAAACACAATTTGTCCTTATTATCATGGTATAAGCATAAATCTAAAAACTCAACATTCTCGTTATTATGTTCATTTTCCATAAGTTCTAAAGTTCTGGGATAGAATCCAAAGTCATATCGGCCGTAAGAACTAATATTTCCAACCAAAACATCATCCACGTAACGGAAGAATGGGATTTCATTGAGCATGTATATTCCGCTCTCGAACTTGTTTAGATAAAAGTCGGCCAATAAGGAAGAACAACCTCCTCCCATTGGAATTCCCTTGATTTGTATGTAGAAATCACTTCCATTATATAACATATTTTCATATAACACCAACTTAATAAGTTTTTATATTTCAGATGGTCAAAGTTAAAATACGGATCACTATTTAGATATGTTTCCATCCTAATATCGTATAAGCCCCTTAAGTCAATATTATTAAATAAGTCTTTAAAATCGTAGCTTTTATAATATATTCTGTCTGGAATTTGATTTTATTTGTCCATAATTTCATAACAATTGGCCACCATCACAGTTCCACCAAATTTAATTTGTTTCATAATAGGTGTTAATAGACCAAGAAGTATATTATTGGCTATTGTTAAATAGGTGCTACATCCCACTGTAACAGGTCGAAACTTGATTTATGTAATTTTGGGATAAGGACTAAGTAAGGAAATGTTACAGAATGAATTTCAATTCCTATTTGTTTGTATAGGGCATGTATAGGGCGATTCTCATTTGCCGTTAAATTTAAATGGTTTTTCTTATACATATGCTCATCTTCAAAGCATTTGCACAGTTGTTCTATATAATATTTCTTACAGGTGAAAGCATAATTATTGGTGACTTTATCCATATATGTAATAACATAACGACTTTCGAAATCCTCCAAAAGTTTCTTGTCCAGCTTATATTTATCATATTTACTTTTCCTATGTATGTAGTAATATCTGTTAAAATCTTTCAAGACGGTAAATTTCCATTCGTTAAAGGTGACAGTAGGAAAACTATACTTTATAGCCAACTTATATATAAATTCATCAATCTCCTTTGTAAATACCCTTTCAGCTCGTCGTGAATCGGGAAATCAAAATTTTCTGACACTGGAGTATCACCTGTTACTATATGCTGATGATCTTTATTATATAATGCATTATTTCTACAATTGCATTCTAAATCAGTGCAACCAGCAATATTTTGACTGACTTTGTTGTAATTAAAAATCCTGCATCCATTAGTTTTTGCATATCTAAATGTCATTGAGATACAGATATTTTTAATAGGCAGAAGGCAGTTACTTTGATGTAGGATATTTTTAAAAGGAATAAAATCAATCTTGATTGCAAAATGTTGCGATAAGATACTCCTTTTGCAAATGATGCTTTAACCCATTATCTAAGATGATATGGTATTTAGTAGCTTGAATGAATCATAAAAAATTGCCATGTTAGCAGCATATATACAATTATCCCGTTCGTTTTCTTGTATGAATGGAGATTTAATCCATTCGAGCCATAAACGTTTAAGGTATTTTTTTTTTATTCTGAAAATGATATTCTTAATCCATTTTGCTTGTATTTTGTCGTATTTACTAATTTCAGTAATAAGGTTATTCATTTTGAATAAATAATCAAAAAAGTTTCCTTTAAATATATTTCCTCCATGTTTTTCCCTCGTAGTTTTACTCATTTGTCTAATGACTTCTAAAGGTGGATTATTAGCATTAATGTAGTATTCCAGGTTATGGGATCGTCCAAAGTTGGTTGAATTAAAACCATAGAGGTACATTGTACCCCATTGAAGAATGTGTTGGTTTTCCCAACAAAGTCTTTCAACGAGATTAGTTATAAAATATAAAATGGTAACTGTGATATTCTGAAAGCCATGTGTTGAAAAAAGTTTCAGTTCCAGGTTAACCTTGTTGTTAGAACCCTTACTAATCTTTTTAACCTGGCTATGGTGAAGGTTAATTCTGATTATTCTTCATTTGTCCAATGTATTTAAGACCATATATATTACATTGTAGAGAATAAATGCAGTGATATACTTTGCAAAATATCTTCCAGTGTCTATGTCTTCCAGTTTCACCTATTTGTTGAAGGTTAGCACATGAGCATAATTTACACAGTTTTACTTCGCATTTACTAAATTTGTAGTTTTCCATTCCCCGATAGCAATATAAATACTTCGATGTGTTTAAATTACTACACATGTCGTTATGAGATACCGAGATCTTACAAACATTTTGTTTTACTTCCACTTGATTCTGTTGCACAGGTTTGAAGTAATGTAAGATAGAGTTCATCAACAAGGGTCCCGGGTTGTTGATAATACAGCTACCCTTATTACTGTATCACTGGGCTAATGTGAATAATAAATTCCCAAAATTGCCAGTTGTTGAAGCATATATAGTTGTAAATCCATAGGTTTAAGTAAAGAAGTAAGACATAGTAAAAATTTAATGTAGCATAGGAAATTCTCATATGTCAAAAATGAAAAACAAATCATCAAGTAATCCGTAATATTAATAAAAAATTATTTATACAAAATTAATAAATGTATTAGTGAAATTAGTAAATATGTCAAAATACAAGCAAAATGGATTAAGAATATCATTTACGGAATAAAGAAAATATATCTTAAACGTTTATAGCTCGAATGGATTAAACTCCTTTCATACAAGAAAACGAATGGGATAATTGTATATATGCTGCTAACATGGCAATTTTTTATGATTTATTCAAGTTACAAGCTACTAAATACCATATCATCTTAGATAATGGGTTAAAGTATCATGTGCAAAAGGAGTATCTTATCGCAACATTTTGCAATCAAGATTTTGATTTTATTCCTTTTAAAAATATCCTACATCAAAGTAACTGCCTTCTGCCAATAAAAAATACCTGTATCTCAATGACATTTAGATATACGAAAACTAATGGATGCAGGATTTTTAATTACAACAAAGTCAGTCAAAATATTGCTAATTACACTGATTTAGAATGAAATTGTAGAAATAATGCATTATATAATAAAGATCATCAGCATGTAGTAATAGGTGTTACTGCAGTGTCAGAAAATTTAGATTTGAAACAATATCTACAAATGGGAACCAAATTTAGATATCCCAATTCACGACGAGCTGAAAGGATATTCACAAAGGAGATTGATGAATTTATATATAAGTTGGCTATAACGTATAGTTTTCTAACTGTCACCTTTAACGAATGGAAATTTACAGTCTTGAAAGATTTTAACAGATATTATTACATATATAGGAAAAGTAAATGCGATAAATGTAAGCTGGACAAGAAACTTTTGGGGATTTCCAAAGTTGGTATGTTATTACATATATGGATAAAGTCACCAATAATTATGCTTTCACCTGTAAAAAATATTATATAGAACAACTGCGCAAATGCTACAAAGATGAGCATATATATAAGAAAAACCATTTAAATTTAAAGGCAAATGAGAATCGCATTGAAGCCCAATACAAACAAATAGGAATTAAAATTCATTCTGCAAAATTTCGTTACTTAGTCCTTATTCCATAAATCTCCTATCAAGTTTCGACCTGTTACAGTGGGATGTAACACCTATTTAACAACAGCCAATAATATACTTCTTGCCTATTAACACCTATTATGAAACAGATTAAATCTGGTGGAACTGTGATGGTGGCCAATGGTTATGAAATTATGGAAATTAAAATCAAATTTCAGACAGATTATATTATAAAAGCTACGATTTTAAAGACTTATTTAATAATATTGACTTAAGGGGCTTATACGATATTATGATGGAAACATATCTAAATAGTGATTTGCATTTTAACTTTGACCATCTGAAATATAAAAAACTAATTAAGTTGGTGTTATATGACAACATGTTATATAATGGAAGTGACTTCTACATACAAATCAAGGGAATTCCAATGGGAGGAGGTTGTTCTTCCTTATTGGCTGACTTTTATCTAAACAACTACAAGAGCAGAACACACATAATAAATGAAATCCCATTCTTCCATTACGTAGACAATGTTTTGATTGGAAATATTAGTCTTTACAGCCAATGTGACTTTGGATTCTAGCCCAAAACTTTAGAACTTATGGAAAATGAACATAATAATGAGGATGTTGAGTTTTTAGATTTATGCTTATACCATAATAATAATGATAAATTGTGTTTTAAAATATTTGATAAGCATAGTAATTTCAATTGTGAAATAAACTACATAACAAGTTGGCACACTAATTTAAGTATTAGTTTGAAACGTAATTCAATCATCAATCATCTTATTCGGTATGGAAAATTAAACTCTACTAAACAAGATCGACTCAATTGTGAATGACATTTGATTAAAGAAGCATTGAATCACTCGTTTCCAATAAACTTTTTGAAACATTGTTATATGTCATATGTTATAATAAATATAGTACAGAAGAATATGCTAATTTCCACACATTGTTACATCGCAACTCATTACCTGCATCGTAATCACTGTGACCATGACTATAATACCTGCTTACTTCTTTAGAGTATCTGTTAATGGGTATTTTCAGTTACGGCATGATGTTTGGGAAGTGATTTGACATGGGTCAATTTTCAAAATGTCTTTATATTAATTCTAATGTTGACTTTTGGTCTTGTTTGATCGTCCAGGGATTCTGCTTTTCCCACTCTCACACAGTACTTGCTTTGGGCATGTAGTGGTTTCTGGGAGTGTTTCCCGGGACTAAAAGCATGCTTCAACCAAGAAAAAGGGTCACAATCCCCCTTGACCTTACTACTTCCCCATAAGCAAACCTCTTATCATTATTCTTTTGTTATTTTATATCTCTTATTTCTTTATGGAATTTTATAAGGCTATAGTTTTTAGAGCTGAAATTGCGCCTAATAAATATATGCTTTTGTATTATGCACTTAGATTGTTTTCATTAATGTTATATATATATATATATATATATATATATATATATATATATATATATATATATACATATATATATATATATACATATATATACATATATATATATATATTACATACATATATATATATACATATATATACATATATATATATATTACATACATATATATATATATATATATATTACAGGATCTATTATCTGGACTGCTTGAGACTTCAGTTAGTCTGATTAAGGGGTTTTTATGTAATTCGGAACACTTTTCTAAAACTTACTGGAATGGTCTAAAATGTTATAGAAAATTATAATTCATTTTAAAAACATGTATTAAATAATGATTTTTTACAATCCATATGAAAAGATATACTCCGTTAACTAAAATGCAAATTACATGTAATTATAGTATCAAATTTAGTGATTAAGAAAATTTTTGAAAGAAAAAAATGTCTGAAAAAAGTTGATTATTCAGGCTAGTTATTAGAAGTCTTTTTTTGGAACATTTCAACTAAAGTGGGCCCTCACCATATTCATCTAATATTTTAGTAGAAGCATCTTTGTTCATATGTTTCAAAATGGTGACTTTATCTTTTATAGATAATGAAACACGTTTTCTTATAGAACTCATTGCATCAGATGATGATCATTTGGATATAATTCAGACCAAAAATGTTAACTAAGAATTTTCTTCAAATGTGTAACAACTTAGAAGTAAAAACTAACAGCTCTCAGACTGATCTAAGGTAAAAACAACCCAAGTACTCATAATTTTCATGCCCCCAGAAAATATTGCAAACAATTTCACCCCCAAGGAAACTAGCCGTTTCTTAACCCTTTCGCGACGATTGGCACACCCGCGTGCCAGCTGCGAACTTGCATTCAAGGACGAACGGCACTCACTCGGGCCAGAGGAAATTTTACAGCAAGCGGATAGTGGCACCTATAAGTGCCACAACGCAGAACATTTTAATTTGTGTACTAGATGGCGTTACTTGTCCATGGAACTAACTTCAATGTATTTTGCAGAGGCATGACCTTGGCAGAAGAGGATTGAATGAATTATTTCTCCATTTGGAGCGGTGAAAATCATTTTGTAACATAAACAAACAGAGCAATTCTCGTAGCATCAACAATTTTATAATTGAGTTTCGGTTTCTATTTTTATTTCAGCGTTATGATTTCGTTGGTGAATCATAGGAATATAAGAAAGTATATTTTTTTTGTTTGGGTTTTAGAGGCAGTGAAATTATTCGTTTATTTCGGATAAAAGAATGGGAGCAACTAACGAGTATTTTGTATTCAGATTTGTATGAAAATTATACATCAAATAGAACATAAATATTTCTTTTATTCCTGAAAAAAGTAGATTTCTGTGTTGAATAGGTGATTTTTAGTGAATTTTTTTCGAGAGTTAGGCTTAGCGCAAAAAATGCGCCGTCCTTTTCGACCAGTTCGGAAGCGAAGCGCTTCGTCTTTTGGGCCGCGACAGCTCCGGAATGCCGCCGTCCCGAAAGGGTTAATTAAATCCATTCACTTTATGTGGAAAAAATGAAAATCATGCATGTTTCCCTTTCCCAACACCCCCAGATTGCTTGATAAATGTAAACATCTGGAGAAAACTCTTGGAAAATTTAAAATTTGAAGATAGCAAAGCACGCACTGTCAGAGTCAATAAGTGTTGGCTGGGTTATGAAAGTACACAAGTCCAGTTTTAAAGAAAAACTTCGTTCACTTTATTTGGTGAAAAACACAACTCGGCATATTACACGTACCTGGTAATTTTCCATGCCGTAAAACATCAAAAATATACTATGTACAAAAGATTTTCAGTTGTAAATGACTAGACAGAGATTCCTTGAAGCATTTGGTAGTAAGTTACTATACTACCTCTATCACTTGCGTGTATTTCAGCCACCATCACTTGGCAAAGGGAAACCAAAGGATAGAACATCAGGAAAATATTTAAAGCGGCTTCCGAACGTTTGTAAGTAAATTTAACGTTCAATACATGCTGGTCCAAACTGACCACATCTGCATCCGTTTCGACTATTCACCGTCGTCAAACGATATTCCGCAGTACTTCAGTCAAAAACATTTCTGTCTGCCTGCATCAGACCATCAGTGTCTATCTCGTCTGACTTCTTCAGACGTCTGATCTGATCGATCTGTTTCGACCTTCTCATTTGCTTCAAGAATCCTCTGCCCTATATATCCGAGAATGGACAGTTCCGGAAACGCCCCCGGATATGCAAATCAGATGCGTACGCATTGAGAACTGATTTGCATGAAACCTCATGTTGAAAAACGTCACGGTTCATGCCGGTGAACGGGAAGAGTCGTTCATATTAAATTTGCATAAACGCCCGTTCACAGGAACGTGAATCGCGATGTATTGATTATTTCCAACAATCGGCCCCCTCATGCAAATCCTTAAGTCTCAATGCATATGCAAAAGAAAACCTACTCTGAGAAACCAAGGTATATCAATAAACACCAAGGCCCCCAGTATCCTATCAAACATATAATGAAGGAAAAAATTTAAAGTATTATATCATTATTAAATTTAAAATAAAATGCATAAGTACTTATAGCATCTGAAAAATAGTTAAGTATTGTCGACAATATTGTAACAACAACATTTCACATCAAGTAGAAATTTATATACAACACAACTTCAATGCTTAAGTATCAGCATTCAAAAATTGAAATTTTAGTTTAAATTTAATTATAAGTATCCAAAATTTAAGTATAAGCACATTATCATATTAAACAAGTCAACTTTAAAAGATTAAGATTTTGTATAAGCATAGAATTTAAGTTTACTTTAAATTTGAGTATAAACACTATAATTCAAAAAGCTTAAAAAAATTTAGTCTATTAACACAATATAAGTATACATAATTAATACTATTAGACTGCATTGATATACCAAATATTTAAAAATACATGATGCAAGTAATTAGATAATAAAATTCCTTTATCAAAACTTTCAACACATACTTTTTACCAAGTTGAAAAATACAAAATTTTATACACATAAGCTATTATTTAGCATCATGCGGGTCATGGAAAATGGATGTATATACAAAGGTGTAAAGTGAAAAAGATTCAATATCACAAAAATTTATACTCAAGATATACTATCTTATATCAATGAGGTTTAAGATAAACAATAATGTATATATATGACATCTTAAAAAAAAAATTCCCAAGTTGTAAATTCAATTTAGTATTTAAAAATTTCTTTAGACTAAACATTTAATCTCAAAAAGTTTTGATTTAGTTTTTAAAAATTTTATTACAAAATTTAAGTATTATTTCCTTAGTCATTGGTTTAGTAAAGTGATCTGCTAAGTTATCTTTACTATTTACAAATTTAACATTAAAAGATTCATTGACTATTAAATTTCTTAGGAAATGATATCTAACATCAATATGCTTAGTTCTATTGTTTTCAATTGGAGAGTTAGAAAAATTAATGGCTGCTTGGTTGTCGCTAAAAATAATACTGTTACTTTTATTAAAATTTAACCCAAGTAAATGACATTCTTCAATTATGTTTTGTACCCATACCATTTCCTTAGCGGCTTCAGTTAGTGATACGTATTCAGCTTCCATGGTTGATAAGCTGACACACTTATGTTTAAAGGTACGCCAAGAAATAGGTACATTGTCAATAAAGAGTATCATGCCTCCAAGTGAAACACGGTCATCTCGGTTTGCAGCAAAGTCAGAATCTGAATAACAATTTAATTTTAACTCCTGAATGTTAGATAAATTTAACATATAGTTTTTAGTCTTTTCAACATATCCTAAAAGTCTTAACAATGCATCCCAATGCTTAATTCCAGGGTTTTCTTGAAATTGAGATAATATATTGATGGCGTAACAAATATCAGGTCTAGTCCTACTAGATATAAAAGCCAAACACCCAATTAAGCTCCTGTAAGGAAAACTTTGCATTTGCTTTATTTCTTCACTTGTCTTTGGACAATCTATTTTACTTAGAATATTCCCTTTAGAAATGGGAAGTGAAGTAACTGGATATTTATACTGTTGAAACATTTGACATACTTTATCTATATATGACTTTGATGTATAAAAAATTTATTGTCACACTCTTTAAATTCCACGCCTAAAAGTTTTCTAATTTTTCCTAATACCTTGATATCAAATTCTATGCTAAGTAATGAAACAATGTGGTCTATGTCCCTTTGATATTTTGAGAAGAGAATTATGTCATCCACATAGACTAGCATAAGAACTTTGCTATTGTAAATATATGCACAATTACACCATTGAAGTTTTAAAAAATTTAATTCTTTTAATTTGGTGTCAAGTTCATTAAACCATTCTCTTCCACTTTGATGAAGACCGTAAATAGCTTTCTTCAACAAACAAACATAATCAGGCTGTTCCTGATTGACATAACCTTGAAGCTGTTTCATATATACCTTTTGACTCAATTTAGCATAGAGATAGGCAGATTTGATATCTAATTGGAAATGCATCCAGCCAAGCATGCTTACGAAAATTGAGAAGAATGCTCTAATTAAGTTGAAGTTAACAACAGGGCTAAAAACTTCATCGTATGATTCTCCCTTTTTCTGACCATACCCCTGGGCTACCAAACGAGCTTTAAACCTCTTGATTTTCCCTTTCTCGTCTTTCTTAATAGTGTAGACCCATCTATTGCCTATATGCTTTTGTGAGGTGGATGCAGGAACTAGTTCCCAGACACCCCTCTCTTGCATTACGGCCATTTCTTCATCCATAGCATTACACCATTTTTCGGACTGGGAAGATTTAATAGCAGCGTTGTACCCTTTTGGTATATTTATTTCAATATTGCTTGCTTCTGGTCTGCCTCTGACCCTTTTAAGACCTTTATTTTCCCGAAAATTAAACAGTTGCTGATCAAATTGTATATTCCTTTTATCACAATATTTCTTAACATCATTGTGTGACCTCAGCCTTTTATTATCTCCTTGAGCGTAATAATACACATCGGTTCTACTCCCATCGGGTCTTGGAACCGTCTTTCGCTGCCAAGCAATATCCGAGCAAGGAGTCATACTGGAGTCAGCAGGAGAGTCCGTTTCCTCACTGGATTCAGACGGATCGTCACCAGTGTCTTCACTCTCTCCTGCCCCCCCATCAGATTGCTCCCTCGGATATTCCCCGTCGGAGTATTCTGAAAGGTTATCTCTTGATATCCCTGAGGAGATATTTCTGGGACAAATTGGGTCCAGGATGCCTTCCACTACATCACCCTCATCAAACCTCACATTGCAGGTCTCAATTGTTCGTTTCTCCCCTGACAAAAATATCCTATAGCCCTTAGTTTTAGTAGCATAGCCTACCATCACCCCTTCTGTAGCTTTCATGTCTAACTTCTTTCTGAGCTGACTGGGTTTGCCTACATATGCTCTACAACCAAAGGTTCTAAGATGTTTGACTGAAGGTTTTCTACCACTGTAGAGTTCATGTGGTGTTTTAGTCTTAAATTTGTGACATATTCGATTTTTAGTGTATGCAAAACACAATATTGCTTCCGCCCAGAATCTGTCATGCAATTTGCTGTCGTTCAACATGGCTCTAACACAGTCAAATGCGGTTAAGTTGAATCGCTCTGATACTCCATTTTGCTGTGGGGTATATGTGTTAGTCCTCTCAGCCTTAATACCGATATCCTTCAGGTAATTTTTGAACTTATCATGGCAGAATTCCATTCCATTATCCGTCCGGATACATAGAATTTTAGTACCTAACTGCCTTTCTTCTCTGGCCTGAAACTCTTTAAAATGTGAAAATACTTCTGACTTCTGTTTCATGAGGTAAACAAAAACTTTTCTACTATAATCATCTGTTATAGTTAAGACATACTTGTTCCCACCATATGAGGCTGTGGGTAAGGGACCACACACATCCATGTGTAACAATTGCAATGGTTTAGTGGACCTTATCCTACAGGTGGGTTTATATGATACTCTCCTAGACTTAGCCAATTTACACGATTTACAATTTAACTTTTTGTATTTAAGCCTAGGAAGTCCGTTTACGGCAGAAACTTTGCTGGTTTGGAGAAGATATTCAGCGTTTATGTGGCAATATCGTTTATGCCAAAGACAGTTTGTACTATTAAGTTCAGTTACTGAACTGCTAGGCTTAGATATTGAACTATCCACATTTCTATTCTGCTTAGTTTTTGTTTTGTCAGATTTAAATTTAGTTTCTTTAAGATTAGGTGCTATTTTTACTTTGTCTATTTTTCTGGAAGCACTAGGATCCCTATCCTTGGATTTCTTATCCTTTTTGTGTTTCTTGTCTCCATCTCGATCCCTATCTTTAGATTGACGGTTTTCTACGTTATGTTGTTCCTGGGTACTATACTTAGGTTTTAAAAAATACAACCCATCCTTTCTTTTTGCATAAAAGAATTTCTCCCCTTTAGGTGTAAAAAACCATAGAACCCCATTAGCTCCATTAAAACTAAAATTTTGTTCCTCAAGAACAGATGCAGCTAATAAATTTCTCCTAAGTTTAGGAGAATACATAACATTTTCCAATTTGACAATACTTTGCTTATCCTTAAATTGGACATACATTTCCACCGTCCCGATAGCCTCAACTGGACTTTCGACATCCCCTACTGCTAGCGACATTGAAGTGCCTTTGCACTCATTAAATTTTGAAAATAACTTAATGTTATTACAGAAATGTCGCGTAGCAGCAGTGTCTACTACCCAGCTGAGTCTATCGCTAGGATCGATTACAGTATTAGCCTCAATCTGTGGAGACCCAAGAAATTCCACAATACTAGATCCATTATTTCTACTGCAATTAGATTTAGTATGACCTAGTTTGTTACACTTAAAACACTTAATTTTACTTTTAGAAATATTTACATTATGACTAGAAGTATTTACATTAGACACATTATGAGATACATTTGGAAGTTTAGACACTTTTACTCTATTTACAAATTTCTTAGAAGTAAAATATGCAGAATTTGAACTCGCAGTTTTGGAAAAGTCACTTGCTTGCTGCCTCAGCCGGCTCTCCTCCGCTGCTAGCTCTGCTTGTATTTTGCTGAGCTTGAAGTCCGAGTCATTCCATCGATATATAATTTGAACGATACCTCGGAATTCTTCCGGAAGGTACCGAATCGACTGGAATGCTACATATAGGTCTTCAATGGGGTGTTTCGCGTCTTTAAGCCTCGTCACGGCCTTCCGCAGTCTTGAGCAAAAAATGTCAACAGGCTCATCTGGCTCCGGCCGAACGTCGAAGAACTCATCTAGTAATCTAACCAGGTTGGCTCTGGAAGGCGCTTGAAAATGTTCTTTCAAGGTATTCCATACTTGACTAGGTTCGTCGGTGACGTTTATCAACTCCTTGTATTCCGAGGATAAACTTTGATAAATGATGGCGAGCGCTCGGTCTTTCCTCCGATAAAAATCATCGTAGTCGCGGCGACTTGCATCTTCCTCGATAGGCTTAGCACTTCCATCTACGTGTCCGAAACATCCTTCTCCCTTGAGGACGAATGAGATGTCGGTACGCCAGGTGACGTAGTTGTCCCGCGTCAGCAATTCCGTTCTACTTGCCTCCATGGCCACTCGTAGTTTTGAAGAAGCAGAAGTAAAAGTTCTTTTGTACAATGTTTACGTTTACACTGTTGCGTTTCGTTATTCACACGAACTTCAAAATGGTGCCAGGTGCGGCCCCCATCTGAACACTGGAACGATTTCTTTAAAGATACTTGCACTTATGACTCTATTGGGCGTTAAACTGGCCCCGTAACCGTCTGTCAGATATTGACGAAATTTAAAAAATTTGAAGATAGCAAAGCACGCACTGTCAGAGTCAATAAGTGTTGGCTGGGTCATGAAAGTACACAAGTCCAGTTTTAAAGAAAAACTTCGTTCACTTTATTTGGTGAAAAACACAACTCGGCATATTACACGTACCTGGTAATTTTCCATGCCGTAAAACATCAAAAATATACTATGTACAAAAGATTTTCAGTTGTAAATGACTAGACAGAGATTCCTTGAAGCATTTGGTAGTAAGTTACTATACTACCTCTATCACTTGCGTGTATTTCAGCCACCATCACTTGGCAAAGGGAAACCAAAGAATAGAACATCAGGAAAATATTTAAAGCGGCTTCCGAACGTTTGTAAGTAAATTTAACGTTCAATACATGCTGGTCCAAACTGACCACATCTGCATCCGTTTCGACTATTCACCGTCGTCAAACGATATTCCGCAGTACTTCAGTCAAAAACATTTCTGTCTGCCTGCATCAGACCATCAGTGTCTATCTCGTCTGACTTCTTCAGACGTCTGATCTGATCGATCTGTTTCGACCTTCTCATTTGCTTCAAGAATCCTCTGCCCTATATATCCGAGAATGGACAGTTCCGGAAACGCCCCCGGATATGCAAATCAGATGCGTACGCATTGAGAACTGATTTGCATGAAACCTCATGTTGAAAAACGTCACGGTTCACGCCGGTGAACGGGAAGAGTCGTTCATATTAAATTTGCATAAACGCCCGTTCACAGGAACATGAATCGCGATGTATTGATTATTTCCAACAAAAACATGGTAGTTCTATGTATCTTTCATGGTAGTTCTATCAGTTCATCTATGTTTTATTTACCTCATAAAAGATTTTAATAGGCCTTGAAATTTAGGGGGGATATTCCCCCTTTAACAAAAATTTTAGGGGGGGGGGATTTTCAAAAACTTGGGGGGAAATTTAAAAATTCAGAATTTTTATTAGTAAAACATAAAATAAGGATATTTTTATATCACAATACAAGATACTTACAAAATTGACATTTAGTATGCCTTCATTTGAAAATGATCAACTTTATTTTTTAAATAAATTGAAAACCCTCTTTTATGATTGAAATGGAAAGCATTAACAAAAGAGGAAAAAACATATGTGGTTCTTTTGTAAATTGCATAATTTTAGGATACAGCACATTTTGAATAGTCTATATTTGCGCCTTGCCATGCTAATGTTATTTAAAATATTTTAAAGTACTTTTAATAAAATTAAGATGAGGAGGATGTTCATTTTTAATTGAAATGAGAGATTCCACTATGAGTGCAAATCTATCAAATTCTAATTTATGCTCTTCAAATGTATAAGTCTTATAATTCTAAATGCCTAAATAAGTAAAAAAAAAATTAATTCCATTATCCTACACATATATCTCAATTTCATCAACAATATGTTTAAAAGATAATATCCCAACATAAAAAACAAAAAATGTTAGTGGATGGAAACAGATTGAAAAAAATGGAAAATATTTAAAAATAAAACGAAACTTACCAGCTATCGTGTTTAAATAAAAAAATTCCAAGATATTGCTAAACTGTATTTTATAAATTATTAATTAATAAATGTAACACATTAAAAACTCATAAATATACTGCAATGGAACCAGATAAATCCACAGTTACTTCTGCAAAAGTCTTCATGGTAAAGTGCAATATTGAATTTTATCTGCTTTTAAATTTTTTAAATATTTGTGCATGCCAACAGTTTGAAGGGCGTAGACAAAGCAAATAGGATTTGTCTAGCGATATCGGAATATTTCTAGCGAAAAGTTGGAATACTTTTACCAAAAATCAAAGTCCCTGAACAAAGCGCAGAAAAGAAAATGTAACGAATTTGGAGAAATCAAAACCTTTGTGCCTAGTGTGCTCTGCCCTATACACCCAGAAAAAATGAAATGCCATTAAAAAAGCACCTTGCCGCAACTTGTCCATAACTAGTGAAGAATGGAATGATGCATTTCGCCCACGCCGGATGCAGCCGCTTAGAAAATTTCTGGGAAAAACGGTGCTACTTCGGATGTTTTCCAGAAAAGAGGAGTTGCGCTATGCAGATGCAGAACTTCAAGGAAAAAACATGATCCACGGAATATTTTCATTCCTGCTTTTCATTCGCTCTGCCGAAAATTCCCCGCATTCATTTTCGAAATTTAAAAAGGATCAGCAGTGGCGAGTCCATGCGGTATTTTTATCTAAGTGGAATTTTTGAATTTCAAGTGCGGTTCGAGCAAGCGCACATCCTATTTCAAACCCTGGAAAAATGTAGGTTTCAACGCATCATTTTTTAAATTAATATTGCTAATTAAGGCAAAAAAGCATTTGGTAAGATTTTAAACAAAAAATCGCTATTTGGCGCAATATTTGACAAATAATCGCTTGTTGGCGCAGAATTTGGCATTATTTTGCCGAATTCTGGTTTGGGGAGCATCCGGATATTGGGATGCCGGATAAGAGGTCACGTACTGTATATATAATATGCAATTTAGAAGAAATACTTTTTTTCACTTGAATTTTTCATAGTAAATTTATTGGATATAAACCAATCAAAATGTTCACCATAAATTTTTTTTATGGCCTAATTTTTGGCAAAAGATATCACTGTAAATGTTATAAATTAACATAATAAAATGGCACTTTCAATACTTCCATAAAGAAGGCTTATTTAAGGGATATCACACAATCTCAGTTTCCTAATAAATAAAATAGTTTTCTAAAAATTCAGTTTATGACACTTTTACATATATAATCTGAGTAATGTGGAATATGCAAAAGATGAAAATTTTTCTAGGTCTCATAGGATTCTGTCTTTCATATAATTCCCACATTGTTTTGTCACATATGATCCTGACAGATTTCACTGTATACTATTATAGCGGGTGGAATTATTATATGGCTCTATAGTTTAAAATGGATTTCAAATTCAAACCGGCATAAATAAATTTGCATTATTTTTATAAATATGTAAAACAGAGAGAAAATGTTTAAAAAGAGGTGGAGGTTGCAAGTTTAAAAATCCATCCAAGGACTGATGGGTTAGGGGAACAATATAGTCTCTGTGGTTACCACCTTCGGGTTCTAGTCTAAATGACACCTTCGGGCCGGTCAGACAGTCTGGGGAATTCAGAAAAGATGCTTTTACATGCACACATATACCCTCACAGCAAAGATCGTCACGTGTGACAGTGACGTTGTAATCACGTGACACCTGGGTCACAATGTGACATCATATTTGTGACTTCTATGCGACATTACGTATTAGTAACTTTGTAACTTCATTGTGACTATATTCTGTGACGTTTCCACAATTTAATTAACAAGTAACAATGTGACGACATTACAATGGCAATTACGTTATGTCACAAACAAGTTAATATGAGACGTCACAAACGACCATGAAAATGACCAAAGTGACTTTGCTGTGACCTCAATATAACATTGTTCAGACGTACTGTGAGGTCCCAAAGTCACAGTGTGACGTAAATCTTATGTCACTGTGAAAAAAAATGCTGTTAGAGTAGGAATCATGGCATAAAAGATTTAATAACAGGGCTTCAGAATAAATGTTATTTTTTAAATTCCATGTAGTATGCTGTTAAAATTCGAGAACAAAAGCTATTTAAAACCAAGCGATCATTTAATACATCTTAATGGTATTTTTCTTTTAAGTGTCATAATGAAAGGTAACTTACAGAAATAGCATCTGCCAAAGGTTTCCCATAATTTCTCTCAAACTCAGCTTTGATTTGCACCATATCAATTTCACAGCGGGAAACTACAATGCGTATCAATGTCCTGTCATCAGTGCCCAATCCCTGTAAAAGAAACAATGTCAGAGGCTGATTCTTGCTGAAGGAAACACATGTACAAGGGAAAAGTTTATTTCAAATTTGTTTCTAAACTGTGTACATACAACCTTCATGGCCTTGTATAGTTTTTCAGCAAAATAGAAAGGTCTGTTCTCGACACTTCGAGCTAGTAAGGGAGAAAAAATACGAAACAGTTAGAAATAGAAATGCATACATATATAATGCTTGCCAGCTTAAATATTTTATATATAAACACATAAAAGAAAAGAGCAAAATCTTTGAATTAAATTTTGAATAAGATTTTTGATGCATTATTAAAAAGTTTAAGGCTCTGTTTTGGGTACTTAAATGTTGCAATCACAAAATTTAAATCCCTAAGATGTTTATTCCATTTTAATTATATCAACATGTTACGGCAGTACAACCAACTTTGCCAATGACAAAATCCATTCCAGAATGAATGGTGTTTTAAAGCATATATTTTAATGGAAAAGGCAATAATTTATTATAAAGCATTTGCATCTCAATGACTATCCCCATTTTAAGTTTTTCCTATATACCTAACATATTTCCAAGCTTCAAAAAATTTAAATGGCTACAATAAAATCAAAAATTCTCTGAAAAACCTGTTATAATCATTTTGAAATATAAAAAAAATCACAGCATAGTGTGCTAAATATTTCAGAAAAATGAGAAAGTAGATATAAATATAACCCCAATGCTTAATCCTTTCCGAATGGCAGTCTTGAAAAAACGTTATCAATCGACCCGTGGGCGCGTGGACCGTCTGGAAAGGGTTAAAGATGTCAACCCTAAAAAAAGAGAACTTCCGTTTTAACTATACAATCACCATCATTTAACATTCTTCTTATCTTATAAGGGGCTTACTTGGCTGAATATAAGTTTCTACAGGCCTTCTCCACCACCATTTTGACCTCTTCTACCAGGAATTGCAGTAAAATAAATAGAATTAAGTCTTAAAAATTTTTATCAGAAGGAAAATATGTTTATATGAACTCATTCAAAATATTCTTGAATATTTGAATCATGAACATAACTAAAAATAATCCAAAAGGAGTCATTTTGCATATTAACCCGTCTATATCTTTCTGGGGCTCATCACTAAAAGTAGTGAATAAATTAATTTATACGCAGACTTACTGTATAAAAAGATGAATAGTTCAAGGGTGTAACATGTTTAAGAATTAGATGCCCAAACAAAATAGGTCCAATGTGCCATATGCTTTTTCTGAAGTTCCTTGCCGCACTATTATACATTCATTTATAAGACGTAATTGTACCTATTGTGAGACAAAATAAAGTTTATTTATCTATGCTAAAGGATCATCATCGAAAGTTTTTCAGCCATTAAAAACCAATTTCATAGCTGCCAACCCAGAGAATAAAAAATTAGGAACACTGTACACGAGAAAAATGACACGCAATAGTTGCACATAAAATATATATACATGGGTATCTCCAGCATGGGAGTACTTGCTTCCCCCACGCATTGAAATTAGGATGTCAGTATTTCTTAGCCAATGTATTATGTATTGACAGTGATTTTGCAACCCCCCCCCCCCCCCCTGGAAGGAAAGTTGGTGAAACCCATATATATATATTATATAATTAATCTTACTTAATAAAAAAATATTAAGACCTCATGAGATAAGAATTTTAAAACATACATGAAATGCATAATTTTTTTACACCCATAAAATTATAACTATATTTGTTCTCCTTAAATACATCAATATTCAACTAAAAGTAAAATTAAACTATTTTCATATTTGAAAAAAAAAAAAAATGTCATTACACAATTTAAATACACTATTACAAAGTAAGTAAAACAAAGACAAATTAAGAATCTTTTTGGTTTATTGATACATAGGTAGCAGATTCGGCATTTTTCAAGAAAGTGGCACCATGTTTGTTCATACCAAGCACCATTTATCTGAGATTTGGCAATTAAAGTAGACTGTAAAGTCAAAATACTCATGGAACTTCTAAAATCAGTTTTGTTTCTTTTTACAAGACTAAAAATTCATTCACATGCAGCATTACTATGGGGGAGTGTTAGTATCCCCAACATGATACTACTCAATTTACCATACAAAAGTTTATACACAGGATCTTTTTGCTTTCCTAACTTAGCCCACTGAACATCTGGTCTGCAGCAATTATTTCTCCTGGCAGAGCTGCCATTTGATAATGCAAAAACTCAGTTACACTATCAATTATATCAAACATTGATTCTGTTGAGTCTTTTTGCATTATAGAGGGAAATCTGTCTATAAAAATTTTAATCGAGGAAATTTAACTTTTTCCCTCTGAGACATATCTCCGACTTCAGCATGATGTAAAACATCAGAGTTGATTGGAAAGTTTCTGATAATATAATTACATGCCATACAATAATAATAGTTTTTGACGTACTCAAAAAACTGCTTTGTTTCATCAGAGTTTAACTTTTTCAGGCACTCTAACGTCTCTGATCCCACAAATATGTCTTCATTATCCTTATGATTTGTTGAATCACTATAAGAGATATCGAACACACATGTCTAAGCTTTCACGACTTCAAGCTTTATGAATCTGACTAAAATATCTGTAAAAAAAACTTGAATTTGGGACTTTAGCTTATGGACTCTGGGGTTTCTGATTGCAGACTCACATTAAATTTTTCGAAAACACTAATTACATTTTTTAGAAAAAATGCAAAGGAGATAGATTTTTCAAAATAGAAAAATTTGTATTATGCAAATATAATTAAAAAATTAACCTTAATAATTAGTCATAATATGAAAATAAACTAGTTTAGTCGATCTAATATGCAACATTTAAATGATGGAGATGGATGGGAAAAGATACTAACGTACTCTCGGCATTTCACGCGATGTAACTGAATTGCGCAATCACACTGTTTATGCGAAAATAATTAAGAAATTAACCATAATAATTAATCAGAATATGAAAATAAACTAGTTTGGTCAATCAAAAATGCAATATGTAGAAGATTGAGATGGATGGAAAAAGATATTATTGCACTCTTGGCGATTCATAAGAACAAACTGAATTGCGCAATCGCAGTGTTTATGCGAAATTAATAAACAAAATAACATTTTAGCGATTTATGCTGAATTAAGAAGTATATTTATTACTTTCATAAAATAAGCGATCGAGATCTTAATTTACATTACACGCGGCCGTAAATCTACGTTAATTTGATTGGCATTACCCTGCATTTTATTATGGAGTTGCTACGATCCCGGGAATGGTAGAAATCAGTGCTAAAAAAGTGGAAAATCGGCGTTTCCGAGGAATTATACCATGTCTGGTTAATAGATAAATTTAAAACAAAAAAAGCCGGAGAATTTCGTTAGTAATCCGGAAGCCGGAGAAGCAATGAAACATCCGGAGTTTCAGGCCCAAATCCAGAGAGTTTTTCACGTCTGATCTGTAATCTTATGAACGTACTTTTGATCAAATAGAGAAAAGTTTCCCACTTACCTAAAAAATCCCCTTTATAGGGAAAATTTTTGGGATATTATCCCTAAACGTAGGGATTTTTTCAAAAAATCGTTAAAATCGGGAGATGTGTCTTCAAAAGCGAGAAATCGGGATAAACACTCAAAAATCGCGAGTCTCCCGCCAAATTCAGTAGAGTTGGCATATATGTATGGTCACAGAGGGGGAAAAATGGGGTAAAATAGGAATATTTTCAAAAATTCGGATTTTGTGGAAAAAATTCGGATTTTCGGAACAGACGTAAAAATTCGGAACGAGTCCGGAAAATCCGGAACGGTTGGCAGCTATGCAATTTATGAAAACAACACAACAAGTGAATAAATTTCTTACCAATAGCAAGCATGCCCTTTTTCACATCCCCAGACATTTCCTTGTCGATTGCTTCAGCCACAGTGTGCCCAGCCAACTTCTGATACTCGTAAAATGTTAAAGCCAACTGCTGGAAACTCTCAGCAACGAGTATGGAATTGAATACAGATTCATCTGTTCCCCACTGACCAACTCCGGCAGCATAAAGCTCCTAATAGCATTAAAAAATTATAACTATAAAATAATTCAAGTAAAATCTTTATCAACAATATGTAATACTTCCTACTGAAAACTGATTCGATGGCATACAGAGGGGTTTTCAAATGCCTATCAAAATAATAATCACACTACTTTAGTTAAGACTCGGCAACATGCACAGTAAACTGGCAGTTAGCCTATGCAGAACTTATTTAAAACGCCTTTCTTTCATTCCCTGTAACACACAGCATTTATGGAGCTCTTAATGCTATGGAATGGCACTCTCGTGAAATCCTTGCTGGGACGTTTCATACACACCCTCACTTGGGCGCGGTAGCTCAGTGGTTAGAGCGCGGGAGTTGCACTCGGTAGGCCTGGGTTCGATTCCAGCCACTGCCAAAACTGCCGCCGTGTTCACGCAGAGTACGGTCACGTTAAACATGTGGGTCCACAAGTCCTTCCGAGAGGTTGGTGGTAGGGGAAGGAGGGTACGGTCCCTGTGGATGCCTCCCTCACTAGGTTCTGGTCTAAATTGGGTGGCACTTCCAGGCAGTCCAAACAGTTACCTTACACCTTTCTGGTAGGTCGGACTGTCTGGGTCTCAACAACAACAACACACCCTCTCTCTTTCTCTCTGTAGTGGAAATATCAGATTTTTCATGACATATTTTAAAAAATTAAAAATTGGAAAATTATATAATACATATAAAAATTAGATGAAAATTATTCTAAGTTTTTATTGAAACCTTTTCTTAGAGTGTACTAGTGTGTTCTACAATCCTAGTTCAAGATATATATCTGTTTGTTTTGCACACATTAAATTTAAAATATCTACAGAAATGTATATATTTTGTAATTAGATTATTTTAAAATATAGACATTATCTCAATTGAATAAAACAGAATATCTGTTTCTGCATTACATTGAGAGAAATTGAATAAAATAGAAACAAGAAAGATCAACCATGCATAAAGCATTGATTATTCCAACTCAAATGCAATTTTATTTAAACTTCTAGAAAATGCGATACATTCAGCAGTGATATATTTTAAATTATCACAGTACTACAATAATTTATTATATTTCAAAACAAAACTTCATCGAAAAAAAATGAACTTCATTCAAATGATGTCATCGAAATATACATCGACTTTGGATTCATTTCAAGGATTAACTTCTATGAAAAAGCAATGAATGGTTCATTCATATCACTTTTACTCCAGACTCCAGAGCCAAATTATTTTGAATGAAAAAAAATTCAGCGATTTTTATAGAACTCATCTTAGAATCACTTGTTTACATTCTACATCCATTAAAATGAGGCTTTGTTGTGGAAATAATCAAAGTTCAATGATCATTTAAACTCAAATATATTGTAATTGTGTTGGCGCAGAATATCGATGCAAAGAAAATATGCAAAAATAAAATGGTTTCAGGATGGGTGCAACATTAAATCTAAATTTAAAATAACTTTAAAAATCAGGATTTTTATACTTGGAAAAACAGATAGATGCCATATTTTATTTTGAAGTGGGTCACGTGATCTCTTCATATAATATGGTGTCATTATTATTTTAATTTTTATTTCAAAAATTACCAAACATATTTTGCTGAAATTTTTTTTATATATTTTATGGGATAATTTGAATATTTCTTAAAATTTTCGAGGCAATTTGTGAATTTTAACTTCGCTTAAAAAATGTTTGAAAAATGAGGTCCCACATGGACTTTTCACTTTTTCAACCCGGGTTCAGCCCAAAACTAATTGGGTGATATTATTCATTTGCATTCCCATATGTCCAACAGACAGTCTCAACAACATACTAAAATTTCATTTTGATAGTCATTTTTACGGCAGTTATCGTGCGCATGGACAGACAGAATGAACAATGTCATAAACACTTTTCAACTATGTTAGAAAGTGTTAAAATGGGTAAGGTGGTAAAAGTTGAATGTGACTTTCTATATATTCCATAAAATTGCCAGTATTTTTAAAAGGAGATTCCTCAAATGTTGCTTGTTAAATAAAGAGTGCCAATACATTTTGATTATACATAAAGATAAGATCTGTCCTGATATATTCAAAATTATGTCATATGGTTTGATAACTCAAAATGATTGCCCATTCCTGCTTTAAGTAGAAACAAGCTTTTACTTATCATACACGGGTTACCAGAAAAATGAAGTATTATGGTACAAAACATTGTTTTCTCTGCACTTTATGACACACAACTGAACTTATTGTAAAAATTTGTAAACACATTTCTATCTATATTTGTGCAGCTTTATAATTCTTGCTGAAATTAAGTTTTGAATATTGCAGTTCAGATTAACTGAAAATTACTTCTTAATGAATCTTTATAATATGAAATTGCAGGGTTCATTCTAGAATTTCAAAAGGGCAGGGTGCTGACTTCCAAAAAAGGGCATATTGTCATCATAAAAGGGCACATTGCATATGAAAGAGGCACATGTTTTTAAAAGGGCACAATTATAAATTTTAACCAAAGAATGCATTGCATAATGTGGCCCACACGTAAAATGGATACAGATAATTTATCTATTTTACATATTTATATAAAAATAATTAGTGATGCAAATAAAAGTATTAAAAATTAAAACAAAAGGGTACATTGTACTGCTTGATGCTGCTAAAAAATAGCATAGTCATTAGATGGTATCAATATTTTGGCAAAAAGTGGCTAGTTAATGTACACGGCTACTAAGTCTAGTAAGTAGCCAGCATTTTATCATTTTAGGATTAGTTTATTGTAAAAATTTTAGTTGAAGCAAAATGGAAAGAATTTATATTTAAATTAAAACTTCATAAAAAAAAAAATTATATAAATAAAATTAAAATATGTTACAAACATAAGTGATCCTCCTTAAAAAGTTTTGAGTTCCCGAATCCAAAAATTACAGAAAATATTTTTTCTTAAACTGCATTGAAACTGCATTTAATACATTGAAAAATAAATAATGAATTTTCAAAATTTAAAGTAATATTATATTAACTTATTAGAAAAATTAGAATTAACACAATCTTATGCAAGTAATTTAAATTTATTGAAGATCCAATGTTTACTTTATCTAAACTAAACATACTATGAGCAAAAATGTATGGGCACACATAAATAAAAGAAAATACTAAAATTTGTTAATTAAAATAAAACTATGTTTTACCGGTATAAAATGCTGTATAAAAGTTAAGACATTTATTAAAATAATTATTTTTAGAAAAGTATATTAATGGTATAAAAATAAGGCAGCAGTGCCCGGAATTTTAAATGCAAACCTCTGATTAAAATTATACCGGAACCATGGCGAATTAGTAAAAAGTTTGAGATATTAAACTTGATATATTCATTTGTTAGGGGTTTAGGGGAGAGTAAATAATTTGCATTATGTTAGGGGATAGTATGTATGCTTGATAGGAAGTCACAGAAGAAATGGTAATATTAAATGGGAGGAGTGTATGGCTGGCATGTGTCTGGTCTGTGGATATTAAGAACGGTTCGGGGAGTCGATGTGCACCGGTTCCTATCTCCTATGCATGGGCGTGGCAAAAAAGCATGCTGGCTTTGCTGATATATGTAAAATTAAAATCAATGATATAATCCACAATATAAGAAGCAATGAAAATATCTAGTTGCATATTAAGACACTGGAAAATGTAAATAAATACAAATTGCATATAAAATAAATAAATAAATAAATAAAAATATAATATATACGTTTCATGTAATGTAAGTTCATTATGAAAGAAGGAAAAGCAGAAAACTTGAGATTAAAGAGCACCCTTTTAGTATAAAAGTTTATTGAAATGTATATAACTTAAATGTATGGAAAACAATGAAATGGTACAACCTCAAAAATCCAGACTTTGCCGATTCCGGATTATAGAATTTGAATAAAATTCAGATTTAATATTAACTAAATACACTATAAAGCACTATTTTTAGTAAAAATAATGGCAAAAGTTAAGTTAATCAAAACATATTATTTAATCTAAAAAATAGGGCAAAAGAAATTTCTAAAAAAAAATTTACACATTAATAATTTAGAATGTGTGAACGAAACGAAATGATAAAATTACATTTTATCATTTCGTTTAAATATTAGAATTAACATTTGTTATTTCATTAATTTTGTTTTATGGGAAAGCAGTTTTCTTTATCCTGGAGATGGACATTATTTATGCTCGGTTATAAAGTTTCTTTATTCAAGACCTTTAATTGCATGATCGATTGTTTGTATAAGATTATCAATGGGTATTTTTTCTTCTCCACATTTATCGTCGTTACTTTGATCTTTTTCTATTTAATATCATATCGCGAATTTCGCCATCACTCAATTTATTTACGATTGGCGCATCATCATCAGAGTGCAGAACTTCCGTTATATCGGCTTTGTCGAGATTTAATGAAGCGCTGGAAGATTTAATAAAGATCGAGGATTAGCACCTTTGACGATATATTTAAAGGTGTAAATGTGTTTAAACCGTTTTCGCTATTAATGAACGAAAAACAAAAAATAAGAACTTAAAAGTTGTATTTATTTTCTAGCATCTATATAATGTTATGTTTAAAAAAGGCTGATGTGTCTGAAAAAAGTAATTGTCAAATATGTAAAAAATATCGCAGTAGATAAAATAAATATCTTTTCCAAAAAAGAAAAATACCTCTCCTCTCAATGATTTTTTTAAAATTACGATGAGTCATTACTAGATTGCAGCAGCACCGAGACGTGGTGGGGAAAGCGAAGAAAGGAATTTGCTTAGTTCCTAATCGTAAACGCAGCCGACCCCTTTGAGAGCTCTGTGCGTTAATGACCTTGTTGCTCGGTTCTGTGCGATACGATATTATTTAGTTATTTATTTGCTATTTATAGTATTTAAATATGGCTTTCTAAACAAAAAAGGCAAAATATACAGTCGATTTCAAGCTGACACGTTCGACGAAAACGAAAAAATCGTCAGATATTGGGAGGGGGAGGAGATTCTGAAGAATGGAATTCGTACTACGAAGTGAGCAAAATAAATTTCCGTGAGCGTTAATATAAATTCTCGGGATTTTTAGATTTAATTGAACAATCTGTGGTAAAATATTACGATAATGTTTTAAAGTGTTTAATATTAAAAATTACATTGTTTCAGAAAAATGTCTTTTTCAATAATGAGAAAAGAAAATTTTGATAATAAAAATTCTGCATTTAAATATCGATGTATATTTTACGCGAAATAATTAATCGGGAGTTGTGACTTGAATAAGGGGGAAGAGGGATTAACACTAACAACGTCATTCACGCTCCAACCACGAGCCGATCTAAGGCAGTCCATCTAAACTTTCGTTTCATTTCCGGGTTCAGAAAGTCGACCGGAAAATACGGTATTTGTTTATAAAATATAATTCTATATAAATAATCTTACCCTGTTGTTTTAAATCCGCGACTTTGTCAGTCCGGGGGAAGGAGAGAAAAAAAAAAAAAAAAAAACCCGAAGGAAAACGTCCGAATTTTCGAGGTTGTACTGTACCAAATTTGGACTTCCTAATTGTCCCGGTTCAAAGGTTATTTTCCTAAAACGAGTACTATAGCGAGCTTAGGACGGATTTGATTGGGTTAAAAATCAAAAACTTAAAATATATCACTGAAAACAGCGGTACACTAATGTAGTGTTTTTAGTTACACAGGATCTCGAATTATTCCGGAAAAACAAGTACATTATGGTGATGGTGAGCCCGGGACTTGTTAACTGAAGAATGCCACTGCTTCTCAATATTAAGTATGGTTAAGCAAAGTTTATAAGCTTAACAAGAAGCATAGGGTAGGGGCCCAGAGAGAAATGGGATATTTGCGGCATCCAGATCCAAATTCCCACCCCCTCAAATTTTATTGAAAAATAATTTTATTATAAAAATTATACGTATTAAGTTATGTTTGATTATTTAACTGAATTTTATGATAAATACGAAAACAATTTTATACAAAATATTCATTGCTCATCATTAAATACAACCAAGTGTACTCGGCGTTGGTCATGGATTTTGATGCAAATCTCATGAGAATTACACCGGAACTCACGGCAAATGCTGGGAAGCTAAGGAACGCTTTAACAATACACCCGTTTATAACAAAATAAAATAATGCGTGAATACCGGCCAACGCCATATACAAAATTGTAAACATCCTTACAAATTATACAACACAATCGCCTATTTTGAACCAAAATCATTCTTGTGAGTCGCGACACAAATAAATGAAAATTCTTGAAGGTGCAAAAAAATTCCTTTAATTCAGAACCAATATTCAAACAATTATTGCTATCTCAACGAATTTTCATCCAATTTTAATAAAAGTTTAACCCAATACTCATAATGATAATATAATGCTAAATTGAAAAAATTAGGACGAAATCTTCAGAATTCGTAAATTTAGAAAACCCAAAAAATAAATACACTTAGTGTGTCACCAGCTGTTTTCAACTGAGATGAAAGGTCTGCAATTTAATCAAAGCACCTGCTTGCAAATTATCCTTTGCGGAGGCAAGAAAAGAATAGATTTGATTTGACAAAATGACGGAAAATAGGATTTTTAACTTTAAAATTTAATTACTTTTAAAATATTTATACGAATTTTTAAAAAAATCTTGACGAGATGCACATGATGAAGTAGGAAAGAACCTATGTAGCAAATTTCACCGCTGTCTGGCGCTTTGATTTCCCGCTATAGAAAAAACAGACATATACAGTTAGTTCATTCAGTCATTAAAAATTCCTCAAGAATCTCTTCACTTTTTGTTCTTAAGGACCTCTTAAAACTCCTAATTTTTTACTGAATCTCCGATCCGAAATACAAAACGAAACCGAGCTGACGACGAGGCCGCAACCTTCAACTGTAAGGTATATTATCAAAATATTAGGGATTGCTATCCCCCCCCCCCCACACACACACACACACTCAAAAAAAAAAAAAATACGAATTTTATTAACAGGATCAAAATCAGAAAAGAAATAAGGCAAAAGCACCTCCTTTCACCTTTCCTAAAAAAAGTAGAAGACTGGAAAATTATTTATTAGTGAACTCTTTTTCCTATATGATAAATTATTGCAAGTTTCTTCTTTTTTTCTTTTTTACAAACTAATATTTTTAAGTATAATTATTTGGGCTACGATTGCCATACACTCCTCATTAGCAATATTTTCCCCCAAGTGTTTACTATTTATGTTACATCAGTCAATTCAAAACACTGTTGAACTAGAGTTATGTCTGTGATTAGTGGTCTCTGCTAGAAATTAATGGGATTAAAGAAGTCAAGTGTCTAATGAGATTGAAATCCATATAAATAAAATTGAAAATCTGTCTGCATATGTGTTTGTATTTGTTTCAGCATCACCAGGAGAAGGACTGCACCGGATTTGATGAAATTCCCGAAATTTCGGCGTAAACTTGAAATAGCCACTTAAAATTCAATCCATATTTAAAGTTTTTATAGGATCTGGGGCTCTCGAGATATTAATAAAAAATGCACAATTAAAGCAGTGAATAATTTTCTGAAAATTAATCAACTGAAGCAGTAAATAGTTTTTTTAGGGGGGGGGGGGGGGAGAAAAGAATTTTATTGTTGATATCATTTAATCTTTCAATATTAATGCAACTGTGTTAAAATATCAGTAAATTGCCCATTGAAATTCAGGTGCCCAAGGTCGGACCCCAAACATTAAGATACAGGCTGCTCTGCATGTTTCATTTTCAGATTTATACACATTTTTATAAAATAATTTAAAAGAATAAAAACAACTTATCTGTGCACTAAAGAAACTTGTCAATTTCATGCACTTTGACGCATTTTGTCTAAGCTGGCGATCATTTTCTCTCTCCCTTCTATGTATGTTAGGCATTATGTCTGAGCACTTGCAGTGGACAACTAGGTAAATTTTGAAACTGTACCTTACAGAAATTCGTAAAATAACTTATTCCTCAGTATCTGTAGTTTAACAAGAACTCCCCCCCCCCCTCCACCTTTTTAAGAATTCCCCCATCTCCTGATTGGATAGATGCTTTTGCTAAAGTGTTTATGTGATTTTATAACCCTTTAAAGGCAACCTAGGAATTCTCTTCGAATTTTCTTTGAGGGCGGCCGTAGAAGGTATCTATGTGGGCACCTGCATTCAAGATCAATATAATTTAAACGCCTTTGAGGTACAGAGAAGCAATAAAACCCATTGTTATCAATGTCAGGGCTGGGGAGAAAGGAATGTTTATCTGAGGAGTGGGGGAACAATAACTCCTGGAAGGAGAAACCTTGAGAATGAGACTCTCCAGGGTATATAGCTTATCTTGGGTCCTGGGGCTCAGAGGGATATGATTTCACCCTGTGGGGTGGAAGTTGCCGACAAAGGGTGGAAGTTCAGCTAGTGGTGTCCAGTTATATTGGTACATTTCCCATTCATTTGGCTGTCAATATTGTAGTGATTTTTGTGCAGCTTTAATAATGAATGGGGAAAACTTCGCACAATCACGGATGTTTTGAAAATTTGACTATACATGATATGGCCCCATTTTGGAAAAGGGCATGCAGGGCGGTATTTTTCGATGTCAGGTCGCAAAATTATAGTACTGGGGCAGGCAGGGCGGGTTTTTTAATTTCTGAGGGCAGCGGGGCGTGCCGCCCCGCGAAAAACACCTAGGATGAACCCTGAAATTGTTCCCACTGAAGAGAATCATCTTTACAAGATGAAATTATTTCAACCAAATCATTAAAAAATGAAACTATTTCAACTGAATTTTTATAAGATGAAATTATTTCAAAAGAATCTTTTCCAACTGAATTTTTACAAAATGAAATTATTTTAACTGAATCTGTATTTAACGACATTTTACTAAATCCTTTAAAGACATCACATTTTGTATAAATCAGATTTAATAACTATTGAATATTATCTGCAACTACTATTTGTGTATAAGTATGATTACAATATATACATTTTGCAGCACCATTTTCAAATAGAAAATTACAATAAATATTATGCATTTCCTTATATTATAAAACACTAAAATATATTTCTACAAGTTTTGCATTTTCTGAAAAAGAAATTCATTATGCTTTGTGGAAATAAAATTCTACAATCTTAAAACAATTTATCAAATTTTTTACATATAATTGAAACTTATAATTTTTATATCAAAAATTTTAAATAATTATAAATTAGCAGTACTAACATTTCTTTGAATATAGAATCTCCTTTAGAAAAACAATAATTCAATTACAAAAAGCAATCAAATGTTTTTACAAAATGTTATGAGGGTTAGAATTAAATATGATGGGGGGGGGGGGGGGTAGAATCCCTAGTAAAGGAAATGTGAACAAAACTAGCAATCTTCTATCCAAAGAATTCACATTTTAAATCAAGGTTAAAAAAGCCCAATGTTAATGAAATTCTCAATTTGGGAAAAAATATTTGCAAATAATTAAAATCTATCAATTCGTTTAAATTTTTGTTTCAATAACCTTCATTCCAAGATCCTTCATTTAAAACCAACCTTTACTTTCTAGACCCAGTATTTACTCTGTATATCTCAAGATGGACATTCTGAGTGCCATGATTGGCATAGACATTAACAGCATAGATTTGATAATACAGTCATACCATATAGCCTTGCCATCATTTCGCCAAACTTGTGGTGCTAATAACACAAATGCTGCAAGAGGGTTATCAGCACTGCCTTTATGGTCTATAAACACTCGTGAAAAAAACAATGGACATTCTTTAAAATTACGCAAACATAAAATAAAACTTCCCAGTTTTTTTTTTATAAAGTATCACAATACATTGTGGTAATATTTTTTTATATTATTTAATTATATTTAGAAACAAAACAAATTAAAATAGATCTGTTTGCTTAATGTTAGGAATTTTATTATTACTAATAAATATATTTTTAAATGAGGGGTAATCATATTTATATTACATATAAAATTTGCAAATTGCATAATCATTTTTAACATCAACTTGATAGGAAATATGGGTCCATCAATGTGTGGTAACCATGACTGATATGCATTAAATTAAAATTAAATGCCGATACAAATTAAAATATTTCATTATTGCCCTGACGATGTATGTGACAACAATCAGTAAAGGGAATTTTAAATGAAAATAGCTCCAAAGGGAAGATTTCTATGAAAATTAGAAAAGCGTTCCTCAAATTTCAGAAGTGGGTGGTGGTTATTAGAGCAATTTAGAAAGGGAAATTGCATATAAAATAGGGAAGATTTATTATCAATGAACAACAGGCCAAGAAGTAAGGGAAGTCGTTCCAACTTACATGAGCATTTTGCTTTGCCCTCGTTTCATCCGCTGGAGCTTCACTTCTTGCTCCCTAATATAGAAGAAATTTAAGTGTGATTTACCTTTAAAAGTGGATTTTATATATACATAAGTTATTAAAATAAATCATATTAAATAAATCACTCCAATCATTTCACTTTCAGAAATGAGTTTGAAATAAACTCATTTATTTAATTACTCATTTATTTTAAGTTTTATGATCTTATCCATTTACTGACTTTCCATACAAAGACTAATTCAAACATCATTCAGACATCATACATACACTAACAAGTTCTTCACAAATATACAAACAATTTAGAAGAAGAACACATGCTAGAAGACTTTCAAAATATTTTCTTTCACATCTGTAAGCAAATTTACCTCTGATTTACATTCATATCAAATAAATATGAAGTTGTAATAACAGCTATCTTTTTATTTTCATTTAATTTTGTCAAGTTTTTTCTGAAAGACAAAACTTATCATGTTAAAGTAGGTGTAACTTACATAACATAATTATAGGTGTGCCTAACATGCGTGTAACATAATTATACTCTAGCATGTGCTGTATGAAACGAAAAGAACTTGGGAAGATTGCTTGCAGCAGAGGCTTACAGTTTATTTTTAAGAAGGGCAGAACAACTTGAAGTTCACAATCAAACTCAAATTTTGATTATGAATTTTGATTATGAAATTTTGATTATTTTGATTATGCAGACTTAGTAAAGATATGTATTAAAAATGAAAGCGGTATAAATACACAATTAGTTTTATTCCAATTATTTTACATTTTTGTGCTCTTCCGAGGATAGACTTACAAGCCACTACTGGAGTACAGGTCTTAACTGTATTTCGAGCTAAATGTCTGAAATTCTGGTTAAATGCAGAAACACTGAATATTTTTAATGTTTAGCTGATTATCGGTTGTTCATTTCTGGTGAACAGCAACAATTGTGATCGAACAGTAGAGATGTTATGGCTTTCAATGCGGGGTTCTTATTTTTTGCACTGCCCACTTCCAAGCATAAATTTTCTACTGACAAATTTTACACCAAGAGAATGTATTGGCCTGGACATGGTTAAATACTTACCACTAAACTAGCAAACAAAACTAATTCTACTGGAATAAGTTCTAGAATTCCAGGAGACTTGAAGTCCTCCCCCCTCAACAATAGAAGTTTTATAATTAATTTCAATGAAAATAAAAAAAACTCTACTCACTTTATAGCATACAACTGTATGATACTGCAGACATCTGAAATGTTTGCAATGTATTTAGGCAAAAATTTTGAAAACTCTCAACTAGATATTCCTGTTACTCAATAAATAAATTTTAGAAATAACAGATTTTCTTTTTTAATTTAAAAAATAGTCTTTATATAAAAAAAAAGTATTATTCCAAGAAAGAAATTTTTCTAAAAAGTTCATGAATGGGCTACACAAAATTAGGCATCAGCAATCCATGAATTGAAGACCACTATTCTAGGGTAAAGAGAGGGACATAGACAAACTATTGCAGTCAAGCTTAAGGCAAATACAGCTAAAATGAGATTCCAGTTTAAACAAGGAAATTTTTAAGAAAGTTTGATATAATGTTAAAACAGCATAAATCAAACTATTTATTAAGGGCAATCCTTTTCTGAAATAGGCAACAATTTTCACATGAATATGTTTTCAACTGGTGATTTCAATTAAAATTAGAAGTTCTCAAATAAATCTTTGATGATTATTTAATAACAAATGTGCTATGTATTTTACAGTTTTTTGAGTGGTAGTTTCCAGATATATTCCCTTTCTCTTCAGTGATTATTATTATTATTATTATTATTGTTTTGTAGTGTTGATGGTTCATTTTTAAGGGTAAAGGGAGGGGGGGGGATCTAGTGAATCCCAGACATTCGGAATAAGTTGATTTTCATTTTTCTCAGACTGTGAATGGGTGTCTCAAAATATTTTGCTACTTTCAAAGCCTAAACTTCATAAATTGTCTGGGATTAAATGGATTTTTTTTTTCTGTTCAATAGAACTACTACTTGACATGTATATGATATAATTAACTACGGAAATAAATATTAAAATAACAAATTATTTAAGTACTATTTCTGTTAAACACAACCAACTAATTTTCTTCTATTTTAATTTTTCAGTTTCTTTGTACCTAAGCACAATAACAGTTATTTTGTTAAATCATATAAAATATCTTGCATTTTTTTATGAGTAATGATTAATACACACATTCTATAGAGAAGTCCAGATGCACCTCATTTCAAGTGGGTTTGACTGTATATAATACAACACATTCAAACATACAGTAGACTTTGATTGAATCCCATATCTTAAATAACCGAAATCTACTTACAGAAATGTATTGAAAAAAATAATCATGTAAGATTAATAATAAAATGCAAAATCTATTCCAATATCAAACACAAATGTCTTACCGTGCATGTTGAAACTAGAAGTCTCTCAAAATGACCAGATGTGTCGCTTTTGATGTCGTCTTCTAAACTTTTTCCATACACTGAAATGATTGAAAATATTTCTCAATCAGAGTAACAGTGCAACAGACTTCAATACTGAGCACAAATCATTCACTCCCATATGTCACTACCTGATAAATATATATAAGGTTCAATCTCACTCCTCTGAGTCAGATTGAACCTTTGTGGATATCTACATCCACTAAGGCAGAGGGATTACAACTTGGCACTTAAGAGTGTCACTGTTCTGGTTAGCTAATTAAGTGTTAGTGGGACAACCAGCGGATTCAGGTGTCCTAATCCCCCCCCCCTCCTCTCCACTGAACATTGGCAGATTATGTTTAATCATACAAAAAAATTAAGCCTTCACATGCACAAGGCTACATTTAAAGTGGTATGATAATCTAATAACCATAAGATTGAGCACTACATTACAATATACAATAGGAAATACAATACATTTTAAAAATATTATTTTGATGTTTTAAGTAGTACCATCAACTGGAAATTCAAACTTTCAGTTACAATTACAAATGTAGACAAAAAAAAAAAAATTCTTTTAAAATTTTTGAATATACAATATTTAGAACTTGCAAACAAACAAGAAATTCTGATCAGATAGACCTGGATCTTACTCCAGGAATTATACTGGAAAAATTGGACATTTAGTAAGACTAGGTAGACAAAAGCCACTTAGAGAAACTATGTGAATACACAGTTCAACTACTGTTAATTGGGAAAACTTACATCTTGTGTATGATTCATTAATGCACCAAATCTCTTGGTTTGTTCGTGTGCATAAAACTTCCACCAAGACATCCTCGTCTGTTCCAACACCGGAAATGGCTCTGTGCACTTCGGATGCTAAATAGTCATTTGTTGGAGTTATCAGTCCAACAATGACATCCTCAAAATTTCCGCTCAGTTCACTTTTCAAATCATCAATCAAATCCTAATAAACAATAAAAGTGGGTCAGGTCAAGATGTTTCACATCCAATAAATATAAATAGAATTATTCTGCAATCAGACGGGTTCTCGTCGGGGTTCTACAGGGTGATTAAATAAAGATGGGTCAAACTTTACGAGGTAGTAGTACACACCAAACTAAGCATTTTTCACTATAGTTTACAGGGTCGGAAATGAAACTCGATATTTACAATCAGTGCAGGTGTGTGCACGCATGCGCCAGTCTGTAATTGATGGCTCCTAAATACAGCCATGCCCATGTGTTAATTAACATCTAAATTTTACAAGAGCCATCACAACAGAAAATTTATTTTTATATATTCATATAAAATACTGTAAGTAATTTTAAATTATATATCCTACAAGTGTATACATGTATACAAGTGTATACTTATATTATTTTAATTAGATATCTTGATTTAACTTCAAGACGTATATTAACTGTATATTTTCAGAAGCTACTGAAGTATTATTTAAAAAAAAAAAAAATTAAATTATCCATCAAAAATTAAGTAATTTTGAAGCAGAACAAAAGTATTTATGTTTTCTATGTTTAAAAAATGTGAAAAAAAAAACCGAATAATATTTATATTTTCAGCGGTATTTTGTAACCAAAAATATTATTTTAGATTTATTTTTACAGAGTTCTCATGCTAAAATGTTCAAAAGAATAACAGACTTTTTCAATTTGTGAACAAATAAGAGACAGAAAAATAGTGATAATGATCAAGATGGCTCAGAACAAGTGGATCAAAATAAATATCCTTTAGATAGTGGCAACCACATTCAATTAGTCCTCTCAAGATATTGAATCTATTGAGCAATCTAGTGAAACTAAAGAATGTACAAGTTCTTTAAATAAGAGTTTTTTCAACAAGTTCTTTCAAGAATGTACAAGTTTTAAAGAATGTACAAGTTTATCCAAGCCTAACACCGACTCCGCCTTTGACAAGAAAAAAAACTACAGATACACAATATGAGAAGTATAAAGGAGTGAAATTAGACTCATCCTGGTTAATAAAGATATACTCATGTTTTCAAAAGGTAAAAGTGGGGGAAAAGAAATGGGATAAAGTGTACAACTTGCTTCAAACAAATTCAAGAGGATAAAAATTCGCAAAAAATGGTAGAGTTCAGATTGCTGATGGAATTAGGGTAGATGGAGAAAAAGAGCTTCGAAGGATCATTGACCATTTAACTACAAAATCTCATATCACTGCCAAAAATTTAAAATGCAGAAAAAATGGTTGGCTCAATCTGACAAACATCCATGAGTTAAAACCTTGAAATCTCATAATGCTGAAAAAATTAAAATATTAATCAAAATGGCCATAGATGTCTATAACGATAGCCGTCAATTGACACTAAGTGCCAATTCTTGGCCTTCAAGGTCTTTATCAAAAATCCATTCAGACATACAGATTGCGGCATACAAAAGCGACAGACTTGATGTGCCTTTTGCAGAAATGAGCGCAAGTCCTAACCTACTCCAATACAGAACCCCTATGATCTATGCAAAAATGTTAAACATTGTAAGAGATTTGGTCATGAAAAAAGTTAAGGACAGACACCCTGGCAAGGAAAATCTTCAAAAAATCGATTTTTCAATTTTACTGCCATTTCATAGCTTACTTCATTCTGAATACAATGATATATAGTTTTAATTATTTACTATGATTAGAAATATCAAAACTTGCATTTAAACAGAGCTCACTCTGCTTCCTTTGCTGGCCACACCCACTTTATAAATGCGATTTTCTCAAAATGTAGTTTTTGGAGTTTCGTGTACAATTTCTAAAAAAACTATGAGAGATATGAAATTTTTTATGCATTATTAGCTCATAGTATACTATGTTTTGTACCTATAATTATATTCATGTTATCAAAAAATTATAATTTATGCTGATTTTAATTAACAAAATTTTGAGAATTTCCATAGTACAATATAGTTTTTTGGATAATTTAAAAATTATCACTCCTATAATACAAATTGCAGGTATAATGGTGACATTAAACATACATTAGTATATTCTGAAAGTTTCATCACATTTTGGTGCAAGATTTTTTTGTAAAATGTACCGATCGGAATTTTTTCATAAAAAAAAATATATTTTCCTTTCATAAAACCTATGATAATATAAAAAGAACACATAGTAATGAAATTATTTTACTTATTATTTTCTCAAGAAACATATCTTAATTAGGTAAAAAAAAATCATAATTAGGTAAAAAAAATTTTAAAATAATTCTTTTGTGTACTTTTGAGAACATTGATTTCCATGAAAGAATAAACCACATTTTTCGTCGATTCCCCTTGCCAGAGAGTCCTTAAAGAAGAATTGGAGGAAGCAGAATGTTTTGCTATTCAAGTTGATGGATCAATAGATATATATGGGGTCAACAACAAATTCATAACGGCCAGATTTTTCACTAAAAATAAGAAGATGAAATCAGTATTTTTAGGGGAAAGCAAATCCGAGAAACAACACAGAAGGCCTTTTGGAAGCTATGAAGATTTTGTTTGAGGATTTACATATTGATCAATTGGCTAAAGAAAAACTTACAGGCCTTACAACTGATGGAGAAAATGTCAATACTGGCAAAAACAGTGGACTCTGGGTCTGTATGAAGGATTATTTACAATGAGATATTCTTAGTATATGGTGCGTTGATCACAGATCCGACCTGGTCTTGTCTGATATTGAAATGAACGCCACCGAGGCGAAACACTGGAAGCAAAACTTGAAAACTATAGCCTCCCTTTATAGGAGCTTTAAGATTTGAAGAATTACAAAAAATAGCAATCAATGAAAAGAAGACCGTGTACAGATTTCCAGCATTTTTTGAAGTTCGATTTGCTGAACACCTCATCAATCTATAAAATGCTGTTTGGAACAAGCTGTACTGTATGCAAAAGCATTGGCAACTGATCATTGAAAATTCCGATGCACCTAAAATGGAAAAATCCCAGGCTAAAGGGTTTTTGCGCATCTGGAAAAATGGGGGTCAGCAATGGAAAATGACTTGATGATGGATGTATTGAGGCAAAATTGAGAAGTTGCAAAATGAGGGCCAGCGATCACTGATAACAATTATGGACATTGAAACGACACAGAACATCGTTCAATGTGCCTTATCAATGATGCAAAATTAATCTTATCCGGGAGGATTTGAAGAGAAAATGATAAATGAACTTGAAACTGTGGAAGAAGATGAAATTCAGCGAGACTCCTTCGTTTCTACAAATAGATGTTGGTACGATGCAATAGATGTTAGTACGATGCATATGGCTGTGGCAAATCTTGGTCTTTTGTGTGGATTCTGTTAGATCATTTGCTACTGAAGTGATTCCCTTACATGCGTCAGAGAAGCTTCCTTCACCATTAGATATGAAAACCCCATCTGCTATATTGTACCACTTCTTAAGAGTGTAAGACTTGTTCAGTATTTTCACAGCTTGTACAAACATACATGTGTTTGACACCACATAGCTCTGGGCCTGAAAGATCGGTGTCCGTCCAAACTAAGCTTAAAACAAATAATTATCTTACAGCAAGAAGACACTGAATTCGAGGATGTATATCGCCCTAAATGAAGTGAGTACTGCAATTTTTTTTATTCAAAGCCAGCAGTGGCAAGGTTCTTAGAAGCAGTGGCGGCATTAGGCGTCGGCCTTGCACCAGTGGGGGCCTCGCAAAAAAGTTTTTCATGTTGTTAAAAATTTAGTTATTTAGTTATCCGTATTTAATTTCGTACGAGTGTAGTAGTATTTATCTAGAGTTGTCTGGCAACATTATGAAAGTTAGGTGATTCACGGTGTGATACTCTGGGAATCCCTAAATCGTTAATTCTTTCTACTTCATTCAATCATCTGTCACAAAACTCTGAGACTCGTATGTGCAAAACTTCTGGCTACGTTTCTTTTCATTACTAAGTGAAAAATTGGTTATTCTTTTTATTGTCCTAAATTTTAGGTAAGTATTTCGTAATTAATTTATATTTTCATACTTATGAATCACCATTTCATTTGCGATAAATATACTCAAAAAGTCTAATACTCATTAAATATTACATTTAAACATGCAATTTGTTTTTGTAGAATAATTTTTAAATGTTATGACTTAATTTGAATTCTCGTATACAGGGTTACCATAAGTTATATTTTTCTATTTTTTTAACCGACTTCAAAAAATAAGGCTCTGTATTCAACCCATATGTACGCGATTTTCTCAAAACTACCAATTTTAAGTACTGAACCAATTTTGATGATTCTTTCACTAATGTAATCTGCATACTTTCAGTAAGGTTTTATAGTAATTATGTGCATAAATGAAGATCCACGTCATTAAAATTTTAGATAGATTTGCCTCATATCTCGGGCATTTGTCAATCAATTTTGATTCTTTTTTTATTGGATAGGTTTTACATAAGTTTTACTTCGAAATTGGCTATTTCATTGGCTATTTCAGGTCATCATGTTGGGAGGAGCCTCAAGAGACAGAGATATACAGAAGAAATGGGAATCCGGTGCATCAAAAAGAAAAAGAAAGGCTGAGACGGTTATGTCCAACCAAGCTATGAGTTCCAGTATGATGAAATTTCTTAAGAAACCTTCTTCAGGTGTTACAGCTCCAGAGGCCTCTGATGAATCTCTTATCCAAGTTTCTTTAGTTTCTGAAACAGAACCAGCTTCAAGGTCGAATGAATCTGTTACCCTTTCTGATACAGCATCAGAGTTGGGTGAAACTGCAGTAATCCAAGATTCTAAGCTAAATAAAGAGTTAAAAAGTGAAAAGATTTGTGACTCAGAAAATCAAGAGCAAACTGTTCATATAAGAGTCATTTATAGAATTAGATCCGGGGAAATGGGCATTTCCAGTAACAGATTTGCAGCGTCATGACTTAATTCAAAATGGTCCCCAACAAAACCTAGAGAAATCTGATGAAAGTTACCCCAAAGATGCAAATAAAAGACATTTTACTAAATTTCATTTTACTAGAAAACTGAGTAACGGCGAAACGCAACATCGCAGATGGTTAGCTTACTCCATATCTCAAAATAAAGTTTATTGCTTTCCATGTAGACTTTTTTCACATTTGCAGACACAGATGGTAACAGAAGGATGTTGTGACTGGAAAGATCTGAGTGGGATATTGCAAAGACATGAACAAAGTCAAGGACACATGGAGTGCATGATTAAATGGATGGAATTCTATAAAGGAATCAAATATGGAAAAACAATAGATAAGGAAAACGAGAGACTGATTAGCAAATCACAAAAGTATTGGTATAGCTTGTTTGAAAGATTGATCGATATAATAAAATACTTAGCCTCACACAATCTAGCATTTAGAACTCATCGAGAATCCCTTAACATGAGCGATAGCATAAAAAGTGGAAATTTTATAGACCTATTTAAATTGTTATCCAAATATGATCTAACACTAAAAGAGGACTTGCAATGTATTAATAAAAAGCAACTTTCTCAACAGTATCTGAGCCATGACATCCAAAATGAATTAATTACATTAATATCCAAATCAGTTACTGACAAAATTATAAACAGAGTTAAACAAACAAAATATTACGCCTTCATGCTCGATTGTACCAGGGATGTGAGCCGTGTGGAATGTCAATAATATTAAGATTTTGCAATTTCTCAACTGGAGCAATAGAGGAACATTTTGTTCGGTTTATTGCGGTCGCAGAAACAACGGGAGAGTATTTAACAAATATTTTAAAGGAACTAGAAAAAAATGGTCTAGATATCCAAAACTGTCGAGGACAGGGATATGATAATGGTGCCAATATGGTCGGCATTAATAAAGGTGTCAGGACAAGAATACTCAATATTAATCCACGAGCATTCTTCACGCCGTGCGGATGCCATTTTTGGAATATTTTGATAGATGCAGCTAACTCTTCTACAACAGCTAAAACATTTTTTGGCTTCATCAATAAAATTTATGTGCTCTTTTCGAAGTCAAGCAAGTGTTGGGATCTTATAAAAACTAAATTAAAATTGACATTAAAATCTCTGTCTGAAACACGATGGGAAAGTAGAATCAGAGCAGTAAAAGTGATATTTTTGCAATTTGATGATGTCATCGAATGCATGAATGACCTGAAAAATAAAACTGATGATTCCGAAACCCTTAGCGACTGTGAAGCAGTCTTGAAGGAATTGTTAACTTTCGAGATTATTGTTGCAATACATGTGTGGTGCGAGATTTTACTACGTGTGAACAATATAAGTAAACTATGGCAATCAGTTCAAGTGAACTTGAAAGTCGCTATTGATACTTTATGTTCATTTCGTGACTGGATTCAAGAATTCCGTAATACAGGATTTGAAACAAGCGTTGTAGAAGCTCGATTGTTTGTAGAAAAAAGTAGTTACGAAATTGAGTCTCAATTTAAAAAAAAAAGAATAGCAAAGAAAAAACGAATGTTCGGTTATGAACATATTGATGAACCTATACAATCTGAATCTGTTGAAATGCAGTACAGAGTTAACTTTTTAACACAATGATAGATGCTATAATAGTCGACACCGAATGTCGATTCAAAGAGCTCAACAAATATTTTGAACAAATTGGTTTTATTTACGATATCACTTATTTGAAATCTTTATCCAAGGAGGACCTTCTCAAGCATTGTAATGATTTAGGTATACTACTTCGGGAAGGCGAAAATAGCGACATACAGCCTTTCGAACTTTATGAGGAACTCCAGCTTTTAAAATTCAATTCACTGGACTCTATCAACAACGCAAAACAACTTATTCAGTACATTTTAGAAAATAATTTGGAAGAGGTATATCCAAATGATTACATAACGATCAGAATAATGCTCACAGTTCCAGTCAGTACAGCTTCTGCTGAGAGAAGCTTCTCAAAGTTAAAATTGATTAAGACCTACTTAAGAAGCACGATGAGCCAAAAAAGACTATCTGCGTTATCAGTACTATCAATTGAAGCTGAAATAGCGACCGGTATTAACTATGACGTAATCTTAAAAAAATTCTGAGGGGCGAAAAGCCGAAAAGTTCATATATTTTAATTTGTGTTTGTTTATGTAATTTTTGTCATTATTTGATTAGCAATAAGACTTGTATAGTATACTCATAAAATTAGTGTCTAGTTATTATTAGTGTATAATTCGGCTCATTTAATTTAACATTTTCGTTCTGACTGGAAAATGAAAGAGGCCTCGCAAAGCTGATGTCGCAGAACGTCAACCTTTCGTCTAGTGCCAATACTGCTTAGAAGCTAAAGAAAGAAGGTGAAGACTTCCTGATGAAGAACTATACAAAAATCATGAGTTCAGCAAGAAGTTTTTTTCAAAAGACTCTACTTTTTAAATTTGTTCTTTTGATGTGAATTAAGGAAATATTTTGTCACTAGCCTACTTTACTTTTCCCTTTTTTAACACTTTACAACAAAGTTGAAAAGTGTTTATGACTTTGTTCATTCATTCTGTCTGTCTGTCAGCACGATAACTGCCGTAGAAATGACTTAATCAAACTGAAATTTTAGTATGTTGTTCAGACGGTCTGTGGGACCTATAGGAATATAAATGAATAATATCACCCAATTAGTTTTGGATTGAACCCGGGTTGAAAAAATAAAATACATTGAGCCCTATGGAATCTAATTTTTCAAACATTTTTTAAGCGGATTTAAAATTTACAAATTGCTTCGAAAATTTTAGGTAATATTCAAATTGTTCCATAAAATATATAAAAAAAAAAATTCAGCGAAATATATTCAGTAGTTTTTTAAATAAAAATTAAAATAATAATTACACCTCTTATATGAAGAGATCACGTGACCATGATATGAAAAGATCACATGACCCACTTCAAAATGATATATGGCATCCATCTTGTCTCAAAATCGTGATTTTTTAAAGTTCTTTTTGATTCATATTGAGTGTTGTATTCGTCCTAAAACCACTTTATTTTTTCTTAAATTCTGTGCATCTACATACTGAAACAAAGCAATGACAATATATTTGAGTTTAAATGATCACCCAAATTTTCATTATTTCTACAATGAAGCCTATTTTTCACTTATGTAAAATGTAAACAGCAAAATATGTAGGATGAGTTTTATAAGAATTGCTGTATTTTTTTAACGCATAAGTATTTAGCTCATGGAATCTGCATAGCTGATATGAATGAAATATTCATTGATTTTACAAAGAGAAGGACGATTTTTTTCGATGAAGTTTTAAGCATAGAGTTTAATTACTTGTAGCTCCATGGTCTTAATTTCTAAATAAAATAAATTATTATAGTATTGTGATGAATGAAATGAATGGGAAAATGTTATGAATGAAATGCTGTTTTTATAGAGAGATCCAGGCGTGTTATTTTTTCTATGATGTCATTTGAATGAATTTCAGTTGTTTTCGATGAAGTTTTCAAATATAATAAATTATCGTAGTATTATGATAGTTTTAAAAATATTACCAAGGAATGTATGGAATTTTAGAGATGTTTAAACCAGGCAATTTATATTTCAATGCCGTCATTTGAATGAAGCTCATTTTTTTCAATGAAGGTTTAAGTTTTCAAATATAATAAATTAATGTAATATTGTGATAAGTTTTAAAATATTACCGAGAAATGCATTTTAGACTTGTTTAAATAAAATTGCATTGAAGTTGGAAAGTGTTTCATAATCAATGCTTTAAACATGATTGATCTTCCTTGTTCTTTCTTAACTAACTTATTTAATTGTAAAGAAATGCAATACGAAATGTTTATGCAATTTTCATTTAGAAAAAACATTACTGAAAATTAAACAAACTTATAGTGTTTATCTTTAAAATAAATTTTACAAGAAAAAGAATAAGCATGATCATAGTCAAGTGAAATTCAAATTACATAATTTTCAATACAATGTATATAAGTAAACAAAATAAAATTGAACAGTATATATCTATATATAATTCCATACCTTTGAATTTTGTTGATTTTCTGTAACTTGATAACTCATGTTTTGTATTTTTTTCCATTTGATTGATGATTTGCTGCTTTATATTTTATTCTGTGGGTGTTTTAGAAAGTTAGGTTTATCGTGGTGCAGCTTCTTATTTTTCGTTCATTGGATTTTCAAACTACTATTATTATATATATACACACACACATAACAGATTGGTTTAGTTACGCCCAGTGCAAATTCCTTAAAATATGCTCTGAGACCAACAATGTGCAAAAAGTTAAGCTGAAACATGCTCTGGCTCATGAGTTTTCCTCCAATATCTCATGAGCAAATCTGCAGGTCATTTGAAAAGAAATCATAAACAGGATTGAGAATAGGAACGCAGATGGAAAATATTGGAAATAGAAAATATATAAATAAATGGCAAGTTATTTTGTTACCCCTGTTCATTTCATGAAAATTAGGGGGGGGGAGGGAATATACTTCAGGTAAGACTAACTTGAATACCCTGCGGAAGCCATGACTGGCTATACATTATGTAATCTTCATAAGCCCATTTTGATTACATGGACTGAAAGGTTTCTACAGTAACAGAATTCATTTTGACTATCCATTTAGAATATTTTTTCTTGTTGAAATATGAAAAACCATGAATACAATTTAGAATTTTAATAATAAGAATCAGTTGATTGAAACGCAAACCATTGATTCAATACAACAAAATTTTAGTTTTTAATTATCAATTAATATTAATAGAGGGACTATAATATAATGGAAGTTTACTGTTTGTTCCTATAATTTTCTACAGTCAAGTTGGCTTAGTTGCAAGTATAGTCTATGCTAATTAGTGGTTTTATGGACTTTTATGACAAGGTTTTGTGGACTTTTAAAACTGTTGATGGCATTTCTCAACAGAGAGAAGTTAAGAAAAAATATCTGAAGTTACTAAATGGTTGAAGACCAAAACTTAAACATTAAAAAAGACACATACTTTCCCATACAACTGCTTAAAGGCAACACTAATGTAGACTCTTTGAGCATTGCTTCTATTCGCTAAAATGCCTATGATAGCTTTTTCATCAGTACCTAAAATGAATTATAAATTAATATTATTAATGAAAATAATGAAATGGATTACCATATCTTATCAATCTGATTGTACATAGACTGAATAATTCAACATATCAAAACAAACAGGAAAATCTCAAAATGTCATGCACATACAGTGGTGGATAAAAAAAAATCACTTATACTGCAGTTGTTTTGCATCAATCCCAATTATTAGCAACAATTTTAAGGATCCTAAAAATGTAAATCAAATTATAAAAAGTTTGATGATATAAAAATGAGGATTGTATTATAAAAAAGAAATAGCAGAAACTTTTCTAAAATACAATCCTCATTTCATGTACCAGTGACAATGTAACTTAAGAGGCTGGAGAAGCAATGTCCTCTTAATCTTTAGACAAGTAGTGAGACTATACTTTGCAAACTAAAATTACACAATCGATAACATTGCTTTAACACAAATATATAAAACTATGCAAAACAAATTTTCTGCAAATGGGGCTCTTATTTGTAAAAATCCTTAGATGAGCAACATGAATACAAAATATGTATGAGAAGCAGTTTTTAACCCTGTAACAAGTATAAAAGTTGTCACAAGAAAAAACTATTTTAATATTCTTAATAGATGTTGTCTGAAAAAATTAATCACAAAGAAAATAATTAAAAATTCTTATTTATATCTTTCATATTTAAAACGACATACATGATATCATGATCTATTTTGGGTGAAAATTGCAATTTCTCCAAACATTATTTTTCCTGCAATGACTCAGACAGAGGGTCTGTATTTTATAACACTAATGTTATCTGCAAATAATTTCCAACAAAACTGAAATTTTATTTAACAAAGCAAAACACTTTTATTCCAAATCCAGTAGTTTCGACAAGAACTGGTTTTTAACACTTTCCATTGTTCATTCATTCTGTCTATCTGCCCATTTGCACGATAACTGCTGTAAAAATGACTTTATCAAAATGAAATTTTAGTATGTTGTTAGAAGGTCTGTGGGACATATGGGAATGAAAATGAAAAATATTACCCAATTAGTTTTGGATTGAACTCGGGTAGAAAAAATGAAATACATTGAATCCTATGGGACCTCATTTTTCAAACATTTTTTTAAGCATAATTAAAATTCACAAATTGCTTCCAATTTTCAGGAAATATTCAAATTATCATGTAAAATGTATATAAAATATTTCAGCAAAATATGTTGGGTAGTTTTTTAAATAAAAATTGAAATAATAATTACACCCATATTATAAGAAGCGATCACATGACTCATTTCAAAATAAAATATGGCATCTATTTTTTGCCCCCTGTGTAAAAATTATGATATTTAAAGATCTTTTAAATTTATATCGAGTGTTTTATCCATCATAAAACTGCTTTATTTTTGCATATTATCTGTGGATCTAAATTCTGTGCCAAAGCAATTACAATATTTTTTATTTCAAATAATCACTAAACTTTGATTATTCCTACAATGAAACCTAATTTCTATAGCAAGCAGAATGTCAACAAATAAACAATTGTAAGGTGAGTTGTATAAAAATTGCTGAACTTTTTTCATGCAAAATTATTTAGCTCTGGAGTCTGGAATATAAGTGATATGAATGAAATATTCATTGATTTTACATAGAGAAGCAGACTATTTATAACATTGCCTTTTTTGATGAAGTTTTAAGTTTCCAAGTATAATAATTATTGTAAGTACAGTGATAATTTAAAAAACATGAGTGCTAAATGTATAGCATTTTAGAGCTGTTTTAATAAAATAACATTTCAGTTGGAAAGTGTTTCATAATTAATGCTTTATGCATAATTGATCTTTCTTATTATAAATAAAATCTGTATCTGAAAATTAATGGCATCAACTATATGATTGTCTTTATTAAAATCTGAGGTAATGTGGAACTGGTACACACTAGTTGAATTTAAGATCTGTGAACCTGAAGTTGTTACATGTGAAGTTGTTAAATATGAAGTTGTTAAATTATGCAAAATGTTTAAATTCGATTATAAAAAGTGTTTTAAGAATATAAAAAAAATGAACCCAAACATCAAAGAAACTTATGAATGCCCAATAAATGTGCATTATGCTTATATTAATTCATAAAATATAGTAAGATGAAATGAAAATGAATTATGCCTTTTCTAAAACATTATGAGTTTCATAGTACAATGGTTATTAATATTTTGGCATCTCGCCACTGAATAAAACATACTAGAAAAAAATATTTTTGTCTTTACATTATGCAAAATATCTATCTAAAGGCCTTATTACACAACAGTATTTGGCACAACAAAACCATTCGCAAGACAGTTCATTCAACAAATCTAGCCTTAACATTTTAGGTTCGAACCTAAAATGTTGTTGAGGAAAAGGTTGTGCGAAAATTGACCAATCAGAAGTGCGTAAATTTGAATGCCACAGGTGACGTGCCTTTAATGGCGACCAAGATGGCCGATAGACTGCTTTGGAATGAATCAGGATCTCCAGATAGAAAAAATAATAGAACTTTATTAAATTACAGACACTTGTAGGATATAAAAGAGCCAAATTATATGAAAAACACACACTAAAGAATGCTTTTTGTAATCCGCGGCATTAGACAGGAAGGACCTGTTAAAAAGGAGGGGCTTAAAGTATCATTGCCGGGCTGAATTGCTAAAGTCTGGAGATGGAAAAATAATAATAGAACTTTTACCAAATTGCAGACATCTGTGAAATATAAAAGGTCCAAATTACATGCAAAAAACACTAAAGAATGTTCCTTTGAATGAAATCGGCAACATTAAAGAGGAGGGGCGAGTTAGAAAGGCGGGAGGAGCCTACGGTATCATTTTCGGGCGGAATTGCTAAAGTCTGGAAATGGAAAAATAGTAATAGAACTTTTACCAAATGACAGACATCTGTGAAATATAAAGGATTCAAATTATACGCAAAAAACACTAAAGAATGTTTCTTGGAATGAAATCGTAGGCATTAAAGAGGCGGGGACCTAAAGTATCTTTGCCGCACGGAATTGCTGAAGTCTGGAAATGCAGATGGAAAAAAAGAAAATAATTGTTACGAAATTATAGACACTTTTGAGATATAAAAGGTTTATATTATACGAAAAACACACTGAAGAATGGTTTCTGGAATGAAATCACCGGTATTAGAGAGAATGGACCTGTTAAAGAGGAGGAGCTTAAAGATAGACGGGCGGAATTGCCGAAGTTCGGTAATAAAAATTGCCCTGTGTAATAACACAATTATTCAATCCAAACGAAACCTTTGGGATGTTAAAAGAGATCTTTACAGTATGAGAATTCTAAAACAGTATTCCGATGAGGAAATTACGAAGCGAATGCAAGGGGGAAAGAGCTTCCCTCCCTTGTTGAGTGAAGTGACGTCACGTTCGTTCTGTGCTGCGTGGAGTGACGTCACAAACGTTCCAAAGCTGTTTTGCAAACGGTATGTTGTACCAAATTGCTGTCGTGTAATAAGGCCTTAAAAGTAAAAGTCTGTCAATCATTCTCTGGTTGCTTGTTCCATATACAAATCTAAAGTTTTAATTTATTTTTTTAATTTGGCATTATTATTCCTTTATTTTACTGTAGCTATCTATGCACCCATGTTTTGAGTTTTAAGGTCCATGCATTATGGAAAAATTAATAAAAAGAAATAAATTAATCCTTCAATAAAAACAACATTGACCAGACTATTATTTTCTAAAAGTTTATTTGAAGAAAATGATAGTGTTGCTTAGCAACGGAATTAAATTGTCTTTATTCTGTAAAACAAAATTGTCAGATATGTTCATAATGCAAATTATATTAATTTCGTTCATACAATCTAAATAATAACTAAAATGACAATTAACTTCAATAAATGGACAGTATTATTGCATTTTATCACTTCATTATATTCTAGCAAAGATTTTTCAAATTCAAGTATTTTTTATTGTGTTTAACTGATTGTTGCTAAGGAACGAAAACTGGTACTGGAGTATAATTCTGTAAATATTGCATTTCAGCATCCACATTTAGGCTAATATTGACTAAACTATATATTTTTTGTAAAACGAGATGAAGATCTTTCTTTAAAAATAATTAAAGAATGAATTGAAAATAAATTTACATAGCAATAAAACATTTTTATGGAGAATTTAATATTTAAGGGCATTTTTTTTAAACAATATATGAATACTATTAGAATTTGAATCACGTACAAAGCTAGGTATATCTGCTAATAAATCTATAAAAATGAAGTAGCATAACCATGGGTATTACAGGGTTAATAAGTCTCACATAGCAAACGAAATATACTCACAAGACTAACTTGAATAAATTGAGGATACTATGACCAACTAATAACTTCATTAATTTTAACATTGAAATATGAAAGAAAATGAATATAATTTTGAATTTTAATGATAGAAATCATTTGATTTGAACTCAAACATTGGTTTAATACAGCAAAATTTTAGTCTTTAATTATTAATACCATTTAATACATGGATTCTATAACTTAGGGGTGGTTGACATTTTTGCCTGTCAAGTAGTAGAAGTATATTTCAACCTGCTTCTTTTCATATATGTTTCAAGGCCCCCCCCCCCCCCAAAAAAAAAAAAAGATACATATAATGAACTTACCCAAGCCTTTCATAGCTTTTCGCAAAATTTGCGCATCTTGTTGAGGATCAAAGCTGGGGAAAGGTTTGACTGTTCCTTCGCAGATACTAAACTATATAAACACAAAAAATTCAATTTAAAATCTGGTGAAATGAGGGGAATATATATATATATATATATATATATATATATATATATATATATATATATATATATATATATATATATATATATATATATATAACTGACAAATTCTATATTTGAAAAGTCAAAACAATTTTTATGCCCCAAACCATATTCTGTAAGGTGTTATCACACATATAATAGTGTGCTTTGTGTCCCTCTGTTTTGATCTTGAATACTTGCATTACAAAAGGATGAAATGGAAGTATCTCTTAAGGTATCAAGTTTTAACTTTAAGTTGGCAACTTTAAAAGACCCCAATTATATATAATAAATATATTTCATTTTCACACAGAGAAGTTGTAAGGATTAACAATTTCTATTCTCGACTTCTTATTTTTTAAGCAGTGTCTTCACCGGGGAAAGAAGAGTCTAAATTTAACTAACAGCCGTGATCAGCAGGTGGAGCTGGCAACTGGGTTATAAAAAGGCGAAATACGAAGCACGAGAGAGGAGATAATATGAGTTGGTACGTGTAGCGTGGCGTGTGTGAATGCAGACGATGGTCAGAAGGGTGGACCATGCACATTCTGATTTATTATTGTAAATAACGTTTATGAAGTTCATTTTATGATTTCTACAGTTTATGAATAAAACTTGTTGTTTTCATCAAAGCATGCTTGTATTTTCATGTCAACACTTTTACAAAGTTTCTAAATGAAACTTAATTGTACATATATACTATGCCTTACTAAAATGTTATGCCATTGTTGTAAAGCAAATATTTAGTACCTAATATCATGATTTCAACAATATTCTATACAAAATGGTAAAAACAAATAAAAACAAAAAATGTTTTTTAAAGTACACCCTTTTATTAATGTACAACTATTTTTTTATAGTAGTATTTTTTTAAAGTATGCCTTTTATTTTGTAGCTTTATGGCTGAAAAAATAGTCCAATATCCAGTGACACTATAATTATTCCATGCTAAAAACTTTCCCTTTTGAATCGAAGTTGAATATTGGACTCTTTTTTTTTTTTTTTAACTATCTTATAACAATAATTATTCATATTACCCTTGTTATAAACAAACTATTATCAAATTAAAAGGACTTGCAGGGCCAACTAAAAGACTAAAATTCCATAGCGGGCCCAAGACCTGAAAGTTCCATGAAAAGTACACCCTTTTATTAATGTACAACTATTTTTTTATAGTAGTATTTTTTTAAAGTATGCCTTTTATTTTGTAGCTTTATGGCTGAAAAAATAGTCCAATATCCAGTGACACTATAATTATTCCATGCTAAAAACTTTCCCTTTTGAATCGAAGTTGAATATTGGACTCTTTTTTTTTTTTTTTTAACTATCTTATAACAATAATTATTCATATTACCCTTGTCATAAACAAACTATTATCAAATTAAAAGGACTTGCAGGGCCAACTAAAAGACTAAAATTCCATAGCGGGCCCAAGACCTGAAAGGGTTGAAAATCTAAAGAATTAAAATGTACCACAAAAAACAATGACATGCCAAATTTTATGTCACTATGATTAGTGAAACCTGGTTAGTTAGGGCCTCAAGGATTTGAAACACGACAAATATATATATATTTATACATAGGCGCCGAGTTTTCAAAATCTCAGGGGGGGCACAATCCGGTAAAGTTACATAAAAGATTCACAAAGTCGATAAAGATATAACAACTTACAAGACCGCCTTGAAGAAAAAAAGCATATATCAGTTAGGTGACAACAATTGGTTCAGGGTCATTCTGAGCCTCTACTTCAGTCCAAAAAAACAGTGTGCGTCCTTAACAACCGTCAAGAACGAACTGCCCAACGAACAACGGCAGTTGTTGTTAAGAGCGCATACTGTTATTTTGGCCTGAAAATGGGGGATTATAATGCCATCGAAGCAACTGTAGTCACCTAACTGACATATATATGCTTTCCTCAAGATAGTTTTGAAAGTTATTGTCTTACAAGCAGCAGTTTTGGAGTGAGAAAACCGAGTGGTTAAGTCACGGGAATTGTACCCGAAGGACCCGAGTTCGATATCCAGCTTTGCCTAAACTGTCCCCGTGTACGACCACGTTAAATTTGTGGGTTTGAAAGTCCTTCCGGGCGGTTGGTAGCAAAGGAAGTAGAGTCGGTCCCTGTGGATTTCGCCCTCACTGGGTTCAAGTCTAAATTAGATGGCATTGTCTTGGCGGTCTAAACAGATATCTTACTCCTTCGGGTAGGTCGGACGGGCTGGGTCGAAAGAAAGATATCAGCAGTTTCATTTATTGTACGATAAATATTTTTAATCTTTTTAAGCCTATTTATATTGTAAGCTAAGAGTTGATTAGAAAAATCCATATAGTTACTGTTCTTCAATATTATAATATATAATAATTACAATGGATTTTAATATAAGAATTAACTAGTAGCAAAGCTGTTAATTAATAAAAAAAAAATCTGAAAGTTAATACACGTTAACGCTTAATATCAACTCTTAACTACCTATCAGTTGATTTTGGCACAATAAATGAAAACAATGAACCCAGCAATAATACAAAAGTATCCAAATACTATTGTCTATATTTAAATATTTTTAAATTAAATATGTAAATAAATTGATCATCACTATAATTACACATTCAGCTAAATTAAGAAATCTTTAAAACAAAGCAATTTATAAAAAAAAAACCTCATAATTAATATTTTTATGTAAAATTTGGATGACATGTTGGTTGACATTTCTTATCACAACTAAAACTTTAATATTTTTATCAGGGGCGGGTCTGAGTATATCTAATTTGTGTGTGTTTGGTGGGGGGAGCTTAGCTCCCTCTGGCCCTTCCCTAACTACGGTGCTGCGCCCAAACGTCTGGTGCTCACGAGGAATAAAGCTACCCGCGGGGTTTGCATGCAACTTCAAACGGAATGGATACCACATACCACCCGCGGGGTTTGCAGTTTCAAACGGAATGGATGCCACCTGTAAAGACAGCACTGGTATATAGAATCCAGGAGTAATTACAGGTAAGATCTCTTTAGGTAGACAAAATAAGTCATCTCTACTTCGTGGTAATCCTTTATGGTTATTACTGGAGGGAAACAGCTATTTTTTGGAAATGCTAATAACATGGCTGTAAATATTCCATTTCTCTTTTAATTAGGTGGTCAGTCGAAAACGTTCTGGTAACCAGGTGTTTTTGTCATTAGCGTAAACATATTTCCTGGAAGTAAAGAGGAGCTTAGTTTGTCAAGATGTGAACAAGATTGAACAGAAATGCGACATTTACATTGATAGGATTATCTTTCAATTATTTTTATGTTTAAAAAATTTCATTTTTTGGTATTTAGTAAAACATGAAGTTAGAAAAAAATCTTGAAATTTCCCAGAGGGGGCTTTGCCCCCTCTGGAAAAGTTCAGCGGGGGCTCGTGCCCCTCTGCCCCCCCGTAGTCGGCGCCTATGTATATATATACATACATACATACATACATATATATATATATATATATATATATATATACCATTTGAAATTAAATAAAAGACTGACATAAAAAATAAAAACAATGTTCTTTTATCAACTACTGTTGTGGAGAATTTGAAAATATTATTTCTTTTAGAAAAAAGTCAATTAATCAATCAGTCTGTTACGGAAAGCATATTGTTTTTATATTAAAATTATTTGATGATTCAGGTATATTTGTGGTATTAGACTTTTATCTTTATACATAACCATTAATAACAATGTAACTATTAGTTTCCACGGATCCCATTTCTTATAATTTATGATAAAATATTTATTTTGGCAATTGCTAATAATATTTGGCAAAATCTGAGACATTATTTCTGCCGATCTGTAAATAATAAAAAAAGTAAACTTTCATGTTTCGGACAGCTTTTAAAAAATACATATTCAAACTCCTTCGTTATATTTTAACAGATTTCTACATATAAACATCAATGCTATTCAATGAATTTTTTAAAATATTTATTACATTCAGCAGAAGATTTTTTAATTCGGTAACAAAAAGAAAAACACTGGGATTGAATTTCATAAAGCTATTTTTTTTATAAGCTTCAGATTGTTAAAAGTATTCTTTGGAATACAAGAATTTAGATACAAAATATCTCATAATCTATAATGGTCATTAAATTTGATAATCAAAGATTGCTTTGCCAAATAGAACTTGTAACTGAATGGCGAAATATAACAAAATTCAAGAGCCATCTCAGTCTTTATGACTATAAATACTTAAAATTGGTTTGTAGACTAGTAGTAGTTAAAAGTTACCTCTATTTAAACAAAACCAAATTTCTTACAAGAATGAAAAAATTATTTATACAAAATTAAATTTCTGGCATTTTTACCAATAATTTGTGAATGGAATATTTGGAATGCACAAACATAATTCTGTTAATAGTTAATACGAGCATACAATAAAAAAATATCTGTAACAACTCATAACTAAACACATTTCAATGATATGCAATACAATTCCACTAGGCATATTACAATAAATAAAACTATCACTTGTAAGAAAATAACTTACAATACTTCCTTGAAGAAAGCAGGCATGTGTGATATAATTGTTAAGTGACCATACACCCAACTCTTTTTTTACACGGTAGATATGTTCCTCAAAAATTTGTTTAAAGAAAGATAAGTTTCCCATAGTAAAATTGGGGATACATTCCATGTTATCCGAAAATTGTGCAAGATGAAATAAAGAACTATATTTAGTTTAAAAACAGTGTAAAAAAAATGCTGAAAACTGTAAAAGTTCCAATATGCATACAAATAATATATACATACATATGCAATTTTATTGAGCAATAAAACTTAAAATACATAATACATAGGTAAAAATATGTAGCATAAACAAAAAAAAAAGGAATCTGTTAATCCAAAATTAAGAATAGAAAACTCAAAATTAATAATAGAGATAAAGAAGTAATATTTAGTTACATAATTATTTGTCGGTACTTTATAATAAGCGCAATTGTTTGCAACGAACTGGACCACAGTCTATCATCACTAGAGATATCCACATCCGTCAAGCTCTTTAATGGAGACTTTCGTCCAGTCATACTGTTTTGAACTGCCGAACTACTGTCCGAAAGGCCCTGCGCTGTCAACATTTTTATTAAAAAATCTGTTATAGACAGTTGAACTTTTGGTTTTTTAAGTTCTTTATACAACTCTTAATACCCAGCCAAACAGATCTTTATATCTCGTTCAAATTTTAGGGCATGTTCCATGTTTGGATCAATTATTAAAAAATGATTCACCATACATTTCCCAAATGTTAGACCCTTGCCAATTAAACTAGCAGTTAGTTGACATATTTCGGTCTTTTCCTCATTATCGCTATTATGATCCTCAGTACTATTACTGTTATCTGTTATTAAATCAATCAGATCATCAGATCATCCACATCTAGAGGTTTATCTATCATTAATTCGTCAATGTCTTCAATTTATAGGTCCTCAAATCCTTCTCCTCCAATTTTGTGTGCCAAGGCTATAATTTTAGAAGACTCCATCATTGTTTGGGATACTGAGTTACCACTCTTGACGCATTCTGGTCAAAGTGCTTTCCAGCAAGCATTTATTATTGATGCCTTAAACTTCTCTTTGGCCAATGAAGCATATGTAATGCAATCCATAATCGAATATTTTTTCCATGCATCAACGATTGTGAGGTTGTTGTTCTCTACTGCATCTAAAATATGTTGGAATGCTCGTTGAGTATAATGCAGCTTAAAGGTAGCGATTATACCCTGGTCTAATGCTTGAATCAAGGAAGTGGTATTAGGTGGCAAAAAGATTACTTGAACATTTGGATGCTCTAATACCGGACGACTCTCTCTCTCTGGGTGCATTATCTATGATCAAAAGTACTTTAAAATCAAGACATCGTTGCTCCATATATCTTTTAACTTTAGGAACAAAGCATTCTTCAAACCATTCCATAAACAGACCTGCTGTCATCCAGGCCTTTTTATTTGCCCTCCAATGAACCGGCAACTGTTGAATGTTTTTTCCTCTCAAAGCATGTGGTCTTAATGATCGGTTGATTAAAAGAGGCTTTAAAATTTGTCACCAGAAGCGTTGCTACACAATAAAAGTCATCCGATCTTAAGCAATATATAATCCACTAGCAATTTTTTCAGATTTTGCTATAAAAGTTCTGGCAGGCATTTTTTTCTAGAATAGACCCGTTTCATCGGCATTGAAAATTTGGTCGGGAACATAGCCCCCATTTTCAATTATATTTGATAGTTTTACTGGAAAGCTTTCAGCAGCTTTCATCTGCTGATGCAATTTCTCCTTTAATTTTTAAATTATGAAATGCATTTCTTTTAAGAAATCCTGTTAACCATCCATCACTAGCCAAAAGTTCTTTTCTCTTATCTTGATGAGTTGTTGATAGCTCCAATATCTGCACTTGCTTATCAATTCATAGTGCCTTCTGCTTTATAATATTTTCATCTACAGGTATTCTCTTTTGCAATAAATCCTCCATACAAAGCACTACACATTTTTCCATTTTTACTAACACTTCATCTTTAATGGATGACAATGTTTTGGAACTAAATTTTGGTGTGCAGATAACAGATTTCCATATGCGTTCTCATTTTTACTTTCCCTGCAATACATGGTAATGTATAGGGAAAGTATTGGAATCATGCCTAGAATCGCAACTCAAGTTTTTGACGGATCTACACGTTTTGAGACCTCTACTAAAAATTATTTTTAGCGTGGCGTCTGTGTGTATGTCTGTCTGTGCAGATTTTGCATCCACTCTAACTAAAAAACTAATGGACCGAATTTCATAAAATTTGGTAGGTAAGTCACTTGTGGGCGAATCTGGTGCTTATTAGTTTTGGGTACGATTCAGGATAAAAGAACCTGCCTTTTTTTACGAAATGGCCTGCAAAAGCTTGTATCCACTCTAGCTGAAAAACTAATGGATCGAATTTCACAAAATTTGGTAGATAAGTCACTTGAGGGTCACCCTGGTGCTGATTAGATTTTGGTACGATTCGGAAAAAAATAACCTGCCTTTTTTTTGCAAAATGGCCCACAGAAATTGCCAAAATCTAAAATAAAAAACTACATATGCTCAAATATATCCATTAAATGCTTGTTTAATACATAATTTTTAATGAAGAAAAGAATAAGACCAACCCCACTACACTAGGACTAGCCATTCAAGATATTTTAGTTTTTTCGTATTTTCTCTACGCCACCTTTGAAAATAAGTCCAGTTATCAAATGAGAATGAAAATTGAATTAAAAGTGAATTAAATTTAATTAAAATAAAGAGAACGTGAATATAAGTCTGCAGGGAAAGTCATGTGCTGCCCACATAAGATTTTTCTTAATGGTTCTCATAGTGGCTTCGTTTAAGTCAAAATCCTTGCCCACAGATGTTGCACCTTCACCTCTCACAAGACAGTCCAAGATTTTTAATTTAACTTCTGAAGAAATGGCTTGCCTTTTATAAATCTTTGAAACTTTCGACATTTTGTTAAATGTTATCTAGGGTAAAAATTTTATCTAGATAAAAATACCTTTTTTCCTTAAGTTCAGAAATGTTCAAGTACACAATTGATAGCACTATATATGGCTGATAACACAAACAATTGATTAAACATTTTGAGCTAATAAACTTAAACAATTTAATGATGCAATATGTTATGTAAATATCATACAAAATAGGTAGGTAAGAGTTATCGAATAAGGGGATCCCCCAGTAATTACTGGAGAATCCCCTTATTCGATAACATTATAGCAGTGCACAGTGCTGCCTAATTTTTGAAGTGTGGTAAAAACGTGAATTTTTTTATACATTGATACCAAAGACTGCAATTTATACTACACCGCTCATGGTCATGTACATAAGTATAAGACAATGACTTTGAAATCGTGTTAGATCAAATAAATTTTTCAAAAAAGGAAGATTTTTTGAACTGTGTAACTTCAAATTCGTGTAAATAAAAGCATGTAAAAAAAGAGTTAGGTGTAATTATTTCGAGGGTGATATTAGCTCCTTTCCTCAGGTCAAAAGACAGTATGCACACTTAACAACTGTTAAGAACAAACTGCGAGAAGCTGGCAAAAAAATTCAAACAGAGTTAAAACACCCAGGGATGTATCTACAGTGGTCGGCGGTGGTCGGGGTTTCCATCACACACTTAGAATTTCCGACCACCACTCAATTGCTGACCACCACTCATCCAAAAAAATATACATATTATAATTACATTTAAAAAAAGTTATATTCAATTTTATCAAATGTTTTTCTTTAATATAAAAGTATACAATACTAATAGTGTTTGTGTGTGCGAATTAACGCGAAGCTCGTTTAGAAATTTTATATTCGCAATTATAATTGTTCTGGAAAATCAACCACCACTCACATTTCTCTAGATACATCCCTGAACACCCAAAGTGAAAACCTACTAGCGGGTGGTATCAACCATTTAAAAAAACAACTATAAACATATCAACATGGGCTGATAAAGGGTTCTTCTCCCCTGCCCACAAGGTATAAGGAACTGCATATTTATCAATAACAAAGTTATCAGAGTTCAAATAAATAAAAACTCCTAGTTAAAACTGAGTAGACTAATTAATTGATACTTTCTTTTTAGTTGATGAAGTTAGCTCATATAGCTCCTGAAACGTATTTATCCTTTGTTCTCTCTTATTTTCTTTATTTACCTAGTCTCAACCATAGTAGTTAGATTGATGAAATTAACTTTTGAAACTGTTTATTTCTTTTTATTATTTTCATTTTAATCACTGGCTCATTCCCCTGCAATTTTTTATCTTTCTGCCTTTACAAGAGTTTGTCTATTTTTTTTTTTTTATTCCTCCTTATAAACTCACAATTGTTTTTCCAATAATTTAATGGCTCATATTTTTTTCTTACCCATTTTATTTTAAATCTTCTCTCAGTGCTTCAAAGCCAAGATTTCAAAGCCAGCTTCCCTTGTCTTCATGGAAGGGGGGGGGGGGTACTGGTGAGAATCCTTTATCTCGGCCTGTGTTGATATATGTATGATTGGTTTAATAAAGTAATTAACCTGCTTCTTTATTTTAGTGTTTGAATGGATATGTTTATTAAATAAATAGAATAAATATCTTCAATTGTGTCACAATAGATAAGTTACTTAAAACATCTAAGTGGAGATATTTCATCTACTTCTGCAGGTTGCAATTTTTTCCAGCACTTAGAATGGTATATTATCCATCCAATTCTCTTCTAAACCCATGCATACAAATGAGCCAAAGGGTGGAACTCAATAGAGATATTACATTCTCATAATTATTTGGATTGAGAAACATTGTTATTCAGAGAACCAAGAGAATATTTATTACAAAAGCAAAGCTTATTTAAATAAATAAAATTATTTTAACTGAATTCATGGAATATCTATTTTAAATATACTTCAAATCAATATATAAATATCAAAAGAAAAAATAAGAAATACATAGTTTAGTAACATACTTGATCCATAGTACGATGATGAGGATAGCCTCGAGGAATAGCCTACAAAAGAAAAAAATGAAATGACAGATTAAATAACAATTTAAGTCAAATTTTCTTAAAGAATAATATAAACATTTTTAATAGCAAGTTAATACTTCAACAAAGGTAGGAAATGGAGTTACTGCCCAGTTTCATTTCTGATGGAAGAAACTAAAACCTGAAACTATCTGAAACCAATGGATATGTGACTGTTTGGGCTCCATTCAGGCTTGAATGAAGGACTACGAGTATAGCAGTCCATTGCTATAAGGTTAGAAAAAGCTAGCTTCAGGTCTGGACTTATAATTTGGTTAGTGATGCTTAGCATGGTTGATCAATGTTGGAAGGCGCAAAGCTGATCTCACCACTCAGGACTGGTGGCTCCCCAGTCAAGTTTGAACCTGGGACCAAGACTATAGTAACCCTGTGCCATAATAATTAGACCAAAAGATATATTGTGGTCTGAGCATATAACTGGAAATGTGCTTCGCAGTAGAAAGTGATACATCTTGGTGTCAGACGTAACTAGTGTTGGATGTAAGTTTTTTTTTTTTATGTTCGACACCATGTATCAGAAAAGAAATAAATTTTTAAAATTAAATTTGAATACACATTTTAAATAGTAAGTGAAATAAATCATAATCTGCAAACAAAAAATCTTGTTAAATACTCCAACCTGTTTTTTACATCATTAACTTCTAGGGAATTCAGTGTCGGACGTAAATTCATTAAAGTACTTGTTAAAATTGCCTTCATAAAACAAAATACATTTAATTTGAGATTAATACCTATGTATTAAACCCTTTTTACACTGTTTTAACACATATATGATGAACTGCTTAAAATATAAAAATACTCAAATTTAATTCCAAAATATGAATTCCTATATAGTGTTAAAAAAAAGTTGTGAAAGCATGCATGTAATGCTTTCACTCAATGCTTTGTAATTGTTTTGAATTTAACTTTTTCTTACATTTTTTTCTTATTTTATCATATTTAGTTTATAATCTTTAAAATATTAAAATACCTTTTTTGTGGAAAAAAATAGAACATTTTTGAAAAATTGGTCACCGGTTCCCTATTTTTGCGGAATTGCCCTTTTAAATTAAACAGGATGAAACCAAAGGTGGATTTAACACGCAGCACACGAACATTTGCCTACTGCACCATGAAGAAATGCCGCACAGACGCAGCCGACGATTTTTCAGTTTTCAGAAAACAAAAGGAACAGGAACGTTTGTGATAATTTTCAAATTAACATTTATGATGTAGAATGGTAGAATCGTTCATGGATTCATTTCAACTATGGCGCTTTAAATATGGCAGTTCAGAGTACAAGATATACCTGACTTTTCTTGTGTCAAATCGAATCCTGGATATCTGTCAACAACTGGCAATGGTTCTTTGCATATTTCTGACCCTTCCCATGAACAATGCCAGCTGCGAATGTGTCCTCAAGCGAATTAAGAGTTATGTCCACTCGAATATAACAGAATACCATCTGAACTATTTGTCTATGCTGTTTGTTGAACATGAAATCATAGCGTCTTTGGATGTCAGTGACGTGATTGCCACTTTTGCACACTCAAGCTCATCGAGGTGCTAAGTTTGGACTTAGCTTAAAGCAGGAGTGATTACTTAACTTACATAACATATTTTCCCGTTTTATATCTTATTCATTTAGTTAAGATTTTTCTGCTGGTCACCACTGGTGACCAGCTGGACTGGTAAGGACTGGTGACACACCAGTCCTTACTGACGATAAAATAAAACATGTTATGTGTTTGTTTTTGTCATGTAAATGCCTGCGTACAGGCTGTACGCATATTTAATAAGCATACGTATTAATTTCTTGCATTTATCTCTATCTACGTTGTTCTAGGTTACTAGTAGAACAACGTAGATGGAGATCAATGCAAGAAAAACAACATATATGTATTTGGAGTATAGTTCCAAGTATCTCATTTCAATTCTAGAACACTCCAGAACACATCTTTTGAACTCTATTATTCAAAATTTTATCAAGGCTCCGCCCAGAACAGGGGCTCCGCACCTTGACCGCTTGACCCTGATATTAGGCAGTGGCGTAGCAAGATTTTTTTCGGGGTAGGGGGTGGAATGATTTAAAAACCCACTTAAAAAAACAAAAACAAACCAGGAGGCCCCGGCCCATCTGTGCCCCCTCCTGCCTATGCCACTGTATTAGGTGCCACTAAGATTCTTGCCTACTGCGCCATTTCCCTTAAATCCACCTCTGGTTGAAATTCTGATTTAGGAATTTAGGCCACATTACAGTATTTTTCCGTCAATTATACTACACATTATTGAGAAAATAATAATACATTAAAAAATATGCCTGTTTAGTAAAGAACTCAAACACACATAGAAGTATCATTCAGACCAGCCTAAATGTTTTCTAAACTGAGCCCGAGTCCAGCCTGATAGAAGTCTGCATGAACTTAGCCCACAGGCAATGGTATAACTAGTCCTAAGCGAAGTAAGGCGACACATAAGGGCCCAAGGCGAGTTCGGGCATTTGTGATGCCCATTTTTTTCCTCAAAAGTTTTATTGAAAAATCTTATTATTATTAAAACAATTATATATATTAAGTTATTTATAACTCATTAAACTGACATTTATGATAAATAAGAAAACAATTTAACACAATATATCTACCGGCCACTCAATGAGCTGCTCATGCCTCAGTCATGCTAGTCGAGTGGTCTTGGTTTTCGACATAATACATCGAAGGGGTGCGGTAGCCCAGTGGTTAGCGTACGAGAATTGCACTCAGAAGCCTGGGTTTGATTCCTTCCACTGTTAAAATTGCCGCCATGTTCACGCGGAGCACGATCACGTTAGCATGTGGGTCCGTAAGTCCTTCAAAGAGGTTGGTGGTAAAGAAAGGAGGGTACGGTTCCTGTGGATGCCTTCCCCACTGGGTTCAGGTCTAAATTTGGTAGCTCTTCCTGGCAGTCCAAACTGTTACCTTACACCTTTCTGGTAGGCTGGACAGTCTGGGTCTCAACAACAACAACACAATATATCTAAACTGCTACTGTAAGCCCTCGCGTCAGTCAAGTGGTCTGGGTTTTCGACACAATATATCTATTGCTTGTTAAAAAGGAATTAAAATGTTTCTCAATGTTTGAAAGTAGGGCCCTATTAAGACAAAGTGGGATGCATATGTGTGCATTTAACAGTGGGTTTACTTTATAATTGCCTTCACTTTTCAGTGAATAGCTCACAAAGTGTAAATTACCTCCCAAGCCTTTAAAATACAGGCTGAAGCAGCGAATAGTTTTCAAACTATATTGTAACACATTTAAAACAAATTCATTTAATTACCTATATGGCTGACAAAACAGGTGAGTAAAACTTTTAGAAATTATGAAGCCAAAAAAGAAGAGAAATTAAAGAAATAACCAAAAATTTAAATTTTTCATACTTACGGAAATGATCTCGGGGGGCACTGGCGTCGAAACCCATGGACGCAACTTGCACATACAGAAATTTAAAGAAAATTTAATTTTTTTGTTGTTGCTAATCATCTTTAAATGATATTGGAATGTGACTTTTTTTGAAAAAAATATTCAAGTAAAAATAAAGTGAGTAAACAATCCAAGCTCATAAGCTCAGAAAACAGGTGGGAATTATTTAGACTGAAACAATTACTTACATACACTAACTCCCTTTGACTTCGAACTCTCTGACTTCGAACCCTAGGGTATTTGACTTCAAAAGGTCGGTGCAGTTGGTAGTCAGGTCAAAAAATAGAGTTGCTAAAAAGTTAGGTCCCACACACTCGGGGCTAACTGTTCAGGCAATGGCAGCATTGTTTGCTCGACTATGGTTACTATGGGTGTATTATCATATCTAGAATAATCCTGCTTAAAATAAGTTGTAACAAATTCGAGGGTATTTTTGATAATTCGAGGGTATTGGTAATAAAAGGGTATTGGCGATAATTCAAGGGTATTGGTGGTAATTACCAAATAAATCTGCTATGGGTGCCTTGCATTCAATGCAAAATTCTGTGCAAATAACTTTTATTGTTGAGGAAAATTATTCTATTCAGTTTCAGTAGGTGCAAGATATTTATAGACACAAATTTCAAAATACATGTGTTAAATATTTGTATAATATAGGATAAACAAGGGCTTGGCTTGAAAATTTTCATGGGTTAAAACTTTTTTTCTGTTTATTCAGTGGAAACAGTATCCCACAAGAAAATAATAATACTGATAAACCTTTTCATTTCTATAGTACATGAAAATGTGTAAACGAATTTTGCGCATAAAATATCTAAAACAGGAGTTATGAAGCTTTTGACATTGGGCAAGAATAAGCAAAAAATGTTTGGTAAAACACCATTCTCTAAACTGGAGATAATTTCGTAAAAAATGCACATTTTAAGAACTATAGATTGATACATGGATTGGAGTTTATGCACACGTTATGTAAAATAAATGTTTCATAATGATTATTACTAAAACATCATGAAAATTGTTATATTAATGTTAATTTAATTATATACAAATATGGGACTTTGGATGTAATCTGTGAGTGGGGGGAGGGGGGGAGACTTCACCTGCCCATGTTTACTGTAACACTCCAAATATTGAGTACAAGACAGTCTAACGCCTAATACTGGAAAATGAAAATGCAATAGAAACACTTTGTTCTTTCATTAATAACAACAAAAAGATGATTGAAATCATCAATAGGTTTTAGAAGCAAAAAGCAGCAACCTTCTGCAGGATAGAGGGACACAGTAGCCGCATCAGCAAAGGCAAGAACGCACCTGATCAGTATTTAAACTGACAAATTCTTATATTGCTTTCTATATATTCTTCTATTCTTTGCAGATTTAGATGAGTGCCCTGTGCTAATGACTTTTAGTTCATCAATAGAGAAATATTTGAAATATCGCTGTCTAATGGCCTCATTTGTCAACAACAACAACATATTCAATGCTGGTGTGGTTGATATCTGTCTATCCTGAATAAAGGGCTTTACCTTTGAAACCGGTTGTTACTTTTTATGGTATTTATGTCAAAAATCGGGCTGAAGAGAATTCATAAAGTTGGGCTATCAGAGCGTGAGTCTCTATAGTAATATGAAGTTCAACTTTTTTTTTAATGTCAATTTTCACCAAGTGTATTTATTTTCTTTTATTAAATAGTTTTTATGTATTGCATACAATTTGTGCTAGGGCTAACTTGCACAGAAGAATGAAATATTTTTTAGAATATTACTCATTGGAATGCAGTAAAAAATCAGAATCTCATATTTTGGTGGATCTAAGTATTTTGAGCATCCCTGAATACGACTCAACCATTTTTTCAATAATGTCTTTTTGCAGACACGATATCTTTCTAACATCGAATACAATGTGATACAATTATGTCAATCGGGAAACGCCAGAAATCTACTATTTTGGCAGATCTAAGTATTTTGAGCATCCCTGAATATGACTCAACCATTTTTTCAATAATGTCTTTTTGCAGACACGATATCTTTCTAACATCGAATACAATGTGGTACAATTATGTCAATCGGGAAACGCCAGAAATCTATTGATCTGCAGAATGAACTGACAAATAAAAAGCCCTTAATTCTGAGAATAATTTTTTTTTCCAATATTAAAAAAAAATGTTGCAAAAAGATAATAACAGTTAGATAAATAAATATCTCATTTGTATGTTTCATTTAAAAGCGAATACCAAAATTTATAAGATGCTAATTTACACCATTCTCGAGATAATAATTATACTTTATTTTAAAAGTAAAATGAAAAAATTTATAAAAAGTAAAATAAACTCACTATGTAATTAATCTACATATCATGCAGTTGGCCCACTGAAACGAAACAAAACATTAAGAAGTTTCAAAATAAATGGTGTATCGTAACAGAAGGAAAAACTTAGAACTCTTAAATTAGATGGAGGATAAAGTGAGTTATTTTCCTCTCAAGTTAGTTGGCGGCCCAGTCGATAGAGAACTGGTATATACAGGTATTTGCAGTTCATTTCCTCTCAATAATTTGCAAGAATATTTGAAAGACCCTCCGCCTCCCCATCTTTCCAACATTTTCTACACACTGCATAAAAATATAAAAAGACAATGCCATATAGACGGATAACAATTCCATATAGACGTATTTATGAAACTCTAAAGAGCCATAAAATTCACTGATTCATGCATTTTTCGGTGAAAAAAAATTATAATTTTGAAATAATAGTATGTTTTAAAAATTTAAACCTTATCGTTAAAATCCACAAATTTATAAAATCTCTAAATTTAAGCTACTCCGTGCCTAAACACAGTCGGGAAAAAATCATCCTGTGTTCTTTGACAGACGATAACAAGTGGCAATAATAAAATGTTTTGTCCCAGACGATAATAATGTGACTCTGGCCATATTCTGTTCATCTTAAGAAATCTGTATAAAATAAAATATATTGATTTTTCCTCACTTTTAAAAGAGAAAATGAAAGAGTCCGGTGAAAAAATTAATGAGGAGGAATTGTTTGAGAAGTTGTCTATCGTTTGGAGGATTTTTCAGAAAATTTTTGCAAATAATTAAACATCTATTTTATTTTTTCGAATTTTTAAGAGTGTTCTGTAAAAATTCAAATCATTAGCTCACTTAAAATAATTTCCAAATTAGCTTTGTATAAGCAACATAAATTTTTAATACTTAATCTATTTTTTAAAATATGAATAAAAATTTATTAATTTTTTTTAATTTTCCACTATGATCTGTAGATTTCTACATATATAGCTTCTATTAAAAAAAAGGGAGAGGGGGTGGATTTCAGTGCAAAAATTAATGGAAGGGATAATGTTTGAGAAATTGCTGTTTTGGGAGGTTGTTTAAGAGATTTTTTGTAAATAATAAAAAAATATATTTTCTTCAAATTTTCAAAAGTTTTCAGTAGATGCGCAGAGCGGAGCCCACATCAATGAGAATAGCAATTGAGTCCTAGTAGTTTAAAAGCAAAGCATCGTCTGACCAGTAGGAAGGTCAATGATTTGGTTCCCGGTTGGAGCAGCATTGTCCTTTACAATGGCGCTCGAATAAATCAATCCTGAAGGTTAGTGCAATAATGTCCAGGGGTCTGAAAGTATCCCTAGCATAGGCGCCGAGTTTTCAAAGTCTCGGGGCACAATCCGATAAAGTTATATAAAAGATTTACAAAGTCGATAAAGATATAACAACTTACAAGGACGCCTTTTGAAGAAAGCACACATATGTCAGTTAGGTGACTACAATTGGTTTGAGGTCATTTTAAGCCCTACTTCAGGCCAAAAGAACAGTATGTGCCCTTAACAACCACCAAGAACGAGCTGCCCAACGAATGGCAGTAGTGGTTGTTAAGAGCACATACTGTTATTTTTACCTGAAAAGGGGGATTATAATGCCATCGAAGCAACTGTAGTCACCTAACTGACATATATATACTTTCCTCAAGGAAATTTTATAAGTTATTGTCTTACAAACAGCTGTTTTGGAGTGAGATAACCAAGTGGTTAAGTCACGGGGATTGTACTTGGAGAACCCGAGTTCGATTTCCGGCTTTACCTAAACTGTCCCCGTGTACGAGCAAGTTAAATTTGTGGGTTTGAAAGTTCTTCCGAGCAGTTGGTAGCAAAGGAAGTAGGGTTGGTCCCTGTGGATGTCTCCCCCACTGGGTTCCAGTCTAAATTAGATGGCATTGTCTCGGCGGTCTAAACAGACATCTTACACCTTCGGGTAGGTCGACGGGCTGGGTCGAAAGAAAGATATAAGCAGTTTTATTTATTGTACGATAAGTATTTTTAATCTTTTTAGGCCTATTTATATTTGTAAGCTAAGAGTTGATTAGAAAAATCCATATAGTTACTATGCATCAATAGTATAATATATAATAATTACAATGGATTTTAATATAAAAATTAACTAGTAGCAAAGCTGTTAATTAATCAAAGAAAAATCTGAAAGTTAATACACGTTAACGCTTAATATCAACTCTATCAGTACGCTTAATATCAACTACCTATCAGTTGATTTTGACATAAATTAAAACAATAAACCCAGCAATAATACAAAAGTATCCAAATATTGTCTATATTTAAATATTTTTAAATTAAATATGTAAATATATTGATCATCACTATAACCACACATTCAGCTAAATTAAAAAATCTTTAAAACAAAGCAATTTATAAAAAAATCTCATAAATAATATTTTTATGCAAAATTTGAATGACATGTTGGTTGACATTTCTTATCACAACTTTATATTTTTATCAGGAGGGTGGGCTGAGTATACCTAGTGTGTGTGTGTGTGGGAGGGGGGGAGCTTAGCGCCCTCTGGCCCTTGCCTGATACAGTGCTGTGCCAAACATCTGGTGCTCACCAGGAATAAAGCTACCTGCGGGTTTGCAACTTCAAACGGAATGGATACAACCAATGGGGTTTGCAGCTTCAAACGGAATGGATGCCACCTGTAAAGACAGCACTGGTATATAGAATCCAGGAGTAATTACAGGTAAGATCTCTTTAGGTAGACAAAATAAGTCATCTCTACTTCGTGGTAATCATTTATAGTTATTACTGGAGGGAAACAGCTATTTTTTGAAAATGCCAATAACATGGCTGTAAATATTCTATTTCTCTTTGAATCAGGTGGTCAGTCGAAAAAGTTCTGATAACCAGGTGTTTTTATCATTAGCATAAACAAGTTTCCTAGGAGTAAAGATGAGCTTGGTTTGTGTGCGAGATATAGTTTAGGCAGCTATGGTAAGGAAGATGCGAACAAGACTGAACTGAAATGTGACATTTACTTTGATAGGATTTTCTTTCAATTAATTTTATGTTTAAAAAATTTTAAAATTTCCCAGAGGGGGCAAAGTTGCCTCTGGAAAAGTTCAGCAGGAACTCGTATAAAGCTCGTATATATATATATATATATATATATATATATATATATATATGAAAGTAAATACATCATCAAATTGAAAAAGGCGGGGTGGAACAAAGGAAAGGGGGAAAAGAAAGGAGAGTGTTGCAGGAACGACAGAAAAAAGGCCGGGGGGGATAGTGACCCCCCGTTCCCGGTTAAAGCACTTTTACTCTAGAAACACTCCCGGTGCCTCTGTCTTCCCGAAGCACTCCTCCGTCCGATGAAATCTATGAAACATCCCGAAGTATATAGACCATGAAGCAAAAAAGGGGGCTTAAGATTGGAATAAACCTAACCTAATTACTCAACAGAAATTGATGCCACGCACGGACATGTAATAACAGGAAAATTGGAAATGTATAATAATAATGACATCAAATTGCTGTTAAAACAGGGAACTAAATTCCGTGATCAAAAGCATTTAGGAAGTGCCTTTGCTTTTGCAAAAGACGTGGATGATTTTATATACAAAATGGTGGTGAAATACAGCCACCCCATTCAAACTTTCCACAAATGGAGATGCGAAGTTATAAAAGGATTCGAAAGGCATTATCATCCAGATTCCTATAACACCTTTCATAACAACAAAATACCAGAGATGGAGTCCTTGAGAGATAGATTTGCAATCACTTACATGGATAAAGTGCCATCGAATTACGTATTTGTCTGCAAAAAATACTATGTAGACACTTTACGCAAATGTTACGAAAATGAAAGTATGTATGAAGAGATCAATACCACCGATAAAGCCATGGAAAACTGAATCACAGCACTTTATAAACGTATAGGACATGATTTGAAATCTGTAAGATTTCCTTATCTTGTACTAATCCCAAAAATGCATAAAAATCCGATCAAATTTAGACCTGTGACAGTTGGATGCGGATCGTACCTTACTATAGCTAATATTAAGTTACTTTCTATTCTGACTCCATTACTAAAAGAAATCAAAAAGGAAGGGACCTGTATGGTGTCAAATTCTTTTGAACTTATTGACAAATTAAGCAGAATAAAGGATAAAATGTTTTTCAGATGCTTTGATTTTAAAGACCTTTTTAATCATATAAATTTAAAAGATTTATCCGAAATTTTATTGGAGCTTCATGAGCATCACAATCTCCACTCTACCATCTCCCTCTACCAATATAAAATGCTGATAAATATTGTTTTGTTTGAAAACATACTGCACACAACGGTATAGGTTTTTATCGTCAGGTGCAACGGTGCAAGGCATCCCAATGGGGGGGGGGGGGGTGCTCTTCGGTACTTGCAGATATTTACCTGAACAAGTATGAACAAGGCACATATTTAGTCAATGAAATGCCATACTACCGCTTTGTTGACGATGTGATTACTGGATACAAAAATCAACAAGATCATTTTGAATTTGGGTTTTACCCTAAGTGCCTGGAACTTTTGGAAACTAAATATACAAATCCAGGAACTGTTGATTTTCTGGATATCAGTATTTACTACAATGAGAAAAACAAGATATGTTTTAAAGTTTATGACAAGAGGGATAATTTTGATTTCAACATTAATTACATTATAGATTGGAAATCTAATTTGAGCAGTGGTATTTTCAGGAATGTTATAATAAATCATCTAAATCGATATAGACGTCACAACACTGAAAAAGAAGAACAGCAACACAGCGTCAATAAATTACTCAGGGAAGCAGCAAAAAGCAATTACCCACATCGTTATCTAAGGCACTATGTAGACTTGATATTTGACAGAAAGACAAACAATTTCATTTGATGATAGCAGGTCGGTGAGATAAGGTTGTGCGGCATGGCTTGTGGACTTCAAGTATTCTGTTGAGTAATTAGGTTAGGTTTATTCCAATCTTAAGCCCCCTTTTTTGCTTCATGGTCTATATACTTCGGGATGTTTCATAGATTTCATCGAACGGAGGAGTGCTTCGGGAAGACAGAGGCACCGGGAGTGTTTCTAGAGTAAAAGTGCTTTAACCGGGAACGGGGGGTCACTATCCCCCCCCCCCAGCCTTTTTTCTGTCGTTCCTGTAAACACTCTCCTTTCTTTTCTCCCTTTCCTTTGTTCCTCCCCGCCTTTTTCAATTTGATGATGTATTTACTTTTATATACCTGCTAAACATGAAAGAGCGGCAATGCGCCTTAATGTTATGAAGTGTTATGATTGTGTTTTTTGTATATCTTATTTTTAGATATTTTTCTAATATATATATATATAATTCTATTAGGAATCTTACACCTACAGTGAAAAACGACTTCCGATGAACCTGTCGGGGGGGGGGGGGGGGGGGGGGGGGGGGGGCGCTTTCTTAAATGCATTTATTTCTGGGGAGTAAAACTAACATTCTGGCCCTTAAAATTTTAGTTTATTCAAAACTAAATTTTTGGGAGGATGGAGCAAACTCTGCCCTCTACAGATATATAAAAAAAAATTTAAATATTTGGCCTCCAAAATTTTGTTTTAAGAAATATAAAATTTGGGGGGGGGGGGGACCTTTCATATATTTTGCTTAAGGGTCTTTGACAGCTTCGAGACCCATTCAATTTTTAAAATTCATGTCAGGTCGAGTCATATCTAACACTAAGGGATGTGCCGAGCAGAAAATTTTGGAGGGGTGCCGTTTCAATTTTTGCCGAGTTGACAAAAGGTTTTGGGCTTACTTCTGCGCTAGTACGCTATACACTTTGTTTCCTATGATGACGTCATCGCAGGTAATTTTTTCTTTTTTTTCCTGCTAAGGAAAGCTTACTGCTACAAGAGCGGGAGAGGAGTATTGAGCCCTTTGACAACTCAAATGCAAGCAGCCAGAATTCGACCAGTAAATAATTATGCTATATAGTTTTTAAAGTAAGCGATAAAAAAAAGGAGGAGAAGAATTGCTAATAAAAAGCATCAAATGTTCTTCAAATTAAAAAAAATCATGTAATATTAATTTCAAAATCGTATATTTGAGTTTCCTAAAAAAAATTGCAGTTTTCACAGCTTCAGGAAGTTTGAAAAATAGATAAACAGAACTTTCTTTAATTATAGACATACATAAATGGAATCAATTATTTTAGTTTTATATTGCATTAGGTTTAATATTTCAATTAAAAATATAGATATTTTTATTTACAGTATTTGTGCATCAAGAAATATTTATAAGTTAATATAGTTGTTTTGTTTTTAGTTGAACGTTAAAATGGCTTAACTAGATCAGTGTGAGTGTAATATTACTATACGTCTAGTTAAGTCTATTAAAAAAAAACACAAATTTCTAACATAATATGTAAACAAAAATAATAATGCTTTATTTATAGTATAAAAAACTGCATTTTCTGGAAATATTTTCCCTCTGAATAGATATTTCGCTAAATTTTCAAAATTTTATACGTCGCTTTTTTAATGGCGCCAAACTGAACGCTATGCCCGATAAAGAAAGTTCGTCTGCAATATCTTTTTCACAAAAAAGAAGCATCAGGGAACTGCTAACATTAATGTTCTAAGGGCATTCATGACAATTTTTAATTTGCTAAATGAGCGTTCATTGGATGCCACAGTCACTGGGACAATTTAACAATTCATGGAGAGGCTTTACTGTATCTACAAAAGATATTAAATTTTCTTCCATTAAAGATAACATTTTGCCAAGAACAAGTTTGAACTCTGCTTGATAAAATGATTTTAAGGAGAAATCTGTCTGTGTTTGATTTTTTCTGAAACCCGGCATGGTTGCAATCTCCTTCAATGATGGCGAGCAAAGTCTAATTTGGCATTAACATCAAATTTTAAAGATATGGCAATAGCACTTTGGATTAAATTAACCATATCATTGTCATTTTTCATTATTAGGCTCAACGACGTTATCGTACTTTTTATGTGCATAGATGCATCTACAACATTCAGTTCTTCACATTCAAGAGTTTCTGTTAATATTCTAAGTTTATGTATCAAGTTGTTTACATACATTTACCTTTAACCGATTGAGCTCGAGCTGTCCAACACGTTTTTGATAAATTGACCAGTTGTAAGGCATTTTCAACTTCTGAATTTGATTTGAGAGCATTTTGTTTCTTTTGTATTTGAGGAGAAAAACACATACAGTTCTTCCAATACATTAAATAGTTCCGATATAATAGTGCTTGCCTTAAAACCATGTTCCACAAATGTGTTAAGTCTATGAGCTTGACAAGGAATATATGGCACTACATGACACACAATTTTTGTAATTTTTTTGTTGAGTACCACTAAACTTACCTGACATTGAAGATGCAAAATCGTATGATTGAAAGGTTATGTTTTGCAAATTGAGCTTGTTTTTAACAATGATCTCTGTAATGTTTCTTGCTAAACAGCCACCTGTTTTGTCCTCGACATATACAACGTTAAGAAGTCTTTCCTTTGAAATACAATCTTTATCAGCATATCTTACAATCACGCTTAGTCTATCTTTATGTGCTGCATTGGGTGTGGTATCGGCCATAATGGAAAACATTCCTGCCGTGTTCACTTCTGATTGTATAGCACTCTTTATATTTGAGGCCAGTAAATCAATTAATTCATTTTGTGAACGATTACTTAAATATGTGACATGATATGGACTTAACCGTGCATCGTCTAACCATTTTCTTAAAACTGAGCAATGTCTTGCCACAAGCTGAATAATTTGGATAAAATTGCCATTACTATCTATTTCGCTACGAAAGGCAAAACCCTGACTTCCTAAGGTTCTTGCTACATCTAATAAAATTTCTACCACTTTTTGGTTGAAGAAACAATCACGTTCTTTATGGATTTGTTTATTTTTTCCATTCTTGTTCAGCATGGTTGTTATGAGACCTTTTTTCCTTAACAATGTGAAACAGTCTTGAAGTGCATATTTATGCACTTGTGCTTGCATTCCCACAAGTGCATAAATATGCACTTGTGCCTGCATTCCCACAAGTGCATATTTATGCATGTGTGGTTGAAAAATTTAGGGTCACATCTAGGGACGAAGGTGAATATTTTTTATTTAAATTTTTAATCTATTCTATTTTTCACTTACATCTAGGGACTTTTAAGAGAATTAGTACGATTTCATATTTGACAACACTCTTTTATTTACATTGTCGATTTTCTCACTTTCAAGCTTAATGTTGTCTTTCATCGTTAAGATTTTAGGTACAGTAGAATCCTGCTTAACCGGCTTAATTGGGACTGAGTGTAAGCTGATTAAGGGAAAATCCAGTTAAACGGGAGTGATTAAAAAAAATGTCAAATCCATTGCATTACTCTTATATCTCTGTTAGATACTTCATAATAAAAATTGTGCATTATAAAAGTATTTAAACAAATTATTAGGCAAAAAAAAAATGATTATTTAAAAATTATATTTAACAGATTAACAAGAAAATAAAAAAGATGTACGTATATAGTACTGTAGTTTATAATGAAATATTACAATTTTGTAACTTTTCTTTTAAAGAATTCAGTTACTTTTTTTGTTTTAAATAGTGATTTTTTAGCAATCAAATCGATTTTTTTAGCGATCAAATTTTATATCTGTTACCATGACTGGCTGTGCTGTACAGTGGCGCACCCAGAATATTCCTAAGGGGGGGGCCATTGGTGCACAAAATTTTTATGAAGGAGGATGACTCCTCGATAAATTTTCCGAGAAAAAATGATCAGAGGCCATATCAATTAACAAGGCGGTTGTCTTTTTTTGTACATTTATTTTTATCAAATTACTAACAATTCTTTAGTGCAGTGCAAGAGAATTGAATGATTAGAAGAAGTAGTGGTACATATTTATACAAAACAACACAAATTAAGAAATAGATGAAGATAAAATTATTTGTTCTGGTCTGCTTATACTGTATACTTGTTTTCAACCACTCTCTCATGATTACATATTGTTATATTATTCAATTATGATCTATACATATTCATAAAACGAAGTCCAGCCTCCTGTTTTTCTTTGTAGCCAGAGCATTAATTATCTGGTCTGGATCAATTTCCACTTCACGGTGAATGTTCATTGACGCCAGTCCATTCAGTCTGGTTTCACTCATACTGTTTCTCAAGTAAGTTTTCAACCTCTTCATTGTGGAGAATGACCTCTCAGCACTGCTTGTTGATACTGGGAGGGTGGCATACACTTTTAAAAGTTCAAACACAGTTGGAAAAGTCCTTTGGTCACAAAAGTTAAGCAGTTCGATTGGGCTTTTAGTTTTCTTGTTCAATGCAAAGACCTTCATGTACCACAGATGTAGTTCAGCTTTTAGAGTATTATCTGATCTGGGTCCTAAATCATCTGCAAATTTCCTTGATAAGGCAACAAATCTCTCGTTTTCTTCCAGTGTCGGCTGCCTTCCATTCGGAATGACAGATGCAAAACTTTGTAGAAATTCCTTATGTTTGAGAAATTTTTCATGGAGGTGAGTGATGAAATTATCAATCCATGGAATGAAAATAGAAAGTCTGTAGTATTCTTCAGGAGTCTGTACGTTGAAATTTGATCTATAAATTTGTCTGGTGGCACGGCGTGGTAGAGTAATGTTTTCTCCATGCTGTTCCAGCTTCTTAACAGCTTATTCAAACAGATGGTGAAACTCGTTCTCTGCGTTCTCTCGAATTATAGATATAGCTTTCAAAACGTCTTCTACGTCACTCACAGCAGTTGCCAGATCAAGGTTAACTTCCTGCAGCTTTTCACTCAGACGAACACTGTAGCTGAGTAATCTGTCAGCTGAAACAAGTGCTATGACAAACTGTGATGTTAACATTGAACATAACAAGGTATGAGCCTCTGTTGATGTCTCCTTGTCATTCCAGGTAGTAATCTCCTCCAGAGCCTCGATTACTTGATCAAACAATGAAACCATAACTGTGACGGCATCATGTCTCTCCACCCAACGAGTAGGGCATAATTTCTTCAGTTTTTTGGCACTGATTTCTGTCTCTCCCTGATTAGCTGCATTAATTTTGCTGGTGAGAACAAGGTTTCGTTTTGGTGTGTTGAAAAAACTAGAGATTTTCCCTATTATTCCAAAGCTGTTTCGGATATCCGGAACTCTAGATGAATAAGTTATGGCTAAGTTCAAACAGTGTGATGCACAATGAACGTAGGGGGCTTTGGGGTGTTGCTCATATATAATTGCTTGGGCGCCATTGTACTCTCCACTCATTGCAGAAGCTCCATCGAACCCTTGTCCATGGAGGAAAGACGTATCAATGTTGCAGTCTGCAAGGCCTTTAAGAATAGCATCTGCAATTGCTCGACCTGTAGTTTCAGTCAGGGGCACAAACTTAAGGAAGTTCTCCACTATCTTAAATTCAATTTTATACTTATCATTTGTTTCAAACCGTTTCAAGTAACGAACGCAAAGTGTCATTTGCTCTACCGTTGCAATATCTGTGGTTTCGTCACATAAAATCGCAAAACATTTGGCCTCATTCACCTCAGTTGCTATGTGCTTCACAATGGAATCATTGCATGCTGAAATAATCTCATTTTGTATATTCCAACTTATGTAAGTTGCATTTTTTGCACAACCTTGTAGATGAGTTTTCAGTATTTCTTCTCCTGCATCAACTCGGAGTCGCAAAAGGGCTCTAAAATTTCCTTCGCCTTGGCATGGTTCTGACAATACGTCCAAATCCCCACAGTCTCTATGCCCTCTCATGGCCAGCCCTTGCCTTCCACAAAAAATCACTGTTTTGATAATAGGTTTAAGAATAGCCCTATTCTGCAAAACTTGTTTTTGCTTTCCTCTGTCCATTACTTGATCCACAGGAACCGTTTTTCCTTCCGTGACCCTTAAGAACTCATCGGCTTTGAGAACTGAATCCTTATGATAGAAAAAATTTTCATGTTGACTGAACTTCTCCAAGGCCTTCTTCCAATTATTAAATCCTTTTGAAACAAGTTGACCTGTAGCTTGTGTGGATCTTAAACCGACTTCATGGGGTGCAAAGAGAACACAAAATTTGCAATAGGCACTGTCCTCTGCCTTTGAGTAAGCTAGCCAGTTATGCTTACTCAGCCAAGATGAGCAGAACTTCCGAGTGTGGTGAGGTTTTCCTTGACTTGATACAGCACTAGTGACAGTAGCAGGAAAACTGTAATTTGCATATGGTTCCCAAAGATTTTTTAGCGCTGTTATCCTATCTTCATCTGTGAGGTTAGATTTCTTGACATAATTAGAAATATCTGCAGCCAGAATTTCTATTTCAACTGTGTTTGGTATTGTGTTTTGTCCTACCTTTACCTCCTCACAAGAGTTTGAAGACAGCCCGGGGTCACGGCTGTTGCTTGCTTCGACTGCAGCCTCATCAATGTAACAAGAGCTCAGGGAAACGTCGTTGGGAACGTCACTATTTTCAATCTTACTTTTTTTTTTTTAAATAATTTCCCAGTGTCTGTTGGCCTAGCCCTTTTCGTTTTTCACTCATTGTCTTTTTTTTTTACCTTGCTCCTCAGTTATTCAAGAACAAAATTTGCTATATAGCCGAAATACGCACATAAACACACACACTGATCGTTAAAGATGCATTTCACTGTAAGATCAGTTGAAAGTTCAGGACCATTATTAAATTCAGCTATTCACCACGCAGGCCCTCGTTCCGAAACTACCAATTCACTGTTATCACCTTGTGTCGTAACGTCGCACTTTATTTCAACTCACAGCAACACTTAATTCGCGAAGCGTTGGCACGATCTATTTATTCACTTCCACAATTTTCTCACTGGGTAAACGAAATCCTCGAGTTTTCGAGCGAACAGCCGCTTCCCCGCCGTTCACTCTTTATATAGGGCCACGGAGGCGCCTGTGACGTCACTCTACACAGCACTGGTTTAGTACGACTCCAGCGAGAAGGCATTTGGGTCACGTGATTTTGGACGAGTCCATTAGTTAAATTCAATCACAGGTAGAAACGTCTTAAGAAGAACGGGTTTCCAGAATTGGCGCCTTTAGTGCGAATTAATTTATAATTTGTACAGTACGATAAAGAGCTTTATATGTATAATTACATTCAGTGTAAGTGTTGGGATATGCTGGAATTGTTTTCTTCACAATGATTAAAATTATTTATTACAATAATGGTTGTAAATGTTTTTTTTTTATACTTTCTCGAAGGCAGACCTAGTTCTCCCTTGTGCTGACAGCGCTCTTCGCGTTTTGCTTTGTCAGCCCAAGGGGGGGGCCAGGGCCCCCTCGGCCCCCCCCGTGGGTGCGCCACTGGTGCTGTAGCCTATTGTACAACATACAGCAAAGCAATAAAACTAAAGGTACTGGCATCATTTATCATGTAATGTAAACTCAACTACACATTCACTCACTGTTCCTGCTACTACCAAATTAAAATTGTTATTGACTGATTTGTGGGGGATTTCCCTGATGGGGAGGTGTTTCCTTGTGAGAAGGTGTCAATTCAATTTAAAAAATTTATATTTTCATTGCAACATCAACTTTTTAACACTTTACAACATAGTTGAAAAGTGTTTATGACTTTGTTCATTATGTCTGTCCCTTTAGCATGATAACTGCCGTAAAAATGACTTTATCAAAATGAAATTCTAGTATGCTATTCAGACATTCTGTGGGACCTATGGGAATATAAATAAATAATATCACACAATTAGTTTTGGATTGAAACCGGGTTGAAAAAATGAAATACATTAAACCCTACAGAACCTAATTTTTCAAATATTTTTTAAGCAAATTTAAAATTTACAAATTACTTCGAAAGTTTTAGGAAATATTCAAATTATCCCATAAAATATATAAAAAAACTTTCAGAAAAATATATTCTTCGACCCAGACCGCCCGACCTACCAGAAAGGTGTAAGGTATCTGTTTGGACGGCCGGGAAGTGCCACCCAATTTAGACCGGAACCCAGTGGGGGAGGCATCCACAGGGACCGTACCCTCCTTCCCCTACCACCAACCTCTCGGAAGGACTTACGGACCCACATGTTTAACGTGAAGAAAAAAATATATTCTGTAGTTTTTTAAATAAAAATTAAAATAATAATTACACCCATTATATAAAGAGATTACGTGACCCACATCAAAATAAAATATTGCATCCATCTTGTGTCAAAATCGTGATTTTTAAATTTCGTTTCAAGTTCTATGTAGTGTTGTGTCTGTCCTAAAACCGCTTTATTTTTGCTTAATTTCTGTTCATCAATGTTCGGAAACAATGCAATTACAATATATTTGGGTTTAAATGATCATCAAACTTTGATTATTTCTACAACGAAGCCTGATTTTCACTTATGGAGATTGTAAACACATCAAGCTGTAAGATGAGTTGTAAAAGAATTGCTGGATTTCTTTAACGCAAAATTATTTAGTGCTGAAGTCTGCAATATAGTTGATGTGAATGAAACAGTCATTGATTTTACATAGAGAACAGACGATTTTATATCAGACTTTTAAACGCAGAAGTTTTAAACACAGAGTTAAATTACTTTTACCTCCATGGTTTTAAGTTTTTAAGTTAAAATAAATTATTGTAGTAGTATTGTGATGAATGAAATTTTTACTGATTTTTCATAGAGAGCCACGCGATTTATATTTCAATGACGTCATTTGATAAAGGTCATTTTTTTTCGCCGAAGTTTTCAAATATAATAAATTATTGTAGTATTGTGATAATCACAAAAATATCGTCGCTGAATGTATCGCAATTTAGAGATGTTTAAATGGCATTGCATTGCAAGTTGTAAAATGTTTCATAATCAATGCTTTATGCATGATTGATTTTTCTTATTAAAGATGAGCTTAAATGATGACTGATACAAATTCAGCATCATATTCCAGAGGAAGCAGGGAACCTCCTACCCCCCTCTGGAATTTACTTTTCTAAGGATTTCTACTTGCGGTTTTTCATCTTACTGTTCAGCAGATTATTTTGATTGACTATAGAGCTTAGATGATGACTGATAGGAATTTAGCATCGAATTTCAGTAAGGGTAGGGGTTGAGGATTTACTAAACATTTTCACTTCCAGTTCTTTTCCCAATACTGAATAAAAAAAAATCATTTTTCTTCAAACATTTATTTCTCAAAATCGGCTATAGATGGAGCTAAATGATGACTGATAATGATATGGATTCAGTATAAAATTTCTTAGGGGTTTTGAGAATTCATTAAGGATTTCCACTTCTGGTTCAACAGATGTCACTTCCGACTAAAATAATTATAATTTTCTTTACAATACCTATTTCTCAGGATTGGCTGTAGGAATAGCTTAGATAATGACTGATATGTATTCAGAAACGAAATTTGCAGGGGGTTGGGATCACTAATGATTTACACTTCTGGTTCTGGAGATGTCACTTGCAATTTTTCCAAAAATTCCTTTGACTATGCGAAATAAGTGTGCAACTGAGTATAAAAATATTTCGTTTATAATGAAATGTACACACCACTTGCCATCTTCCCGGCCGTCCAACTTGTTACTCTAAGTCCTCTGGACGAGTCGGACGGTCTGGGTCTTCAACACCACTTGCCATTATATGAACGATCTTTCATAAACTGTGTTATACTTCGTAGGTACTTCATATATTTTATTAGATTGTATAAACTGTGTTATTTTTCTGTGTTATATTGTGTTAAACCTCGTACCAGATATATTTTATTAAATTCAACTATACCCCTAAATAATAAGTAAAAGGAAAAAAGGGTACCTCCCCCCCCCCCTTTTTTTTATCTAGTTTTTATCTTGTTCTTATCTAGGGCCCGCAGCTCGACTTAGTACATGGCCCGAAAATTGAATGTGGGGGGCCTGCTAACACTTGGAAAGTTTCAGAAATGAAATTGAAAAGAGATAGCAGAAGCATAAAATTACATTTTCGATTAGAATTATATGTAAACATGAATATTTAAAAAAAAAAATTCATTTTTACCTTAATTCTGAACACAATAATTACATACATTCATTTTTTAACACTTTTAGATAAACATCGTTTCGGGCCGAAACTCGCGCTTTAGAGCTTAACCGGGCCATGCTCGTTTTTCACATTTGAAAATTTCGTTGGGTTCGGGCTGCAGGCCGAGTCAGGTAAATATCATACATTTCGGTCCGTGTGGACATCTACGGCCTGATCCGAATCAGTCCAATAGAAATAACAAATAAGTTGTGCCGGGACCGGACCGAGCGGATTTCCACCTACCTTAACAGTACAGCAATCCTGATACCGAAACTCACTTGCCAGGTGGTAACCTTCTAAAGCTGGAATGACAAGTTAGGTACACTGGAAACTGCCGGTACTTGCTAACGACTTTGAAAACAAACAGTGTTGAGCTGATAGCCGATGTTTAGGCGGAAACAGTTTATCCATTCAGCTAAAAGAGAAATAAATCCCTCTATCGCTGGAGCAAGACGTTTTTCCCCGTGGTAAGGGGAAAGGGATCGAGCAATCGGTTAACTTGCAACAATGCCAGTTAATTTGTAGCTACCGTTTGACAATTTAAATTCCAATTTTTCACTCTAAAACTCTTTTCTTCGATCTGTTTTTTTTCGCTAGAAGATTAAACGCGGGAAACATTCTATCCCTACATGGGTCCTACTCCTTAAGTCTAACAGCCTCTACAACTATGCAACTTTATTTAGTCCATACGATTAAAGGCCGGTAGCACGAGAAGGAAATCTAACTGCATGTGAGTCATAAATGTGAGACGAATAATCCCCCTATTGATTAAAGTTCACAATTACTGCACCCTAATATGTAGACAGGTCTTAGGAAGCACAAAAAATATTTTTGATGACAAGAGTTGTCAGAGATACTATATTAGAGAGAGAGAAAAGGAGTATCTGAGTACCATAAATCTGTAGGTCCGAAAGTCCATTCAGGAGGAGATGCGTTAGGGGAAGGACGGTACGGCCCCGTGGTTTATATCCCCCACGCCATGGTTTTCCGGTCTAAATTGGGTGGCACTCTGTCATTCAAATTACGTCATCTCCATTTGTAATTTATCTCACAGGAATAAAAAATAGTAACAATAAAAATTGGAAGACACTCCCACTGCAGATAACAGCACCCATGAACCGGTTTCGCGCTTATGTGCTCGTCAGCATGGAATAGCCGATATCTGCAATGGCAGCATGAAAACTTGCTATATGCCAACGAGCACACATTAAGCACGAAACCGGCCCATGGATACAGTAACATCACGGGGGGGGGGGGGGTAAGAGTCGACCCTCCATTAACCAACCCATCTAATTTGGAGAAATTGAAAAGAATATATTTGGTTATCTTTCTCTAACAACGCTATTGCATGGATGCTATTATCTGTAATGGGAGTGTCTGCAGGTGCATAATTTTAAAATATCAAGATTTGAGCTGATCTGAGCCCGCTAATTTAACACAATAATCCGCCCGACCCAACCAAGTGCAATTTCTTTTAAATACATTGAAGTCTGGCTAAAGTTACCTCATGGCATGATCCTAATTTGACATTTTAGGAATTAAACACACATTACATTACATATAGCGATTTCAATCAGCAGCGGAATGTTGCAATGAGCAGTATTTCATTTTAAACTTCGGAATGTCTTCGAATAAATAGGTCTTTAATTTCCTATCTGAAATTATTTTTTTTTATCCGGTTTTAATGGACCCATCTGCGATCTAAACTCAGTATGGGACAGGGAGACTTTCATCCGCTTATTGGACATGTTGTTTCATACGCAAAATTATCTGTTTAAATGTTGATTTATTTTTACCCGAATTTACTTTTACCTGAGTTTTTCAAAACTTGGCCCGAGCCCGTGCAAACCTCAAATGTCTCACACATTTTTAGTAACACTCCTTAGACAGATTCTATGATTTTGTACGTTGTCTGTACAGCTTCGTCTAGCTCGAGCAAAATGACATACGGATTGAATGAAACAGTCGTTCCCCCCAAAAAAAGTTCACAAAATTGCGGCATAGAGCGAGTTTCTTGCTGCTATGGGCACGTGACGTCATACGGAGAATTTTGCTCTTACGTTTCCGAAATGAAATGCCCGCATGATGAACTTTATGGCAATTTCGATTATTTCTGGATTAAAAATGGCTACTTTGAAAATCCACAATCGCTTAACCCCTCATTTTTGTTGGATATATCTAAATTTATCTTCTTGGATAGATATTTTTAATTTTCTAGAAAATAAAATATTCACTTTCAATACACTATATGACTTTTTTTAAAGAAAATTCGTTATGTACCTTTCCCTTCTCCCTCAAGTATACACCGCAGAATTGGCTAGTCAATGTATGTATACATCTTCATCAGAGCGCTAGCGAGTGACTACGGTGAAAATGAGTAGTCGTGTACATTCGTTTAAAATCACTTAAGTGCACTTTAGCAAAAGAAAATTTTAAACATATATTGTTACTCACGTATTCTAAGTAACTTAATTTCAGCAGAAAGGTAAATTTCGATGTTTAATGGGTGTAGTTTCAATTTTTATCCATCATCGTCCGTTTACCATGACCCGCTATAGTAAAAATGATGCCCTCTTGCCCTTACGTTTCTGCGCATTCTACTACGCAAGATGTTTATGGACGCTCGTGCCCACAGACTAATATATAATATTCTGTCTTTAATATAGTATTCTATGCTCGTGCCCAAGCTCTATTACGGATAATTCATGCTGGTGAGCGCAAAACCGGTCCACGGATGCTGTTATCTGCAATGGGGATGTCGTCTAAATAGAGTAGCATTGAACTTAAGGATAAAATGGAAGATGGAATAAAATATACAATATAAATTCAGATACCTGTATTTTCGAACCAATCAATATTTCCTCCACGCGCATATTTCGAAATAATTGCGCGCCATTCAAGAGGGAAAAACTGACAATCCATCATGAGTCATCCCTGAGCCACCTTTCAGAATGGCAATCTCGAGCTGCGTCAACATCGAAGGTTGGAAGTGCTCCGTCAAACGATGGATTTAAATTGTAATCCGTGCCGTTTCCTACAATTTATAATCTCTGAATTTTATTTTATAAGCATGCTTCATGCTATTGCGTTTTGATTATAACATTACATATTTTAGATGAACAGCGTTGTATGAAGCATAGAAAAAAAAAAATAGAACGAGAAAACTTTTAAATATTTGTGTTTATATCACTGCTTTTCTTTTCGAAGATAAATCATTCATTCATACACATAAAACGTATTGTGTACTTTACAGTCCATGAAATGGCTTAACTAACAAGAAAAGCCTTTCAAACCAAATTCTTCATAATAAAAAGCCGCTTTTTCACACTGAACACATTCCAGTTTCGTACGGCTCAAATTTTTTTTCGTACTCCACACATTGTGCTACCATAAGCCTTTGGGTTGGTCGTGTGGTCTGGGCTTTCTACACATTGTGCACTACTGCACGTATTCGGGAGAAATAAACTTGCCTTTTTTCTTTACAAAAAAACCCTTGCTCTAGACATACAGGTACAGTAATGTCGCCAGAAAACATTTCTGAGGGGGGGGGGGGGGAAGTAACCTCATATTTTGTTTTCCATTACAACATATATAATTTATTCAAAATTCAATGAATTCCAGGGGGGAGGGGTCATGACTTCCAAATCCACCTTGGCAACATAGGTAGTATGTCTATGCTTGATACACCACTGTACATGTAGGTGACCCGCATTTCCCATTGTGATGCGTAAAACAGAGACCATTCAGAAAATCCCTAAATTTTTCCCCCACCAACACATCGAGTACAGTTTCTACACGTAATCAGTTCACTTCTAGGAAAAAAAGGATTGCGCCTGCGCTATTTTTGACACACTTATTTCGAGACGAGTTTCTCTCTGGTATCGCCGGCAAAAGGAAATTCATTTGTAATCTCAACTACAACAAACAAAAAAAGTTATGAGGAAAAAAACTGACCGTGACCGGGCTCACTCAGTGTAGAAAGAATCTTAAAAGTATTGCATCATTTCGATTTTTCATTTACTTTTTCATGAAAGAATTTAAAAGGCACGTTTTAAATCTTTCATGTGTGCACCTGTTACCGGTCTCGGAAGAGGGGGAGGACTAAATGGGGGAGGATTAGAGTAGTGGATTCCGTTTTCCAGTTTAGAAAGGGGCGTATTTAATTCAAAAGTTTCAAAGTGCTTCCTAAATACATATGTGATGAAAAAAAAATACACTGCATCAGTGGAATTCCTATTCAGTGGGTCGTTCTGAAATCCTTGAACTAGAAAAACAACCCATTTTAATCATAGGCGGCACCACGGGGGTGGGGTGCTTCAGCAGCACCCACCCTCATTACAAATGACACAGACACTCCTTTTTACTTAACAACTGTTCCTTATTCCAACAATTAGCAGTTTCTCTTTCCTTTTTTTTAAGGATTTATAAATCTGAGATCAGATATTTTTAGGGTATCTAGCTAGACCCAGATGACTTTAAATGAGGGCTTAAGCTGAATTTAAAATTTCTTCCGCAAGAAAGCTAAAACCTCTTGTTTCATTTTCGCATTTTGGATAGTCTACTAGCCGAATATCCGTTGAAAATCAACGGTCTCGCAATAAGCAACCCCTGTATAATGTAAATTTTTTAATAATTCGCGTTTCACATTGATTTGACAAATCGAATATTTTGGTGTGCAGAACCCACTAAAGAAGAAAATATTGGGAAACTTAATTTGCGCATTTCTTCTTTTCCAATTATCTACCCGTACACCACATTAAAGTCTATCTCATCCCGAGGCACCCCTATTTTATTATTTCTCCTTTCGAACTTTTTTCTGTGAAGCACACCCATAAACGAACATTTTTGAAAAACTCTTTGTCTTGGGTTTTTTATCATTTGATTGGCCCATATACCAAATATCAAGCCTCTATCACATTCAAAAGGAAGCGTGTTTCGTTTATTCCGAAAATCGAACATATTGGCGTTCAGCACCCCCTAAAGTAGAAAATAATGGAAATCTGAAACTTCACACTTTCTTCCTTTCAAACTATCTACCCGTACACCAAATTTGAAGTCTCTATCATGTCGAGAAGCATGTTTTTTCTATCACTTCACCTTTCGAACGTTTTTCTGCGTAGCCCCCCGTTAATGAACATTTTTGTCAAACCGTATTCATCTTTGTTTTTTTGTCAAATGGTTAGCCCATATACAAAATTTCAAGCCTCTATCACATTGTAAAGGAGGCGTTTTTCATTTGTTCGACAAATCGAATATTTTAGTGAGCGGCACCCCCCTACAATAGCAAATGTAGGAAAACTGAAATGGCACACTCTCTTCCTTTCCAACTTTTTACCCGTAAGCCAAATTTGAAGTCTCTATCTTATCGCGAAGCATTTTCTAGCATTTCGCCTTTCGAATGCTTTTGTGTGGAATACCCACCCCACATATACATTTTTGAAATACCCACATATACATTTTTGAAAAACTCTATTCTTTTTGCGATTTCTATCAGATGATTCGCCCATACACCAAATATGAAGCTTCTATCACGTTTTAAAAGGGGCGTTTCTTCTTTATTCCGAAAATCGAACATTCTGGTGTGCGGCACTCCTTAAAGTAGAAAATATTGGTAAACTGAAATTGTACACTTTCTTCCTTCCAAACTATCTACCTTTACACTAAATTTGACATCTCTATCTCATTCCGAAGCATGGTTTTTTTATCAATTCACTTTTCGAACGTTTTACTCTGGAGCACCCCCTTAAACGAGCATTTTTGAAAAACTATATTCGTCTTGGATGTTTTCGTCAAATGATTAGCCCATATACCAAATTTCAAGCCTCCATCAAATTTTAAAGGATCCTTTTCTCATTTATTCGGTAAATCGAACATTTTGGTGTGCGGCAATGCGGCATCCCCTTAAGTAGAAAATATTGGAGATCTGAAATTGCACACTTTCTTCCTTTCGAACGATTTACCCATACATCAAATTTGAAGTCTATCTCATTGCAAAGCATGCTTTCCTATCATTTCGCTTTTCGAACGTTTTGGTGTGCGGCACCCCCTTAAGTAGAAAATATTAGAAATCTGAAATTGCACACTTTCTTCCTTTCGAACGATTTACCCATACACTAAATTTGAAGTCTGTATCTCATCGCAAAGCATGCTTTCCTATCATTTCGCTTTTCGAACGTTTTGGTGTGCGGCATCCCCTTAAGTAGAAAATATTGGAAATTTGAAATTGCACACTTTCTTCCTTTCGAACGATTCACCCATACACTAAATTTGAAGTCTGTATCTCATCGCAAAGCATGCTTTCCTATCATTTCACTTTTCGAACGTTTTGATGTGGAGCACCCCCTCTAGAGAATGTTTTCGAAAAATTCGATTTTTCCAAAGGGGTTTATCGAACGACCGAGCCGTGTACCAAATTACAAGTCTCTATCTATTCCGGAAGTGCCTAAAAAAAGCGTGACAGACGGACACTTGACAATTAGTATATATAGATTAGCATTTTGCGAAAAATGCGATCGTAGCGGAAACATTGGAACTAGCGAAAGAACCTCAACTTGCAGCGCCACTGTTATTCTCTTGTAAAGTAATCGAAAATAATTATTTTGTCTACAGACGATTTTTATGTACTTGTGGCAACAGCTTTTAATTGTTTATTCTAGTTGATAGAATTTTGGTTAAAAAACGGTAGAAAGAATAAAAGCTCGGAAGAAATAAACGCATAAAGCGGTGGTTTTTCACACTCATCGTCATTTCTACCGTGAATTGTAGAAGGAATGGCTGGTTTCACAAATCAGGAAAAGGCGGACATGCATTTTATGTATGGTGCTGCGGACGAGAATGCTCGTAAAGCTCAAAGAATATACCTGGGGCATTTCCCAACAAGACGCGTGCCAGACCGAAAAATCTTTCAGCGATTGCATCGGTGGCTGTGTGTCCTTTGTCAGCAGCATGCATTAACACTCCTATATAGACAGGCTGGCGCAAGCGCCATTGAAGCTCCTGCTGTAACTGTCTGTCAATGCTATTTCAATGGCGAGCGCACATTACTTGTCTGATGTTTGATATGTATTTTATCTGTAAAATGGGTGGCTGTAGTATAATAAATGGCACTAATCATTGGAGGAAGAAGTTGGAAATGTTTAAATTTCATCTAGATCCCGAGAAAAGGAAAATAGGGCTTTATAAACTGCCGAAGAAATGGATAGATTCCTGGACATTCACCTGAATTGCGCAGTGTAAGTAGTTTTATATTTTATGCTTTCTTTTGTCTTTTTAAAAGTAAATGTATGTTAAGATCTTGAAAAGAAGGTTTGAAAATTGGTTTCTTAAAGCTGAACTTTCAATAAATTAATTTTTTATAATAGTTAAATATACAGGATAATACACATAATAATTAAATATACAGTGTATATACAGGAGCCTTAGCATGCATGATACAGGACGTTCCAGGAGTGTGAGGACGCCACAAGTTGAAGAGAACATTCTGCAGAGGGTTGAAGATCGTCCGGAAAGCAGCACGCGGGCACTTTACCATGCTTTAAATGTATCCCAAAGAACGGTTTGCCGAATATTAAGGAACGAATTATTACCCCCCTAGGATGCACAGAAAGTGCAAGCCTTGACACCTGCAGATTATTAGCCACGTGTCGATTTTGCACGCTGGTTTCTGCAACAGATGGCAGCGCAGCCTGATTTTAGTGCACGTTTTATTCACGGACGAATGCACCTTTACTCGTGAGGGCATTTTTAATATGCACAATTTTCATGTGTGGGCATCTAGAAATCCACATTCCTTCAAGCAGTGTTTCTCCGCATATGTTTGAGCTGGAATCGTCCATGATCATTTAATTGGCCCATATCTTCTACCATGCTGACTGGAAAGCAGAACATACCTCCTATTTTTATAGGAGGTATTGCCATAGTTACTGCAACATGTTCCTGAAAAGCATGTATGTGGTTCCAATACGACGGAGCACCACCCCATTTCAGCGTGGATGTGAAGCACACCTTAAATGCTACATTCCCAGGGCAATGGATTGGTCGGGGTGGTTGGTCCCTTAGCTTGGCCAGCACGATCGCCTGATCTCTCCTATCTCGACTTTTTCTTATGGGGCCATATGAAAAGTCTCAGTTACGATAGCCCCATCGACTCCGACGAGGACCTTGTTGCTAGGATTGATGTTGCTGCCAGCGTTGTCCAAGATATGCCGGGTGTTTTTGCTAACGTGCGCCGCTCGCTACGTCGCAGATGTGAAGCCTGCATTACTGCTGGTGGTCGCACTTTTGAGCAATTTCTGTAACTTTGTCCATGCATTCTGCAATTTCTGTCAGTAAAACGTACTTCATGCCTACTCTGTCATTTTTGTATTTCCTCTTTTCACGAGAGAGTCATCATTTCCAAATTTCATGAGCTACCACCTAGCGGTTCACCTCTTGCGTTACGACCCTGATTTGTATGGCAAAAATTGCTTGTTTAGATCTGATTTATCACCCCTTAAAGTTTGGCCCAAGAGTTCTGACTCACCCTGTATAGGGCAAATAGAAAACTGGGCCCCCTAAGATTTCATTCCCTGGCCAAAAAGTACTGAAAGAAACACTGCTGTTGCCTCGTATGATGATTCATATTTGCCTTTAAGGAATGGACAATTCCGGCCTCTTTTTTTATTCGATTCGAAATGTTGAAAAACAGACAAAAGAATAAAAATTTTTATTCTTAGAGCTGTATTTCATGTTTTATTAGCAGTCAAAATTCGTCTTCCTGACTGTGGCGGGAAAACGATCCATTTTGGCGCGCACGGAAAGTGACGTCACAAGGTTCGTCCGCGGCTCGCGTCTTCGAGAATTGGTGCTTAAATTTGGTTACATTTGGTTCCTATATTTATAATTGTTTCTTCCGTCCCAAACTGCCAAATAGTTAGTAGCCGAATATAGAAGTATTGTATTGCTCCAATGTGCCCGACTACTAGTTTTACATCATCAAATAAAATATTTATACCTGTGCCAAAAAATGCTTTTCGTAAAAAATAGTGTGAAGCGCAGGAAGCCAGATTGTAAACAAAATTCACCACTGTCATTAAAGAGTGTTCATTACGTATGTTATGATAATAAATCAGTGACTGTAGAATCCAATTTTTAAAACCTTTTTATGAGAAATTATTTCTTTATGATTTAATAAACTTTGAAAATCCTCGGCACTCTATTTTCAGTTTTGCTATTACGGATGAATTTAAAGCCAGATTCAAAGTGGATTATTGACTTTGTACCCAATTTTGTGTGTGCTGTTCGCAGTTAATTTAGAGAGTATAAAAAATTCCGTGCATAAATTTTTTTTATACCAGTATGCTGCAGTGAGCTGTCGCAATTTAATATTACTTTCCTTATATACATAATGTATAAGGAAAGTATTGTGACGGGGTCGAAAATTCGAAATCGAGTTTTTGACGGGAAAGCACGTTTCAAGCATCCCTGATCACGAATCAAACATTTTTGAAGTGATGTCTGTGTGTGTCAGTGAGTCTGTGGAGACGATAACTGACGAACGAATCGACCGATTCGAACCAAATTTGGTACAAAAATCACAATCCGTAAACACTGGAAGCCTATTGTTTTTATACGTAATTGAATGTTCAGAACCCCCCTAAATTTTCGAGTGAAATTTTGAAAAAATCGTCAAAAAATCAAAACCACTAATAAAGTTACGCAAATAGACATTTCTTATGTAATTTTTCATTAGAAAACGATTGACAAATTTTAGAATGCTAACATGAACCGTTTTCGAGATATTGCACATTTCTCAAAAAAATTATTAAAAAGTCATATAAAATGAAAAAAAAATATTTCATATTGAGACACATGTTCACTTTTCATATGTAATACCATGCGATAAATTGGATGACACCATTCTCGTGGATCTAGCTCGTTCCATTCATGAAAAAAGATACTTTGAGTAATACTTTTGTATTTGAACGCCAATAATCATTTACCTGCTGTAAGAACAACTTATTTCTTCGTCCATAACACTTGGCGAGATTTTGGCGACGAATTTGGCAGAAAGGTTTTTGAAATGTTGCCAAATTAACGAAAATCTCGCCAAATGGATAAAAATGACGCTAAATCAATGAAAATGACGACTAATTGTCGAAAATTCAATATCTTGGAAAGAATATTAGTATCTACTATAAGAAAAACCTATTTTTTTACTGTAAAAATAGTAAATTCGTTACATTATATAAGGAAAGTCATGTGTTGCCCACATCAGATTTTTTTCATTAAGTACATGTGCTTTTGAAAAGTTATAAAATACATTTTATCTAAAAACATAAATCCCAAATTTGAAACATTGCACAAAAGTAATAGAAATTAAATTGAAAATAATTTAAAATTGCTTCACCTATTCAGAATCATAAATGATTTACTGTTTATTATAGGTTTTAAAATATAATATTATAAGAAACACTTTAAAACTGCTTTTAATTTAAAAATAAATTATTAGATATTATATTTAGAATCTTCACAAATCATATAAATATAATAGAAAAATATATGCATAAAATATATATACATATAAACATAAATATTATTTTTAATTCCTAGAAAAAATACACCGCTCAATCTAAACTTTCAGTTTAAATTTACTGTATAACAAACTTAACTATAAAAGGCTATTTGCATTCAAAAAACTACGGAGCACATTACAAAAAAAAAAAAAAAAAAAAATCAGAGGTGGGTCGTCCAGTCGAATGGAGCCGAAATGGTTTTGCGTAAATAATATTTTGTAAAATGAAACTTCAGTAAGATTCAATTTGTTCGATTTTGTTTTGTCAGACTCATTTGTTTCGTTTACAGGCTTTCAAAGTGTTACAAATTACTTGCTACTGTGTATAGCTAGCTAGCACTTTTACTTTTCGTCCCGATTTCATCTGGATACTCCGACTCTAGATATGCAATTTTCTCTAAATATGAAATGTTTTTATTAACTTGCAATTTTTTTATTAACAATATATCTGACGAGATGTTACATTCAAGTTAATTTATAAACTTGTCTGGCGGCACATAATTACGCACTTGATTATGTATATTTCCATGTATTATGTTCAAGCCTCATCAATCATTAAACATCTTTAGAATCCCCAAGCTCATTTAACCTTCTAATCTCTTTAAATAAAATATCTCGTTCTTGTGCACCCATATTTCACCAAGGAGTAAGTAAAGAAATTGAGTTGCAACAATCGCGATATTTTAAAATATTGCAGCTTTCCCAGCTATTGGAAAATCCAATATTTTTGTCGCTATCGAAATTATAACCACTCGATCCAAAACCCAATTATATACACTTGCAAGACTTTAAAAGAACTACAAATTATTGCTTATTGTTCATAGTTAGCACTTTTAGTTTTTATAAGCATTACAAACTTGTAAAACGAAAAATTTTTAATCTACGTCAACTTGACAAGACGATTACTCGAAAACTAAGTCAGTAAGGTTCAATAAATTAGCTTTTGTTTTTTCAAAAATTAGGTTCAGAAACTAAATTTGTTAATACATATTTTTGTCGCTTACTATTTATATCTATCTTTTGAAGTTTAAGTGAAAGTAAGAAAAATTAAACAGTCACTCGCTCGGATAGATGCTTTAAGTGTTTTCTAAAGAAGTTCTAAAGTATTAAAATTATTTTATATATTCATAATCTGGACCAACAGAACAAGAAAAAAATATGTACATTTTTATCTATCAGATTCGGAGAAATTGGCGTCAAAAGTGTTTGAATTTTTCGTAATGTTGCGATTTCCACCACAGATACACTAAATGCGCGCAGAGATGTAATTACATAATAATAATAAATCTTCAAGAAAAGGGTATCAAGTTTACACCTCGAGTTTCAGCTGTCACAAAATATTCATTGTTTCTGAAATAAAGCGCCATCACAGTAAAATCGATCTTAGGCAAATTGTCTGATTCCTCTTCAAAATCTAGGATCAAAACCAAGATCCATGTTTTCAATAAAATAAAATAATCAGCAAGTGATATATTCAAACAGACCAAGTACAAAAGTAAAATTTCAATCATACACAAAATTAAACCCCTACTACCCTGCAAATATCGACACGCAAATATAAACACGATAGAATGTTGCATCACAGGTCGAACAGGCCATGTGACGTCACAGCCAATCACGGGCCGTTTTGTGTTTGAGTAGATTTTGCGGTTTTTCATTTCTTGATATTTAAATAAATAATTATTTTAAAAGATTTTCGCTTGGATATTTGAAATCAGAAAAAAATTCTCTATAAAAAATCAATTGGTTTTATGAGCTTTAAAAAAAAACCGAAATTGTCCATTAAACACAAGTTACATTACATTCAATAATAAATTAAAAAGAACCCAAATTTGAAAAGTCTACACACATCAAGAATGAGCATTTGTGTTTCTGTTTATCAGTTTGATTTGATAATATCAGAGATTCAATGAGAAAATGAGATGAAATTCTCTTCATTGAGATTATGTTTAAAGAAAATGCTTTATTCACCCATTTATCGGTGAACAATGCAACACGTTTTTGTTAGAGCTCATCAGCACCCAATATTCTTGACTGCAGTGGTAACAAGATAATGGAGGACGCCATTTTTGTTCACTTTACCTTTTCCACACCATTTTCGGTCTGCTTTATTCAAGTTAGGGTCCTTTCCTTTCCGTCAATAAAAGAGCTGTAATGTCGATAACAAACTTAAACTTTTGTTAATTGCGCATGGCAACCAACATGGAATAGGCGTTAACTACAATGGCAGCCAAGAAAACGCTATTGGCCGCAATTTTGCGAACTTCAGTAATACAATTTACTTTTTTTTTTGTATAACATAGAGAAAAACTGTTTATTAATTATATTAAAGTTTGAGCAAAATACATATATGTAGATAATCTATCTAAAATCAGAAGTTAAAAAATATATAAATAAACACTATATAAAACAAATTCAACAAACATCATAAGTATTCGTGCTAATAAGGTAAGATTCATAACAGAAATCCTTTCATCAGAATGTTTACATGATTGCTTTGAGATTTTACTTTCCCTATATACATAGTATAATGTATATAGGGAATGTATTGTGACAGGTCGAAAATTCGAATTCTCGATGCACTAGAAGCCGAAAAGACTACAAATCGAAAGGCGGATGGTTGGCGCGATTTGAAGGCAACGATTCTGTCCAGGTTGTACTGGCAGAGGTACAATGCAGTACGGCCTGTGAACCATTTCCGCAAGGCAAGTTATTTATGTCCATAAATATTTTCGTTCTTTTCCGGTCGGTCAAACTCTCCTTTCGCAAAATAGAACATTCGGAACGAATACGAAATCATTTCGCCATAACATGAGCCAAAGGGGAAGATGACATTTTTGACTTTCTCGTACACTATTGTAGAAAAAGTGTTGTTATACCTCCACACACGTAAAAGAAAAAAAAAAAGACAGATCAACACGCTTAAAAAATTTATTTCAAGCACTTTTGGAAACGAATCTGTGTGTGTGTGTAACACGACTCAAAAACGAAATGCACCTTTCACTGATAGAATTTTGAGTTGGGATTAGAACTCGAATCATTTAAAATTCAAGATTTTCCTAGAATTATTTCTTATGCAAATTAACTGGAGTAATACCCAAATCCATTTTAGGCTGCTTGCGATTTATTTATTTCCCAAACGTGGCGACTTTTTCAGACTCCTTTGGCTGCCTTTTAGATAATACCTTGCAACACTAATGTCGAACGTAGTTTCTTGGCAATGTTTTCTGAATACGATTCGGTATGTGTTTTATTAGAAACGGGAAAAGGGAAAAAGAAAAAAAGAACTTAAGTAACGGAAAATCCATGCTTTTATAAATATTGCAAAAATCAAGGACAATAAATAAAATAAAAGTATAAATCGAAATTTTAAAAAGCCATGGTATTCGGAGCTTTTACTGCTTAACATATCTCTTTTTTAAACAGATAAAAATAAATATTCCCATTCCCATGTTTGAAATCGACTCTTCATTGACTAATTAATAGTGTCTGGAATACTACATTCAAAGCACTGTAACCAAACTATCTCGAACCTACTGCAGGGTCCATTTTCATGTTTTTATTTTGAAACCTTTCTGTGTTTGTGTCGCGTACTAGGCAGGCCCGTAGCCAGGCCGAATGTAAAGGGGGGGGGGGGGGGGGGGGCATCGAAAACTTTGGGGGGCCAAATAGTTTTATGTTCTCAGGGTTATATCCAAGATTTTATTTCGAGGGGGAGGGGTTCCTAATATTTGTTACCACTCAATTGACCTTTAACTTTTAAATGTTTCAATTACTGACAAGGGAGCGTTCAAGTATTACGTAAGCACCGTTGGGCTGTGCATATTTTCCTATGTTAGCTAATGTTAATTTTTTCAATTTATTCTTATGAGGGGGAAGGGTATAAAATGGCCAAAATACTTGAACTTTGAAATAGTAAGTATTACGTAATACTTGAACGCTCCCCAATGAGCAAACAAACACTTTAGATTAAGAAGTGAAGTGTAGTCAAAATGAATTCAAAATAAAGAAAAAAAAAATGACATTGCATTAGAATTTCATTTGAAACTATTTACAATTCTACCTGGAATTCACACTTTATAATAGCAGCAGCTTTCTCGTCTTCATTTTTGTAAACGACAATACAAATTTGTCCAAGTCCAGAGCTTTCGTAATGTCTTTATTGCAAGACATTAACACCAGGTCTGCTTTCCGGCCATGACACATCGACAGTCTCTGGAGACATAACACTGCTGTTAAGTGCGAGAAACAGTTTTCAACTGTTGCAGTACTACTTGGAATGGTTTGTGCAACTTCTACTAGTAGTCCAATTCCTGGAAATGCAGATCCATAATTGGATAATTCAGCAGAAAACTGGGCTAATGATGACACATCCCCAATTAATAATTCTGCCAATTGACGTTCGTGTTCCAAGTTTACCCTTTGGCTCACACAGTCTGTGTTACGCAGTAGAATTTCACAGAGAGGTCGTAAGTTGTCCATACTCCTGCTTTTGCTAAGCAAGTGTTTAGATGCCGCTGCTATGACAAAGTTTACTCTCTCCTTGAATCTGTTCCCCATCTCTTGAGTGCAGTGATTAAGAACTCTTTTATACCCTTCCCTGTTGGTGTCCATCCTGCTCCTGCCTTCGAAGTTTACGCTTTCACCACCAACAATATGGTCTTTAAAAAATCCTGGCATCACACGCTGTCGCTTTGCATGGACTTCAATCTTCTTTGCATGTACTTTCAATAGTTTCACTGCAAACATTCTCTGCAACTTCAAAGATGCTTTGGAAAGCGCTCTCATCTTTTCTCATTGATTGGAGTTGACTTAGAACATTCTCAATCCATTTTATGACTGCATCTATGTTTAAATCCCTCTGCTGCAGCAATGCTGTTACAGGCTTCAGATATCCTAGCACTTTAAGCATCCATTCAGTAAGAAAACATAATGTCAGGTTACTAACCTGTTTTAGCAGTCCAATAGCTTCAGTTTTGAGAGCACCCAATTTTTCTGCAGAACGGACAATATACTCTAATGCTGAAACAACTGCATTCCTGTCAGAATTAATAACAGATATGGAATCCAAATGTCCAGTCCACCTCTGAACTAATAGGCGTTTTAAAGATTTCCCTTCATAAATACGAGAAACGCGGCCTTTCTTAAAGAAAGCATATAAGTGCTCACACACATCCAAATACTCCTTTACCTCTAAGATTGCTTTAATACCATGTACTATTACTGAGTGCAGCTGGTGGTTGAAGCAATGAAGAAATACTATGTTCCTTCCGAGTTCTTTTGACATAAGAAACTGGCCCCTGCATTACAGGTGCTCCATCAAAAGATTGAGCTACCAGCTTGTCAAAATTGAATCCCATTGCAGTAAGTGTTGACAGAATCACACTCTTTATATTTGAAGCATTTTGGGAATCTAATTCTACAACAGCAAAGCACCTTTCAACTGGCTTCATATCTACGAGGTAACGAACAGCAATTGCCAGATCTTAAATGCACTGTTTGTCTCTTGTTTCATCTCTCAATATAGCAGTGCAAAAACTACTGAAGTGCATTATAATCTGTTGCACTGTTTCAGCCATGTGGTGGATTATTTCGTTTTGTATTTCTGGGCTAGTATATTTTGCATTCTGAGGGATCAGTTTGATGATTTTTTGTAATCTTTCATCTTTTCGTAATGAAAATTCAAATAATTGCAAAAATTGGCCACTTGTATCTTGACCCAGTGTCTCACAGTTAGAATCACCTCTGAAAGCCAGTTGACTACCAGAAATTGAACAATTTCAGCTATGCATCTTATGTAGTATCTGTTATTTTCCACAGTTTCGGTACACAATTTCTTCTGAATAGTTTCACCAGTTCTCTCACGTTTTTGATGTTCAAGGTAACTGGACATGACACATAGGTGTGCATGTCCAGTTACCATAGGTGTGCATGCTTCGAAAAGCCCTTATTATTTTCTACGGCATGTTTCCATTCTGTATACCCAGCACTAATAAATGCAATGTCAGAACTGAGAGATGGAAATTTTCTACATGCAAAACAGAAAGCAGAATACTTTAACCATTCCCATGTTTTACACCATGTAGCTCGGAACCTTCTTAACCGGCCCGAAATCATTGTTCCAGGGTACTGGGACAATACAGGCTGAGCAGAGTTATTTTCTCCTAAATAGTTCAATTTAATGGCAGATTGTATGGCTGAAGTCGCTGGCGGTGTCTTATAGTTTATCGCAACATCTTTTCGTGGCGTAGTGTTCGCCTCTGCAACAGTAACATCATCGGCATATTCAATAGAAGAAGATTCAAAAGCAGGATCACCAGTAGAACGGAGAGAACTCAAAATTGAAACCTGTTTACGACTCATTTTGTTTCTCCCTTGATGTTTATTCACTTTAACTTCACAAAAAATACTTTTCAATAGGAACAGACAGATATTTAAAAATTTCGGTTATCAAGTATCCCTTTCTGTATTTTAAGTTTGTTTCAGAGCGTTCAACTATTATAATAACTTACTTCGTTCGTCAGAGACCTCGAAAAACTAACTATGTTCCTTAAGACAGTTGAACCTAGGCCTAACCAAAGCACGTGATACAGTAAAAAATCACAAAAACTTTTTCAACAGCCGGACACAGAAGATACATAAAACTGGACTAAATTTTCACAAGAACATTTCTTTCTTCAAAAGCACATCAAAACACTTCACAACTTCACATCAGTTTTTTAGGATAAACACAAACAAATCAGCCCAAAGTTGTATCGCACGGAAAAGATCGGTCAAGAACTGTCCGCTGATATTTACTAGCTGCATGCAGTGTTGCCACTCCATAAAATAAAAAAATCCCTACTTGGTAACCAAGAAATTTCATATTATCCCTCAACAAGCAAATATTTAAGGAAAAAGGTCTCTCCTAGAATCAATAATATAAATTAGGTCGCAAATGATTTTTCAACTGAAGCAAAACATGTCAGACCCTCCGATATTAAACAGCGCTACATTTTATGAAAACACGACTTTTATACTAAACAAACGGAGCTATTAAAACAAGTCTTTCAAAAAAAATTTTACGTAACATTATTTTATCATTTGGGGGAGGGGAATCAAATGATTATCTAGGGAGGGCCAGGTCCGCCCCTCCCCTGACTACGGGCCTGGTGTCAGGTCATTTAAATATTGAAAACAAACGCCGAATGGGGTACATCGAAAAAGAGTCGTTTAATAAATGAATGGCTTGCTCACACGCACTTGCAACGAGTTTGGCTTCAATTTGTAATGAATACATGAATGACTGTTCATTATAAACCATTAACTATTATTAAACATGAACGATATTCATAAACAATTCCGTGGTCCGTGCAGATAGGAAAGAATTTTTGACATATCTTTAACAGACATATCTTTAACAGATTTATTAACAAGGGAGTCATTGACTAAAAAATTCCCCCAAGGCTTTGATTAACGGCAATCGATCTGTAAACATTTTGTCTTTTTTTTTAAGTTCGGCAATAACCATGAGCACCCATAGAACTTTTTCCGGTGGGAAGGGGTGGTGGAAAGCACAGACATCAGTGGAGAAAACTCAAGGATAAGACGAACAACATTCACTAGCTAGATGCCCACCTTTGTGACTTCGAATGTTGAGCGGGCAAGTGTCCCTCTTGCCCTCCCTTGCGGGCACCCATGGCCATAACCGAGTCGAAAACTCAATTACAAAGTAATTTTTCAAAGGTTATAATTTTGAAAAATTAAGCTCGCGCGAACTTATTTCAAGACGAAGTTTTGGCTTATATCACGTTTGCTCGGATCCCAAGTTTACATTCTTCTTTGTTTACGAGTTGTCGACAGGAGCAAAGAAAATAATTCATTTTCTAACTCCTGACCCTCGTGGACCCCTCCGCCCGTATTAAAGGCTCCAATACAAAAGGCCATTGGTAGTTTTTGATGGTAGTTTGGGAAAAGAGGACTCGCTCGCCTCACCAAACAAGAATGTCTCCGCAGATCGGCAGAAATTTATTCTTTTAAGAGAATAAACCCATACTCACATAACCAAACTAAAGAGGGCGTTATCAAAGACAGAATCACGTCCCCATTACCAATATCCGACCCGTTTTGCATCTTATAACGACTTCTTCAGTACAACATAGACGATTCCCACAAACATAATGACAAACATTTACCAAGTGAACATCTATGCCTATTCATGACTCTCCCGTCCAAATTCGAAGCATTCGGCAGGTTTCAGGACTGCCCAATCTTCTCAACCAGATAGTTGAATCTTCAATTACAAAATGGATAAGGGACAATGCGATCGAGATTTAAACAGAGATAGCGCTAAAGCCCCTATTACACGACAGTAATTTGGGACAACAAACCGTCCGCAAAACATCTTTGGGACGTTTGTGACGTCACTCCACGCAGCACAGAACGAAAGTGATGTCACTCCAAGCACCAAATGCTCAAGGACTCAAGGACGGGGGTTCAGTGAAGTTCCCACGAGAGGATGTAATCCTCCCTTTAAACTTTAGGTGAAAAGGAAAAGTGTCAGAAAAGAATTTACTTAAAGGCAGAGTTTACAACTAAAAGGTGCTTGGAGAGGGGGGGGGGGGGGGAGAGATGACCGAAATCATGCCCCTTCCCAAAGTCTTCAGAAATGAAAGAGCTGGGGCCCAAGCGGGCTGCCAGCAGGAGAGGAAAGGTGGGGAAGGAAGAGGGGCGCAGGGCCTTGAGCTTGAGAATGCCTAGCAGAGAAAAGGGGAAAGGGCTTGCCAACTAATCGAGAATTCCCAAAAGTGCGGGAGGGGTACAGAAATGGTTACAAGTCTGTGTCAGAAAGGAGAGCAGATAAAAACTATGCTAGACGTCTCCGCTTGTTGGAGCGGAAGAAAATATCTCGCACGGATCGCACAGGTACGACCGAGGGCGCTCCTGGGTTACCAGGACGGTAGCGTGGGATACTGTCGAGCGTAGGATTATTCAAGCTTCTCAGATCTCTATGGAATTTAAGCGATACATTTTTGACATATTCCAAAAATAGCCGAATATTGAGGTCTTTATGCAGAACTTCTAACTGGACGTAGATCGGCAGATTAGCAAACGAACGTAAAGCGTTATTTTGAAGTACAGTACACCCCCCTATAACACGGTAGATACGTTCCGTATTATATGAATCCGTGTTGTACGAGTCACTTAGATTATACAAATGAGCCGTTCACAGACCAAAGCGATTAACTTACTTGTTATATTTAAAATAACTTTCTTTAATAATCAGGCTTTAGACACGATATGACAACAATTTTTATGGCCGTTGAATAATAATTTTTTTTTTCACAAGAAATGTACAAAAATTTATCAATACATATTTTCTACCTTTTCTTTTATGGACTTAATCGTTTTGGCAAATGAGCGGCTCACATACAATTTACTTATGCATAAACATACACTTATACAGATACTTAACAAAGATGTAAAATAAATATTTAATATGTAAGAGTTAAAATATTTTTTATTTCTCTTCAAAACAAATAAATATTGAAATTAAAAATGTTTTGTTATTCCTATTGCGTTAAATAAAAGAAGCAATTACACTTTTTTTTTACATTTATTCATTGTCGGAGCTATTGCATTTTCAAATTGAAATTTCTGCGGCTATTCCATTAAAAAACTTCAGTCACTTCTCCAGATCACCTGTTTTTTCGATTACGTGAAAAATATCAGGTATAACAGTATTTGCTTCATAGCTAAAATCGCAGCAAATGTCTTAGCAAAATGCTAAAAAAACTAACACATTTTAAACCCTGCTATGGAAGCATTTCGTTAATTTTATTTTCATTATTAGATTTTACTTACATTTTTTGCAACTCAAACATTAAATTGAATCTTATTAAATCAAAACTTCAAAGAATTCATAATATTCGCAAAATTTTTGTTTTGATAATCTGCACTAAATGACTGGTATGACTCATTAAATTTGCCTCAGGAAATATTTTTCATAGCCGTATTAAATTTAGTTAAATATCTGATAAAAGATTAGATATATTCCCAAGAACTTCGTAATGTAGTAAATTGCTTTGTGTGGGCTATAAGTAAATTCCAAATCTCTTTAGTTGGAAGACATAAAATAACTCATAAATTGCAAAACAGTATTTATGTTGAGTACAGATGCGTATGTATACAGGGTGTCCCCAAAACATTGACAAACTTTTATTCCTTAAATTTTGATCTTAGACATATATAATAAATTACAAAGTTGCGTAAAAAATGGTACAGAATTTTATGAAATCGATAAAAATTTTTCAGGGGATTAAATTTGAAGAAATACAAAATTTAAATTTTTATACAACCCCCGTATGAAAACATTTCCAATGAGTAAAAAGTTCCCCATATAGTAATAAGGTGATCTACAAAATTTCAGCATTTTATACTAAAAAGTCCCAGAAATATGTTTAAACAAATTTGGTGGTATTAATCACACATTAAAATGTAAATGTTTACAGCAAGAGTGCAAATGGACGCAACGCAGAAATATATCATAGGCAAATAATATCTACCTCTTATCTTTAATGGATCTTTGGCATGGATGGAAAACATTTTAAACAAGCTTTGTAGTCTTTGTGTAAAATTATTATTTCTAACAGTGTAGATACTTTTGTATCAATAAATAGCAAAATTATTATTTATTTATTTAATCGTTTTCTTTCGTAATTTGTTGAAGACCCAGACCACACGACCAACCCTACGGCTTATGGTAGCATAATGTGTAGCCGGTTTCGTAATTTGTGTATGACCCCCTAAAACGCGATCAGCCGACATGATTTTTCTCCTCTGAGAACCCATGTCGATGCATCGAAAAGTGGTTTTTAGCATTTTTGTCTTCTTATATCTCAGGGACTTTTTATGATAAAATGCTGAAATTTTTTACATCACCTTATTAGTGTATTGGGCACATTTTACATTTATTGGAAATGTTTTTGTACGGAGACCGTATAAAAATTTTAATTTTTGTATTTCTTAAATTTTAATTTCCTTGAAAATTTTAATTGATTTCATAAAATTCTGTACCTTTTTTTACGCAACTTTGTAATTTATTATATAAGATCAATATTTAAGGAATAAAAGCCGAGGTCAATGTTTTTGGGACACCCTATGTACTCTCACATAATATAAAAATGCATATACATAAAATTATTTAAACATACGTGTAATTATGCATTAATATAAGTATTTATATTTACATATAAGTTTTTATCCAGTGAAAATTACTTCGTTAAAGATAAACATTTTAGTTTGATAAAACACAAGTTTTCACTAAAAATAAATACAAACATTGATTTTTGTTAAAAAATAAAATATAGCAATGTATTTATAGATGTGAATATATCAATTTTAATAGATCCCTGTCAAAATTGTTTCTTTTCTATTTGCCCAAATCGTTTTAATACTACAATTTGGAAAATATCCCTTCATAGGGTTCATACTCATGTTTCAAAATAAGAAAATATGCAATCAATCTAACATGCAATATTTAGGAGATGGAGTCTCTCGATAATTCAAGAGAACATATACAAAAATAATTAAAACATCAACCTTAATAGTCAGAATACGAAAATAAGCTAGTTTAGTGAATCTAATATGCAATATTTAGAAGATGGAGAATTGTTAACAATAAGAATAACAATGCCGAAGAGAAACTATAGTAATCGGCATCTCTGGGTGACGTTGCCGTCATTTAGCCAAGAATTCCTGGAAATTTGTAATTACGCCGTTTTGGCGCAAAAGTTCAAAATTTTTATTATTTGTAGCAGGTTGGCGTAACATTCTGAAATGGGTGCAAACTTTCCACCACTGCCTACATATTCTTCAAGGGCATTCCTTACACTCCAGAAATGAATGCATTTAGTTTCATTTGCAATTTCATCATTTATTATTGTTGATTTCGATTTTTGAATGAAAATTTTATATAAAAAGCTTGTATACTATTAAACATGAAATTCGAGTTATATAACGAGGAACAGACATTGATCTAAGTTGAATCGACTTCAAATTTGTCATTTCACGTTAAATTGATTTTTTTTCCTAGCACAAATGCAATAACCTGATTCATAGTCAAGAGTCCAAACTTTGCATTGCGCTGCCATTTCGAAATTTTAATTCAAAATTAATCCCAAAGCTTCAAAATGATGCAGTTTTGAATAGAGGTCTATCTTTCAATAAGTACCGAAAGGAATGAACTAAAATTTGGCACCCCAACAGCACTGAAACCGTTATCGCAAAATTGAACCACGTTTTAACTCATTTTTTTTTTTTAAACGTGATTTTTATAACGAATAATTAATATTAGATAGAAATGTGTTTGAAGATTTGTTTGGGTTATTTAGGAATGACTTTGGCAGGTTAATTATTTCAGTAAATATAACGCTAGGAGCTCCCAATTTCAAGCAGTCATCCAACGACTCGAGCAAAATACATCCATTTTATATGAATTCGTTTCGGGGTGCTTTGACCTTGAGAATCCGAATCTGTTATCAAAAGGTGGTTGAAACACAAAGTTTAATATGAAGCTCTTGTGTAAATGAATGGCTAATGATCATTTTGGTTTGACTGTACGACCCAAAGAACTGGAATTATATGCGGTTTCTGGCCGATACTACAGCACTTTTTCGCATTGCATTGTGTAGAAAAATTCCCACATCAGATTTTTATTGTGAAATTATGGCAGAATCAAGAGAATAATATACTAAAAAAAAAAAATAGGATGCACATGACTTTCCTTATACAAGGTAAGATCGAAAAGTTCGGAGACTGTGCTGATATCTCCAACCCCGATTGGAGGAGAGGGGAACTGTTTTACCGTGGTCATATGTGACGCGAAATGTGAAAAGAAGCTTTTCCAGACGATGCGTCTCGGTAACTGTAGTCGTTCGCGTTCGTCGAAAACGCCACCTGTTGAGCAGGTGTAATGTTTCTGTCGGCGATTTCCCAAACGCTGGCAGAATTTGATATTCGCACTTTGTTCTTCAAACGCCATTTCCGTTTTCGACGAACGTGAACGACTACAGTTCACTGACACGGGGCGCGACAGCCCAGTGGTTAGCGCGCGGAAATTGCACTCAGACGGCTCGGGTTCGATTCCCGCCATGTTCAAGCGAAGTACGATCCCGTTAAACATGTGGGTGGTAAATCCTTCCGAGAGGTTGGTAGTAAGGGAAGGGGGGGGGGGGGGGGGTAAGGTCCCTGTGGATGCCTCCTCCACTGGGTTCCGGTCTAAATTGGGTGGCACTTCCCGGCCGTCCAGATACCTTATGGTAACCTACCTTTCTGGTAGGTCGGACGGTCTGGGTCGAAGAAGTTCACTGATACGCATTGTCTGGAAAAACCCGACATTGCGGACCTGCGTCTTTCTTTTCACATCTCGCGTCCCATATGTCTCTAGGTCACGGTAAAATAGTTCCCCTCTCCTCCAATCAGGGTTGGAGATATCAGCACAGTCTCCGAACTTTTTTGATCCTACCTTGTATAATAACTTCTTTCAATGACAAAGAAAAAAAATGTTGTATAATAAAATCCACAGGGCAATGTTTTGAATTGACATAATTCGCTTTTCGGGATGACCCTAAGTAAAACTATTTCAAAGTAAATTAACTTATATTTCCTGCCATTCTAAATTGACAATTATTAAAATGGATAATATCAACAAGAAGGAATAGAGTCAATATATTAAAATATTTTAATGAATTCATCCATTGGGCATCATTTTTTTCAAATTTGGATAATATTTTCGTTAATCTAATGCAAAATATCGCCATGTTAGCGATATTTCGCCAAACATGACTGACAGGCGAAGAGACGACTATTGGCGAATGATTGGGGTAAGAGTTTTGTATTTTGACTCCCTAAGTATCTTCTCCCGTGAATGGAACAAACTAGATCCACGAGAATGATGTCAACACATGTTTCGCAAAATACCAGATATAAGAAGTGAATCACTTTCCTAATAGTTAATACTTTTTCATTTTATGTCATTTTTTTTATAAATTTATTACTTTCCTTATATACATAATGTATAAGGAAAGTATTGTGACGGGGTCGAAAATTCGAATTCGAGTTTTCGACGGGAGAGCACGTTTCAAGCATCCCTGATCACGAATCAAACATTTTTGAAGTGATGTCTGTGTGTGTGTATGTGTGTGTGTGTGTGTGAAAGTATGTGTGTGTGTGTGTCAGTGAGTCTGTGGAGACGATAACTGACGAACGAATGGACCGATTCGAACCAAATTTGGTACAAAAATCACAATCCGTAAACACTGGAAGCCTATTGTTTTTAAACTTAATCGAATGTTCAGAACTCCCCTAAATTTTCGAATGAAATTTTGAAAAAATCGTCAAAAAATCAAAACCGCTAATAAAATTACGCAAATAGACATTTCTTATGTAATTTTTCATTAGAAAACGATTGGCATAAATTTTAGAGCGCTAACATGAACCGTTCTCGAGATATTGTACATTTTTCAAAAAATTATGAAAAAGTCACATAAAAAAAAAAAAAAAATCCTATTGAGAAACATGTTCACTTTTCATATGTAATACCATGCGATAAATTGAGTGACATCATTCTCGTGGATCTAGCTCGTTCCATTCACGAAAAAATATACTTTTAATAATACTTTTGTATTTGAACGCCAATAGTCATTTATTTGCTGTAAGAATAAATTTTTTCTTAGTGCATAACGCTTGGCGAGATTTTGGCGACGAATTTGGCGGAATGTCGCCAACTTGGCGACTTTTTTGAAATGTTGCCAAATTAATGAAAATCTCGCCAAATGGATAAAAATGATGCTAAATCAATGAAAATGACGACTAATTGTCGAAAATTCAATATCTTGGAAAGAATATTAGTATCTACTATAAGAAAAACCTATTTTTTTACTGTTAAAGTAGTAAATTCATTACATTATATAAGGAAAGTCATGTGTTGCCCACATCAGATTTTTTTTACTGCAAAAGTAGTAAATTCATTACATTATATAAGGAAAGTCTTGTGTTGCCCACATCAGATTTTTTGAAAAACGTGCAATCATTCGAGAACGGTTAAGTCTGTGTGTTTTGTTTTTAATGGAAAATGACATAATAAACCATGTAACAACATTAAAGGTTCTGAATTTTTAAAAATTTCATTCAAAATGGATGGTTCTTCCAAACATTTGATTATGTTTAAAGTCAATAGGGTTCCAGTATTAACAGATTGTAATTTTTGTTCGGAATTGGCTCGTGAGATACATCCACAAACTCGCAAATCTTCTCAAAAACGTTCGAGTTCAGATATGCTCTTCCGTCGAAAACTAGAATTCAAACTTTGAACCTCGTCGCACTCATTTCTCTATACATTATACTGCGTAATCTTTAAAACGAATAGATTTCTTACTGAATGAATTGAAACTTCTCATACAAATGGTCATCTGAAATGGATCGTGAATTTGGAAATAAGGAAATAGAAACTCTCTATAAACACTAAAAAAAATCGGAAAAGTAAAATCTTCAAATTAATACCAAGCAGGGACCAGAGGTATACTCAGCCCTCCCCCCCCCCCCCCCAGTGGTATGAAATTTCATCCAAATTTTAACACTCATATTTAATTTCATATTTAATAAAAACACTCATATTTAATTTTAAAATATTCATACCTTATTTTATACCTTTTTACCTTTTGCAAATATTTTTACCTTTTGCAAAATTACTTAATCGATCCTGTATGGGAATTTCTGACCATTCTATTTTTTACTTTCTCTATATACATAGGGAAGGTAGTGTGACAGAAGAGCACGTTTCCAACATCCCCGAACTCGAATCGATGTCAGTGTGTGTGCCCGCGAGTCTGTAGATGTGATATCTCACGATTGAAGGGTGCATTTTGAACGCAATCGGATACACATATTACAATCGGTGAACACTGGAACTCCATAGATTTCAAATGATATCAAATGTTCGGAAGACCCCCAAAATTTTGAAAAAATCATAACCTTTAATAACGTTACGTAAATAATCCTTTTTCATGCAATTTTTCAAAAAACAAATGGCATAAACTTTAGAACGCTAGCATGAACCGTTTTTAAGATACATTGCACATTTATCGAATAAACTTCTAAAAAAAAATAAATAATCCCAGAAGTATTAACTATTGTGGATTCACTTTTCATATAAAATAATATGCAATGAATCTGTCAACATCATTCGGATCTTGATCGTTACATCCACGAGAGAAAATACTTTGGACACCGATTTGTCAACAGTCGTTCAAGCTTAAGAAAAGTTCTGCTCTTCGTTTGTCTGTGACATTGGGCAGTATTGCAAAAACGATGATTAAAGCAAAATGGATGAATTCATTCTTAAAATATCTTAAGATATGGACTCTACTGCGGATGCTATCCACATTGATAAAGTTGCGTGAAATATAAGTGAATTGGGTACTTCAAAATGATGTTGCCATCCGGAAAAGGTGAACGCTAGAAATGTTGTGCGAAGGAAGTCAATTTATTGCATCACGCAAGGATAGTGTGTTGAAGGCCCAGACCACATGACTGACCCACGAGGATAGTGGAGCCAGAAACGAAATCTAAGAGGGGATGAGTGGGTGCTCAGCAGCACCGAAAGAGGAAATAAAATTTCAGTCTTTAAATGCATCGCTGTATTAAAGACGTATTTCAATTAGAACTAAATACAGTATATCACATGATATTAACTCTGTAACTACTCATTAGGCATAGCATAATATATATATAACTAAGTTATACAGATATATTCTAAAGTAATACATTATCAGTTGATATATGATATACTCATTATGAAATCCTGATTTTTGAAACCGTGTTGAATATTTTAAAATTAAATATGTACATAAATTTAGGATCATCCATATAATCAGAAATTCAGTGGCTAAACATTTTTATTTCTGTACTATACAAAATAAAGTAATTTACAAATTTTTTTTTAAAAAAGCAGTTTATCGTGTAAAATTTGGATGAAATTTCATACCACTGGGGGTGAGGGGTGGGGGAGGGCTGAGTATACCTCTGGTCCCTCCTTGGTATTAATTTGAAGATTTTACTTTTCCGATTTTTTTTAATTTGTCTTTGTTCACTTTAGAGATTTTTATTTAATGGTTATAAATAAATACTAAACAAATAGTCTAATCTTTGACTCATTTGGTTCTTTCAAATGAAATAAGAGTAAGTAACCCCTTTTTAGTGACTTGATGAGTGTTCTAGTACTATTTTTATGAATAGATGAATAGAAGGATATTATGAATAGTGCTCTTAGAAGAATTTGATTAGTCTTGTGAACCCCTGCTCTATGGAAATCAACATATTGCAGTCATCTGCAATAAGAGATTTCTATGCAGATAATTCCAACAAAACATTAATTTTTACTTTCTCATACTATGTAATATAAAGTATCATTTTTACAAAAATTTTAGAATCCAAGATTGTGATGGACCTTCTGACAATTTTTAGAGGGATATCCTACCTGTGGTCAATTTCTTAAATATTATTGGATTTTCACAAAACTCTATGTTATTGAAAAATCTAGGGCTAGATAGAATTCAAGCAAAAATTTCAAAATTTTATATTTTTTTAACATGGCAGCATAGGACAAAATTTAAAAGGGGCTCAATGATCATGAGACTTAATAGTTTCAATCATTATTGCGAAAAATAGCCGCGATGCAATTTTTGTATTTGGGAAGTCACTAACTCTCCTCAGAGAGTTGCATTGTCACAAGAGTTTTTCAATCCCTTTAAAGTGAAGGGTAACACACTATAATTGCAATCATTTAGCCCAACGATACTGATTTTTAAATGTTTTTCTTTGAAAAAAAAGCCACTTAAAAATGGATTCTGGTTTCAGCATTTCCACAGAATATAATAAAATATTAAATAAAGTAATACAAGTCCCACAACTCACATGTGATCCAGACATGTTGTAACCCATTCTAGGGTTGGCTGAAGAGAAAGGTGTACTATGAGATGACGAGCTATTGAGAGGGAAAGCAGAATAAGGTGCATGACTGGAAGGATACGGAGGGATGTTATTGCTGTTAGAAGGATATGGCACAGAAGCATTTGAATTGGGATAAGTTGGAACAGAAGGATAAGATGGTTGATACGACGCTGGAGAAGAAGATGGATACGTTGATGAAGGATGAGGAGTGGCAGATGGATAGGTCGCAGGAGGATAAGATGGGGTAGAAGATGAATAGTTCACAGGAGGATAAGATGGAGTAGCAGATGGATAAGAAGATGTAGTTATAGAATAAGGTGGCACTGCTGATGTATAAGAGCCAGAATTATTTGGAGGATAAGGTGAAGTTTGAGTAGTAAATGGTGCATTTGGCTGAGGATAAGCTGAAACATTTGGCATATAGTTAAACGCAGAAGGCGCTGAACTAGTTAAAGGTGGAAGCATTGGGTTGGATGTCGGATTAGGCCTGTACGGGTATCCTCTTGGTATACCAGGAGGAGGATTCATATCAGGTGCATAAGGATATCTTTGGCTCATATCTAAGTGAGAATCAAAAGAAAATCATAATCAATATAGGTCAAATCTCAGCATAATGAAATTTATGGGACTATATACAAATTGTTTTGTTATACTGTCATTTCATAGTTATACAATATGTGCAAGTTTACAGAATGTTTGTTCACATTAAAAAATTCATCGTTGTAGAATTCGTTATAAAGATTTGACCTGTATGTGCTAACTAGGATTTAATGAGAATATTTTTGTTTTCTATCAGGGATCATAGCAGATTTTCTAAAAATTTTAGGTAGGAATTTAAGGAATTTTTTTCCAAATTTTAGGAGCTAATTTTTATTATTTCTATTATTAGTACTGTTTAATTACCGTTCTTTTCATTAATTATAGGATAATTGATACAAAAAACAAACATCATTGAAAGAAAAATGTAATCTTTTGAATATTTTTCCTATTTCATTTTTCATTTTAATGCTCTGTAGACTTGAAAATTCAAATTATCACTCAGTATCTAGTGGCCACTTTATCACAGGTATTTTTGTGTAAATATATACATACATACATACACACTATATATATGTATGTTAGAAAAATGTTAGTTTAGTTTTCAAACAACTTTATATAAACAGAAAAAGAAAATCTTAATATAATTAACAAAAAAAAGAATCCAAAAAGTTCAAAATCACATTTAAAATTTTTAAAAGATTGTAAAATAAAATACGGCCGTAAGAGCAAAAATCTAGCTGGTAAGTTAGTAGTTATTGCATGTAACATACAAGGATTGCATGCACCCGCGTAGCGGGCGGACTTAAAGCAAATAAAGCTAATAAAAGCCAATTTATTTTGGGAAAAGTGTTTTTGAACCCTCGTAGTGGGCTGGAACGCGATTGACATCTATTTCAAATCTATGCAGATTGCATGTGCCCGCGCAGCGTGTATATCGTTATTACATGCAGTAGAATTGTCGTTATTGCATATATCGTACGTGGATTGCATGTACCCGCTAATAAAAGACTATTCATTTTATACGCAGCAACTGTATCATTACCCGTGTGCCCGCATTGCGGTCGGAAACGCGATTGACAGCTACTTAATGAGTTAGCCGTAACTTTCGCGCGTAACTGAGGTGTGTGATCGACAGTAACTTCATAAACTGCATCATTAGCCGTGAATTGCGCATGTTGCTACATCGTTAGCCATAACTTGCGCGCGTAGCTGAGGTGTGCGATTGACAGCTACTTCATGAACTGCACCATTAGTCATAACTTGCGCACGTAACGGAAACGTGCTATCAACAGCCACTTGATGAACTATATCGGTAGCCGTAACTTGCGCGCGTAGCTGAGATAGATAGCTACTTCATCAACTGTACCGTTAGCCGTGACTTGGCCGCGAAGCTGAGGTGTGCAATTGACAACTGTTATATCAACTGCACCGGTAACCACGATTTATGCGTGTAGCTGAGGTATGCGATAGACAGCTACTTAATGAAGTGAACCATTAGTTATGACTTGAGCGCGTAACGAAGACGTGCGATCGACAGCTACTTCATGAACTACATCGTTAGCCGTAACTTGCGCGCGTAGCTGAGGTACAAAATCAACACTTCATAAACTGCACACTTGCCGTAACTTGCGCACGTAACGTAGGTGTGCGATCGACAGTTACTTTATGAACTGCCCCGTTATTTATGGCTTACGTAGCAGAGGTGCACGATCGACAGCTACTGCAAGAAAGGTATTGCAAGTTTAAAAACTTTTTCAAAAACAATAGGGCTGGTCGCCGAAGGCAGTAATTACATAATATGAGGGAAATAAGTTATCCTATATTTCATCAAAGCTACTGCAACGCGTTAATCTAGACACAGCTATTTCCCTTCAATCATCCTCTGTTTTGATAGAATCAACAAAAACACATACACAAGCTCCTACGGCTCAAAAGAACTCTAGTCCAGAAAACTATATTTTTAAATATTGGTTTTTGAGCAAAAATTCTTACAAGAGTTCAAATCTTTGGTACTTTTCATCCCAGATGCATACTAAACATGGAATAATTTGACAAAATTTTAAGTTTAAAAAGAAATGAAAACTGTTTAAAAGTTTTATCTGTTGGAAGCGGGAATGTGTTTATTTAACATTCTTCACATTTCTGCTCTTTCATTGTTTTTAATTTATTTTTTATGGGGAGCGTAGCGATCCAATTGCAGGACCTCCCTACTATGCCGTATTTTACTTTATCCATTGCTTTTCTTCATAAACTGCTATGTGGTCCAGGCCCCTACGCAATGCATCCTTTTGAAGAGATATCTTTTAATATCATCAATGCCTAGAGAGGTTGCTAACAGCAGACAAAATTTCCTTCTCTACTCTCCTGTTTTGACATGATGTTGATCAAATATTACTTAATGAGGGGCGTAAGAGATTCAGAATCCGACTAACTATATTTGTATTATTGGATTTAGACCTAAAATTCTTCAAAATTTTTGCACACAATTGATTCCCAACAAAGAATAGTTGAGCAAAATTGTAACTTTGCAAAGAAAGAGAAACTTCGTGATTTATCTAGTAAATATGAGGAAACACAGTATTCAACAATCGAACCGGTCTTTTTCTATTTTATTTCTTTGAGAGGTTAAAAGCAGGTTTGTTAGCTTGGGCTGGAGGAGATCTTGGGCTGGAGGTTTGTTAGCTTGGGCTGGATCGGAGAGAGTGTCAGGTCTGAAATTGGGTTTACCAAATTGGCTTGTTTATCGTCTGCAATGAAAGATGTATTTTGCCAAATGTCTTGATGTAATGAATGACTTTCGTGAAATCAAACCAACTAATAAATGAGTCTTGATATGACTTTCATTTCGTTTGTCCGTTTAGAAAATGGTGTTTAATGGTAAAATTGCTCTTGCCGTTTCTAATCGTATTTGATAGAACATAAAACTTTTGAAGAGAAGATATTCGCTAACAATTGAATTCGAATCAGAAAAAAATAAAAAATATTTTAAGGAAGTCTAAATTATGAATGTGTTATAACAAGGTGTCAGTATATTATAAATGTGTAATAATAATAATAGCTGTACTCAACTGGGATTCAAAACCAAGCATCTTCTAACTAGCCAATCGAGGCTATATCTATTAAGCAACAGGGAAGAAAATTATTTCTCTTATAATGATCCTACATTCTCCTCCTTCAGATTTCAGATTAAAATGAACATACAAAAACAACATACAGAACTACTAAGGGATGTATATTTCTACAAAATTGTTAAATGTCATCTAGGGTAATTTAGAAAATATGGCCAACATGAGTCATGAAGTCATTTAGGATCCTCTCATTTATTCATATGTATTTAAGATAGTTGCGGTGAATCATGACACAAATTATGTTCTCAATAATATATCATTTGTAAAATTCTTACTAGCTATGTGACACTTTTAATGTGATCCTCTAATTTTTTTTATGGAAATATATATTAAAAAATATAAAAAAAATAAAATAAATATAAAAAATAACATAAAAGGATTCATTAATAAACAAACTTAATGAAAACCTAAAATTTATTTTAAAATACATATATTTTTTCAGACTTGTAATTCAAAAGCTATTTTCTGTGTTCGCGATTTTTAAAAATTAGATTTTGCCATCTCACTAAACAATTTTGATCAATTTTACATAGACGTATGTAATTTCACATTCTTATGCAGAATGTCTGAACATAATCATGGAAAAAGAGGGATTGAGAACAATCAATTGGGGGTTTACAGTGACTGATTTCGTTTTCCAATATTGACCAGATAGAGCAGTAATATAAGCAGCAGTTCACTAATAGGGGGGGGGGGGGACGATCTGTAATCCTCCTGTCCACGTCACTGCATTCTTAATATATGTTCAATTTACAAACGTAGGCAGGATCTGGTAAAAGGAGTGAAGGGTTACAGTGGTGAATTTCGTTTTACAGTATGGACCCCTTTGGATACCTAATGTAATTTTTCCACTAATGAGGGTATAGCACCTAACAACCTCTCCCTTCTTTTGCCATGTAAAAATGCAATTTTTAAGGAGTGCCATGAAAAAGTGTACTTTCAAAATTCAATAGTTAAGATATGATTTTACGAAAAAGATAAGTAAACAATAATGTCTCAAAATAACTGTATAAAAAATAAATAAGATCGGATTGAAATGATATGCGATCCTTTTTAATTTATTTTTTATCTTAATCGATAGCCTATAAAATTTATAAGTATTTTTTTTTTTTTAATTTCATTCGAAAATTGGAGGAGGGGGGGGGGGGGTCTTCCAAACACTCGATTACGTTTAAAATCAAAAGGCTTTCAGTATTCTCTGATTGTAATTTTCATATTAAATTTCGTTCAAATGGCACCATTCGTTCGTGAGACATCTTCTCCACAGACTCACGGACACACACACGTAGCGTCGAAAATCGTCGTCCTAATAAAAAATTTACTCAGTTCGGTTATGTCCAGTGGTCGATACTATAAGTGGGCAAAGTTTCACTTTACAAAAGTTACTTAAGGGGACGGTGGACGTTGAAATGAGCAAAAATGGACTAAAAAAAAAATTTTTTTTTAATATATAACATTGTTTTACACATTTAACCTTTTGCTTACGGGTGGAACAGCGTCCACCCCAAACGAAGAACCTCCCAAAAAGACAGGTATTTGACATACCCTATCCCAAACAGTTCGAGTCAAATACCTGTCTTTTTGGGAGGTTCTTCGTTTGGGATGGACGCTGTCCCACCTGTAAGCAAAAGATTAAATGCATTTTCTTCAAAACGGAATTTTCAAAGGTTTTACATTTTTAAAATGCTCCATGCGTCTTAATTTTTGTTTGAGATACATGAAATTTGATAAGAAGACATTTCATACTTTTTAATGAAACTGGGTATACATTTTATAATTGAACTTTATTAAGGTAATTAAATGGGAATTAACCCAATTAAATGATGAAAATTAAGTTTTAATGCAGAAAAATATTTTTAAAAAATTAACTTTCTAAGGGATTTAAAAATGAATACCCAAATGTGTTCATAATGTGTTTTTGAGTGATCATAATGGAAAACTAATCAAAAATGTGAACAAATGGCATGCAAGGAGCATTTTCAAATTTTCTTTAAAAAAATTAAATTAAAAAAAAAAATACAAAATTATAACAAAAATGAAAAAAAATAGAATGATATTTTATATAGTAATGTTAAGAAGAATATTTATACAAATTTTCATGTTTCTAAGTCAATAAATAAATTAAAAAAATGTCAACGTCCACCGTCCCCTTAATACTTGCTTTACATATTTTCACAGCTAAATACAGAAGCGGAAATATTTTTAGCTAAATAAGTATTTTTTTTAACCCCGACGAAAAAAGACGCCAAAAGATTCTGAAAGAAGAAAAGACGCCAAACGGTCATTAAACAAACAACCCTGTGCAAGGTAAAGTTTTAAAAGGGGTGCCTAATCTGGGTTTGAAAACCAGACTTTAATCCCCAATCTAAAAAGAGAAAAAGAAAACGAAAGAAAGGAATTTTACGAGAAGGAATTTACAAAAGTCGTAAGGTTGCTCGGAGAATTTAGGATCTTCTGAGTCTTAAGAAAGACAATTAAAATTTTTAGAATTTAATGAATTTACTAAAAATTAAGTTTAACAAGGGGGAAAGATCCACGATAAGAGAGAAGAGGATTTTTGAACGTGTGGGTGCGCTCATATGGCGCAGGCCTTGCACAATACGCTGGGTAGCCAGATGCCGCAACGGTGGGGGGTGAGAAGATGGTCGAATGCAAGAAATTTATCCCAAATGCCAGGGTGCTAAGCGTTCAGAGGAATGACGCATGAAGGATGGAAAAACTCGGTAATGAACAAACAACCCTTCAACCGCAAGTCCCCCCGCAGACCGTCCAAATATCAAGCAGAACCAAGGAAAAAGTTTCCCGTCAGCTCACTCCCACCCACAGGGAAACTTAACGCTCGTCTTTTGATAAATCCCACTGTCTGGTAACAATACTCCTGGTGTATGGCGACCCTTTAAAGATATCCTGTGGAGAATACCACTCCCACAAACAAAAAAATCTCCCCCAAACTCCGGTCGTAAACAATTACATGGGTCGACATTCGTCTTGCGATCATATTTCACTAAAACCACCCGCGGAGGGAGAGTGACCATTGAGAATCGGCGATTTTGTCGTGATTGACACTTGTCGTCTTTTACTTTGTAAAAGATGAGTGCTATTTTGAACAACGTTTTAATTTCTAAAGTCTCTTAACATCGATTGCCGTATGAATGGAATGTATTCGGGCGATAGTAGAGGAAATTTGACGCCGCAGCAAAACGTTACAAAATTTTAGGATGATTTAAAAATTTTAGGTTAATTTCAGGAATTCAAGGGAAGCTTCAAACTTTTAGGAATTTTAGGACGAATGCGATCCCTGTTTCTATTCATGCATTTGGGAAATGCTTCCTATTAGTTCAAAATACTAAATAGAAGAAAAAGGGAATTTTTATGTATCATCCAGATGAGTGAGGTCCTTGATTCAAAATCTTCTTGCATCATAAAATACAATGTTTGTATGCCTGTCAGTACTTTAATAGAAAATCAACGTAATGTACAGATATGAAATCTGATACTTCCAGGCAAGTTCTAAGATACCTTGAAATGATTATTTTATTAGATTTAGTTTTTCATTCATATATGGTTGAAAAATAATTTTGAGCCATTTTTCCATCAGTATCAATCCGTTCATAGCAATCGGGAAAATGCAGTGATTCAACCTTAACAAACACCATCATCAAGTACACGAAGTATCTACTGAAAATATCTCAGCTTTTTCAAAAAGTGACCGGGCTGAGTAAAGAAAGCAGCTGACAATGGATAATCATAGCTAGGATTTTTGAGGTCTAAGGTGCACTTTTTGGAGAGGCCTCACCTCGTTAATAAATAGGGTGAAAAATCAAAAGTTTCCAATTTATAATTGAAAAACTTGGTTACTTGACAATTTTTAAATATAATTTTATTTCTTTTTAAAATTAAAATATTTGTGCAAGTTCATACTCTGACAAAATCATAGCAAGGAAATTTAGGTGAGCTCTCTAAGCAATATACCACAACATTATTTGCTATCAATAAACAAATGTCTTACTTGTGTAAATAAACATATAACACAAGACTAATAATATGAATTCATTTAATTGAAAAACATTTTCATTTTTAATATTTTACAGTGGCTAGGCTTTCGGCATACTGAGGCAAACAATTTCAGGATGTCCTTTCCTATAATGCATAGTCTTTGGTCCTTAAACCAAAAATATGTTCATTGTAATAAACCCCCCTTTCTAGCTCAGCACCCTATAGCAGGCTCTGTCCCGCTCCATGATGGTACGCCACTGCTACTTTATAAAAGTTGTCGTATCCGCAGCTAGTGGACATTTCGTTAGCAATAACATTTTTAAAACAAATAAACACATTTGCTATGTGGGGTCAGTGGCCTATTTGCTAACTAAAATGCAACCTATGCACTAACTAAAAAATAACTAAAACGCAGGATATACGAATAAAAGATCCCTAAATAAGCATTGCTGCGTTTGTTATTATATGTAGAGAAATTTATAATTATTAGAATTTTATGGAAAGCTTTTAATAATAAATTACTTTATAAAGCAGGGGTGGTTCTTAACCTTTTACTTCTATAACTCTCCAGACAATGAACCAGAATATTTACACCTGCTCTCTTTTTGTTCTCCTGAAGAAATACAATTGCCGTGGTGGTTATTGGGAAGGGGTGATGGGATGTGTGACCCCCTTGAGCAAACACCTAAAATTATTTTTTTAGTTTTACAGGTTTATTAAAATTTTTAATGAAAAAATCTGAATTTTTATCTCAACTGAATGGAGAGTTTATTAGAAATAAGTGCTGGAATTGCCACTAGATGGCAGAACTAAAGCTCTCTGGAATGAATTTCATAGAATCTTTATTGTATAACCTATAAGGAAAAATACATTAATACAGGGAAAGATGGGGGATTTTTGTTAAAGTCTGTGTCCCTTTTTTTATTAGAACGAATCGCATGTTAATATAACAGTACTGGAAATTTGAGTGAACAAATACAAACATTGCATAGTTTGAATCTAATATTTTGGCACACCAAAACACACAGTGTCGCCAAAGAGAAAAAGAACAGTAGTGAATACATGAAGTGGGACATGAAGTGGTAGTGTTCCGCATCAAGTAAGGAAAATAAACTGGCGATGAAATGTGAATAAAAATGCGCAAACACTGCATCGAGTACATTTATTTCACGCCACAAGATGGAAGGTTTTCAGCCCCTATATCTCAGCCACAATTAAAGCTAGTGGAATTATTTTTTTTATAGCTGTTATGCTTGGAAGATGGAATACAAGGAGTGGAATGTGTGTGTAAGAGGGGGTATTTATGATATTTTTGGGAGGTCTTTTCATTGAAAATAAAATGTGTTATTTGGGCACTAAGTTTGGGTTCAGGGGTCATTTGATCCACCCAGTTGAATTATTGAAGCTGTTTCGCAAGAGTAAGTGAAGGAGAGTGTTATTTCATCATTTTATGATGTAGGTTGATTCTGTCCTTCGGGAAGGGGGCCATTTATGATTTAGGGTAGTTGTGCGCTCTGCTGGTGGTGAATTGCAATGCTTTTGATCTTTTAATTGTTTAAAAGTCATGGATTTCCTATTTGTAGCATCCAATGGCCGATAGGCTATTTTTAGTGACATTTTCAGAAATGTGCTGTTTTGAGCATTCAATTTGAGGGGTTACTTTACCTATCCAGTTGCCTTACTGTTGCAGTTATTTAACATTAAAAAATATTTTTTAAAACTTTAAAATTAAATTTTGAATCTGATCCCTTGATATGATGTCATTTCTTCTCTTGAAATTTTGCCCCAGCCTCTACTTTCATTGAAGACCAATGTTGCTCAGATACTCCCTGGGTATAAATTTCACTTCAGGTAGTGCCCCCAAATTTCCCATCTCGGCTTTTAATTCAAAGACCTTAATTCGGATGGTAGCTATAGTCTCTGCACCAACTGTATGCTTGCATCACCTGGATATACATATTTTTTGTATCAACCCCCTAAATGTAACCTTAAGTTTAACTAGACCCCACAATTTTATATCTTGGATCATAATTCAGCTATTTCGGTTCTGCTGGTAGCTATAGTCTCGGCACCATTTGTACGTATCATCTGATATGCATCTTTATTGTGCCAATCCCCTGAACATAACTTTTACTTCAGTTAGACACCATCCCCAGATTTCCAATCACACCTCCTAATTAAGCAATTTTGACTTTGCTGATGGCTATAGTCTCTGCACAATCTGTATATGTCACCTGAATATACATCTTTTCTATATCAGCCCCCTGGGCACAATTTTTATTTCAAGTAGCTTGTCCAATTGCACACCTCGGCTCCTATAATTGAGCCAATTTGATTCTGATTGCGGCCATAGACTCTGCACCATCTGGTACATTTCACCTGGATATACATATCTTTGTTTCAACCCCCTGGGTGGAAACCCCAGATCGTCCGACTCACCCAGAGGACTTGAGTAACCATTTGGACGACCGGGATCAACCCCCTGGGTGTAACTTTTAGTTTAACTAGCACTACAATTTTACATCTCAGTTCCTAATTGAGCGATTTTGGTTTTCCTGATGACTATAGTCTCAGCACCATTTTCATGTGTCATTGTTCCGTTATCGCATAGTAATTACATTCATCTAGAGGGGTATGCCCTATGAATTTTGAGAATACCAATCCTGCTAGCAGGCAGGTGAGAGGTGTGTATTTTTACTTATCTTAATTCACCTGTCATTATACACAAATACAAGTATAAATATATATACACACACATAATATACATATCTATATATGTACATATACACATGTATAAGTATATATATACACCCATATACATACATAGATGAGGGCCCCCCCCCCCATCCCCTCCGCATGTCGCTCCCAAGCTGCAACTGACAAATCATATAAATTTCTTTGGAATCAGATCACATGTTCCCTGTATATTATTCACAAATAAAGAGACGAATTGGTGACCGAGTGGTATAATCTTTATCATGAAAATATGAATTTTAAATACTAACAAACACATCAAGAGCATGACATTTTAGTTCACATTAAGTTGCACTTGCATTAATAAAGTAACTGAATTTTTTTCTGAAAACATGTTTTAAACAATCAGTTAAGTATCATTTAACTTCACAGTACAAATAAAGATTCGCAGGTAAAAATTAAACTCACCAACAATTGAATAGACTTTTCTGTTATTATAAAATATTTAAATTAAATTAAAATTACAGAAGAATATGAAACAACATTATATATAGATATGCCACAATCTTTCTGAACCTTATAAATTGATATATCATTCGTTGACTAAGTATAAGAGAAATAAGTGTGCCTTATATAAGAAAATGGGAGGTTCCGAACAGAACTTCTTACAAAAGACTCCATATACAGCAAAAAGTATCTACGACAGTAGGTTGGTTTTGTTTAAGCTATACTGAAAAGAACTATCAATAACTATATATTTTTCTTATTTCAGGGTTGCCACTCCCCAGAAAATATGAAATTCCCTGACTTTTCCAGGTTTTCCAGACAAATTCCAGGTTTTTAAAAAACAGCGCGATAAACTATTCAGTTAACCTAGGCTTATAAGTATACTTTTTCTCTGTGTTTTAACATAGAAAATATAATATTATAATTAAGAATATAGTAATTGGAGTGTAAATATTAAAATATTTACACTTCAATTAAAAATTTGTTACAAACTGGGACAAATAAATAATATTTGAAATACATATATAAATAAAAAAAATCTAATTGCTTTGGTAAATTAGATAAATCATGTACACTTGTTATAATAAACTTGGTAAAATAAATTAAAATGTTAAATTAAACAAAAATGTTAATATGGTAAATTAAACAAAAATGTTAATATACAAGTTATGTGATAGTGAGTGAATATAGTATGCAGAAAAAATATTATTTTCGGAGATTTCTTATTTTGTCTTCAATTAGTGCAGCTTCTTTTTGAGCATCTACCATTATTTTGCTTTTCTTCCATTCTAAACTTTTCAGTTCTAAAGCAACACGCTTTCGACTGTCTTCCAATTGTTTTTTATTACTTTCTGCTTCTTTCTTTGCATAGTATCAATGTATCTGGAATGAGCACATTTTACTGACTGAATCATGGCCTTTGTTATATCAATTGCTTCAACTCCCCCAGCATTGTTTATTGCCCCATACACTTGCCTTAATGCTACAAGGATTTCTTCTGTTTGGTTATCAATAAGCATTCTGCATTCATGGAAAATCCCCTTTCAAGAAATGAATTACCATGTGATAAAATGGAAAGCAATTTTATAGAAAAGGTCACATCATCAGAAGCTTGTTTTAGATGCAGTATACTAATCCAATGATCGTCAAGCCTAGTATCACTTCTTTTGTAAGATTTCATCATGTTTACTACTGAAGGCTCATTGAATAATTTTTGAAACTCTTGATGAATGTTGTCAGCTTTTAATCCTGATATCCATTTTTTAGAAACCAATATTTCTAGACATGCTGACAAACGCTCAATCGCCAAATCAGTTTGAAGAAAAACAGCAGGATCAAGAAACGATATTGCTTTAGTCAATGGAAATCGTATAGGTGAACGCTCAAAAAATTTATGCACAAATCTTTGATATGCTTTAAGACATACATGATTGTCGCATTTTCAAAAAATGTCTATATTCTTTATCTTTCTCAATTCATCTTTTACAGTAAAACTAAGCGTCACTTCAGAGGCTGGGATCAAGTTATCTTTTTCAAGAACATCAATTTTATAAAGGCATGAAGCATTTTTTTCTAAAACACAAGGCTTTACATATCTCTGCAAAATTGACCGTGCTATAGTTGTCACAGATTCATAAAGAAATGGTGCAAGTGGTTCATCAGACTGAAACTCAGTCAAAAATGGTTCTATATATGTAGCTAGTGACTCAAAAAATGCCAATTTTGCACCAAATAAGTTTTCCTTTAAACATTCGGAGACAATTTTAAAATTGTTACAGTTACAATACTTCTTTTTGTCCCAGATAGCACATTCAACAAATTTAATCATATGAGGTAAAATTGCTAAAGCCTTCTTAGCTACATCCAAATTCTCAATCCACCTTATGTAACAAAACTTCTTAGGAAATACTGTAGATCCAGTGTAGTGAGTATAGTCAGCTCTTCTAGCTGGAATGTCTTAGACAGCTTGAAGTAGTAGTATACAGCTTTAAGAAATTGCACTACTTTCCAACCAGTCACTGTAATTGCAGACTTAAAAGCACAATTGATTGTGTGTAACCCACAAGTACCCAAATCTAAAAGCTGAGGATGAGTAGGTGAAAGTAGAAAGTTCATCATTCAAATCTCTCAGAAATTTCAAATTTAAGTTAGGTCCATCCATAGAAACCTGAACCAGTTTATCTACTCCAATAGAAGAAAGAGCGGTCTTAAAGGAATCCACTCAATCTTTTGAACATGTATGGGCTAAAAATGCTGATGTTAGATATCGAATCGATGCCTGATTTTTTTCAGGGTGCCAAAACTGAAATGTCCATTTGCTATTTTTGTGCCACTTTAAGGCTTTCATCAAACCCAACAACTAGATGCGAATACACTTTTAATGTATTTCAAAGGTTCGATGAAAAATAAAGTGCAAGACCATGAACCACTGTATAAGACAGTTTTGTTCTTTGAAAAACAACTTTTTTGCTATGTCGCTATCGGGGGGACATTAAAGGAAAAAGTTTGACACCTTTTGACGAAGCATTAACTGAAGCATGTTGGGCTATAGTGTAAAGGGACCACAGAATCTCAGCTTTAGCTACATGTTCTGAAAGGAATGATGACAAATCTTCTTTATATCCTTTAGCACTGACTGTCATAACTTCAGTTGGTGTAGTTGGTCCAGCTTCTGCAGTGGTTGTAGTGGAAAAATTTATGTTTGAAGTGGTTGCTTCCAATGAAGATTTTAAAGTATGGAACATATGTTGGCTCTTTATAGCACCTTGATGCTTCTTTGATTTCATATGGCTTGCAAGAGTCTGCTTGCCCATGTTACTCAGGTAGATGACACTATTGCAGAACACACACATTGCAGAAAACCTATATCATTTGCAATTTCTCTTAACCATGGACTGAAAGCTGGCATAACTGTCTATTCTTTTCGAAACACAGTCTTCTTTGACATAGTGAAACTACAAGGAAAAAAAATATAAATATATATATATATAATTTGAAGTTGTGCAGGACTGATTTAAAAACATAAAATAAAATAAAAACAACTTACTTTTCAGGAAAATAATATGTTCGATGACTTTTCTGTTTTCTCCGGCTAATCACGTGCCCAGCTTAGTACATGTGAAAAATCCAGTCTTCTGATCTAAGTCCAAATCCGGTGCAATCGAATCACTTATGCCACGCCCCGTTCATGAACGAACGAAAACCAAAACCAATACTCTGAAGCCAGCAAAATGCACGGTACTACGCAGGCTCCATGCCGCGCCAGCACCATCAGAAGTTGGATGGTTGGTATATTGGGATGAAATATGCATACCATGAAGTCTAGACGGCGGCGGGCGGCCAGAAATATTTTATTTCGTCGAGCTCATAACTGTTTTCTCCAATCCTTGATCTTTTGAACAATCATTCTTAGCAAACATCGTGAATTTCATTTGCATTATTTTAAATTTAAAAAAAATTCCAGGTTTCTCGCAAAATTCCCTGACTTTTCATGGTTTTCCCTGACTGTTTTCAAATTCCCTGACATTTTCCGGTTTCCAGGTTGAGTGGCAACCCTGTATTTAGTTAGCATTTTGAGTTCTAGTATAGATACTTTTATGAACTTTGAAAGTAAGGAGGGGGAGAGCACAGGGATTGCACTCAGAGGACTCGAGATCAATTCCTGGTGCTGCCCAAACTATCCCCGTGTCTATGTGAAGTACATCATGTAAAATCTAGGAGTCCAAAAATAATTATAAGTTGGTAACCAGGGAAGAAGGGTACGATCTCTGTGGATGTTGACTGCAATGATTTCTAGTCTAAATTGGGTGGCACTGTCCTGGCCATTCAAACAGATACCTTACACCTTCTGGTAGGTCGGACAGTCCAGGTCGAAAGAACTTTGAAGGTCATTAAATTTTAATACAATAAAAAATAAAATTTAGGAACATTTTTGAAAATGTTGTTTTTAGGACATTTGAGTGTTATTTTGCTGTAGAGCAGTAAATTATAGATTGCGAGTACAATGCTCATGAGCTAGAATTTAGTAATAGGCAGTACAGATAAAAGGGGCCCATTCCGAGCTTAAAAGCCTAAATCAGGCTCAGGTTCTACAGTACTAAGTACAATTTGAGCTTGGGCTCCAAACTATTAGAAAATGTTGGTAAAAATTTAGAAATCAAAGATAATCAAATTTTATTTTATTACTAAAAAATTACTGCTAACAGGTGTCTTATTCGAAATCAAACACTTGATATATGGATTCTGTTGTTCTATGCTAGGAAATGTTGTGTAGTAAAATGTAATATTGTTATTACTGACCAACTATTAAATCTGTCATAATGAACTTTGGAAAATAATGAAATCGTCTTCATCGATTAGCAACTCGCAGGGACAAACAATTAAAGTATATAAAGAGTTAAAAGTTTATAATGCTGACAATGGGTATACTCTTAAGTAACATAATTTTAAAACAGTTGAAGAAGAGAAACTGAAACTACAAATGTTGTAACATTGTGATATTTGTAACAATCATTAAATAAATTGTAAGAAAATAATATCCGCTGAATTAAAATAATCTACATCTAGTATTCAGTCCTCTAAAAATTAAAAACTTAATATAACATTGAGTACTTTCAAATGTGCTTAAAACATTTTCTTAATAACATTAGGAGAGTTTGATAACCTTTTACAATTAAAGTAACAAAGACTGCCCTAAAAATTCTCCCCAAGAGGCATCCATCCATTGATAGGATGAGCATACCTGTAAAAATACATTTTCTCCTCAATTTCTTTTAATAAAAATTAATTTCTATAAAACACAAGGATTTCCTCAAAATCTAAACTGCTGAATAACCTTAAATACTAAAATAACTATATAGTTCCCAATTTCCACTTTAAGTAGAAAAAAAATTCAGACACTTTTCAAACAATATTTCAAAATTTTAAAGCTTACATTTATCAGGTTTAGCCAAAATATGTGTCCATAACAAAACTTGACCAACATGTGCCTTTTTTATTAATGTTAATTCATTTTAAAATCACTGTCAAAGTTTAAAAAAAAATCTATATTTTTTACAGATTGACAGATGGAAATTATAAAACTATTAAAACAATTTTGGAAAATGTTCAATTAGAACACATGTTATGGCCAAATATGTTGAGCAACACAAAATAAAATTGTGAACTGTCCCTTTAAATGCAAATGAGATTAATTATTAATCTATTTGTTTTGGTTTCATGAGCTGTGTCAAGGCTTTACAGTTGACTGTGTACACTGACCTCCAAGAAGCTGAAAAGAACTAAACTTCAAAATAACTATTTATTTACATTCAGAACAAGATGTTTTTTTACTTTATTGCTTTGTACAGTTAAGCAATACAAAAATTCATTTTGTATTGCTCTTCCTAAAGGAAATTTATAATCATTTTGGACATAAAAAAAAACCCCGCAAAATTACAAACAATTTGCATCCAGAATGTTGAAGGCCTAAACCACACGACCAACCCTAAGGCTTATGGCAATTTTATGTGTGGCCGGTGAACCCAGAATGTGAATGACCAGAACTGAAATGCAATCAGACAGGCCCATGGAAACCATAAACTAATGCAAAAACAAGCTTACTACTAAATGTTTATAACAAACCATACATATTCACTCTAAAACAATGAAAAGGAGGTCAAAACTGTAAACAAATACTCTCTTGTTAAACATCAGATTTTATTACTAAGCAGCAGTTTTATAGGAGATACAGCCTTGATCAAAAGTATTAGGTACCGTAATTTTTCTACTTTAACTGCGGGTGTGTTACTTGAAATCACCTCATTTGTTTATGACTGCATATGTGGTTGGAAGTTGAAATAAAAATAAAAATGTCATTTCAATTGACAACTAATAAAACATTCATCTAAATTTGAGGTCTTGTCTGTATAAAATGCCGAAAACTAAGGAGCTTAGCAACGAAGAATGGTTGAAAATTCAATTTTTATACGAGCAGGGCAATAGCCAATGTAAAATTGCCAGAAAAGTTAAATGTTCAAGATATGTGGTGCAATACACTATCAAACATCTTAAGAATATTGGTAGTCATTTAAATCATCGAAGAAGTGGGAGAAAAAGATCACTACACCCAGGGATGACCAAATTTTAAAACATTGAAAAATTGTAGAAAATCTTCATTTCAATTAGCTGCTAAAATTGTCAGAGGCAACAAGAAAAAGAATCTCTGCTCCAACCACTAGAAGACGGTTTGTAGAAGCTGGATTGAAAGACTGCAAGGCCAGGAACAAGCCATGGATTTCCGAAATAAACAAAAAGAAAAAATTTTGACCAAGGTTGTACATGAATGTCTATTACTAGATATGAAATACTGAATTACAGGTATTTCTGCATACCTGTATTTCTGCATACCTGTACAACAACAAAAAATGAATTGTTTTTGTGTTTCTGGTAGTAAATGCAAGGACTGAAAGTATTTTCTGACAAATTCCAAACATTATTCCAGACACTGCAAAATAGCACCTATCACCAAGTTCTGTTTCTACGAATTTGCGCATTACAACCTTTCAACATTGTACTGAAAAGCATTAAAAAGCACGAAACCAGTCTAAGCGCTATTCCAGACACTGCAAACTATCACCTATCAAGAGGTTCTGTCTCTTTGAATTTGTTTATTACACCTCCAACTCCATACTGAAGTACGAAAAAAGCACGAAACTAGTCTACTGATGCTGATCATTTCATTAGGAGTGCTATTACTGAAATATATAAAAAGTGTAAAACTAGTCTACCGATGAGTCACTTATTAGTGTGTTCTATTTCTGTGAATTTACCCATTACAGTCTCAGACAAATTCGTGCTGATGAGGGCAAAAAAGCACAAAACCAGTCTATGGATGCTGATCATTTTACTGGGAGCTCTATTGCAAGTATTGGAAATTATGACCTGTCGGGGGCAATATACAATATATAGACCCGTAATATACAATATAAAAATTTGCAATATTAAACAAATATATGTAAAACCAAATTTGCCTTGAAACCTTGACCACTAATGAGACGTTAAAGAGGGATTTTTTATAATAAGATTTTAAAAACATGCAATATACAAACATTTAATTCAAACAGAAAACATTTTTGCCCGCAAATAAATGTAATCCTCAAATAATACCTTGAAAAAATCTTTTTTTCTAAAATAAATCATAAGCCTCAGAATAATCACCTCAGAATAATGCATTGGCGACTAATGCAAGTGAATTGACGTCACGGCCGGTCTTCAACACACATTTGCAGAATCTTAGCCGCTTATTGTGTTACAGTAATAGTCACCCCATGTCAAATTTAATCTATGAAGCATATTTCCTATTATGTAAAATCAGTTTTATTACATAATGACAGAAATCACAAAAAGATAAAAATAAAATAGAAAAACCTAACCTACTATGAGAGATTATTTAATAAAATTGAAATGAACAGGATAAGACGAAACTTCTGTACGTTATGTTGAAATTACTGAAGTCAATCTGGTGAAATGAAGTTACAGATGTTGACAAGTAAACCGAAAAACGGTGACAAAAGTAATGCCATTTTTAAATCGCTTTATCATCACCGAAAATTAAGCTATGGAGCAACAATAGTTGTGGTAGAGTGAGGCAGCCGGATGGAAGCATGAAGCTGGAAGTATAGAAGTATAAAGTGCCTGGTAAGCGCAATAAACTCTCCTAAAAATACCACGTGATATTCATGTATGTGACGTCAGATAGATGTATGTCCGTAGATGAATGACAAGTGTTCTTTTGTCTCTTCACGCGAAAATTTATATTTCAATTCATCTATGCGCGATTTTGATATTGAAATCATATATATATATTTTTTTTTTTGTTAAAATTTTATGTTATTATTATTTTTTTCTATTTAAAATATTTTTCAAGGCTATCAAACTAGTATTACTAGTTAATTCTGCTTTTATTGTAACAGTTACAATTGAACTTCATTATTTTATTGATTTTTCTTTTGTCATAATGCCCAAGTCGCACGGACAATGCAAGAAAGTCTTGCTATTTTTTACTTTCCTTATATAAATAATGTATAAGGAAAGTATTGTGACGGGATCGAAAATTCGAATTCGAGTTTTCGACGGGAGAGCACGTTTCAAGCATCCCTGATCACGAATCAAACATTTTTGAAGTGATGTCTGTGTGTGTGTGTGTCAGTGAGTCTGTGGAGACGATAACTGACGAACGAATGGACCGATTCGAACAAAATTTGGTACAAAAATCACAATTCATAAACACTGGAAGTCTATTGTTTTTATACGCAATCGAATGTTCAGAACGCCCCTACATTTTCGAATGAAATTTTGAAAAAATCGTCAAAAAATCAAAACCGCTAATAAAGTTACGCAAATAGACATTTTTTGTGTAATTTTTCATTAGAAAACGATTGACATAAATTTTAGAACGCTAACATGAACCGTTCTTGAGATATTGTACATTTTTCAAAAAAATTATCAAAAAGTCATATAAAAAAAAATATTTCCTATTGAGAAACATGTTCACTTTTCTTATGTAATACCATGTGATAAATTGGGTGACATCATTCTCGTGGATCTAGCTCGTTCCATTCATGAAAAAAGATACTTTAAGTAATACTTTTGTATTTGAACGCCAATAGTCATTTATCTGCTGTAAGAATAACTTATTTCCTCGTCCATAACGCTTGGCGACGAATTTGGCGCAATGTCGCCAACTTGGCGACTTTTTGAAATGTTGCCAAATTAACGAAAATCTCACCAAATGGATAAAAATGACGCTAAATCAATGAAAATGACGACTAATGGAAGAAAATTCAATATCTTGGAAATAATATTTGTATCTACTATTAAAAAAACCTATTTTTTTTACTGTAAAAGTAGTAATTTCATTATATTATATAAGGAAAGTCATGTGTTGCCCACATCAGATTTTTTTGTTTACGCTTTACGTACAATAGGCAAAGAGTACACATCAGACCCCCATGGAAAATAATGGCGTTTGAGTAAATACACGCCTCTCCTCTTCTACGCGTATGCCCTCAAAGAAGAAATATTTTACTTCGTATGTTAGACAATATATTTTACTTATTCGATTAAAATAAACCAATTTCTGAAGTCGTATAGCAGAATATATATATATACCGTAGCATACTTAAAAAATTAAAGATACTTTGCAAATGTAAAAAATGTGTAAAAAGGAATGACAATGCAACATACATTTAATTTCGTCTATTTGGATGTCATCTGCTTTTTTTTATCGATTCCAAACCATTGATTTTTGATGATTTTCTTTGACTTGATGATTCGAAATATGTATTTTTTTCCATTTGCTTGAAGATTTGCTCATTTTGTAAGCTTGTTAGAAAGTTAGGTTTTTCGAGTTAGAAAGTTAGGTTTCTCACTTTTCTTTCATTGGACTTTCAAACCTTTTTATTATATATATATATATATATATATATATATATATATTAAATGTTTGCTTGTATTTTTGCACTTTTTATAAAGTAAAAACTATTTTCCTTTCTAAGTATAGTATAGTATTTTTGAACTTAATTAGTTATATAAATTTTTGTAAATGGGCGAGGGATCTCCCGATTTAATGGGAGTTACGAGGCTAAATATCGTTTAGTCAGTGTGTGCTAATGAACCAAAGTAATTACTCTCTCTATATGGAGGGTTATGACACACTTAAACATCCTGGCCAACGGCCATACCGTGCTGAAAACACCGGTTCTCGTTAGATCACCGAAGTCAAGCAGCATCGGGCGCGGTTAGTACTTGGTGGGTGACCACCTCGGAACACCGCGTGCTGTTGGCCATCTCGGGTGCGGTATCCCCGTGGTTTGCGCGCTCAGATTTGCACGCTGCCACAAATGCCGCCGTGTTCATGCGGAGTACGATCACGTTAAACATGTGGGTCCGTAAGTCCTTCCGAGAGGTTGGTGGTAGGGGAAGGAGGGTACGGTCCCTGTGGATGCCTCCCCCACTGGGTTCCGGTCTAAATTGGGTGGCACTTCCCGGCCGTCCATACTGTTACCTTACACCTTTCTGGTAGGTCGGACGGTCTGGGTCTCAACAACAACAACACTTAAACATCCAGGGCGCGGTAGGGTACGGTCCCTGTGGATGCCTCCCCACTGGGTTCCGGTCTAAATTGGGTGGCACTTCCCGGCCGTCCATACTGTTACCTTACACCTTTCTGGTAGGTCGGACGGTCTGGGTCTCAACAACAACAACACTTAAACATCCAGGGCGCGGTAGCCCATTGGTTAGCGCGCTGGAGTTGCACTCGGTAGGCCCGGGTTCGATTCCAGCCACTGCCAAAACTGCCGCCGTGTTCATGCGGAGTACGATCACGTTAAACATGTGGGTCCGAAAGTCCTTCCGAGAGGTTGGTGGTAGGGGAAGGAGGGTACGGTCCCTGTGGATGCCTCCCCCACTGGGTTCCGGTCTAAATTGGGTGGCACGTCCCGACCGTCCAAACAGTTACCTTACACCTTTCTGGTAGGTCGGACGGTCTGGGTTTCAACAACAACAACAACACTTAAACATCCCTTCCCGGCCATCCAAACTGTTACCTTACACAGGGCCGGATTAACCACGGGGCCAACCGGGCCATGGCCCGGGGCCCCCGACTCTGGGGGGCCCCCAAGTGGCATGAAATTTATATTATATATAAATTAAAAATATAATATAAATATAATATTTTATGAATTAAATTTCGACTGTATAAACGTATAACTTTTCTTCCAAAATAAAAATTTATCTTATACATTTTTCTGATTTAACTTTCGAAACACAATTTACAGTTAATAAAGTGTAACATACAGTTAATAAAGTGAAACATACTTCACGATCCCTCTCAGGCCATGAAACGAGTATCGAACATAGAAAAAAATCTGTTTACGTACATGAGGCGATGCAGAGAACAAGGACGAATAGACACAGAACTTAAAATCCATATGAACAAAGAAAGAGATTATTGGAGAGAAATATTGCGAAGAGTGGTCGAAGTCATAAAATTTTTAGCACAGAGGGATCTACCATTTAGAGGTGATGAGGAAATATTTGGGTCAGCAAAAAATGGGAATTACATGGGAACCTTGGAATTAGTTAGCAAATTTGACCCGTTCTTACATGAGCATATTAAAAAATATGGAGTGGCAGGAAAAGGTAACGTTGTTGTTGTTGAGACCCAGACCGTCCGACCTACCAGAAAGGTGTAAGGTAACCGTTTGGACGGCCGGGAAGTGCCACCCAATTTAGACTGGAACCCAGTGGGGGAGGCATCCACAGGGACCGTACCCTTCTTCCCCTACCACCAACCTCTCGGAAGGACTTACGGACCCACATGTTTAACGTGATCGTACTCCGCATGAAAGGAAAGGGTAACGTGTCCTATCTTTCGTCAACAATTTGTGATGGGTTCATTAACGTCATAGGTCAGAAGTTGTTTGCAGCAATTGTGGATGAAGTGAAACAAGCAAAGTACTATTCGATATCTGCGGACTCTACGCCTGATGTATCTCGCATAGATCAACTGACTTTCATAATTAGATATGTAAGAAGTGATGTCTCTGTAGAAAGGTTTTTAAAGTTCATACCAATTTATGGACATAGTGCTGAAAATCTTTTCAATGAAGTTACTGGACTTCTGAAGGAAAACCAAATTTCCCTGTCTAACTGCAGAGGTCAATCTTACGATAACGCGTCTAACATGAGCGGCAGGTACAATAGACTTCAGGCCAGAATCAAGGTGGAAAACCCTTTGCCATTATTCATACCATGTGCAGCTCACACCTTGAATCTTGTGGGTGTCAGAGCAGCTAAAAGCTGCAGAGAAGTTGCTGCATTTTTTGACTTCATACAGAATCTGTACACCTTTTTTAATTCCTCAACGCATCGATGGGGAATTCTCTCATCCATGTTAGGTTCAAAAAAGAAAATTCTGAAAAATTTATCTGATACCCGGTGGTCTGCTAGAGCAGATGCAGTTATAGCCTTGAAAGAGAGCTACCCATCTATTGAGGCAACATTAAATTCCATGTCATCAGACTTGTTTGAATCATCTGAAACGAGATTGAAAGCTGAAGGCCTAAAACAGTATATGGAGAGATTTGAGACAATCTTCCTCACATACTTTTGGTGTGATTTATTGAGAAGAATTAATAAAGTCAAAACTTCTCTGCAAAAATCAACTGTAACATTGCAAGTCGCCGTGCAACTCCTGGAATCTCTCATATTGTGTATTCAGGAGAAGAGGGAAAGCTATGATTGGTATGAAGCCTTGGTCAGATCAAAAAAAGAGCCTAATTACCAGGATTCCATAATCCGAACAAAAAAATGAAGTTCTAGATTGACATTTTATGATAACGAAAGTTCCCCAGATGTTGTTTTATCTGGTACAGAAAAGATGAAGATTGAAACTTTCCTTCCTTGGTAGACAGTTTAATCAAAAACTTGGATGCTCGATCTAAAGTTTATCGAAACATTTTTGAGATTTTTGGATTCTTTGAGGATCTGCTTTTCTTAGAGGAAGAATCTGTAAGAAAGCATAGTGAATGCTTTGCAAAAATATACAAAAATGATGTTGATGGAAGAGGACTTGCAGAAGAATGCATCCATATCAAAGTATACATTAATGCAAATTATCCTGAGACAGCAGTGCTCTTTATGGACATCTCTGCTGATGACGAAGAAGAGGAGAGTGATGAAGACGATGATGGAGAAACAGGTTCCAGATCCATCGAGTCCCAGATGAGATACATACAGGAGACTGAACCTACAAAACCTTTACAGCTATATGCATGAAAGTGGAATTTCATCTGCTTTCCCTAACATAGAAATAGGGTTGCGAATATATAGTTGCATGATGGTTTCCAATGCAAGTGGTGAACGTTCATTTTCGAAGTTAAAAATTATAAAATCCGAAAAACGCAGTGTGATGAAGCAGGAGAAATTAAACGACCTAAGCATTTTAAGCATTGAAAACGAGTTACTTAAAGTAATGGACTTTAACAATATAATTGATGATTTTGCTACTAAAAAGTCAAGAAAAAGGATTGTGTAAGCCAGAATGTGTCTTGAGTCTTCTTGTAACTTGTTTTTCAACAAATCGTTATGTCACAGTCCCATTTTCATATTTTAATATCCCCCCTATGTGTTGTAAAGAATGTAAACATTTGATGTCAAAAACAAATGCAATATTCTTTGGAATCATCCAACTGGTGATTATTGAAACAATTTCAGCCATTTGTACATATTTAAGTATACGTTCTACAAGTTAGTACTATTACTGTACGTATATTATTGCGAAGAAAGAAATTTGCAAAATTTACAGTGAACAGGGGCCCCCACTCTAAGTTCTGGCCCGGGGCCACAGATATGCTTAATCCGGGTCTGACCTTACACCTTTCTGGTAGGTTGGACGGTCTGGGTAACAACAACAACAACACTTAAACATCCGGGCGCGGTAGCCAATTGGTTAGCGCGCTGGAGTTGCACTCGGTAGGCCCGGGTTCGATTCCAGCCACTGCCAAAACTGCCGCCGACATGTGGGTCCGTAAGTCCTTCCGAGAGGTTGGTGGTAGGGGAAGGAGGGTACAGTCCCTGTGGATGCCTCCCCCACTGGGTTCCGGTCTAAATTGGGTGGCACTTCCCGGCCGTCCAAACAGTTACCTTACGCCTTTCTGGTAGGTCGGACGGTCTGGGTCTCAACAACAACACTTAAACAGCCGTTGCTACAATACCATTAATTTTAGAGAAGTATACTCAAACTTTGCTTATAATTTGTCATTTTAATCAAAAATACTTTCTCCATTTTTACTTCATACTATGATGTTACAAATGTATTGTTTTCTTGAAGATTTTTGACCAGAAAGTGCGTGTTAAAACCTTCCGCACAAATTTCCAATACTTTTGTTCCATCCTCAAACTCCCTTTTTATGTATGTGATGTGGACAAAATAACTCAAAGAAGAATACACATATCACTATGAAAAGTTTGTATTCATACATTATGCGAAAAAATAAATAAATAAAAAATAAAATAAAATAAATATAATAATTCGCATGATTAGAACAAGAATGTTTCAAAATTTGAGAGTTTTTATTACTCCCACACACAAAAACAAATATGAATGCGTAATCCCTTGGGAAACCTTTATAGATGGTTTCACTACGAACTTAGCCGCTGCAGCCTCGGATAGCCTGACGTTGAAGAAATTGAAGATGATTACGGGGCAGAACTGAATTTTTCAGTTCGCAAAACTCTGCGCATAATGCGTGTTTTTATTGTCATTTTAAACATTAGTTATTTCATGCTGATGGGCACGTCATAACCAGAAATCGGTTCATGGACGCTTTTATGTTATACTAGTCGCCTTCGCCGACCAGCGCTATCCTTGAAAATTCTGACCGTGGCAAACTCGTTGGCGCGACCTACCAGAAAAGTGTACGGCAACTATTTGGACGGCCAGGAAGTGCCACACAATTTAAACCGGAACCCAGTGGGGGAGGCATCCACAGGGACCGTACCCTCCTTCCCCTACCACCAACCTCTCGGTAGGACTTACGGACCCACATGTTTAATGTGATCGTACTCCGCGTGAACACGGCGACAGTTTTGGCAGTGGCGGGAATCGAACCCGGGTCTATCGAGTGCAAGTCCCGCGCGCTAACCACTGGGCTACCGCGTCCTCAACCCGTGGAATCAACAAAGTTTGGTTTAGTTTAATGACGTTGAAACTAATAATGAAATGTTAAGGCACCGCGACAATCTCCATAACTTTCTTTTATTAATTTTATTTATTTCTTCAGTGTTTAAGTTTTTCATTGCGGTCCCAATTCCCGCGCGATAACCACTGGGCTACCGCGCCCTCAACCCCGTGGAGTTAACAAAGTTTGTTTCAGTTTGAACGATTTTAAACCATAATTCAATCATTTAAATATTTTAATGACACCAGGAAGTGCCACACAATTTAGACCGGAACCCAGTGGGGAAGACATTCGCAGGGACCGTACCCTCCTTCCCCTACTACCAATCTCCCGGAAAGACTTACGGACCCATATGTTTAACGTGACCGTACTCTGCATGAACTGGGCTAATGTGCCCTCGGCGAACCGGCACAGGGCTACTGCGCCCTCTGCGGCAATCTCCATAACTTTATTTTTATTCATCCAATTTAGACTGGAACCCTGTGGGGGAGGCATCCACAGGGACCGTACCCTCCTTACCCTACCACCAACTTCTCAGAAGGACTTACTGAGCCACATGTTTAACGTGAACGTACTCCGCCTGAACACGGCGGCAGTTTTGGCTGTGGCGAGAATCGAACCCGGGCCTACCGAATGCAATTCACGCGCGCTAACCACTGGACTACCGCGCACTCCTTGACAATCTCCATAACTTTATTTTTATTCACCCAATTTAGACTGGAACCCTGTGGGTGAGGCATCCACAGGGACTGTGCCCTCCTTCCCCTACCACCAACCTCTCAAAAGGACTTACGAACCCACATGTTTAACGTGATCGTACTCCACGTGAACACGACGGCAGTTTTGGCAGTGGCAGGAATCGAACCGGGCCTACCGAGTGAAATTCCCGCGCGCTAACCACTGGGCTACCGCGCCCTCCGCGACAATCTCCATAACTTTCTTTTTATTCACCGAATTTAGACCCTGGCCACTCAAATTGCTGCTCGTGCCCTAGGGTCAGTCGGGTGGTCTGTGTTTTCGACCCAATTAAGACCGGAACCCAGTGAATTTTTCATGGAATGAGTTCCATTCTATACATCAAACATCCAAAATATCTTGCAAGATAAAATATAATACAAAATATTTAAAAAAATATATAAGAAAAACTAAAATACAAAGTATTTACAGCGAATGATTTTTAAAAGTAATTCCAGATGAATAAAAAACACCAAGATCATCAGGGAAGCTGTTGCAAAGTTTATAAAAGTTATTAATGACACAGTAACTACCAATATAAGTACCAAAAATACTTTGAGCAAATAAACTTAGACTTGGGTACTGAGAGACATGAAATCCGATTTCATTAAAGACAAGAACACAATCAATTTTGTTATTGAACACATTATTAGAAAAAAAGAAACATAATATAATCCTTTCTGTTCTGTAAGCTTTTAACATTAAACACATTTCTAAGATAGGTAGTAGATAAAGTATAACGATAAGTATTAGTTTTCTTAAAATACAAATACCTCAAAAACTTATTCTGAATAATTTCAATATTATTAATATAAATTGCATGAAAAAGCCTCCATATAATGGAAGCATATTCAAGCCTTGTCCTGACCATGGCTAAAAAAGATAATAGCAGTATTAACGTTTATAAAATCATGAGTAATCCTCTTTATGCAAGCAATTTTTCTATAAGATTTAGCAGACATGGCAGTAATATGAGTCCACAAAGAGAAATCAGAAACATAAATAACATCAAGATCAGTGAGAGAGAAGTTTCTAACTAATACAGTGTTGCCAATATTTTAAGAGAATAAAATATAGGTACTTTTCTACTAGTAAAAGAAATAACACTACATTTATTAATATTGAGATGAACACGAACTTTATTACACCACTTAAAAAGAGCATGCAACTCTGGCTGTTTGTTACAAGAGCTAGCATCAAAATTTGGGAGTCTTCCTAATGGCGGCCATTCAAAACGCGGGCAGTGCGGACATATATGAAAATAATTAGGCCCCTATATTAGCTCTGGAAGGGAGGGTCCCAGTTACTGATAAATTATGCAGTTAAGTAGACACGTCCTTTCCCCTTCTCTGTAATTGATTAGATAAAGGTTTAAATCGGGAGCATCTTGAAACTTTCCAATAAGAATTAAAAGATTTTTTTGCTTGTTTGTTTTTATTAATGTTTAAAAATCGGTAAAATTTTATTTTTATCCGGAATATAAAACTTTATTCAAATAAGATTTATATGTTGATCAATGTATGCAATAAACATATCCAATTTTATGGAAATCGGACTTATTTACGGCTCGTAGAAAGTTAGTTCTTCGAGTCATTCGAGTGAAATTTTTAGATATAGTTAAGATAGAAACTTGAAATTTATTACAAGTTAAATAGTTTGATGAAATTGGAGAGATATTCCATTATTCTAGCCATTTAACGGTAAAGTAAGAATCTTTTAAATTCTCACAGTTATATGAATATTCATTTTAAAGTTCGGCATTTCCTTTTTACCCTGCCACAAGGTAGAGCATGCCTTCAGATCATAATCCCCTTAGTAGAAGATGTCTGCGTGAACAATACTGCTGATAATATATCCAGTATCTGGCTCTCGACGCTCAGAGCCATCACTCGTACCCCATACTTCAAAGGAATCGGAAACCTGTTTGCTCGCTCTGTGACACCAGAAAGTTTCAAGCCATGCATCCTTTATAAAATGAAACTACCATCTACTAATGTTGGTCTTTGTGTATAGTGCAAGTTTCTTTTACATTCACACTATAAGGAGATATAAAATAGTATCCAACATTCAAATGATGAAATTATTTTTATTAACACTTTACAACATATGAATATTCATTTTAAAGTTCGGCATTTCCTTTTTACCCTGCCACAAGGTAGAGCATGCCTTCAGATCATAATCCCCTTAGTAGAAGATGTCTGCGTGAACAATACTGCTGATAAGATATCCAGTATCTGGCTCTCGACGCTCAGAGCCACAGACTACTATACAGACCTGTCACTCTCGATAGTTTCGTTTTCGCGGCGGCCATTAGAGATAGACCAAACATTGGGTTGGCGCGCTCTTGGCGATGGTCTGGTTTGTTCCGAGCGCTTGGCGATAGTCTGGTTTGGTTCCAAGACGATTTTCAATGTTATAACCCTATTTCGCTCGGCGAAAACTTAGAACAACAGACTAGCGTGGTTTGAGTCACAGAATACTATATTCAGAAGGTTCACTCCCATAGGACCCTATGGCAACATTTTTAACATGGGATGTCGCATAGACACTAGAGCTCGTGAGTTGGACCAACTGAACTACGATGCGTCTGCCAGATTTGGCGCGCTATCGCTCGCTTGGCGATTTTTTTTTAAACGGGAGGGGAACAAAATGTTGAGGACTGTACTTTTATAATTTTTGAAACTATAGAAAGGATCAGGATTTAAAAATACATTAATCTGCAACATAAATATATTCATTAGTTTAAGAATATTTAAATAAACAGTTATATATTTAATTCAAATAATCATAAAATAGATTAAAAAATACACACATTGCATTGTCTCACTATAAAACATAATGCACAAAAAATTACAAGCTAACATACTCAAAAGACTGAAATATTATATAATATTTTCAGTCTAAAAAGTATACTAGCGTGTTGATCGTTAATTACTTGATCCTTAATTTATTCTGGGATACTGATAATAGACTTTTTTTTTTAAATATAAAAATATTCATATAGTAAATATCAAATTTACATAAATACACTATCGAAGTTGTGGAACTCAATCATTAATTACCCGAGGGGGGGGGGGGGGGGGGGAATTTTCCACCATAAGGCACTTAATAAAAATTTTACATAAATATATACACATACTATATCACATTCAACTAAGAAAAAGCTATCCAAATATCAATTATTTCACATTTTATAAAAATACGGAAAATATTTTTTAACTAATTATACCACTACCTCTTAAAATTTAGTCTAATCCGGCAGTAATAACACAGCACTAATATACTTATATGAACACGTGTATACTTATATGAACACGTGTATACTTATGAACACGTGTATACTTATAATGAACACGTATGTAGAATGGTGATAACTAAAATTATTTCAATTTTAATAAACATAAATTACATACCCTGTAACGCAACCAGTTTTCTTTTATAAATCCATTTCTATGAAATGATCTTACCACTTAACAAATAATCCTTTTTCACGTTACTCAAACCACGCTAGTCTGTTGTTCTAAGTTTTCGCCGAGCGAAATAGGGTTATAACATTGAAAATCGTCTTGGAACCAAACCAGACTATCGCCAAGCGCTCGGAACAAACCAGACCATCGCCAAGAGTGCGCCAACCCAATGTTTGGTCTATCTCTAATGGCCGCCGCGAAAACGAAACTATCGAGAGTGACAGGTCTGTATAGTAGTCTGTGCTCAGAGCCATCACTCGTACCCCATACTTCAAAGGAATCGGAAACCTGTTTGCTCGCTCTGTGACACCAGAAAGTTTCAAGCCATGCATCCTTCATAAAATGAAACTACCATCTACTAATGTTGGTCTTTGTGTATAGTGCAAGTTTCTTTCACATTCACACTATAAGGAGATATAAAATAGTATCCAACATTCAAATGATAAAATTATTTTTATTAACACTTTACAACATACTTGAAAAGTGTTTATGACTTGGTTCATTCTGTCTGTTTGTCTGTCTGTCCGTTCGCACAATAACTGCCGTAAAAAAGACTTTATCAGAATGAAATTTTAGCATGTTATTGAGACGGTCTGTGGAACATATGGAAATGTAAATGAATAATATCACCCAATTAGTTTTGGATTGAACCCGGATTGAAAAAATAAAATACATTGAACCCTACTGGACCTAATTTTTTAAACATTTTTTAAGCGAAGTTAAAATTCACAAATGGCTTCGAAAATTTTAGGAAATATTCAATTTATTCTATAAAATATATAAAAAAATATTTCAGCAAAACATGTTTGGTAGTTTTTAAAATAAAAATTAAAATAATAATGACACCCATAGTATATGAAGAGATCACGTGACCCACTTCAAAATATAATATGGCATCCATCTTGTGTCAAAATCATGATTTTTAAAGTTATTTTTAATTTATGTTTAGTGTTGCATCCGTCCTAAAACCGCTTTATTTTCGCGTATTTCCTGTGCATCTGTATTCTGCGTCAACGCAATTACAATATTTATTAGCTTAAAAGATCATCAAACTTTGATTGTTTTTACACCGAGGCCTAACTTTAATGAATGTAAAATGTAAACAAGTAAGATGAGTTATATAAGAATTGCTGAATTTTTTCAAGCAAAATTATTTAACTCTGGAATAAAGAATAAAAGTGTATGAGTGAAATAAATATTCGTTGCTTTTACATAGAGAGCCAGACGATTTATATTTCGATGACGTCATTTGAATAAAGTTTGAATGAAGTTTTAAGCATGGAGTTAGAAAATACTTTTACCGCCATGGTTTAATTTTCCAAGTAAAATAAATTATTGTAGTTCTGTGATAATTAAAGCACGAAAGATCAATCATACATAAAGCATTGATTATGAAACACTTTCCAACTACAATGCAATTTTATTTAAACATCTATAAAATGCTATAATTCAGCAGTAATATTTTTTAAATTATCACAATACTACAATAGTTTATTATATTTGAAAACTTAAAATTTAATCGAAAAAAAAAAGAATATTCAAATAACGTTATCGAAATTGCTGGCTCTCTATGTAAATCTAGTAAATAAAATTCAAACTCTTTTATTCCATTCCTTTTATTCATCACAATACTATAATATGTTTTTTACTTAAAAACATAAAACCATGGAAGTAAAAGTATTTTATAACTCTACTATGCTCAAAACTTATGCTTGAAATTTATCACAAAAAGCAATGTTAAATATCGTCTGCTTCTCTATGTAAAATCAATGAATATTTCATTCATCAGCTTTATTCAGTTTTATTCATTTTTCATCAACTTTATTCCAGTCTCCAGAGCTAAATTTTGTGTTAAAAAAATTGAACAATTCTTATACAACTCATCTTGATGTGTTTATATTCTGCATACGTTAAAATAAGGTTCCGTTATAGAAACAATCAAAGTTTGATGATCATTTAAGTTAAAAATTATTGTAATTGCTTTGGAGCAGAATACAGATGCACAGAAAAAAAAGCAAAACGCAGTGGATTTAGGATGGATGCAATATTAAATATAAATTAAAAATACTTTTTAAAGTCATGTTTTTAACACAGGATGGATGTCATATTCTATGTGAAGTTGTCCCGTGGTCTCTTCATATAATATGGGTGTAATTATTATTTTTATTTTTATTTAAAAAAGTACCGAATATATTTTGCTTAATTTTTTTTATATATATTTTATGGGATAATTTAAATATTTCCTAAAACTTTCGTAGCAATTTGTGAATATTAAATTCGCTTTTAATGAGGTAGTTAACAACACTTTCCATGAGGTAGAAGAAATAAAATTTAATAGTAGATAGAATAAACTCGACAGTAGCATAGTAAACAACGAAGACTTGTACCTCAATATAATGAATTATGACAAAAAGTCGAAAATTTGTAAAATAGTTTCTTCTTCTATTTCCATTTTTCTGAAAATAAAATCCATTTCCGTGTTCAATCCAAATCGGAGTCAATTTAACTTCTGTCTCGGATCCTAAGCTACTGAAAAGTCCTTCAGACTGTTGTTAGAATTATTTGTAAGATTTTTGTAAATATTCTAATAAAATTTATATAAAGTATATTACATTGTATTTTGTGCAATCTGTGAGTTGAAGGAGGGGCCCAAAATGTCCATTACCTCAACTGCATTTACTTTCAAAAATCTATGTCTTACTTTCATTTCATCGATGAAAACAAGTGCTTAAAGTATTATTTGTGCAAATATGGTTATAAAATAAACAATATATGAAATAAAGTATACCATTTTTATACATATATGGGTTGTCCCATGGATCACTTAGTTTGCATTTCCAATGGCAAGTTTCAAGCGGGACTAAATTTTTAAAATTTCATTTTTTTTTCTTTTCTTTTTGACACCGGCACATAAAATTCTTCAACATTTTGAAGTAGCTTGTTTCTTTCATATACTTTTTATTACATACTACACAATTTTTTAGTCGATTATTCATAAGTATTTTTTAATGGTTTGTGCCTATATATTTTTTAAATTAGTTGATGGTGCTCATGATGTAATTTCCGAAACAGATTATTTTATATTTATTCCATCATGGCGTACTTAAATTTGTAGTCTTAGCCATGAGCAAGTTAATCTTTCTTCTGTTTATTTACATTATTCTCAGTTTCTTTCTTTTCATTTTTTATAACTTTCATTTAGCAATTATTTTGCTGGTATGACTTCTCAGTCTTTGCTTTGACGAAAGGAGGCTGTTTTTTGCCTACGAAATGGGTTGACACCTTTAATTTGTTTAATGCTAATATTAATTATAATATATAACACCAGTTTCTTTTCAGCAGCGATTTGAAACAATTTTTATTTTAATAAATTACTTCATGTTTCATCAAAGTCCTCGAAAATGACACTACTTCGGAAGAATGTGAGATTTTAGAATCACTAATATCAGCGAAGGCGGAGTTCACAACAAACAAAACATTTAATTACCCAACTTAAACACCAGTATTCTCAGTACAGGCAAAGTATTACTAGAAGCAAGTACATGTTAAGTGACACGAAAAATATCTGAAACAAATGCAACACAATAAAATATCGCCTAATGCAAATTTGCCGCCAAATCGTTTCCTGGTTTCAAATCAAATCCTCGCGCATGCTCTTTGCAAATGTAAAGAGCAAAATAAATAAATAAAATAAATAATTTCTACAGCAGAGAAGGCGTGGCCTCATCATGTGTTCCAAGGCAGACATGAGCAGAAAAGTTTTCTGGGGAAATAATCACCGAAACCGGTGTGGGAGCGAAATCGAACATCCCAATTTTGCTGCGTTTGCTTAAAAAAATCAAGGAAAATAAAATAATGTATTCATTAAAAAAAATGTTAACATGCAAAGATATACACACAACTTTTTGGCATACAATAGAATTGTGCCAATCTTACTTCTTTAAATGCGGAAAAATAAGCATCCAATAACCCATTTTTATGTATTTAAAATAAATAAATGAATTTATTGAAAATAAATAAATGAATATGAAGGAATTGTTCTACGGGATAACATAGCTAGAAAAAACGTTCTTTGATCTCTCCGAGGATGTCAAGATGGAAACTTTCGGGCTCTAAGAACCTGGTCGGTATGAAACTCGCTCAAATGTGTGCTAAAACATGAAATAATTAAAAAACTAGTTCGAATTATAAAAAACCAAAAAATCTTTCAGAGGTGTGCCGGGAGATCACCTCTGACAGATCTCGCGACTGTCTGAAGGTTAAGTTTTTCGCTACAAACGACGAACATACACACAGAAAGATGGACCCATTTCTTTTATTATGTGATTTTCTTTTATGTGAAGATTTTGGGAAAATATGGGAATCGATAGACCATTCTATCGAATCTTATTTATTTTTGAAGGAGCGTAAAATAGTATTTCATAGGATATCCTCGGGTCACAAGAATGGTCGCCCGTTGTGGCATAAGTCTGCAAAATGTCATGAAAATCGGATCCATACTCCCCGCTAAAAATAGACATTTTGTCAGCGGTAATTAATGTGCGTCGATTTCTGATATCTACCAACTCACAGGCACCCGTTTCCAACAGCCAGTAAAGCAGTAAATGAAGGCGCTTAAAGCAATAAATGAAGGCGCTTAAAGCAATAAATGAAGGCGCTTAAAGCAATAAATGAAGGCGCTTAAATTGCAGGTGTGGTCGAGTCAGAAAAGTTCCAACGAGGAAGTGTTGCTGCATAGCCCACCAAGTCATCTGAATGCGTCGATCATTCGATGTCAATTTTCGCTGTACATACGTATGTTCTATGAAGAAACAAGGATTTTAATCAAATGAAGGATAACGAATCAACAGGTGTCTCGTTCGCACTATTTCTCTACGAGACTGATATCAAGAGCATTGCAAGAGAACTCGGGAGGGTAAAAAGGTATTTATTATTTTCGCAGTTATTATTTTCACCAAAGCTTTCGTTGCATGCATGGACTCGTTTCGTGTTTTTTACGAGATTTTCAGCATCAAACAGCTGATACCTGCAACGGCACCCATTCGTCCCATATTTTGATAGAATGGCTTTTTGTGTTTCCATGTTTCACGTTTTATTTTGTACCTCTTCTTCTATACATCGATATTATCTAAAAATTGGACGGTTAATAAGTGAATTCCTGTAGCATATAGGATCATTTTTTCAATAAGGTGAATCTGATAATAATATTTTTGAAAATTGCATAATGCTCATGCATTTATTAAAATTTTATTTTTATATAGATTGCTTGCGAGCAGGATTGCAACAAAACGATTGCTTCCAGGAACGAAAATATCACAGATTAGGATGCAAAAGTATCCATTCAAGAAGTTATAGATCAGAATCAAAACATTTGGATCATTAAATGATTAAAAATTAAAAATGTAATTAAATTTTTAATTTAATTTTTAAAAAACTTAAGATATATGCAAATGCTTTTATTTTGATCTAAGACTTCTTGAATGGATACTTTTGCATCCTAATCAGCGATATTTTTGTTTGTGGAAGCAATCGTTTTGTTGCAATCATGAGCGCAAGCAACCTATATCGCAATAAAATTTTAATAAATACATGAGCATTATGCAATTTTTAAAAATATTATTATAACATTCACCTAATTGAAAAAAGGATCCTATAGGCTACAGATATTCACTTATTATCCATAAAAATTTTAAGTATTAAAAAAAAAATATGTATCGGATGAGTTTGCATGCGTGAAAAAATAGTGTGAAGCATTAAAGTATCATTGAAAATAGTGTAAAAAAGTGCGAAGCATTAAAACATCAGTGAAAATAGTGTTGTTGTTGTTGAGACCCAGACGTTCCGACCTACCAGAAAGGTGTAAGGTAACTGTTTGGACGGCCGGGAAGTGCCACCCAATTTAGACCGGAACCCAGTGGGGGAGGCATCTACAGGGACCGTACCCTCCTTCCCCTACCACCAACCTCACGGAAGGACTTACGGACCCACATGTTTAACGTGATCGTACTCCGCGTGAACACGGCGGCAGTTTTGGCAGTGGCTGGAATCGAACCCGGGCCTACCGAGTGCAACTCCAGCGCGCTAACCAATGGGCTACCGCGCCCCCAGTGAAAATAGTGTGTACTATTCGCTCATTTTACAAAGTAGCATCAGATAAACGCGGAGGACCTGAAATGTCTAGTTAGGTTTCGTTTGGCATCGCCAGCAACTAAAGCGATCATTTTCGAATTAACATTTATAACGTAGAACGGTAAGCTTCCTTTTAACTAAGTCGTCCGCTCGCACTCGGGTGTTTAACTAAAGATCATTTCCAGAATTAAAATATATTTTAAATAGACTTTGTAATCGAAGTCAATGTCGTTTGAAAGCATTTATAAGGTCAAAATCTGCATGGAACATTCGTGTCCTAAGCCCATAAATGATAATTTTCACATATAATGTTTTTTTAAAATAAAGTTTTTATATAATATGGAACGTATTCTATCAAACTGTATGTTTAAATTGAGACAAATAATTTACTTTAATCTCCAAAACGGCCACTCCGGAACACATCTTTGGAACTTTATTTTTCAAAAATTTTATCGAAGCTCCTCCCAGACAGGCACACATTAAATCCGCCTTTGCCCAGGCTCACACTAGGGTACAAGCAACAGGATGAGTGGCCGGTGACTATTGTGTGTGCGTGTTTTTTTTTTTTAAAGGTACAATTTTTCTAATTAAGCATAATTATGTTTCATAATTATGTTTCAAAATGGAATTTGTTAGTTAATGTGTGTATTTTTATACTAGTATCTTACTGAAAGTGCAACATATAATTCTAGCAATATACCCGTTTTTCGTACGGAAAAGAAACTTGTGCACATTCCTATAGTATTCTAAGTTGTATTTTATTTCAAAACATTCTAGCAAAATATTTAATTGAATTCTCCTGAAAAGAAGTATAAAAATCTATGTTCTCCGTTATACAAAATTATCTTCAAAGGAAGATCTGAAGAATAAAACATCCTTGTCCCGTATGTAAAAAAAAATTGAAATTGGATCATTATATGCCAAAATGAAAGCGCTAAAGGTATTAGAAGATATATCTGGTCAACAATTGGCTAAATTTAATATACGAATTTGAAAAATATTTGACAAAATAAAATTTAAGAAATTGAAAATATCAATAATAATCCCCGAAACCGTTGAACCCTGTATGAACGTATCCTCAGGAATCAAGAACGAATCCAAGTTTCTGGATAACTTACGTTTATTCACAAGCACAAAGTTTTCAGGAGTAATATACAATCCAACATTCATTTCACAACATAACTGATATTATTCACAGAATGCCGACGAAAGTCATTTCACAAAACAGGGGCTACTATTCTCAAAACATTGACAAAAGTCACAGTCCAATGTTACTCGTGTCACGTCCCTCTGTAAAAATTTCTGGAAATCTCTTCATATCTCCGAAATTAATCGTTATTTCATGGAGTTTCTCGAAGTTTCCGGAAGTTGACAAAGTGGCGATAAATAGCCTAATCTTGCAATCCTTCTTCTAATTGGGAAACGCTGGCAATCCTTGGCTCAAGGTAAATGGAAGTAAGAGTAGACCTCGTCCTTGGCACACGTCATGGACTGTGTTAGAGCTGTGATTGACGAAAAATTTCGCGGGATGTCGCAAAATTGACGATTTTTTTTAAATATTATCAGATTGACGATAATATCGCCAAATTTATAAAAAATGGCGCTAAATAGGAGCCAATGCTTTGCAATTTTTTTTATCCCGCCATATGACGGGCATACCTTCTAGTATATAAGAAATGAGCTTTTCTCCGTTTGTTTGTCACGATACATATGGCGTACTTGACGAACAATCTAGCGATATATCACCAACTTGGCGGTATTTATCCCTAGATTGACGACAATATCGTCAAAATTGCAAAAACGACTCAAAGTTAACGAAAATGACGCCTAATGGATGAAATTATTATTAAAATGTTTTAATATATGGACTCTGTTGCTTATTGAGGATGTTATCCATATTGATAATGGTTAATTTAGAGTTGCATGAAATAAAAGTTAATTGGGGACGAAACATGTTGTCATCCGGAAAAGGAGCCAATGCACAATTCAACGTCACAAGCACTGTGCGGTAAATCTTCTCATCATCTTTTAACTGTGAAAAAAGTAAATTCATATGAATGACGTCATGATAAGATTTTTTTCCAGAATAAACTTGCGGCAAAATTATCATTTGCATAATGCTATCTCCATGGGAGGTTCGTTTTCCATTAATATCCCAACAACCCCTGGTCCTAAAAACATGAAATAGGGACTTCATTTTAAGTGCGGGTTATTTTACGAATATCCACATAATTTCATCCAATTCAGTGCAGCCGTTCTCCCGCGATGATGAGACAAACACACACATAAATTAACAGGCAAATTTTCAATTTTATTTATATAGGTAACATTTTTGGGGGTCTTAATTTCCTTAATTGTACAAATAAATTATTAGAGCAATGTAAATTAGAACTGAAACAATAAAGAATATTTCCATGTATCCAAAATTATTTTACTTTTCAATTTATTTTTATCTCCCTATATTCTGTACCCTGTCTTGCAACTATGAAACCACATCCAATAATTATATTCATCATTAGGAAACCTCAATCAAACATGCATATGCTAAATACTATGTCTTTCTGCCAAATGGAAACACCAGGAGCTTTATGAATACTGGCGACACCTAGATATCATTGTAAAAGCATTATGGCATTTTCAAGCGTTTCATCCACATAGGAATTTTAGCTCCTTCTCTCTAATTCCATGGTTTAAACCCTTTAAATTTCAGATTTCTGTAGTTAAAAAACAGGACAAAACACTGACAAGCAGAGCCTGATTTACACATGGGCCCCCAAATTTCACTATGATGGTCAAAAATATAAAAATCACTCAGAATATCAGTATTATGTAAGGAAATGTCTGAAAATTATGAAGCTAAATTTATATTGCTTCATAATTCATCAGTATTTAAAATGTCGAGCGATACCGTTTTCAATTTACTTTAAATATTTATTTCCAGTTGACGGTACATATTTTAAAATGTTTGCTTGGGGGCTAAAACCAATTACGCCCTGAGCTCCATAAGTCAGGTCTTATTGACAAGTTTTCGAAGTATGAAATTTGGAATGCAGATGAGTGACCCATGCAACTTAGAAAAGTTCAACTTTTTGGACAGGTGGGGTGAAAAAAAGTCAGTTAAGAAATGAAACACAATCAAACAGATGGAATGGGGTGTCAAATGAAAGAATGTATCAACATTTTGAGAATAAAACATTTTTGCAATTACCGAGTGAAAGGGATGGGGGGGGGGGGATAAAAACAACTCAATTAGTTTTTTCTTAATTTAGAAAAAACAAAAAAGATCAATCATGCATAAAGCATTGATTATGAAACACTTTCCAACATTAATGCAATTTTATATAAACATCTCTAAAATGCGATACATTCCTCGATAATATTTTTAAAATTATCGCAATACTACATTAATTTATTATATTTGAAAACTTCATCGAAGAAAATGAACTTCATTCAAATGACGGCATTGAAATATAAATTGCCTGGTTTAAACATCTCTAAAATGCGATACATTCCTCGGTAATATTTTTAAAATTATCATAACACTACAATAATTTATTATATTTGAAAACTTCATCTCGAAAACAAATGAACTTTATTCAAATGACGTCATCAAAATATAAATCGCCTCTGTATAAAAGCAGCATTTCATTCATGCACATTTTTCCAATCGTTTCATTCATCACAATACTATAATAATTTATTTTATTTAAAAATTTGAAAAATTTTTATCTACCATATTTATTTTAAAATGTGAAACCTTTCTAATATATAAAATAATTAAACTCTTGGAAAGATATTTATTATATAATATATCTCTTTTTTCTTTCTGGAGGATATATAGCAAGAGTCAGAATTTAATTGAATTTGTTTTCCTCCCTATATTAAATAATTTTTATTTAAAAAACTACCTAACATATTTTACTGAAATTTTTTTTATATATTTTATGGGATAATTTGAATTTCCTAAAATTTTATTTTATAATATTTATTATATAACTAGCCGCCTTTGGCGACCAGCCTGTTCGCAACCCTTGAAAATGCTGATCGTGGCAAATTCCAACCGTGGCAAACTCGTTGGCGCGACCTACCAGAAAGGTGTAAGGTAACTGGTTGGACGGCCAGGATGTGCCACCCAATTTAGACCGGAACCCAGTGGGGGAGGTATCCACAGGGAACGTACCCTCCTTCCCCTACCACCAACCTCTCGGAAGAACATACGGGCCCATATGTTTAACGTGATCGTACTCCGTGTCAGTGGTGGAAATCGAACCCGGGCCTACCGAGTGCAATTCTCGCGCGCTAATTTAAATTTTATAATGACCATATGATAAGCGCTTAATTCCATCATCCTCGTTCCATCGTTTAAAATATCCATAAAATTAAAATATCCATTAAAAATATCTATAAATTAAAATATCCATACCAGAAAGGTGTAAGATAACTGTTTGGATGGCCAGGAAATGCCACCCAATTCAGACAGGAACTCAGTGGGGGAGGCATCCACAGAGACCGTACCCTCCTTCCCCTACCACCAACCTCTCTGAAGGACTCACGAACCCACATGTTTAACGTGATCGTACTCTGTGTGAACGTGGCGTAAGTTTTGGCAGTGGCGGGAATCGAACCCGGGCCTACTGAGTGTAATTCCCGCGCGCTAACCACTGGGCTGCCGCGCCCTCCGCGACAATCTCCATAACTTTCTATATATTCACCCAATTTAGACAGGAACCCAGTGAGGGAGGCATCCACAGGGGCCGTACCCTCCTTCCCCTACCACCAACCTCTCGGAAGGACTTACGGACCCACATATTTAACGTGATCGTATTCCACGTAAACACGGCGGCAGTTTTGGCAGTGGCGGGAATCGAACCAGGGCCTACCGCTAACTTCCCGCGCGCTAATTTGCAATTTAAAATGACTGTATGCTTAATTCCATCATCCTCATTCCATTGTTTCATTGTTCCATCATTTAAAATATCCATAAAATTAAAATATCCATTTAAAATATCCAAAAGTTAAAATATACATTTAAAAAATCCATATCGTTCCATCATTTAAAATATAAATATAATAATTTATATGGAGTAGAGGAGCTCTATTCAGAACCGTGACGTCACCTCCACCTTGACGTCCCCACTCTCCACCTTCCCTCCTTCTGCGGGGGAGAAACGCCGGTTAAGAAGCGGCACGCCGAGAAATTAAAATTCAGAAACTTTTAAAATCCCGATCCTGTGGGCAATACGGAATATTTCCTGATCAGATTGGACTTGTAAGAATGCCAGATGTTTGACCTTTCTAAAAATGTAAATTATTAGTCGAAATTATGAGTACTTTTTACTATGCGAGAATTTAAAAACCAAAAATCGTTTTCTTGAGCAAAAAGTGACTTTTGTTTTAAAATCTTTAAAAAATATTAGAAATCGAAATTCAGATTTGAAATTGATATATTTTTACTCGCAATTGTCAGCTCTTTCCGGTGGTGTGATTTGTTTTTTACTACGATGTCCGGATCGTGGAAAAAAAAGGGCAAAAAACGGTCGAAATCGCATAAAACATTAAATAACAAAAAAAAAATAATTAAAATATTAAAAATAGGTTTTCACGTGTCACCTTCCCACCCCCCCGGGTCTCCGATTGCCAAATTTCGTAGCTCTCCGACGCGCGGTCGCTGAACGTATAGTGTATAAGACAGACACACACACAGACAGACATTGCCTTTTATTATTTAAGATATATCTCTTTTTACTTTCTGGAGGATATAGCAAGAGTCAGAATTTAATTGAATTTGTTTTTCTCCCTATATTAAATAATTTTTATTTAAAAAACTACCTAACATATTTTACTGAAATTTTTTTATATATTTTTATGGGATAATTTGAATATTTCTTAAAATTTTCGAAGCAATTTGTGAATTTTAAATTCGCTTAAAAAATGTTTGAAAAATGAGGTCCCATAGGGTTCAATGTATTTCATGTTTTCAACCCTGGTTCCATCCAAAACTAATTGGGTGATATTATTTATTTATATTCTCATAGGTCCCACAGACCGTCTGAAAAACTTACTAAAATTTCATTTTGTTAAAGTGATTTTTACGGCAGTTATCGTGCTAATTGACAGACAGACAGACAGATAGACAGAATGAACAAAGTCATAAACACTTTTCAACTATGTTGTAAAGTGTTAAAAAGGAATGAACAAAAAAAAATTCGAAATGTTTTTCAAATATGCATCATCCCAACTAAAAACGCAAGAAAAAATAACATGAACCCCAGTTGATTAGGGAAAAAGAGGGCGCCACAAAATGTGGATGTATGTGAAAAAAAATTGGGTAAAAACAAAATCACATGGCTAAAAGAGAAAATGTCCAATTTTTAATTTTTGCAAATGAGAAGAAACAGTCTAAATTTTCATTTTTTTCCCCTTTTATTTTCTGTGAAAAAAACTGAAAAAATTATCAGAGATGTACAAACTTCACCTAAATGCAGGACAATTAACACAAATATAGAATAATCGAGCACGTCGAGACTAAGAGAAACATATTAAAATTTTTGTTTTTGAAGTAACTGAGAAGGGGAAAGGGAGAAGGGGTGGAAGAAAAGCAATAAACATACTTATAAAGGCCTGAGCCTTAAAAAGAATGTTTTTTGAGGGTGGCATGAAAAATTCACACGTGAGAAAATCAAATACAAAGAGGATCCCTCATGATACAAAGAGGATCCCTCATGATACAAAGAGGATCCCTCATGATACAAAGAGGATCCCTCATGCTTGCAGAGCAGGAAGGGGGTCGCAAAATTATAAAAAATTCAATCGATGGTCATTGGAAGAGATCTGCTGCAGAAGTACTTACTGGAGCTGATTGAATTAGCTTATAGCAATTGATTTACAGCAAATTTTCATAAGTGATTTAGAATTTTTGATAACAAAATATGCAAATTAAAAAAAATATTCCATAAATGTTTAAAGATACATTGCAATTTTTCTCTTTAAAATTCAAAATTTCCTAGGAAAAAATATTTTTCCTTCAAAAATTCCAGTTAAAATGCTGATCCATCCAATGAGTGCCCTATCATACCCTGAGACGTAGTGCAAAAGGGCACCTTTTATGATTTTTTTAATCATTTGCGATTTTCAAGAATGCACTAATCATACAGAGAGGCATCCATTCAATGTAAGGGGATTTTTTAAGTGTGCGACAGCCCATTGGTTAGCATATGGGGATTGCACTCAAACGACTAGAGTTCGATTCCTGCCTCTGCCCAAACTGTCGCCGTGTTCACTCGGAGTCAAGGTTACTATATCTCGGAGTAGGGCATGGTAAATATGTGGGTCCGTAGGTCCTTCCGAGAGGTTGGTGGTAATAGAACGAGGGTGTGGTTCCTGTGGGTGCTTCCCCTACAGGTTTCCAGTCTAAATTGGGTGGCACTTCCCGGCCTTCCAGACAGATACCTTACACTTTAAGAGGAATCCTCAGTGTTTTAAGCTTTGATTCGCTATCACTAGATGGCGCAACGTATTTGGACATGAATCCGTTCAAAATTACAGAAGAGCGATAATTCGTCAATTCTATCTACCTCTGCCTCTTGGCGACATTCAAAGCGTGCCAAAAGATTAGTCTCATTTCTTCTATTGAGGAGGTGCGTCACCTCGTCACCTCCGAAAACAGGGTAGTGATCTTCTATGGGAGGTGACGTATTTTCTGGGAATTCTCAGAAACAAGTTTACCAACCCCACTGCTGTGCCTGGGGTGTCAAGGAAGATCCCTTTGTGAATAAATAATTTTGGGATCATGAGTGGGGAAGGCTTTGGGCACAGCCTATTATAGCATTCTGTGGCTTTGGGATTCAGTTCGGATGCTTATTGTACGAACTCGTTATTTCGAGCGATGTTGCTTACTAAAGAATGTAGTAATGCGTGTATATTAAAATAATAAAACCGTGAAATATGCAATTGTACATATTTTACTATTCCTTCCATAAATAATTAATTTAATATAATTTGCAAATAAATAATACAAATTTTAAAGAATTCGATTAAAGCGTTATTTTCTATGGCAGACAATGATAATTCTATGAACGGTATCATATGGGGTCAAACATACAAACAGGGCGGTCGAGAAAAGATAGAAGCCAGGTTAATTTATGAAGAGGCCCTAGTCCCAAGGCGACCTCAATCGCTTTCCACGAGTTTGTATATGAAATGTGTTCAGGAGTACGTATACTTTTCACCGAAATCTCAAATACAAAATATCTCGGAAAACATTACCTTATACTTCGATTTTGACTGACAGGAAAACGTTCAGGAGTACTTATAACGTATTTTTTTTCATTTATGTTGGCCCTATGTTTTAAAAGTGAAATGGTCCCAATCAAAATAAACAAACGTTTTATCAAATGGCAAGTGCTCTGTAGAACTCCAATTCAAATTTTATGATTGGTCAAACATATAGGGAAGTGTTTAAAATGTGTTCAGGAGTCCCTATAACGTGCGAATACGAAAATTGTCAGAAAAACACCTTATACCTAGATTTTGATTGACGAATAAGCACAAGTCCTGGATTCATGTCTACGATCAGGAACTGTTTTTTTCCTACTCAGACCATCCGAGAAACCAGAAATTGTAAAGTGACTGTTTGGGCGGTCTGAACAATGCCACCCAATTTAGACTGGAACCTAATAGGTGTGGAAAACCACAGGGTCTATACCATACTTTTACATACTTGTAATACATATACATGCTTTTAACCGCAAATGAATGGACACAATTATTTAGAAATTATCAAAAGCCGTCCTAGAGATATCGGACTTTTTTTCTGCATTTAGTGCTATACTAGCCGAATACCCGTTGAAAATCAACGGTCTTGATTGAGGATGAAGCACGATTTTTGAACTCCTGAACCCATTTGTATGGTACGAACTTCTTGCAATTGTTTGGGCAACCAGAGTAATCAGATAGGGGTAGCAGCTAATGAGACCGTACCATCCCTCCCCTAACCTCTTGGATTGAGGGCCAGGAAAATTGAACATTTCAGCCATAACCAGCTTGATGCTTCTGAAATTTTTATTCACATACCGCAGATACACTTTGGGCCATATATCTGCATAAATGTGACCCTCCCCCCCCCCCCTTCTTTAAATCGAATGTTATTCCGCCTCTACCCTCTCCCTCTTAGAAATTCTGAAAAATTATGTAAAACAGCCTCCTCCCCCAAACATCGAAAAAAATTAAAATAATCCATCCTCGGAAAAAATAAATTTATTAATGTGCCCCCCCCCCCTCCCTTTAAATCGAATATTGAAATATTGAATCTAATGTAAGAATGTTCTTCTATAGTGGTCAGATGTCCTTATAACGTTTCTTTACATTAATTTTTTGAATACAAAAATTATTGGATAAATACTTTATACCTTTATAAAGGCTTTGACGAATAAGTACGTTTTCTGTCCAATTTCTAATGCTACACAAACTTCTTTTATTCATACCCAAACCATCCGATCTACCAGAAAGTATAAGGTAAAATTGTTTGGGCAACCAGAACAGTGTCACGCAGTTTAGACCGAAATCAAATGGGGATGGCTTCTAAAGACCGTACCCTCCCTCCTCTAACCTTTTAGAATAAAGCCCAGCAAAATTTAACATTTTAGCTGTAGCTAGTTTACTATATTCACTAAATTGTGACGCATGATACAGCTACATTCTGGGCCATATATATAATTCACTTTGTTTTTATTATTTGTCCTTCCACTAGCCAGTTCCAATGGTGTCCATAGGTAAATACTATCGCCATTGTCAGAAACTGGCTATTCTATCGGTTTTAATTCGAATTGTATGGCTGTCTTGACGAAATATTTTTGCATAGCTGAAAATAAAATCTATCGACAAATTCCGCTGATCAGCAACCTCAAATATGACTGAACTATTTTTTCTCTAACTAATCTTTCGGATGGAGGGCCACAAAAACATAACTTTTCAATCCTTGCCAGTTAGATTTTTTTTTTTTTAATTTTCACTAATCAGACATACACATGACGAAGGCACACTTTAAAACAGATGTCTATTTATCTACAAACAATGGTGTCTTACGAGGTCAGACAAACAGGACAGATGAGAAGAGGCTGAAGTCCGGTCTGATTAGGGAGAGGAGCAATAGCTTTAGGGCCCGTAATCACTTTTCATAGGACTGCAGCTGAAATGTGTTCAGGAGTTCGTATAACGTGTTTTTTTTAATAACATCTCAAATACGAAATATTTCGAAACTATATCTTAGATCTTGACAGACTGAAACGTATATTTCTATAACTCCTGAGCACATTTTGAAGACATTTAGAGCCAGCCCATCTGTGTTGTATGTTCAAGAGTTGCTATAACGTGTTTTATTATCAAAATGTCGAATACGAAATTTCTATGAAAAACCATACCTTATACCCAAATTTTGATTGACGGATAAGTAACAGAGTACAAAAAGCTGTGTACACGATGTGTAGCATAGCACAAAAACTATTGAACATGTTGAGTGTAGCAATTGTTCAGTAGTGTAGACAGGAAAAAAATTGGGGGGGGGGGGGGGGGGGGGCGTTTGCCAAATCTTATGTATTACATTTTTTCAAACGTCTTTTTTAACTTCTTAAAATTTTATATAAAAGTAATTTGCATAAAAATTTGAAAACGAACTATTAGGGGTGATCTATTTTACCGGGGTCAGAAACTTAATCTTGATACTTCCACAGTAAATTCACCACTGAGTAAAACGTTTAGGTGATATAGTAATGACGTCAAATTGATGACTTGATCAATCTGAAAATAAAAAAGCCTCTGATGACTTTCAGTGGAAATAACCGTATCAAGTTTCTTTCAATTTGTTCGAGAGATATCGTGTCTACAGACGGACGTACAGACAATATACACGGACATCATTGAAAAAGTGTATGATTTCTGGGTGCACAAAACGCACAGATCCATCACTATTGAATGGTCTTTTTTTTTTATTATTCCCTTTATACATATATCATGTGTTGCATGGAAAATATATGAAAGGAACATCTATTTGTATATAATATGTTATTCAAAATAGAATGATTCTATTTATATGTTGCCAGCTAGGAATGTTTATCCCACAATCTAGAGTATAATTTATGAAATGATTTTTTCTTAGTTCTGAAATTATATCAAAAGCGTTGTAGTGAGCGATGTCATCAATGTAATAAATCCACCAAAAAAGTAGTAGATAATTTTTGAAAAAATTGCCGATATCATATAGTATACAATTAAAATTAGTTTTAATTCAAATCAGATATCTTCGTGCAAAATTAAAGTAAAAAAAATCTGATGTAAGCAGTACATACATGACTTTCCTTATACAATGCAATGAATTTACTCTTTTGACAGTAAAAAAACAATAAGTTCCACGGTACTGTGTTTTTAACTTTGAATTGTACATTTGGCGATTTTACGAAAGGACAACATGCAAGACTATTTCAAAGTACCCAATAAACTTATATTTCACGCAACTCTATATAAACAATTATCAATATTGATAGCATCCTCCATAAGCGATCGAGCCCATATATTAAAATATTTTATTAATTAATGCATCAATTAGAAGTCATTTTCCTTAATTTAGCGTCATTTTTGTAATTTTGACGATATTTTCGTCAATTTGGCAACATTTAAAAAGTCAGCAAGTTGGAGATATTCGACAAATACTTCACCAAAATTTTGCCAAACGCTACGGACGGAAAATTAAGTTTTTCTTATAGTAGATTCTTATATTCTTTTCAAGATATTGAATTTTAGTCAATAAGTCGTCATTTTCATTGATTAAGTGCCATTTTAATCAATTTGGCAACATTTTCGTTAACTTGTTAATATATAGAAAAGTCGTCAAGTTGGCAATATTCCGCTAACTTCGTTGCTAAAATCTCGCTAAGCATTACGGATGAAAAATAAGTTATTCTTATAGCAAATAAATGACTATTGGTTTTCAAATAAAAAAGTATTACCCAAAGTATCTTTTCTCATGAATGGAACGAGCTAGATCCACAGAAATGATGTCACCCAATTTATCACATGATATTATATATGAAAAGTGAACATATTTCACAATATTTAATAATTTTTTGATAAATTTATTTGAAAAATAAGCGTTCTAAAGCTTGTGTTAATTGTTTTCTAATAAAAACTACACAAGAAATAACTAGTTACCTTACACCTTTCTGGTAGGTCGGACGGTCTGGGTCTCAACAACAACAAGAAATAACTATTTGCATAACACTTTATTAAAGGTCTTGATTTTTTCAAAATTTCGCTCGAAAATTTAGGGGAGTTCTGAACACTAGACTGTGTTTAAAAACAATAGGCTTCCAATATTCACGGATTGAAATTTTTGTACTAAATTTCATTCGAATCGCTCCATTCGTTCGTCAGATATCGTCTCCACAGACTCATTGACACACACACAGAGACATCACCTCAAAAATGTTTGATTCGTGTTCAAGGATGCGTGAAACGTGCTCCCATCGAAAACTCGAAGTCGAATTTTCGACCCCGTCACAATACTTTTAGTATACATTATACTATGCATATAAGGAAAGTAATATATTTTATAATTTTATTTAATATTTCACTTACTAACTGTTTAGTTTGACTTATTACATGATCAAAAGAAATTTAATGCTGAATATTATTTTATTTGATACTGTTGAAATTTAGATTGACTGCTAACAGTGATGAAATAGCACTGTATAGCAACATAAAGTATATTCAGTAAACCTGCTGTTTTAAATAATCTGAAATTAAAAATATTTCGTTATTAGTTATAGCATAAACATTTGATTGAATATATTAGTCAGTTTCTGAGCAACCACACCAGCAAAGAACGTCTTGCCTGAAGAAGAGGGATATTTTTTGCTTCTGAAACGATTGATATATTTAATCAACTATTTATGCTGTAACTAACGAATTAATTTTAATTTCAGGCTACAGAAACATTTTTTTAATCGGTAAAGATATGTTCTTTTATGTATAGAAAGTTTGTTATGGAAAGAAATATATTATTCTATTATCGTTAAAAATATACCAAAGGAATATATTGATCCAATTCCCAGTAACGTAGGCTAGCGTAAGAATATATTTAATCAACTATTTATGGTGTAACTAACGAATTAATTTTAATTTCAGACTACAGAAACATTTTTTTAATCGGTAAAAATATGTTCTTTTATGTATAGAGAGTTTGCTATGGGAAGAAATCTATTATGTTATTATCGTTAAAAATATACCAAAGGAATATGTTGATCCAATTCCCAGTACCGTAGGCTAGCGCAAGAATATAGCCCCTACCCCGCCCCCTCCAGGTACAGCAGAAAGCAGAAACACAAGTTCTCTGAAGCTGAAGAACACAGAATACTATATAGTAGTCTGTGCTGAAGAACTCCGTTTTGCGGGAGGAATGGGACAAAGCGAACAAATGGAACAAATCGACTCTTCCTAGGACAAACTTCCACTTCCACCTCTGTGCTTCCTACCATACCCATTACCTTAGGATGGAATGAACTCGCCGGTGTATTACTGCTTTGGCGGTCTAGTGGGTTGCTATACCTTAGTTAAACAATTGGCGATTTTTAAAACATAGTTACTGATTTTATTTCTAGATGGCACCACCATCCAATAAGCCCAAATTAGGAAAAATGCCTTTTTTGAAAATTAATTTAATATATTTACTAACTATAAAGAGTGTTCTAATTGTATTAGAAGATTCAGAAAAGCGTATTTTACAAGCAAAGTAAATTTCAGACTTTCATATTCAGTATTTTTTTATTACTGCTCATTTTTATAAAATTGCATTGATGGTATAGGGAGTCAATGAGTGAGACTTCCCCACGGCCTGGGAACTTTATTCATGTTCTGTCTTAAGTGATAAATATTGCTTTGCAATGGTTCTGGTCTGGTTTGTAGATAGTATTTACACATGGATAAAGCACTCTTTTAAGGGTGAGCGTCAGTAAATTTTCCGCCCTATCCGCGCTTTGTTAACTTTCGCGGCACACATATTTCGCCGAAATTCTGCTCAAACAGTTGCGAAATATTTTCTTATAGATAAAATGCTATGCTTAGATTATATTAAAACTAAATTTAATACCCAATAAAACATAGAATATATGTTTTATTTTAATTTAAAATATTTTTGGTGCTGCCATCTGTTGTCGTAATTTAATTCATACCGACTATTTTTATTTTTTAATGAGCATTTTTAAATGTCTATTCCTTCTAATACGGTATTAAATACAACAACAGATCATATATAATAATACCATAATCACGGAAAGGTAATTTCTTATTCTATAAATTTGATAAGGGGATCTGAATGTACATGTAGTTTTGTCTTCAAGTTCCTTTGTCTTCAAGTCCAAGTTCAATTAGGTTTCCGTGATTGTGGCATTGTTATATATGATCTGTTATATTTAATAGCGTATTAGAAGGAATAGACATTTAAAAACGTTCAATAAAAATATAAATAGTTGGAATGAATTAAGTTACGACAACAGATGGCAGCACCAAAAATATTTTGAATTAAAATAAAAAATATATTCTATGTTTTATTGGGTATTAAATTTAGTTTTAATATAATCTAAGCATTGCATTTTATCTACCAGAAAACATTTCGCAACTGTTTGAACAGAATTTCGGCGAAAAATGTGTGCCGCGAAAGTTAACAAAGCGCGGATAGGGCAGAAGATTTACTGACGCTCACCCTTAAGAGTGAGCGTCAGTAAATCTTTTGCCCTATCCGCTCTTTGTTAACTTTCACAGATCACGTTTTTCGCCGAAATTCTGCTCAAACAGTTGCAAAATATTTTCTGAAAAACAAAATGCAATGCTTAAATTATATTAAAACTAAATTTAATACTCAATAAAATATAGAATATATTTTTTATTTTAATCAAAAATAATTTTGGTGCTGCCATTTCTTGCCGTAATTTAATTCATACCGGCTATTTTTAACACTTTACAACATAGTTGAAAAGTGTTTATGACTTTGTTCATTCTGTCTGTCCGTTAGCACGATAACTGCCGTAAAAATGACTTTATCAAAATGAAATTTTAGTATGTTTTTCAGACGGTCTGTGGGACCTATGGGAATATAAATAAATAATATCACCCAATTAGTTTTTTATTGAACCCGGGTTGAAAAAATGAAATATATTGAACCCTATGGGACCTAATTTTTCAAACATTTTTTAAGCAAATTTAAAATTCACAAATTGCTTCGAAATTTTTAGGAGATATTCACATTATCCCATAAAATATATATAAAAAATTTCAGTAAAATATATTAAGTAGTTTTTTAATTAAAAATTATTTAATATAGGGAAAAAAACAAATTCAATTAAATTCTGACTTTTGGGATATCCTCCAGAAAGAAAAAAAGAGATATATAATAAATATCTTTCCAAGAGTTTAATCATTTTGTATATGAGAGAGGCTTCACATTTTAAAATAAATTTGGTAGATAACAATTTTTCAGATTTTTAATTTTATATAAATCTTCATGATATATTTATTTGATGGCATTTTTAATGCACTTTCCTACGTCCTAGAGAGTTAAAATTTGGTACACAGCTTAAATTTGTTGAACATTTTATTCCACAAAAATTTGGTGGATCTTTAAATATAGATCATACATTTTTTTCGAAATGGCCTGCAAATAATCCCCGTTCACTTCCATAAATCATTGTTGTAATATTGTTAAAAATTCTGATGTGGGCAGCACATGTCTTTTCCTACAGACTCATATTCACGTTCTCTTTATTTCTTCAATAATAATTTGAGTTTATCTGCACAAAATAACAGCCATAAGTATTTTAAATGACATTGAATTTGCACGTTAAACTTAAATTTGGTTCTCATTTGATAGCTGGACTTATTGTCAAAGGTGGCGTAGCGAAAACGCGAAAATCTCAAGAACGGCTAGTCCTAGAGTAATGGGGTTAGTCGTATTCTTTTTGTTGTCAAAAATCACGTATAAAATAGGAATTTAATTGATATAATTGAGCACACGTAGTCTTTCATTTTTATATTTAACGATTTTTGCGGGCCATTTTGCAAAAATAGTCTTCCTAAAAATAGTTTTTCCGTGTTCTAGAAGTCCCAAAACGTGTAGATACTTCGAAAATTCGAGTTCCGATCTTCGGCACGATTCCAATACTTTGAATACATACACACACACATATTATCTGTGTATCTAAATTCCGTGCTTACGCAATTACAATAGTTGTGATTTTAAATGATCCCTAAACTTTTATTATTTCTTCAACGAAGCCTAATTTTAACTTATGCAGAATGCAAATATCTCAAGCGATTGTAAGGTGAGTTATATAAGAATTGCTGAATTTTTTTCACACAAAATTATTTAGTTCTGGAGTCTGGAAAACAAGTTATATGAATGAAATATTCATTGATTTTGCATAGAGAATCAGATGTTTATATTTCGATACAGTTTTAAATATTTAAGTATAATAAATTACTGTAGTACTGTGATAATGCAAAAGATATCACCACTGAATGTATCACCTTTTAGAAATTTTTAAATGAAATTTCATTTCATTTGGAAAGTGTTTCATAATCCATGCTTATGCATGATTGATCTTTCTTGTTATTTTTAATGTCTATTCCTTCTAATACGGCATTACATACAACAACAGATCCTATATAATAATGCCACAATCACGGAAAGATAATCGAACTTGGCCTTGAAGACAAAGGAACTTGACGACAAAGCTGCAGTGATGTACATTTAGATCTCCTTATAAAATTTAGAGAATGAGAAATTATCGTTCCGTGATTGTAGCATTATTATATAGGATCTGTTGTTGTATGTAATACCGTATTAGAAGGAATAGACATTTAAAAATGTTCATTAAAAAATTAAAATAGTCGGTATGAATTAAATTACAACAGATGGCAGCACCCAAAATATTTTGGATTAAAATAAAAATTATATTCTATATTTGAGTATTAAATTTAGTTTTAATATAATCTAAGCATTGCATTTTGTTTCTCAGAAAATATTTCGCAACTGTATGAGCAGAATTTCGGCGAAAAACGTGATCTGCGAAAGTTAACAAAGAGCGGATAAGGCAGAAAATTTACTGACACTCACCCTTAAGAGAATAGAGAGAAGGGGCAGACAAAAAAAAATAATAATAACATGCTTTTTGTTTACATTTAGAATGCATTGGACTACGTTACTTCTGCATATATGGCTGTTGAACTTCACTACATTGAATATATGCTGTGGTCTGGACTTGGATGAGGTTGGTTGACCTATTTTAAAATATTTCTGATAACTCAGACTAATAGCACTTTTTTTTTTTTTTTTTTTTTTTTTACAGTTTGAAAAATGTCAAAATCTTAAAATTTCAAATGCCTGTTCAAATGATGCCACTTACAAAAATATTTTATCTAATTTTTTATATATATATATTTTTCTGGATAGTAAAATTTCATCTGGATAATAAAATGTATGCATTACTTCTTGAGTTAGAAGTCCACACATAATAGACATAAAAGAGCGTTTGAAACATGTTCAGAAAATCATGGCAAATTGGCCATACAGCCATGGTGGACTGAGGTCTGAATTTTTTCATTTATAGCCTGTTTTAATCTAATAAATAGAAACAGTATGGGCAAAATTAGCAAAATAACAGAGCCAATTTAATATCATATAATGCCCCAGGGTTTAAAATCTCAGGTGCAAAAATTTTGGGAGAACAAACAGTTCACTGGATCAATATTTTCCATCCTTATCCAGTTGCAGGCCAAAAATTTTGGCATACATAGGTGACAATATTCATAAGTGTTATTTTTACACCTCATCAAATATCCATCATACCCTAGGGGTTAGGAAACAAAGTATATAAAAGCAGCAATATATACAGCAAGTAAAAGATTGGAGTGTAGTGATAAAAGCACGCAAGCTGATTTCGAGGCGCCTTTTACTCATTGTCATTTTGAAGATTTTCTAACATTTAGGAAAAGTAAAAGTATTATATAAAACTCTAAAATGTGTCCTGTCAAATCATTCATTTTACTTTGATACTAACCGTTCTTTACAATATTCTAATAAATTTAATATTGAAATAGAATTAATATTGCATTTTGTCTAAATAGCAGATTGTATTTCAGCTGCTTCCAAAAGTTGAGTATGAAAACTGCACAAGCCATGCAGATTGTGCCGAAAATGAGTGCTGCACATTTGAAGCTGAAGCCACTTTGTCGACTTCAACACAAATTATTTGTAAGTTAAGTCTGTTTTATAAAAACGATTCTATGCCTTTTATAAAACTACTTGCCGAATACCCGTTGAAAATCAAAGGTCTCGCAATAAGCAGCCCCTGAATAATGTAAATTTTTTAATAATTCGCGTTTCACATTGATTCGACAAATCGAATATTTTGGTGTGCAAAACCCCCTAATGAAGAAAATATTAGGAAACTTAATTTGCGCATTTCTTCCTTTCGAAAAGTCTATCTCATCCCGAGGCACCCTTATTATTTCTCCTTTCGAATTTTTTTCTGTGAAGCACACCCATAAACGAACATTTTTGAAAAACTCTTTCTTGGGTTTTTTATCAGATGATTGGTCCATATACCAAATATTAAGCCTATATCACATTTAAAAGGAAGCGTGCCTCATTTATTCGGAAAATCGAACATATTAGTGTACGGCACCCCTTGAAAGTAGCAAATATTGGAAATCTGAAATTTCACACTTTCTTCCTTTCAAGCTATCAGCCCGTATGCCAAATTTGAAGTCTCTATCCCAGGGGTCGGCAACCTATTGAAACGGAAGAGCCAAAAGTTACGATTTACAAAATTTCACAGTTTTTAAAGAGCCACTAAAAATTTTCGTTTCAATATTATAGTATTTGCTTATATATATTTGATTTTTGATTTAAAATAAACGGCTTTAAATACAGAATAATATTTATTCATATACAAACACAAATATAGATATCAGATAGATACATCAATGGGAGCATTGGCTTTGCGTGCCTTTTGAAAGTTTAATTAAATCTGGCTTATAACTTGTTGTTTTAAGTTTCAAGCACGACTCTAGATTTTTATTTGTTAGTTGACTTCTAATTTTACTTTTTATTATATTCATGCAAGAGAACGCTTGCTCGCACGAATATGTCGACCCGAAGATCGTCAGCACTCCATATGCCAACTTCTTCACCTCACTGTAGCATTCTGGAAGACTATTCCATGCGCCGAATATGAGGGCCTCAACTCGCGGAATTTCTTTTAGAGCTGTCCACTTGTGCTACGCGACGTGCATGCATTTCTGGACCTCCAACTCTTCCAACTTGCTCTTGAGTTCTGTGAACTTGCCACTCCACAAGTCTTTGCTTTTCAAAAATCGAACATTTGGTTTTGAGGCATCCCCAAAAGTTGAAAATATCGGAAAACTGAAATTGCACATGTTCTTCCTTTCGAACTAGCTACCCGCAAGGTTTATAGGATACTAGTTTTCTATAAACCTTGACAACACACACAGATGGATATCTCTCCAAAGAAGTGTGTTCATAGTATCTTTGACAGATAAGACGTGCTTATCTGTGAAAATCTCGAATTTTAAAATTTTCGCAAAAAACAATACTTACATATAGTAGCGTGCTATATATAGTAGAGTTTCATGAAAATTTTCAAATTCGAGATTTTTACGGATTAGCAAGTTTGGAGACTTTTAGAATACATTTCGAAATGCTTGTCTGTGTGCACATGTGCATGTGTACACGATAACTCAAAAACGAATGTGAAAATTTAAGTGTAGATACAGTATATGAAAAATATTATGTGATTTTCTTTACTGCATGATACAATGACTTTCACAGCAAAATAATACTATACCAGATCTACAGAACAATTATTTTGACATTGAATTATCACCATGTAAATTGAAATTAGGTGATTTTGGCCACTTACTAATCCAAAGGAGTGACTTATTAAAACTCACGTGCAAATGACTCATCAAAATGTAATTAACATCTAATTAATATCACTTGTATGAAAAAATTGACTATTGCCGAATTCTTCGGCATCAAAATACAAAACTATTACATAAGTATCTTCCTTCGTAATCTATATTCATGAGAATGATATTGTCTATTATTGTATATGGAAAGTTAACATATTTAATAATGTACTTACTACTTTTTTGATTTTACATAATTTTTTTTATAAATTTATTTGAAAACCGTGCAATATCTTGAGAATGGTTCATGCCAGTGGTCTAAAGTTTAAAATGAATTTTTATTTAACAGTATTTAAAAAGGTCTGATTTTTAAATGATATTACAGAAATTGTAATCACTGTACTTGGAAATCCAATTATATGCAAATGTAGGGTTTTCAAAGAGCTGCACGTTCTTATTGCTCATAGCAACAATGTTAGTTTCTGAAATATAAGAATTACAAACTTGGAAAATGGAAAATTTTCAATCTTCTTTAACTTGACAAAGACTGGAAAACTATAAGAGCTTTTTCAAAAATAAATATAGATTTAGAAACTATATTTCCAAATACATATTTTTGTCACTTATCCATCTTTTATAGTTTTGAAGATATTTCAAGTAAAATTAAGAAAAATGAAAAAAAAAAAAAACGCTCGGATAGATACTTTTCAAAATATTTTAGGGGAAGAAAAAGTTCAAAATGTTGAAATTATTTTTATATATTCACAATTTTCAACGGCTGTAGACGCTTGTGTCACAGTGTAACTTGAAACGGAACAGGTGGAATTACTATCTTGGTTAAGATCCCTCACAGCAAAGATCGTCACGTGTGACAGTGACGTTGCAGTCACGTGACACCTGGGTCACAATGTGACATCATATTTGTGACTTCTATACGACGTTACGTATTAGTAACTTTGTAATTTCATTGTGCCTATATTCTGTGACGTTTCCACAATTTGATTAACACGTAACAATGTGACGATATTACAATGGCAATTACAATGTGACGTCACAAATAAGTTAATATGAGACGTCACAAACGACCATGAAAATAACCAAAGTGACTTCGCTGTGACCTCAATATAACATTGCCGAGACGTCCTGCGACGTCCCAAAGTTACAGTGTGACGTAAATCTTACGTCACTGTGAAAAAATATGCTGTTAGGGATGGGGAATGACAATCGCAATGATAAAGGCTGGGAACCAAGACGATTTCTGTGAATCGGAAGAAGGACACAAATGAAAGAAGGAATTTTTTCGACTTCAGAATTTTGGGATGCTGTCTTAGAACTGTAAACAATTAGAGTCGATCAATTCATGTTTAATGACAATGCCTTCAGTGTTAAGAAAATTAAAGAAAAAAATTAACAACAAATGTGATAATAAATACATATGAAGCACTATATTTCCACGTCTGCTGACAAGGAAAAATAATTTGTACAGTCAAATTTTATGGTATTTAAAGAAAACATTTATTTATTTATTTGTAAAACCGTGTAAAAAAAAGTTTGGTGAGGCGTAGATATCCTATATATTCTATGGTGTGGGAGGGGATCTCTCCGTACAAATACGTGCTAGTTTTGTAAGATTCTTGAAATGAATTACACTTTTATAACGTGCTTTCGAGTCGAACTGGATGAGTCTTAAAAAGGAAAGTGAACCCTCTTGAAAGAACAAAAAGGACTGAAAATGAGAGTAGCATACCCTATGCTGTGAATAAAGCGGATCTTGGAAAGCCAAGATGCAATCTGGAAGAACAAAAAATGAATGATAATTAAGAAAGGAATCGGGAAATAGAACGAAAATAGGATAGGGATCCAAAAAGCGAAATTAAATAGGGGAATAAGGGATGGATGATACATACACACACACACACACATATATATATATATTCTGAAAATCGAAGGCCTTCCATTCTTCACAAAAATTAATGGGTTTCTGACACGTTCATTGATTGAAACAATCATACCAAATACCTCCTCCTCAGACTTGCTCAATTTTTTAGAGATATATTGCGGGCGCAGGTATACATAAGAATAATTTAAAAAAAATGGTTACTTCACATTCAAGGATGGTCAATAGGTGTAGATTTATCGAAATGTATTTTCCCTATTATTCCGCAGGTAAAACACTAAAACTTATATCAAATACTGTCCGAGTCTTATTGCATGATAAAAGTTTCATCGAAATAAATACCATATATATGGAGATAGTTAGCTTGAAAGCAAATTTTGAATCTCCACCCTTACACATTGTGTTACCAATTCGGAAATATTTGTTACCTCAAACTTGCTTCTTCGCTTTCAGAAACTCAGGCACTGGAGCAGCTTTAGCAGTTCTGAAAGAACAATAACTAATCAACATTACATTTCGCGTAATGTTGATTAGAGAAGCGATACATCGAAATTTAATTCAGGGGGGCGCGGTAGCCCTGTGGTTAGCGCGCTGGAGTTGCACTCGGTAGGCCCAGGTTCGATTCCAGCCACTGCCCAAACTGCCGCCGTGTTCACGCGGAGTACGATCACGTTAAACATGTGGGTCCGTAAGACCTTTCGAGAGGTTGGTGGTAGGGGAAGGAGGGTACGGTCCCTGTGGATGCCTCCCCCACTGGGTTCCGGTCTAAATTGGGTGGCACTTCTCGGCCGTCCAAGCAGATACCTTACACCTTTCTGGTAGGTCGGACGGTCTGCGTCGAAGAAGAAGAAATTTAATTCAACTAATTAGAAAATGAGTGGTGAAAAATGCTTGCAGTACGTACGTATGATCTCAGTTAGTTGCTAATTGGTTTGCAAACTTTTTATTGATTACTGTCTTAAATTTTACTTTTCATTAGTTTATGCTTTTCTACACAAAGGAAAATAAAACGCATTTCTCAAGCCCAAAAGTGCAGTTAGGTAAGAATGAAAACGATTTAAAAAATATACGAAATGCCCTGTATTTACACAGTTGCATCATACAATTTATTTATAGAAGGTTTTAAGGTATTAAATAAAATTGTTGACCTCTTTTCCCAATAATCACTATACGGCTGGGATGTTCAGAACTTAAAATTCCCTTAAAAATTAAAAAACTGACCTCAAAACTCAAAGGGAAAAATCCCCTAAAACAATTTGTATTATATTTTGTCAAAATTATAAATTAAATCACTTCATTATTAGACAATTCACAGACGCATATTTTATCTTTGCTTCATAAAATGCACTATAAAACCTCAGAAGAAGAAAAAAAATGATATTTTTTTCAGAAGCCCCCCCGAGTGTCTTGGAGACTTTCTTTTCTGATTTTTAGGGTTGCACCCTAAAAGTCAGAACCAGTTGAAACCTGTTCTGTCAAGAGGGTTTGGAAGATCAGCAACAATACAAGAAGCTCTAAATTTGAATTTTTTTGTTAACTACCTTCACCACAGTTCATTTCAAATGGGGACAATGGGGATTCTCCTCCCTTAATATTAGCATAAACAGTGTTTTGAACTGAATTGCCAGAATGAGAACTTTCGAAGTTTCATGGCTTTGTTCATGTAACAAACCTGGTTGAGTGTTGCAAATTGAAAGCGTAATTCTTTTGAAAATTTTATTTTATTTTTAAAAAATGGCAGTAAATGACCTAAAAAAATAATGCTCTTAAAACATTTAATAAAAACGTCTAGAAACTTTTGAAAAAGCACTAGAAACTTTTTAGAAAAATGCTCTAAAAGAGAAAAGGCCCCAAAATGTAAATGCTATCAAATTCCAGGTCCTAATACTGCCTATTAACTGTAGGTTTGCTTTTAAGCAAAACATAGTGTGAAAACTATTAAAAGTAGATAATTCGATTAAAATATTTTGAATAATTAACTGCAACTATTATTAGTGTTTCTTTCAAGACTGTTTGGGCAGGGGGGGGGGGGCGAATGAAAATTTAGGGGGGGATTTTCTATTTGCCCTATATAAAAATATATCTAAATGCTGTCACATAGAACCTAGGTTAACATAAAATGTCTCAGAGGGGGGGGGGGGGGGCGAATAATCGTCACTAGAGGCTTTTCCCCCTCCCCCCAGAGGCATACCTGAAAGAAACACTGACTGTCATAATTGATTGTGGATATATATCAACATCCAAAAATAATGGTAATCTAAAAATTATGGATTAAAACATTTGTACTTTTAAAGTACTTAAAACAAGTTTCCAACAAGGAGATATTTGGAATCCTTTAAAATGACATAATTTCAGATTTTCCCTTAGAAATCCTCTACGAAAGGCATCCCTCCATTGGGAAAATGACTATTAATCTCACATTTAATAGACATATATTTCCCCCAATTTCTTTTAATGAAACTAAATTTCTCTGAAATAGGTAAGGTTTTCCCCCCAAATCTCAATTCCTGGATTAAATTAAAAAATATCTGACACAAAAGTAGGACTAATCACTAGTACTCAACTAAATTTAATTATGCAAAAGCAACATAAAGGAGCTCAAAACATAAAACACAAACGTTTCTTGTTAAACATATATAAGTGCTAATTTCTGAAAAAGCAGTTTTATAGGAGACATAGAATGTCCATTACTAGATTTCCAAACTAGTAGACAGATAATGACTGAGTTTTTCCAGCAAACACTACAAGTTAACGAAGAAAGTCGCTATGAAGTACGTTTACCTTTCAAAGAAGGGCATCCAGATTTAGACGACAACAGAGAACTGGCAATGAGAAGGCTTATGAGCACTACCAAACGTCTCGATCGTATAGGACACAGACTACTATATAGTATTCTGTGGTATAGGATACACAAAAGAGTATGAAAATGTATTTGAAGAATGGCTTCAGTCAGGAGTAGTGGAACGTGTGTCAAACAATGAAATGACCTCCATTCATGGACATTGTCTGTCTCACCATGCCGTTAGTAAAATTTCCAGTTTGACGACGAAGGTCAGACCAGTTTTTGACGCATCAGCCAAGGATTCGAAAGGTATCTTTTTAAATGCATGCCTCGAAAAAGGACCGGATCGAACTGATTCCTAAATTGTTGACTTTGTTTAGAAGAAACGCCATCGGTGTTACAGCAGATATCCGTAGGGCTTTTCTACAGATTAGTTTATCTCCAGCAGACAGAGATTTTGCCCGCTTTCTCTGGTGTCAGAATGAGGAGAGAAAGGAAGTGGAAACTTTTAGGCACTGCAGAGTTGTTTTTGGCATGTCTCCTAGTCCGTTTCTGTTAGGAGCAACAATTGCTTATCACCTGGAACATGCTGCACCGAACATGCAAAATACTACTGAACGACTTAAACAGTCCTTTTATGTTGACAATTGTGTCACTAGCCTACAGATAAAGGAAGAAGCAGTCAAATTCATACGAGAATCTAAAGAACTGATGATGGCTGCTCGGTTTGATCTTAGGGATTGGACTACGTCTCCAATAAAATTCACAGAAACAGAAGTGAACAGAAAGCTTGTATCCGTCTTGGGGATGACGTGGGATACAGAAAATGACACAATGTTTTGTCACATCGACCCATTTACAATATCCAAGGATAAAATCACTAAAAGAACATTATTATCAGTAGCACAGAGTATTTTCGTTCCTATTGGCTTAACTTGTCCTACTTCACTGATCCCCAAATTAATCCTACAAAAAGCTTGGATCCTACATTATGGATGGGACACGGAACGTCCGCAAGAACTGGAAAACGAGTTCGAAAAGTGGCTCGAACAGACACATTTGATAAATGATTGTAAAATTCAAAGAAGACTCTCAACAGATACATTTAATGATTGCAAGATAAGTCTTCACACTTTTTGTGATGCCAGTAAATCAGCATATGCAGCTTGCATTTTTCTACGCACATCCTATGGAACAAACACAACCGTAAGTCTTGTACTTAGCAGCAAAGAGTTCCTCCATTAAAAGAAATTGCGATTCCGAGGTTGGAACTCATGTCGGCTGTTATTGCTACTAGGCCCTAGTACCGACCCGAGGCCTGTACCTAGCCAGAAGGCAATTCTCCGTAAAAAACTATGCAAATTCCGTAACCCGTAGTATGAGATGAGGATGTTTCCCATAGAAACTACAGAGAATCTGTGGTAATCAACATCTTTACTTTTGATTTTAAAATTTCAGGAATTTTGGGATGGTACGTAAAAAATAAGGTTATTTCAGGACACAATTATTGTTTTCGGGACAATTACGACCCCTGAACATCGAAAAGTGCATCCAAGTCACACGTAAACGTAAACAACATACTTCATTCATATATCTAGAACTTTGTATTAGGACTAGCGTTTGATAAACAAAAACCTCTGTTGTCTCTGGTCCGTTTATTGGACGCTGCATGCCTGCATACTGGGAGTAAAAGAATGAACAGAGCTTGTCACACGAGAACGCGGACGTTTTCGTGTGACAAGCTCTATTTATTCTATTACCCCCAGCACGCAGCGTCCAAAGACAGACCAGAGACAACGCTCGCGTGCAATTCTAGAAGTTGGGAAAACATCTGCATCACAGAAAAGTAAACACGTGCTCTCCCACGATAGCCATTCATCGGGGTATTTCAATGACACCGGAATTTCGGCTGTTAAAAAGAAAATACATATTTTCGCAGCAAAAGGAGGTCCTGATAATAAAAAAAGGACTTTCAGGGATTAATTACGAAAAAAGGGACCATTTGCGAGGCCTGTACAATATATACAATAGAATCCCTACAGGTGAATTTATGGAGTGCTATTTTTTGGATTAAACACTCTAAATGTGCAATTTATGAACATGTTAGATAGAATACAAATACTTGTGGTTCAAAAGCAATTTTTCTTCTATAGTTCAACAATATGAAAAACTTTGTTTAATACATATTATACAATCATGAATTTAATTTTTAGTGGGTACTCCAAATAACATTTCTCTGAATCTCAATTTAACTGTGGAATTGAATATGATGTAATGTAGATCAATATTTCAAACTTCTAATAGGAAGCCAGTTTTACACAAAACTTAAAAATGAGAATATATTTATCACTTGATTATGTATCATTGTAAACCAAATTAGATATCAGATTTGCAAGTCTCACTTTAAAATAATGTAGTGAAATCCACATAAAATGGAATTTTGTAAACAAATTATGATTTCAAAAATCAGTATATAATGGAATGAAATCTATGCAAGATGAAATTATTCTAAAGTATCATACGATTCTGTGTCTTAGATCCATATCTAGTAAGAATCGCAAAATTCATAATGCAATAGATTCCACTGAATTGCATTTTATTTGAACTGGAAAAGTATGTAAAGTATGCACTCTTACTGTTTGTGGAAAGTAGATACATTTTCTGATTTCATTTTTAGTTAGTATAAAAACTAATTTTAATAGTTTGGTTTCAATCAATTGAAAAAATATCAGCATTATAAGGTAAGTAATATGAAAAAGTTTGATATCCTTCATTCTAAATATCTAACCCACCCTATTCCTTCCATAAACATTCTTTTTCTGTTAATACAAGCACCACAGCCATTTCTTTGGTCATAGGAGAATTCAATTTTAAATTGTGTCATCAGTTGAAAATGCTACACATTTTTGATTGAAAAATCAGAATATTTTGCCACAAAAAATAAAGGCTATAGAAACATATGGACAAATAGATATCTGTTTTGGGAGAAGGAATTTTTGAACACAGTTACACATTAGAGCAGTTCTTTTACTTTCATATTTGCCCTGAAAATAAATTTCACATATTCATCTTTCTCAGTGTCTTATATACACCACCCTTGAGGAGGACTAGTTAAGAAACCATTAGAGGAAACAGTCTTGTTCATATAGTCATAATGCAGCTAAAATTTGAGAAATCAACTAACTTCACTGTCTTCATCTAATGAAAGTGGTAACTTTATTTTTTGATGTGGCAGAGGCAAGGTTTAACACAACAGTTAAGTTTGTGAAGGACAGTAACATTCATCTTTGCAAGCGCACATAGATTAAAAACGGCGTGAGGCAAGAAACAACAGAGGAGTGGAAAGTGGCATAGGATATTTCTTCTGGCCTGTCTCAGCATGCGAAAGGGACTGAAGAGCATGGCAGTGGAGAGTACAAGATCATGTTTAAAAAATTTACTCAGCGCTGCTTTGGGATTAAAAATAGAAATTCCTTTCATCCAATATTTAATATATTACCATCTCAAAAGTGAAGTGGGCTGAGACACACACGCATTTCCAATGTGTGGAATTCCATCTGCGAGCATGGATTTCTTTGCATGGATGTTGTAGTGTTGAAATGTAGTTAGAGAGGGTTTAATATGTTTCACTGTGGAGAAATCTTGTTTGACAGCAAACTAGTTCATTCACACTTCGTCACTGTATAGGTGAATGATTAGTATGGTTAGTGTCTGGCCATTGGGGGGAAATATTTTATTATAGTCTAAATACAGATTGAATACCGATACGTAGCCTATTATGCTTGAAAGCAAATATTTTATAAATTCATAACTTCAAATATCTTTCTGCAGCACATCGTAAGTTGCAAATATTCAAATACTTGTTGTCCTGATAGATATGTTTATGTATTTATAAGCATGCTAATTTCAAGTCCACGTCATTGAATAAGGTTTTGTATGCACTTAATATTTTAGTCATTGGTACCTTTAAAATAATAAATTTTCTAAAACTAAGTTTGCTACATTATTCTTATATAACTATCTCCCCTTGAGCTAAATTTAATTGTATGCCTATTTTATCATAATGTGTGTTTAATTTAAATTACAACTCGTTTAGAAATTTTATTTATGCATTCACTCATTAATTTGAGTAACCCTAGAATTGTAAATATTAGAAAATCACAGTTTTTTGTCACTGAAGTTTTAAACTTATAGTATATATTTAGTGTTAATAGGAATTTCAAAATTTTGGTTTTTACGAATGCAAGCATTTGAAAGCAGCAATTTTTTTGTTAGCTCTGTCGGACAGTCTATGTGTAATAGTAAAACGTAATAGTAGAATTCCTACTATTAAGCAATGGTACTTAATAGTAGGCATTCTACATTTGATTGATTATTGGAATGTTTTAGCCTGCAATACCACTAAAAAATAAAATTTCAAAACCCGAATTTCTTATTTGTTATAGGATATGTTGTTGCAAATTATTTAAAGTTTCTATGTAGTATGTAGTAATAAAATGTATATCAAATTTATAGCAGAATTCAAAAAAGCTTACTTTGCAGCACCTCTTAGATAAAACCCCAAAATATTAATTGAACATAAATTAATTTTATTTTGTCGCAACCCATTATTTGCTTTTTTTAAGAAACAAGAAGCATCAACAGGCAATAATTAAAAAAATGAACCACTGTTTCTTGGTATTTTTTGTTTCTATTAGTCGATTTGACTGTTTATAAATTTCTCTAGTTTTTCCCCTAGAACATTACCTACTCTAATGAAAAATCAAAAAGAATTATTAAACATAATTAATGATTAATAATTACTATTAATCTTTAATGATTAATCATTTTTAAAAAACAGATTGTGTCTCGTTAGTTCAAAAAGAAAATTCCAGAAATACAACATTTTGTTTTCTCAGTATAAGAGGATTGACTTCACATTTCTCTGCAATTTTCTCTACAGTGAAGTCAATAGATGATATAGACATAATGAAAATTAATTAGATGGACAACCATTAAAAAATATTGCTTTGTATAACATTTTTTATTTCTTACACTTTTATGCAAAATAAAGTGCTGTAAATAGGTCATTTCTCAAAAATTAATTGTTGTTCTATTCTAATGGGATCACTAATCTCTGACATTTGGCTTTAATTTAAAGATAAGCATCAATGAAATAAGGATTTTCACTGAACATTTTCATCTTAATTTTAGCTCACAACTCATTTTACTTTTCAGGGCGCTGCAAGCCTCTAGGTGACATGGATCAAATATGCCACAGTCTAGCAAGTGTATACTGTCCATGTAAAGCTGGGCTACGGTGTGTGCCAAAAGCTGTCTGGTTTTTTGGTGCAGGACTGTGCAAGAAAAAATGAATTTATATTAGGATTACATAATGCAATGCTGGAAATTCTTTAAGAAGAAAATCTATTTTTCCTATTGATTAAAAAGAATATTTTTAAAGAGCCTTATAATTATTTTTAAAATACCCATCTGATAGCATGCACAAATTGAACATAAAATGCATCATTTTCTTTGATTAATACTGATTCTAATATATTCGATTCTAAATACACCATTCGCTATTAGAAAGTTTCTTAAAATACCTGATAAGTGTGTATGATATGTAATTGAAAAGCTTGCATCCACATTTAGAGGGCCGATGGTCCCCCATGTGAACATTGACAGTTCTGTAACATTTTAGTTTCTAATATTTAAGAATTTTCAGCTGTGCTTTCTGTATATATATATATATATATATATATATATATATATATATTGTAAATATATGTATGTATATATATATATATATATATATAAAATGAAATATTTTAATCGAAAACTATGCATAAACTACTGTATGTACGATAAAACCCATCTCTAGCATATCTGTTACAAATGAGTAACGATAGACCAAGACTAAGGATAAAAATAGAAGGTAACATATCACTACAATGGAAAGGGGTATGAGAAGAATATTAGGATACAAAAATCACAATTAAAAAGTATATATAAATATAGATAAAAAAGAAAAAGAAAACACGGCAAAAATGAGAAAAGGCAATAATAATTAGCTCAAGATAAAAGATTAAGACATAGAGAACAATCAATTGAAACTACACAAAAAATGGCGGTTAGTTCGAAATTGCATTCTCATCAGGACAGCCATACAATTCGAATAAAACCGATAGCATAGCCAGTTTCTGACAATGGCGATAGTATTTAACTATAGACACCATTGGAACTGCCTACTGGCTAGTGGTAGGAGAAAAATAAATCAGTTGAATTACAAATGAGAAAAATAATACCTCCTCGAACAGAAATATTAACTCACAAGCATTGCTACCACATGTAGGTTGAACAGCGACTGAGCATTTCACCTCACTTCGTCAATGTGAGTGGGCACCGGAATGAATATACTTGAATGATACATAATATGTATGGAGACTTTCAAATATAGTAATCAGTATAGGACTCAGGACAAGTGGAAAATAGTCATTCGAAAATAGAAAACAGTATTAGACTCGGGTCAAGTGGTGATAGGAATGGGTGAATTCTCAAAAATGAGTTATCCAATCAAAGATAAATAATGCATGTGGAAAAATATTACGTGGTATATTTGAAATTATTAATAATATTATTTACAAATACTTCCGGATATTGGTAATTTTGACAAATGAGTTTAAGATTATTGATGTGGAGAAAGTGAAACCGAGGATCAGAAAGTCGATGTATCAGAAATAGCTGGTTTAAAATAATGTTTCTAAACAATTGAATAGAATTACAAGATTGATATGATAGCAGCTTTATGATAGTGAAGTTGTAAGAATCTTTTTTATCATATAGATTGGATATTACATGATTATTGAGGGTATCTAAATTTAGGTCTAAAAAATTTACTGTTTAACTAACGCTAGGCTCATTAGGAATTAATTCTAGGTTAGATGGGTAAAAATCAATATTAATTGGATAGGAATCATCAATGATAATACAAATTAAGTCGTCAACATATCTATATATAATATATGAATTGAGTTAAAATGACACTCATAATAATAAAGATATAAGTTAGCGAGAATACTACTACTACAGCCACCTTGTGGTACACCAGATGTTTGTAAATAAATGTTATCACCTTGGATAATATAATTGTTGTATAACACAAAGTGCAAGAGCATAGGAAAGTTTTTGACATTAAATGTAACATTATTGGAAGATAATATGATAAAGAGAGATAATAACTTTATATAAATCTTTAATGACAATATTATTAAATAGGTCTTTAAAATCAAAGGTTTGGAAACCAAGAATTTGTGGAAGCTTGCTAAGGTGATTAACTAAATCAAAACTATTGTTCAAAATGAAATATCCTGAATTCCTAAATTTAAGAGATTCAGTAATTCTATTTAAACAGTTAAGCAAATACTTACTAGCTGTAGTGGTAAAGGTATTATGTCCACAAGTGACCGTTCTAAAACTGAGAGGTGATTTATGGAATTTAGTAACCAAAGTAACATAAGGAAATTTAAAAAACTTACAATTAATATTTAATTGTGTATATAATTTTAGCATTTTAGTTTTGATTTTGATAGACTGATTATTAATGGGTTTAAAAATTTGATTATTTTTTAAGTAATTCTGTAACAGAAAAACATATTTTTTACAAATGATGGCATAATTATTAGAAGCTTTATCTACATAAGTTATGACAAAATGTTGTTGTAGTTCTTTAATAGCAGAAAGGAGTTGTTTATAAGGATACCTAGGCTTCGTTAATTTAATGTTTATAATAACATTTTTAGGTAGATGTAAGGTAGTATACTTCCATAGATGAAATGCTTCAATAGGAATGAAATGTGAACAAGCAAGTTGATATATGAATTTATCAAAATCAAAAGATATAGACTGAAGAAGTTGTTTAGGGTGATGGCAGAATGGAATGCGAAATTTAGACCCTTTATTCATAATTTCCCTAAGAATATCATCCTGAACTATATTGAGAACCCCAGTAATAATGTGTCCATGAGAGGAGTTGACATAAGGGGTTAGATTATTATCGCTGCATACACATGATGTATGGTCATTGGAGTTTAATGTCCTAGAAACTTCATCGTAATTGTAAATAGTTCTACTAATTGGTAAATTATATTTGAATGATTTTTGTATTTTGATATCATTTACTGGTAACAAGTGCTGATGTTTTGCAAACAAATTATTGAAGTTAAGAGAATTAAGAATAGGGTGTTTAAAAGAAATTACACAGTAAGCTATTTTAGTATGTGGATTTGGTGAATGGAGTAGGTGGTAATTTAAGAAATTTGTACGTGAAAGAAGCAAATCATAAAATAAATGTTTAAAATGCTCATGAGTTAATTTTAATTTTAAAAAATTAGTATAAACAATACTTAATTTGCATTTTCTGACTTTAACCAAGTTCTAACAGGTAGAAAATTGAAAGTTTAAGAATAATTATATTGTAATTTCAAAATGTCTGCATTGTAATCAATAGTTTTACTTAAGTTACTTTTTCCTTTGCCATGCTTATATCGCTTTTTACTAGGAGTTGATGACTTTGAATACTGAAAAAGATGTTTATATATATATATATATATATATATTTGAAGATTTTAATACTACTTTGAAACTATGTTAGGTCAGTTTCCTCATAGTTCAAGGTTCCTCTACAGGTGCGCCTTTGTGAAGAAAATTAGAACAGAAATTTTTTACTAGTTACAAGAAGAAAATGTAGAGCTTTATATTACATGCTAGAAAAATCTTGGAAATCTATAAAATATAATCGCTTATGGTCCAACAGACAAACTCTCAAGACCTAATCTTACTTGTTATATAGATGTTTCATTTTTTGCATTAAATCTTGGGATCCATTGCTTTTGGTCCCTAAATTGATTACTTATCACATATAACAAATTTTTTTAGCATTTTTTATTGTACATACATTTAATTTCTGGAAATATTTAGTCTATATTAGGACAGTTTAAAATAAATTGTTACCCGATCAAAAAAATTTATTGTTTCAGAGAAAATGTAGAGCTTTATATTACATGCTAGGAAAATCTTGGAAATATATCAAATATAATCACTGGTCCAACAAACAAATTCTCAAGACATAACCTTACTTATTACATAAATGTTTAATTTTTTGCATTAAATCTTGGACTCCATTGCTTTTGGTCCCTAAATTGATTACTTATCACATATAACAAATTTTATTGTACATACATTTAATTTCTGGAAATATTTAGTCTATATTAGGACAGCCTTAAAATAAATTGTTACCTGATCAAAAAAATTTATTGTTTCAGAGAAAATGTAGAGCTTTATATTACATGCTAGGAAAATCTTGGAAATATATCAAATATAATCACTGATGGTCCAACAGACAAATTCTCAAGACATAACCTTACTTGTTACATAAATGTTTAATTTTTTGCATTAAATCTTGGGCTCCGTTGCTTTTGGTCCCTAAATTGATTACTTATCACATATAACAAAATTTTTTAGCATTTTTTATTGTACATACATTTAATTTCTGGAAATATTTAGTCTATATTAGGACAGCCTAAAATAAATTGTTACCCGATCAAAAAATTTATTGTTTCAGAGAAAATGTAGAGCTTTATATTACATGCTAGGAAAATCTTGGAAATATATCAAATATAATCACTGATAGTCCAACAGACAAATTCTCAAGACATAACCTTACTTGTTACATAAATGTTTAATTTTTTGCATTAAATCTTGGGCTCCATTGCTTTTGGTCCCTAAATTGATTACTTATCACATATAACAAAAACAGACAAACTCTCAAGACATAACCTTACTTGTTACATAAATGTTTAATTTTTGCATTAAATCTTGGGCTCCGTTGCTTTTGGTCCCTAAATTGATTACTTATCACATATAACAAAATTTTTTAGCATTTTTTATTGTACATACATTTAATTTCTGGAAATATTTAGTCTATATTAGGACAGCCTAAAATAAATTGTTACCAGATCAAAAAAATTTGTTGTTTCAGATAAAATGTAGAGCTTTATATTACATGCTAGGAAAATCTTGGAAATATATCAAATATAATCACTGATGGTCCAACAGACAAACTCTCAAGACATAACCTTACTTGTTATATAAATGTTTAATTTTTTGCATTAAATCTTGGGCTCCGTTGCTTTTGGTCCCTAAATTGATTACTTATTACATATAACAAAATTTTTTAGCAATTTTTATTGTACATACATTTAATTTCTGGAAATATTTAGTCTATATTAGGTCAGCCTAAAATAAATTGTTATCCGATCAAAAAAATTTATTGTTTCAGAGAAAAAAAGAAACATTGAAATATAGCTATATTTTTAAGAATTCATTTACATGTGAAGTTGGTATGACAAACAAGCTAAAAATCATCTTGAAAATAAATTTTGTTGAATGTAAGTCAAAAATTCGAAATCAACCAGTTTAAAAGTCATCTGTCATATTTTGTACCAGAATGGATGAACTTAAGTTTCATATACTAATAAAAGGAGCTCAAACTAACTTGATCTTGAATTTAACAATCTTACTCTTATTTTTAAAAGAGGTTACATTTAAGTTGTAGCAGTAGCTGAGTTTTTTTTTCTATCATAGTGATATGTTTATTATATATTAACATAGACACATAGTTGAAAAATTTTGTTGAATGATTTGCTAAATTCAAAATCGAAATCTATGCAACATTTTTCTTTGACACTTCCAGCACATATCACATGATCATACCTGACAATACAGGATTCATACAGATTCAGCCAAGGAAAAATCAAGGACTTTTCAAGGGAAAATACCAAATTTTTAAGTATTCAAAATCAAAGTAAAAGTAATTATGTACTAAGCAAAATTGTGATAGTAGAAAAAGTAAAGATTTAATTACATTCATTCTGTACTTCATAATAAAATTTCAAACTTTATATCTAACTAGTGAGGCCCACAAGCAGTCTGCCAATAGTAATTTAAAAAATCGGTTTATTCATAGGATATCTTCTACTATACAGACAACACTCAATCACTGTCTGTGTAGCCATAACACAAAAGGGGTGTATTATAATATTCATTGCTGTAAATAAATCAAAAATGAGTCCAACATAAAGCTTTGCTTTCAATATCTGATGTTATACGCAATATAGAACTCCGGAATACTACTTTTTATATAGATTATTGAAATTTTAAAATAACATAAGATTTATTATATCATCACTTATCTGACTAAATTAATTTTATTTATTTGACTTAAAATTTTAAGTTTTATACAATAAAGGACTATAATATATATATGTGTGTGTGTGTGTGTTATTTATGGACTACATAATCCTATATATATTTTTTCTTTTTTCACGGAACTATTAACAGAATTTTCCCCAGGATTGAAAACGGGCAAGGTGCTATAATCTGAAAAAGGACACTTAAAATTGGGCATATAAAATAATCGAATGCAGTTATAAAGCACTGATAATAAATGAGATTTTCTGCTGCAAACATACTTATTATTGCAGAAAGCTATTTGTACATTAAATGTGCAGTGTTCCCCCTTGAAAATTTTACCAGCCGGGTGGTGTGAATCAGCAGCCAGGTGGTCAAAGCAGATGTATTATATTTTACAAATTTTTTTGATTCTCAGAAATGCAAACCTCTCATATTGCAAACCTCTTTATCTGTAAAAATGTAACTTACATTTAATAATAATTATAATACATATTATATATAATATTACAATATAATTACTTATTAGTATTAACAAATACTAATAATTCTAGACATGAATTTTTCTCTTCTTCTGACAAGCAAAATTATCAGCTGCCTTGTTATATTCAAAATCATCTGGATCTGGCCCCTCTATTGAAATAGCCATGAGATTATTCAGAGTTGACCGTTTTATTCGGTTTCGTAAATAGGTCTTAATTCTACCTAGGGATGAAAATCCTCTTTCATATTCTGCTGTACTGACAGGTATAGAGAGTGCAACAGTAGCCAACTTTGATAAATTTGGAAATGATTCTCTGAGGTCAGGTGTTGTAGCCAATTTCAAAAGTATTTGCTCAGAATTTTATATGATTGCCCTTTGATCACTTTGGAGGCAACTACCCACTCTAATTTAGAGGCTTCATAGTTTAATATTGGTGGATTCTCTTGTTTAGAATAATGATCAAAGATACTCTTAGCGGCCTCATTTCGGTCATGACTGGAGGTGTTTGTACTAAAAAGTCTAGGGAAAGATGTAATAATAGGCATGTCTGGAAATTTTGCTTCTAGGTGATCAACAACTATCTCTATGTATTTATCATAGATTGCAGTTTTAAATGTATCTCCTTAAGCATCTGAAAATTTAACATGAAAATCAAACCACAAGCCAGTCAGATTGTGGTGGAGGCTTTGAAACTGACAACCAGGAGATTCTTTAAGTTCTGCAATGGTCAGTTTTGTGGCTTCCAAAATTGGTTCTATTTCTGTTAAGCCGATATCTTGCTTTTGCCATGCCCTAGATAAAGCAGCCAAATGAGGCAAAATATCAGAAAGCATTAGTAAAGAAGCTAAAAACTTGTACGTTTTGATATGTTTGCTTAATCCTTCAGCTGTTACATCATTTCGCTCAACAGCTTCTCTTTCTAGTGCAGCCACAACACTAACCAAGCATTCTCTTAAAGACCCAACAGCATTATCATGAGATAGCCATCTAATGTCACTGGCCATTTTCAATTTAATTTGAGGACATTCCAGTATACTTTGAATTGCAGTTAAGCCAGCTATTCTGACTGAAGAGTTTCGAAAAAGATTAAACAACTGCCTTAAAAAGTCATTAAATTTAATCAAGTAAGGTACTTCGGCTGCAGCAAGAGCCAATCGATGACACTTTACATGACAATTTACCATGACAAAATACAATGACAATTTACCATGAGACCATCTGTTTCATCTTTCAGTAATTTTGCAACTCCATTGTGCCTACCAATCATTGTAGCTGCTCCATCAGATCCTAGACCTACCAGATCACAAGTTTTAAAATTGAGGCTCAAAATTATTTCAATTACTTTCTTACTGATAGTTTCAGCTTTGTTATCAGTTATACTAGAAGTTGAAATAAACCTTACAGTAACCTCCTTTGTAACCTGACTAACATATTTTACATATACAATAAGTTGCTTTACAAAAGCTATATCTGTAGTTTCATCACATAAAATACTGAAATACTCTGCAGACTGTAAGTCTGTCAAAATTTCAGATTTAATTTGTGCAGTTAAAATTTCGAGCAGTTCTTGCATAATTCTTTCAGAAGTATAATTAACATTTTTTCCAACATTGAGATGTTTTAAATAGGTACAACCCATAGCTTCACAGTGTTTCAGCAGTTTTTTATATAAAGTAATATGTGGTAGTTCATTTGCAGCTAAAAAATACATAGATCACCAACAATAGCTTCTCTCTCTAAACTATGTAAAACTGAAATAGATTTTTCAATTTGTCCTAATCCAGTTTCTGAAAGTACCTTTATCTCTAGAGTAACAGAATCTTTATGTAGGACACTAGTATTATGATCTATTAAGTTTTCCTGTCGAAACCTAGTGCATGGAGTGGTTATCCAAGCACTACTTGTAACTCTTCTCTTACCATATTTCATACAAGTGGAACACAGCATTCCATCTTCTTTGATTACTAACCAAAGAAATTGTTTAAACCATTCCTTGTTAATTCCCAAAGTACGGTGTTTAGATGTGTGTTTTGCATTTGAAGAAGCAGACGATTCACTACCAGTAGTTGCAGCTGCAGACATAGTATCACTTTCACTCCCATTATTTTCATGAACTTTGTTAAAATAACTACATGGTTTCTTTTCCTGGACTATCTTTCTACTCATTTTAAAAAACACAAAGCAAAATAAGCCCACAAGACATTCAGAAACACATCGCATAAAACAAGACTATTTGGCGAATTATTATTCACTGTTTCAGGGACCGTGCATCAGATATGGCATTTTGTATTAGCTTTGGTGCAGGGAAATCACTAAATTGGCACAGTTAACTAACGTTTTGGTGCAGGAAAATCCCCAAATTGGCACAATAAAGTAGCATTTTGGCACAGAGAAATCACAACATTGGCTCTGTAAACTAGCGTTTTGGAGCATGGAAATCGCAAAATTGATGAAATAAACTAATGTTTTAGAGGAGACATCAAATTATTTGATACTGAAATGTATTGTAACATGTGAAATACCTGGAGAAATGAAAACGGATGAAGAAATGAGAGGAGAAATGAAATGTTGAAAAACGCGTCCTTGGAAAGCACAAAAATACTGCATATTTACATGAAAAAAAAAAAGGTCAAAAATTCCATACAGACGCCATGCCGCAAACAGCAGAGAAAATATCGGCAACTTTCAGGGGTTCTGATGTAATCTGTCACGCCAGCACCGTTGCAGAAATTTTCAACAACAAAAGTTCAAATTTTAAACAACCAAATAAATTTATGAAAAACTCCAAAAATAAAATAAAACCATATAAAATTTTGAAAACCTGTGTATTTAAGCATTGAAGAACTGCAAGAACAAAGGTCTAACTATAAAATATTTTAAAATAAATAATATGAGGGGAAATAAGTTCTAGCTCATTAAAACCCACAGAGATCGCTAATCCAAACAGATTTTTTCCTTCCGCTTTCATCCCGACTGAGTCAAAATAAACACCTGTTCCTGCAAGTGGCGCATTCGTAAAACAACCTATATTTTACCTAGGTTACCTTAAGTACTGAAAGCTATATTTATAAATACAGATTTTATCACAAAAATAGTTACAGCTTTCAAATTGTTAGAACTTTTAACCCATATTAACACCAAACATGTCATAATTAAAAAATAATCATAATTTAAGGAAATTATTTTTAATTACGGAGAGCTGGAGATTTTGAGCAAGCATTAAGTTGTTATATTGCATTGTACATGGTGTTTCTTTCAGGCATACATTCGGGGGGGATTCGCCCCCCCAGAGACATTATGCTAACCTAGTTTCTATATAAGTGACAGCATTAAGATATAGAAAACTTGCCCTATCCCTGGTTAAAAAGCCCCAAAAGAAACACTGATTGTATAATTTTCTAAATTCAAGAAGAAAAAGCTCTCCGCCCCTCCTGAAATTTTGTTTTTAAATCTTGCTTACGTAGTGCGCATTTTGCTATATTAAATTTTATTATCAGTTTTTCTCCAAAACTATTCAATCGATTGAAACCAAATTTTGTTAAGTAAGCTACTTCATGAATGTGAAAACAAAGTTACATTTTTTTTTTAGTCTTTCAAAAATAGGAAAAAACGAATGTGGGAAGATGCCTTTCTTCATGATGTGCAGCAACATTACCGTTTAGCCAGGAAAAATTTATCTTGGGAAGGTGCATTTCTTTACAAGCAAGATCATCCACGTAGAACAAAATTATATACTTTACTTTATGCATTTTTTTTGCCTGAAGATTTTAATTTCTATCGCATTTTCCCAAACATGGCGTTTCAGCCTGATGTATTCCAGTAGTACGTAGAATTCGTCGATATGCCTCTTAAAATGTATGCGACGTATATTTACTGGCGTGGCGCCATCACGGAATGATGGGAGAACTAATTTTTTTTTTTTTTAAAAGGAGTTATTGGCTCAGATGGTAGGCAAAATATTGTGTTGGTGGCTTTTTAATCCGGTCCCAAAGTTGTTTACTGAAGTTAGTGGCTTCGCAAATTTATGTCGGCTAATCAAAAATTATTTTAATTTTTTGTGCACAATCATTCGTTTTTTTTTTTTAATTTTTACTTTTTGCATATGTTTTTCTTAGATTGTCACCCGGGCGGCCCGCCCATTCAAAAGATAGGAAGGGAGAACACTGATGTGCTTATAGTCATAAGGAGGTGTACATTAACAATTACAATTATCAAATTTATTAAATTAAAAAAAGAGAATATTAAATCATATTTCTTAAAAGTGTCATTAGTCAATGAGGTTTGAATCATTTTAGTGATAAAATACATTTAAATGTTAAAAATATTTTTCAAGTGTTGTAATATATTAATTATATCTTTTTCTGATGCTATAAATAAAAAAAAAAGTTAGTTTTGATTTTAAACTACTTTGTGCTTGTCAATAAGCAGAAGAGAAAAAAAAAAGTAAAAACTTGATTTAAACAACCATACAAAATTCCAAAAAGCTGCATAAAATTTTGAGGTACATCCTTAGTAAAAGTCTATCTGATAAATTGGTAGTTGGGTCATTCCATGTCAAATCAACAAATGGGGTTGCATCATAGTAAAGGATTTGGATCAAAAATTAAAATTAGCTTATATACCTGGGAAGAAGGCAAACGTCAGAATTTCAATTTTTCAAAAAAAGTAGAAGGGGAGATTTTGCCCCTTGAAATATCTTTCAAGGTCATATTTCTGTGAAAAGTGATGCTCATTCTTTCCAAAATAAAACCACTTATATTTGTCACAAACCAATTTTTCAGATGCCATTTTAAAGCTAAGATTTCAAGCTTTCATATGATATAAACTAATTGTAATATTTGCTTTTTAATGAAACCTTTTTAAAAAACGGTTTAAGTGCTTAAACACTTAAACTTGCAATTTAAGTGATAAATTCTCAAAATTTAAATATCCTATTTCAAGTTTACCCATAGCAAAGGGTGTAGTTTTAAGCAAAGTAGATTGCCCGGCAAATCATTCACAAATTGAACATATGAAAAATATACCTTACAGAAACTTATTAGGTTGTTTTTCTTGCCAGCAGAACTAGACCCGGCATAAGCTATGCTGCAAGTATTTTATCCCAATTTCAGGAAAACCCAGGAATTAAACACTGGGATGTTCTACTTAAACTTCTAGGGTATGCAGATAAAACAAGGGATTTTAAATTAAACTTATCTAATATTCAATCTATAAATTCAAATTGTTTTACTGATTCTGACTTTGCAGCTAATAGGGGTGATAAGAGTATCAATGCGAGGCATGCTATTTTTTGTAGATAGGGTACCTATTTCATGAAAAACATTTAAGCATAAATGTGTGAGTTTATCTACAATGGAAGCTGAATATATTTCATTGACTGAATCTGCAAAGGAAATGAATGCTGTGGGTACAAAACATATTACTGGAATGTAATAAGCTTGGCATTCAGTTAGGAAACAGTATAATATTCTGTGACAACCAAGCAGCCATTAACTTTTCCAATTCACCCATTGAGAATCATAGAACAAAACACATTGAGGTTAAATATCATTTTTTGAGAAATCTAGTTGAAAAGAAACTTTTTGAAATCAAATTTGTAAACAGCAAAAATAACAAAGCTGATGGTTTTACAAAACTTATTACCAAAGAAGCAATCTTTAAATTCTGTGAAATCTTTAAAACTTCTTAAAAATTCTAAATTGTAATTTGAAATAAAAAATTTAACTTGTCTAAATTGTATAAGTTGTATTTTCAAATAAACTTTAACCCTTTTTCAAAACCCACATTGTGTAGTTTAGTTACCAATGTGTTTATACTGTGTGCCGAAGGTTTTTAAGGTTTTTGATATACACTAAATTATACCATTTTTTTCAATCCCTCATTTAGTAGTTTAGATACTAATGAGTTTAAACTGTGTGGTGAAGGTTTAAAAATTTAAAAAAATTTTCAATGTGATATACAAACTTTTTGACATTCCCTCAACATATAGTTTATGTGCTGTTGAATTTATACTGTGTGGTGATGATTTAAGAGTTTTTGAATTTAAAAATAGTATCTCCTGTTTTTTAACCTTTTGTTCCCATGTAAAATGTATTATGATGTGTTTATATTTTTTAAAACTTTGTCTTGAAATGTAATTATACATTAAAATTTATAAAGCAGTATGTGTTCAACGTAAATTTGAAATTTGATTATAACTTGTACTTTTTTTGGTTAAGCAACTCAATCTGCAGAAGGGGGCCGATTTATTAGAAAAACTTCAATGTAAACAAGCTATAAGTACATCGGTTGAAGTATGGTCAAAATCCCAAAAGTTACTGTGTGCTTATTGGCTAATCACTTTAGGATAGCTTGTCAAGAAGTTTTAACCCCATGTTCCGTATTCCTGCAAATGGAGACGTCAACATCCAGAATGTGCTAATTTCTACATGGCATTAAATAATTAAATTTCTTAATAAATTATTAAATTTCTTTTGGCATTAAATTAGAGATTGGCATACTCCGGAAACATTAACGTCTACTTTTATGATACAGCACTATTTAAACTAGTGGATGTGTCAGTAGATATCTTAAATTGGCATATGGTGTGTTGTCTCATATTATGTTGTATCGTAGATTGTACGTTTAATGTCGATCAGTCATTTTATGTAAGTTTTCTGCATGTATGCCGGTAAGCGGCGATGCACGTGGTCAGATATACTTAGGCCTATTTTTCTGGTTGTAAATTTTCAAGACAAATGTTTTCTCTGGATATGAACCGATACTGCATCAAAGTAAACGACACGTGTATCATTTTTGTTTTTATATTTCTTTTGTGAAAAATAAATGAAGTTTTTTTTCACATTGCCTATTCATTTCAGCTGGATAAGGATCTGCTGCTATCTCTGTTGAACTTCATATGACGTTGTGCAATATGACTTTTTAAATTTCTTTAAATTTTTCGTCAATACCAACAATTACTTTATTAGTGATCCGCTAATAAAAGACGTATTCATTTTGTAAATCTATGACGTTAATTGCACATGCTTGTGCAACATACGTATTGTTATTACATGAAGCGGGGTTATTGTTATAATGTATAAAACCTATGCAGATTACAAGCGTCCTCGCAGCAACTGTATCATTAGCATGGGTACACAACAGCTACTTCATCAACTGCATCGTTAGCCGCTACTTTTGACTGTAGCAAATTTGAAAGATAGACAGCTACTTTATGAACTGTAATGTTAGCAGTAAACAAATAATATAGTATGAAGTAAGGTCAACTAAATTATGGCTAGCAAGTAAATGACATTATTTAGTTATGATAATAGCTCATGGCAGATAAGATGAAATTGAATGCCCAACACAATGTCATTTTATAGTTCTATCTAAAAAATAGATTAAAAATAAAAATTGAAAGACAAGAAAATACAAATAAAAATTCATACAAATAGATTAAAATTAAAAATAAAAATTCAAACACCTAGAAGCAATAAGAGTTTTATTGCTGACAACCACAAGGGAAGGAAAAGTCAGATGAGAAAAATATAAAGTAAAATAAAATTAGGAATTACATTTAGATGTTCAAATGAATAAGACACTCTATCCTAAAAGATGGTACAACGATACATGTCATTAAAAAGTCCAAAACAATGCATGGCAAAAACTCAACGCGATTTGCTTCTACTTATGCTGCGGTCGCTCTCATTTCCACTTCGATTATGCTCTTTGCTTGGGCTCCTGCTGCTGCTTTTACGAGGGCTGCGACTTATACTTCTGTTATTCTCTTCTTCAATGTTGCGCTTGTTAACCTGAAAATAGATATATAACAAATATTCATTAACATAATCAAGTGATAAAGCATAATATGCATTAATCTGAGTGCAAAATTTAGAAAATGTTAAAATATTGTTATGAAAACTTCTTTTCATTGAAACGGATTAAAAGAGTGAAATATTAGGCAGCCCACTTTATCAAACTGTCTTTGAGTATTTCTTTCAAGGAATTTATTAAGGGCATAAGGTACTACTGTAGTCAGGGCCGAGTAATGCACGGACCTCCGGGGACCTCGGTCCGGGGGCCCCCCAAAGTTTGCATAACAGCAAAAAAGATGTTTAGCAAAATTTTTTTTTTCTTAAAAAAAAAAAAAAAAAAATGTAATATTTATAAAATAATAAAGTAAACTTCCATAAAATAAAAATATAACTAAAATTTCGGAAGTAATTCTTTAAAAACGAATGTTTTCAAAATTTCAGATTACAAGCATTTGCCTTCCAAGAAGCAACCACATTAATCATAAGGAGGCATGGCCTCGTACAAGTAGCCAATAGTTGAAGTGGCTTCGAAGAAGCACGAATGCCTGTTTCTGTACCTCTTGTTCCAATATGCATGTGCCAAGGCAGCAGCATTTCTGTTTACATTTTGCAATGTGCATGTGATTTATTTGCTAAATTTGTCAGTAGACAATCTAGTTAAATCAAATCTAACGATGTCTTCTTAAAAATATTTATCTGGAAGTCAAGAGGTAAAATAAGTTTTGCATGGATTTAGCGTCAAAATGCTTAAAAGAGAGAATTGAAAAATTTGTTACCCCTATTGTGAATGCAGAAACAACCGTAGCAGATCTATTGGATTTGGTGACATTATAAAATAAAGAAGCAGAGAGAATCGTGACTTGCAGTCTAGTGAAACCTTTTGATAGCCACCATTTTGAAACAGATAACAATGTAAAATCAGCATCAACTTATCCTGCTCTTTGGCCGCCTGTTATATTAGAAGAGATGAGAGTATTTTGTGTAACATAAACTAAATCAGTTTATTTTGGAAATACATAACTTGAAGCGGGTTTATGACAATAAAGAACAAGTTCTCACCGAACATAATTTTTATAGATATAAACAAAACAAGGAAAAAATGAAAAGAGACCGGCTGATTTACTCACCATCAAAAAGAGTTGTGTATTGTTATATATGCTAACTTTTTACTTCTAATCATCAGTCACTTTGTGAAGGTTTTTCCAATTGGAAAAATATATCTGAAAGGTTAAGCGAGCATGAGAATTCTAAAACTCACTGTGATGCTGTATGCAAATTATCTTTACGATCAATATCTCATGCTCGCTTAGATCTTCAAGTTATTGAAGATTATAAAAAAGAATGTAGTTATTGGCATCCTGTACTTTCAAGAGTTGTTGCAACTATAAAATTTTAGCTGAAAGAGGCCTTTTTGGGGATAATGAAAGTTTGGAGTCTCTGTAAAATGGCAATTTTTTAGACTGCCTAGAGTATTTAAGTAAGTTTAACCTATTTATAAAGGATCATCTAGAAAAGCATGATAATATTAGTAAAGGCAACATCAATTATCTTTCGTCAATAATAGCAACTACTGCAGCTCATGTCAGAAAGAGTTTTGAAGGAAATTCTACTTGAAGTGATAGAAGCAAGATATTTTGGATTAATTGTGGAATCCATTGATCAATTGTCATTAATTTTGAGATATGTTGACAGAGATGGTGAACTCACAGAATGCTTTATACCCATACACAGTCATGATGCCAGTTTTCTTTCATATACTGTAATTACAGAGCTTGAAAAACAGGGATTAGACATTGTAAATTGTCAAGGTCAATCTTAAGATAATGCCAGCAATATGATAGGGAAATAGTCTGGCCTACAGGCGAGAATCAAAGCTATTTGCCTTTTAGCTGAATATACCTTGTTCAGCACACTCTATAAACCTCGTTGGAACTAATGTTGCACAATCTTGTTACCAGGCTGTATCATTTTTTGGAATTATGCAAAATCTTTATCTTTTTTTTTTTCGGTTTCTATACATAGGTGGCATATTTTACAGCAAAAGTTGTTAATGGCCAAAGAAAAATTAATGATAAAATCCCTATCAACTACAAGGTGGTCAGCTAAAGCAGATGCTACAAGAGCTCTTCGTAAAGGGTATCTATTAATAAGACAGTCACTGAGTGATATTTCAGAAGATAAAAATGAATCTCCAACTACACATCACGAAGCTAAAAGTTCACCTCCTAAACAGAGTAAATTAGAAACTGCCCTTATGACTGTGATATGGGATACAATTTTATAGCAAATCAATATGGTCAGCAAAACTCTTCAGCACAGTGCTGATTAGTTTATCCATAATATTTACGTTAAGATCCGCCAAAAGTTTTTACAACCTTTTTCTAGGGGCGCGGTAGCCCATTGGTTAGCGCGCTGGAGTTGCACTCGGTAGGCCCGGGTTCGATTCCAGCCGCTGCCAAAACTGCCGCTGTGTTCACGCGGAGTATGATCACGTTAAACATGTGGGTCCGTAAGTCCTTCCGAGAGGTTGGTGGTAGGGGAAGGAGGGTACGGTCCCTGTGGATGCCTCCCCCACTGGGTTCCGGTCTAAATTGGGTGGCACTTCCCGGCCGTCCAAACAGTTACCTTACACCTTTCTGGTAGGTCGGACGGTCTGGGTCTCAACAACGACAACCCTTTTCTAATCTTATTCCTATTAATGATCATTTACAGTTTAAAGTTAGTTGTCCTTACTATCCTAAAATTTTTCGGTCCCTTATTAATTTTTGTACAGAATTTAAATGTAAACCCACTCATTTAGCTGTTACCACTTTGTTTAATCGCATTCGAACTGATAAATTTAAGGATAATATTAGTTTTGAAAATCTTGCTGGGGTGTATGTTCAAAAAATAGTTCAGTACAAAAATTAATGAGGGGGCGGAAAATTTTACCCCTCCTTTCTCCGGATAATATCTATAAATTTTATATCGGTAGTACTAAACGTATGGTTGGTATCCGTTTGTCCGAACATGTAAGAGACATAAAAAATGGTAAATTAACGATTGCCCTTGCCCAATTCGTGAATAAAAATAATTTTTACCCTCTTTTTGAAAAACTTTTCTTTTAGTTAGCTGTAATAGCCCCCGTTCAATCTTGCTATATAAATTCCTTTTTATTTATTTATATCGTTCTTCTATTTGTAATTTTGACTCTGTTCAGGTCCTAAGTTATGCTTGGTGACTCGTTCTCGATTCCCTGCATGTTAAGCCTTTCCATAGCTACATTGATTTATAATTATTGTGTTTTGAAAAAATCCTATATCTTTAAACCTTTTTGAAGTATTTGCTTTTGAACTTTGTATAAATTATAATGACTCATAATCCACCTTTTTGTATAACTGGCAATTTCATGATATGCAAATTTTACTTGACAGTATTGAATTGTATTTAAGCACGTTGGCATCGTTTCTAATTGCATCGCCACTGAATATGAACATGTAAAATGTTCAAAAGCACTTTGGCTATTGTTTTTATGTCTGTAGGATGATTTTAAAATAAAATGACTATTGGATCTGTGAGATTTGTCATTTATTAGTAATTAGTATTTGAAATCGTGACGTGTCGCCACTCTTAGTATAGCATATGTTGAAGTTGACAAAAGATTTGGATTTCTATATAATTATAAATTATCACCATTTGAAATTAGCAATTTTGCTCAGGAATTTCACAATGTTTTACTCAGATGACATTAAAAATAGTTTTTCTGATGAATTTCTTCAATTTGGATCATTTTCTAAAGATCAGATTTCTCACAGAGAGTGTTTAAAGAAAATTAAGAGTTTAAATATCTCACACACTTTTCCAAATGTGGAAATAGCATATCACCTATTTCTAACTTTACCTATCCCAAATTGTTAAAGCAAACTTTCATTTTCTGCATTGAAAAGAGTAAAAAAACAGATATAGGTCTACATTGACCCAGCAAAATGTGCAAGCATTTTCTCTTTTAACTACAGAAAATGACATTACTGCAAAACTAGATTTTTGTGACATAATTGATGATTTTGCTTCCAAAAAAGCAAGGAAGAAGTTTTTTTCAAATATGATAAAAACACAGTCTATTTCATAGTATTTAAGATTCTGCATTTAGGGTTGGGTTTCTATGCATAAAAAATATCATAGTCTAACTTTATCATGGTATAAAGTAATATGTAATACAGTTTCTAAACATATTTGAATAAGTTTCTATGATTCAACAGGGTTTACTTCCTTTTTGTGTTATTTTAAATATAAGTCTTATACCATGGAATGATATAATTTATTTTCTTGTTTGTAAACATGAAGTTTAAATCTTCCATGTTAATATTCAAATTTACTATTCATGTTAAACTTTTTATTTTGTGTTATCAATCACATTGGTATTGGTATAGAACAATCCAGAGAATTTTTACTTATATCAAAATTTTGATGCATATTCTCATGCCTTAAGACTTGGATTTTGTTTATATCGTCTTCAGTGAAATGCTTTTTCTTAAGCATTACCTATGTGTAAAATTTAAAGATCTCTGAGTTCAAGTATTAGAATAATTATTTACTCAAAATAAACATATTTAAATGTAATAAGAATATAGCTTGAAAATGTTAGTTTTTATTGTAAATTATGAAAATATGTTAATACTTTAAAACATTATTATTCATAACATCTTAATATATTACTTTGTAATACTTTGTAAACTTATAAGTAAAACATTTTTGAAGTTTTTAAATGTAAAAAAGGACCTCCAGGGCTATGGCCCTGAGCACACAAATTTGATAATTAATGTTTTGTGTGCCTAGGGTCCCTCGAATCAACACTTGGCCCCACTTTGGCTTGATCAGCCCTGATTGTAGTACCCAAATATTGGGACCCACATAGAAACTCAAATATTTCTGCAGGAATTTTAATTACGATAAGACAAAAGTTGTAATGAAACGAGTTTATAGCTTGGTGGAAAATCCAAAATATATTCAAAATGGAAAAAAAATATATTCAAAATGGAAAAAGAAACATTAGTAATAAAAGAATTGGAAGGCACATTTAAATTTTAGATAAGAACAAGAAAGGTCAATCATACATTGATTATGAAACATCTCTAAAATGCAAAACATTCAGCGCTGATATTTTTTAAATTATCACAATACTACAATAATTTATTATACTTGAAAACTTAAAACTTCACCTAAAAAGAAATGTTATAAATCATCTGCTTTTCTATGTAAAATCAATGAATATTTCATTCGCATCACTTATAATCCAGACTCCAGAGCTAAATAATTTTGCATGAAAAAATTCAGCAATTCTTATATAACTCATCTTACAATCACTTGATTTGTTTAAATTCTGCATGCTATAGAAATTAGGCTTCATTGTAGGAATAATCAAAGTTTAGTGATCATTTAAAAAAAAAATATTTTAGGTACACAGATAATATGCAAAAATAAAGCGGTTTTATGATGGATGCAACACTAAATATAAATGTAAAAAAACTTTAAACATCACAATTTTTACAGAAGGGGAGAAAAATATGGATGCTATATTTTATTTTGAAAGTCACAAGATCTCATCATATAATATGGGTGTAATTATTATTTCAATTTTTATTTAAAAAACTAATATATTTTGCTGAAATTTTTTCATTACATATTTTACGTGATAATTTGAATATTTCCTAAAATTTTTAAAGCAATCTGTGAATTTAACTCCACTTAAAAAATGTTTGAAATATTATGTCCCATAGGATTCAATGTATTTCATTTTTTCAACCTGGGTTAAATCCGAAACTAATTGGGCGATATTATTAATTTTTATTCCCATATGTTCTACAGACTATCTCAACAACATACTAATATTTCCTTGTGATAAAGTCGTTTTTAGGGCAGTTATCGTATGAATGGACAGACAGACAGACAGAATGAACAAAGTCATAAACACTTTACAACTATGTTGGAAAGTGTTGAAAAACAAGAAAGATCAATCATGCATAAAGCATTGATTATGAAACACTTTCCAACTGAAATGCAATTTTATTTACATTTTAAGCTGCTTCAAATATTGCAATCAACAAAATGGATCTTAAAACTTCATCAAAAAAGATAATGCTAGTTACACAAAATGAATTTTGTTCAAATGATGTCATCAAAGGTATGATTTGCGAAGTACTTACGATGCTTTTGCAGTTAATTTTATGTTCCAATTTTAATATTTCATTATTATAGAAACTACATTGTTTGCTTATCTCATGCTAAATTAGTTCTTATTAAAGATAAATATAAAACATTATAAAAGATAAATATAAAACATTTATATATATTGTATAAGATAAGCAGCATAAAAAAAATGAGTATCAAATTTGAAGCAGTGATGAGCATTGGATGAGTTTTTCATGTAAAGAGGCAAAGCGAGTAAAAATAATTTAGTAATTTCAACGTGTTTTTACATTACATCAAGCGATGGTTTTTTCAAGTTGATTAATGTTATGCAAAATTAAATTGTAAGTATATTTTAAAATAATTTAGAAATTTGTTCTTAGTACTTATTTATAATAGATTTATTTATTATACAGTAGATATAAGTCAAACAACCAATCCTTCTCCCCATGTCTTGAAATGATGAGTACTTTATCAAGGTATCACTATATGTCTGTTGGCAAGAAAACTCCCTAGCAGATCTACTTTTATAGAATCCATTATTTCGATACTGAGCCGGGGGAGGATTTTAAAAATTGGAAAACATTTAAGAGATTGGCAAAATACAAATTTTATTATTATTATTTGACAGTAACAAAGACAAATTCACAGAAATATTTTAATTTATTAATGAGTAATATTGTTAACATGCATTTATTATTGCTATCGTCTCATTTTTAAAATTTAATAAATTTTCAAAACTTATTTTAAGTGTTTTTTTTTTCTAAAACTAATTCTTTTCTATAAGTTATTGTCATTATTACCATTTTTTCTATTTCTTAAAGGTTTGTCAAATTTAAATTTTTCATTTATTCATTGTTTAAATATTTTAAACATTTATATTCACTAATTTTTTTAACCTTGTAATTTTTTTTAATCTTGTCAATGATTTTCATTATAGACCTTTTCAGGTGTTTTATAATATTTGTTTTCCAATACATCATAAAAAAAATTCATTTATCATGAAGCATTCAAATACATTTTGAGGCAATTTTAAATTCATTTAAGTTTTCTTAATCTTTTTATTTTTTACTTTTCCAAGCTTATGAAGCATTCACTATTATTTATTCCTCTTTAAATTTTAAGAAGCCCGTCCACTAATTTTTCTTTAATTTTGAGGGTTTTACAAATGATTTTCGGCAAATTTTAATAAATTAATATTCTTGTTTTATATTTTGATCATCTACTCTAATTTTTCAACTATCGCGATCGCGATATTTCAGCCTTTTTTTCTGTTATATTAAAGGACGTTCTGAACTCTTATTTTAAAATTTCTCCAATATGTTTATTTCATAACAAATAAATTCTTTATTCTTTTGAAGAAATTTGATTTTTTTTTAATATTTCGACGTTTTGAATTTAAAAAACGGAGTTTTATATCGCTAGAAACATGCCGTTTTATTGCAATACCCGAATTTTTGGATCAACGGAAAAAGGGCCGTGAACTACTCCTGGCCCCAAGGGTAAGTTGAAAATGGAACCGATTTAACTTTGAATTTATAATAATTGCTAACAGTTAGCACTTCTGAAAATACAACTAAGCAAACATTTTAGGAATCCATACATCATTGTTTTATACATCATCAATGAGAGATTAATAACTTAAAACAGGGCATAATCTGTAAATCGAAATCTGAAATTTTTCTTAGCGAAAAACTGTCATATATCGAGATTTTAAAATTATGAAGTTCTCGCGATCAAGCTTTAAAATTAATACGAAGTATGTCCAGGAAAGTATCCTTCAAACACGTTATTTTAGCCAATGCTACACACATTCAAAATTTCCGTATAGTCGTTTATGGACCGTTCATATATAGGTTAAAATAGAATATTAATACATAACATTGCAGTATCAGCAATTCAGCTTGGAAAAGCATTCCCCCATCCTCAAGGTTGATATCCTTTATTCGTGCAGGGCACTCAGATTTAATTTGCTTGCGGCGCCTCTGAGCGGCAGCATATTCCCGAAACTCGTTCATATAGATTAATTCTTTTAATTTTTCACTGTGAAACGAGTTTCACGCATCATTTTTATTTTAGCAAGTGATTCTAATTCCGTTCATGCATCCGCTTTCGGAAACCCTTTTAAATTTAAGTCAGATGTAAAAATGGGGGAACCCATTTAAGCCGTAATTATTTGCCCTGCTTATTGTAGAGAGCACGGCAAAGACGCTAGATCCCAGAATGTCATAAATCACATCGGTGATTACGGGGAGGGGTAGGATAGGAATGTGGATTGCACTTATTCTAGACAGCAGTAAATGCAATAAATTACGATCGTACGGGAAAAACTATGGGAGAGCAGTAGCAGTATTGTAGTGGTTGTTGACAGATTTTTCTCACTCCACAAGTGGATTTGTTTAGGAAGAATAGCCATCCTACACTATCACACAGTTTGGCCGGTAATCAGGATTTCGTTAATCGCCAGCTTTTCAAGTTTAATCACGACATGGTGAGTGGGAATTTTAAGCTTTATGATGTCATCTGATCAACAGCCAATCAGAATAAAGTTTAACACTTCCACATAACGAGGGCAGTTTCGCGGAGGGATAAAGAGAAAGGAAAATTCCTGTTCAGATATTTTCACAGGGATTTCAAGATCGGCGACTTGCAAAACAAAATTCCAAAATTTCCAATATCTGATTTGAAGCAAAATTCCCTAAGTTTTCCCTGATATTTCCAGAAAATCATTTTCCCCTGAGAATTCCCTGATTTCCCGGTTCTGTCGCCACCCTGAAAAACCTTAGATTCAATGTTCGGTATTTGTGCAGTTTCCCAATCCCCATTATCAAACTTAAAAACAAAATGATGCCATTTTGTTCTCTTAATCGGAAAGTACAGGGTTGCCAGATGATCATGTCAAAACAAAATGCATCCATAATATAAAAAGTTGAAAAATATATATCTGTCTCCTCTTATTCCAAAGTTCATTTAGCTTAGAAGTTTGTGCTAACATAATTTACCATATGATGAAATGTCAGTGAAAGTAGCATCACTACTTTCAAAACTAACTCTTGTCACTATCCAAATTCAAAAATCACGAAAGCAATAGTTTCTGTTACTTACAGAGTATTTCTACCCCAAAGTTACTAAGATAAGTAACTAAACTAAATGCAAGCATATGTGTGATGGTGATCTTCAAACAAAGCCCATCAATTTGTTCAAAAAATACCTGCTACTGTCACTATGTAAGCTAAAATAAATTTTAAAAGCATAAATATTGTAAATCAGTCTTTCTCTGTGCCTGAATGAGGAAAAAGCAGCATGAGAAAAGAAAGAAATTAAAATTAACGTCCATGAAAATCACAAAATGAGTAATTTTTGTTACATTTGCACTGCCCAAGGAAATTATGGGATAAGCAGAGGGGTAAAACAACTAATTTTTTAAATATATAAAACAGGGATTAATAACATTTTTTGAAACTGTTTAGAACACTTTATAATATAAGCTCAATTACACTTTTTTAGACAAATATCTTGCATTTAAAAACTATATATTTAAATTGTTTACAAAATTAGAACACTCAGAAGAGATGGTTCAAAATATTAGACTATTCCAGAATTTTTTTTATTGCTTTAGCAGTGATCATAAAATTTGCACGTTAAGATATAGCAATGTATGACTTTAAGAGGTGCATGTATGGTGTGTGAAGAAGTCAATTTGGATATGAACCAAGAGAATATGCTTGAGAACTTTATGCTACCAGCATTGGAAGATTTATGTGATGATTCTTCTAGCAAGATTCAGTTTCTTGCCATATTTTTAGTCAATTGATAAATAGCTTAAAGAATGGCCAATGTACTTTTTTGGCCAGAAAACTTGCCAGATTTAAACCCTATCAAGAATTTGTAGTGCATTATAAAGAAATGTCTTCAAGAATTTGCCCCAAGAGACAAAAATTAAGTGATTTTAATTTTAAAGACCACATGGTATCCAAAGAAAAGACTACAAGGGTTAATACTCATATTTGACAGTGAAATCCACAGAGTTTTCCAGAAGAATTTTCGCAAATTTCTATATTTTGAATCATGATATTTTGTAGAATGTAATAATTTTATTTAGTGAAAAATTTTTAAATTTTCATGAAAATTTGCTAATTTGATGATAAAAGCATGAAATCAAATTTCGTAAAGCAAAACTTTAGTTTTAATTATAAGGTAAAAGAATTCTTTTAAAAACTTTGATTCTGTTAAGACGACAAAACAATGACTTATTTATATTATTCAGGCTCAAATATAATTTTTCCAGGCGTTTAATGAAAAATTGCAATTTTCCTATGAGTTTTTCTTGAGATTTTGAGCTAAATTTAAAATTCCCAGAGAATTCATGGTTTTTGCTGAGGCATATGAACCTTGTTGAAGACCCAGACCGTCCAACTCATCCAAAGACATAGAGCATCCATTTGGATGGCTGGGCATATGGACCTTATGTAAAACACCAGTATACAGTTGCAAATTATAGTTATATTTTTAAATAAGATACTTTATAAGTAATTTAATTCTATTTCAAGCACAATATGCAACTTTTTCTGCTATATTACTCAAATCTAATAATCATATATGGCAATATTAAATTTGAAAAATATCTGCATATCAAAATTCGACTATTAGCAAAATTGTAAAATTTTAAACTAAAAATGATATCTGCTTAATTGTCTGTTGATACTTGGGATTACGATAGAAATTAATATCAAAGGATTAGAAATAAAATATTAAGATTTTAAAAGTGTAGCCACCATTTGTAAAGAGAGTGGCCAATTCGAGTTGAAAAACACTCTTGCATTCTCATCTTTAGATATTTTGACCGAATTTTATAAAATAACAGTAATAAATTCCCAAATGAAATAATATACATACAACACATTTATTTATTTAAGCTCATTAAAAAATAAACTTAAGATACTTTGAAGAGAAAGATATGAAAACTAAAGTTTTAAAATTTATAAATTATAAAAAAAGATCAATTAGAAAAAATAACTAGTACTAAAACCAAATCCTTTTTACTCTTTGAGTACCATTACAGTTGCTGCTTTAAAAAACAAACAAATATAAATTAAAAAAAGAAACCATTACAGATAATACCAATAATACAAGTTTACTCAATCTTAGATTTTCAGTGATTCCAATAAAAGTTAGTGACAAAATAAAATCTTACATAATCATTTTCAGGGCTTTTAGAAGCTGATCTATTAGCTTTCTGAGAGAAGCTAGGAGAACGGCTTCTGGAATGGGATTTGTTCGGACTCCTCGATTTAGACTTGCTTGGAGCATGCACTTTACTCTTCTTAGATTTATCTTTTCTGCGACTCTTACCGTGAGATCTGTAAAAACATTTGCAATGTTAAGTTATTACAATAAATGCCATGTAAACATTAAATATAAAGTAACTAAAAAAAAATTTAATGTTGAATAACCCATGACCTTCTTTACATACTTTGGAAATATACATTTTACAAATATTCAAAACTTATCTAGTTCAACTTTTTATAAGCTACTGATCGATAGCTTTCAAGACCACCCAAAATATGTGTATGTTAATTTCGATTATATGTTTTTGTAGTCACACGCTTTTCTCATGGGTCTCTTAAGAATATAAATGTTTAATAATTAAATTAAGATATATTAGAATTAAAAACCAACTTAATGAAAGAAAATTCATAATAAAAAAGAACATCATTTAGCTAAAAGGTAATTTAGAACATTAGAATTTTAAATTTAACATAAAATAGCTAAGGTAAAATTAACTAATGAACATTAACACAATTTAATCTGAAACACCTGAGGTTCGAAAGAAAGCAAATCAATGTCTACCACCAGCTCAGGTACAATCTTCTCTTGCTCCAAAACAAAAAAATAGAGATACACTTGTCATAAGGCACTGGAGCATCAAGAGAGTCTAGCCATTTAAAACTTAGAATATGGTGTCACCATGAAAAGCACACTACATCATTTTATTACCTTCCTTGTTTCGTGAAACGATTCTATCTCAAACGAAATCAAACAGTAAAACAAAACTTTGGTAGACATCAAAAACATTGCTCAGAACATTATTTTTATAACAGGAAAGGCAGAAGTTTTGAAAATCTATTTGGTCCCTGCAGACATAACAATTACCTGGCTCTGGCTCTAGCATCAAAACAAAAAAATTTAAGAGAGAACTGGAAAAGGATTTCAAGTACCACAATCTGGAACAATGACAAAACATTACCACATTCATACCTGCCAACCTGGGAAAATTAGAATGTGTAAAATTTTGTGTACATGACGATTCTTTTAAACTACACGTGCAAACGACATTTTTAATGAATTTAACTACGTACAAGTACCTGCATTAAATATCAGGCATAGTACTGGTAGAATATGAAAATTCTGGACACCAATTTTATAAAATATAGCAATATATGCGTAAAAGTGTAAAGAACAGTTAAAATGCGTACATTTTTTGCATAATGTGTCGGCAGGTGTGCACATTCATTACCATGAAGAAACATAACAGGATTGGTATAATAGGCTATGTCCATATCAATTCAGGCAGGCAAAGAAAAAATCTTACCTTCATAGTCTCAGATGTTTTTGAATTTAACATATGTTAAAATTCAGGAAAAAGTAAGAAACCTGTATTTTATTTTTTGTTGTTGTTCCAAAAAATTCCTGGCCCGAGATACAGGACGCTAAAGATGGTGCCTCGGGTGTCATTTCTCACTTGCGATTTTCAGCAAAATTTAAAACGCTCTATCTCTGGAACGGTTCAAGATATTTTGTTGCATATTTTTTTTTATTTGAAATATAATTTTCTGATTAAAATGATATCCTCCGTTTGGAAATATGTGTCCAAGTCCTCTTGCTGTAGCCTTCTGAATTTTTTTTTTTTTTGAAAAACCAAAAATATGCCAATCGCAAAAAATTTGATTTTTGGAGTGTTGATCAGTACCACAGAGTACTATATTCCCTGAAAAGAAAAACTTCCACTTTTGAGTTTAATACGTTTTATAAACAGTTAAAAATTTTGCCATATATTAAACCAGTTTCTGTTACCACATACTCGTCACATATTGATCTCATGAAATCAAATTCTAGACATATTTGACACGGCATTTTAATTCTTAATAAATAGGGTTACACTGAATATTTCGTTAGTATTCGGTATACTGCTTATTCGGCAGTCAAACCGAATATTCGGCAGAACCGAATAGTAAAAAAAAAATTTTAAATATTTGACAATCGGTAAAGTACATTTTTTTTATGCAATGAATGAAAGTTATAGTATCATAAAACAAAAGAAAACACTCTGATATTAAATTTTGTTGTTTTTCAATTCTTCTTAAATCTTATCACATATTAACTTTGCTAACTCGTTTAAATATGAAACAGCAACCAGAAAATAAAACTCATAATATAACGGTTAATTTTTTATAAAATATGCAGCTAAAGCAGCTAAAAAAAAAAATAAATTATCATTTCACCAATATTAAAAAAAGGTGAAGGTGATTAATATATATATAAACACTTGGATGAATATTCAATTTTGCAGTATTTTAATTTCTTAAGTTTTACACCATATGAAATATTGTTTAAAAACATAAACTAATGATTCTTTGTAATCAAAGTTTAATAGGGCATAATAATCATATGGTGTAGGAACATTAGGCGTTCTGCATTTTCAGGTTGCAGCCTATTACGTTTTGGTTCATAAACATTCCCTGCTTCTGAAAATAAAAGTTCACTATCAATGCTGCTAGCTGGTGCAGACAAGTACTTCCTTGCTATTTTTGCAAGTATGGGGCTGGAATGCTGATTTTCTCGCCATCACATCAATGGATTGTTGTTCCTTGGTATCAAGGGTAACAATAGGTAAACATTCAATTCATTAGAATTATTTGTCTGTTTAAATGAACTGTATTGTTTATTTGAAGTTGTTTCTGTGGATTTAACAATTTCACTAAAGCACTGCCACAAGGAATTGTGCACATTTTGGGGAAAAAAATTATCCTTCTCTTTTGGTGTAATTTCTGTATCACTTGTCGTCAACTCATTATTAGTTTTCTGCATTTTTTTGTTTGAGAGCAGATACTGCCTCTTCAAGTTCATCTTCATTAGTGAAAAATGCAGTTTTGAAACGTGGGTCTAGCAGAGTTGATAAAAAAAAAAGAATTTGTTTTTGTAAATGTCTGAAAAGCGTTCCGTCAGTCCAGACATCAATGTCTCTTTCATTGTACCAACACCGAAGAATTCTGGTCCATTTTTTGATAAGTAGAGTTTCAAAGTTGAAACAGTTGGAATTGCTTCTGATAGAATTGATTCTTTATTACTTATAATTTTCGTAATTTCTTCAAATGGCTGGAGAAGACGAAGGATAGTTTCTATGGTGCCTCACTCATCTGATTTTAAATTACTAATTGACTGCTCAGTTTCAATTTTGATAAAATTATTTATCAGTTACATTATAGAAGAGACTAAGATAGCAAAAATTCGCTTGAATAAATTGTAATTCTAATTTGTAATGATATTTTAAGCAACTTGGGTTTGTATTTGTAGGTAAGGTAAATGCAAGATTCTTTATAACATAACATGAAGCCATGATTATCACATATCAGAAATTAACTATCAATTATCAATTTATGCAGCTAAGATTAACATAAACCAAATTAAGTAGCCATTTACTATATTAATTTGCTTTTGGAATGATTTATTTATTTTAAATTAATAATTATACTTAATGTAAATGCAAATAAATTTAGGATGTTAAATGTAAATGCATTTAAAAAAGGCACAAAATAGAAACATTTTCTATTTTAAATTGGCATAAAATAGAAATATTACCTTTAAAAACATTTAATTGAATATTCAGTTAGAATTTTAACCGAATATTCAGTATTCGGCAAAATATGGTATTCGGTGCAACCCTATTAATAAAGATAAGTAACAGACACAGCTTTTTTAAAACATATTAAAGCTTCCAAAATATATGTGCAAGTTCCAAAACAAATTACAGGTTTCACAGCATACCACTAATTTGGGAATTCCACACCATGGGAGACTTATTCTTGTTCAGTTAGTGTCATTTGATACTCATTCATGATATTCTTTCAAAGCATTTAGAACACAGAAAGTCATCACTGGAAGCATCTTGACTTTGAAACAGTCTTGAAATGAGCACTCTTATTCCCAACCTGAAGAAAGTCTGTTTTTTTGGTAGTCTTATATATCACTCTTTTATGGATATGCAAATAGTCAGCACACTTCACTCTCATGTGGCCCCAGTCAGAAGACATTTCAAACTCAGTCCTTTATACAAAACACCATACAACTCAATCAGCAGAATCCTCACAAAAGCTTACTTAAGTGCTCTTGGGCCACAAATTTAGTGAACTGCTTGCTCTCTTTGTTTGCCTGTTGACAACTAGACTGTGAATTCATGTATCCTCCCTTTTATATGCTGGGTCAAACACACAGAATTATCTGGATGGTTCCAGATTGTTCTAGAAGGTTCTGTTACATTCTGGAATTACCTGGAAGCTTCCAGATTGTTCTAGAAGGTTCTGTTACATTCTGGAATTATCTGGAAGCTTCCACATTGTTCCAGAAGACTTTTAATGATTTGGAAGGTTCTATGTAAAGAAAAGCCAAAAAAATAAAAACATTTCACCGGTTCCAACTTATCATTTTAATTCCATCACATTGAGCACATTGGTCTGAAAATAGATTTCTTAAAAAACAAAATTATGAAAAATTCCAGAACCAAAGTGAGTTTTTTTTTGGGGGGGGAGGGGGGGGGGGAAGCATAAAGAAATTAGCCACGGAAGCTAAAACATGAACATTGTTTATAAAACCTGTTAAACTCAAAAATGGAAGTTCTTCTTTTCAGGGAATGTAGTACTCTATGGTACTGATCAACAGTTAAAAAAATCAAAATTTTGGATATTGGCATTTTTGAAACAAAAATAATTTTTGACTTTTCAAAAAAAAATTCAAAAGGCTTCTTGGACACATATTTCCAAACGGAGGATATCATTTTAATCAGAAAAATATTATATTTCAAATAAAAAGACCGCAACAAAATATCTTGAACAGTACCAGAGGTAAATCGTTTTAAAATTTTGCTGAAAATCAATCACCTATTTTAGAAAAATAATGGCTATACCTTAGCACAGACAGTGCTTCTCAACCAGTGATATATGTACCACTGATGGTACGCAAGATGATTAGTGGTATACAGATAATTTGTGCAATACACATTACAAAAATTTTACTATACAAAAATAGTATTCATTTTCAAGAATATTTATTTCTAAGTTAGCATGCGCTGCCTTAAGCCTGGGTAGCTTGGCAAGGGGAAAGAGTATGCATACTTCTAGATTAAACAAATAGGACGATTTTAAAGATATTTCAGAAATAGTATTTTGTTCAATGTGCTGATGCGAAGCAAGATTTTTTTTCCAATGATGTACTTCTAGAGTCAAATTTATACGTTTAAAATGACTCAATCATGATAATAATAATCATGACTGAAAATTGGCACAATTTAGGCAGATAATACAAATTTTGTACTAGTACTTACCCGTCAAGTGAAAATTAGAATATATTTAGCATTTAGAATATAATTTAATAACAGAATATGAGATTGCGCATGAACAGTAAATAACTAGATCCCAATATAAAATGCTGTGCAAATAAAAGATAGTAAACATAAGATTATTTGGGCTGTCAAGGTAGTAAACATAGAATCACCGGCTTTTGACATGTTTATATTGATCAAGAAATCTCATCACATTTTAGAAACAATAATACGCTGTGATCAAGTTATTTAGAATATAATATATTAGATAAAAGGAATTCCTACTTTTAATCCTGAGTAAATTTCTAAGTAGAAATATCAAACAAAGACAAAATTAACTAATAAAATGTTAACAGTGTACATACCTAGAACGTGAACGTGACACTGATTTAGCAGGGGAGACAGATCCACTAGGAGATCTAGCCTTTGTTCTTTTGTCCCGGCTCATACTTCGACTTTTTTGACGATAGTCTGACGAACTTCTCCTGCGACGTTCCTTGTCTCTGCTTCTGCTCCTAGAAACACTCCTCCTAATTCACGAAAGCAGAGAATACTGTTAATAGTAGGAAAACACACAAAAGTGAAAATAAGTATGAATGAAAAGTAATTTAAAAAATCATACCGGTAGCGATGAGATCGTGACCTTGACCTAGACCTAGAACGATGTCTGGAACGTGGATAATATCGATCTCGCTCTAACTCAGGACAATCTCTAGCCCAGTGTCCAGTACGTCTACACCGATAACACTCTTCATTATTCTGAAATTAGGGAAATAAAATCCCACTACAGTTTTAATTTAAAAAAAAATATATATAATCTAATTACATTTGTCAGGGACAACAGCCAAATTTTCCAAAAAATAGTAAGGAAAATTGGAGGGTCAAACTAAAAAAATAGGAAAAAGTAGAAGTGATAAGCCCCTAAAAATATGAAAAAATACGAGTAACAAACCCTTAAAAACAGAAAAACATTAGAATATAGAAAATCTTAAAATCCCAGGACCCATCAGAACTGTAAAACTGGGTCCTATAAGAAAAAAACTTTGCCTTTCTACTGTACTACACAATTTTTTAGATCAGGCACATGCACTGTTTTATAAAATCTCATGATTTTTATAAAACAATGTTAAAATTTAAGATTCTCTATTTTAGTTCTTTCAAACAAATTATCAGGAATTTTACCTTTTTAAAAATAAAATCAATAGTTTCAGCACTTCACTGAAATAAATGTTAGTAACCTCCCTTTTAATTGCAATAGACCAATAGGGAAACTAATGCCTCCAGACGGGGCCGGCGGGATTAGTTCTGCTCCTTATCGGGCCTATGCCTGCGGCGCTGCTGTAGCTCGTGACGTCATAAAGTACATCCCACAATTTGCAACTTACAGCATGTGTTTGAAAGTATGATCGTGTAAATATTGACAAAGATACAGATGTATCCTAATAAGATTAGCTATATCGTTAATATCTTTATTATCTAGGTAATAATAATAATGCATGGTGTTGTTAATTTCTAATATTTAAGGGAAAATGTAATCAATTTGTCCACTTTTTTCAAGATACTTAAAGTGATGCACATGCAGTATAGGTCTAACGAACGTATCACCGAAAGGGTTCTTTTAAGTGTATTTTTAAAATCTAGAACATGATTAGAAGTGATCTAGAACTAGATTCATGGATGTCAAGATTTTAGGTAGTGTAATTTTTTCAAATCTAACGTCAAATTCGTCCGTTGAACGAGTATTTTTGCTACGTAAGAAGCTGATGGAAATCGCTGAACAATGAATGTAAATTCAGAGAAACAATTTCAGAATACAAAAGCTGTAAATTTGGAAATACAAAATGAAGTAGAAAATGAAAATTTTATCATTTTTAACTTTTCAAAAGTATAAATAAACATACCTTAATGGAATAAGTAGAATGCAAATACATGTTTTTTTTATTTATGCATTAGCATAATGAAATTTTTCTTAGTAAGGTTTGTTGTTGTCAATATAAACAATTGTTCGATTTATATATGTAAAGTGTAGAGTTAGACATTTTTGCGGATTGTTGTTGCACCCCTCTAAAATTTTTGGTACCCCCCCCCACAAAATTCATGGATTATACACCATCAAATATTTTGGTGTAAGTAATTAAAAAAGTAAATGTGCAGAAAATTTCATGTACGTCTTTTGATTTTTTATTAGTGAGTCAAAAAGGAATCATTGACCTGCAATTTGTAAATGGTCTATGGGCAATTGTCATATTGTCGTAGCAAAAGGCAAGATTAAAATTAAGAATGTTATTGCTACAGTACTATCAATTAATGAATAATGTAACTTTATACTTTCATCTGACCTCCAAAGAGACTGGAAACCAATGGTTTTATTTATTTTATGCACATGTGTAATAAATATAAAAATGTGAAATACACAAATCATTGGGTTTTTTTTTTTTTTTTTTTTACATTAATTTTTTAATTACAAAAAAAATCTGAATTTCATAATTTTTTCTTGGAAAAACTGAAATTCATATTGGCTCCGAAAACTTTTCGTGGATTATTTAGCTTATTATTGTTTCATTAAAATGCAGATGACAACACTCAGCAACCTTAAAGTGTTAAAAGTAGAATTTTCAAAACTTCACAGTTGAAAATCGTCTGTCAATAAGTAACGTCTAAAATTATTTTCGTTGAAAAAAAAAACAGGTAAGATTTAAGCTATTAAAATAAGTTTGGTAAAATAGTTTGTCATTGTAATACAGTATTATATTTGATATTTAATCGATTTATTCAAATTTATTAAATTATTTCTGTTGTAAAAAAGCGTATAACCCGAAAGCGATTTTTTAGTTTTTTTTAAATTATTACTATTTGAGACTACTGTCTTTTCCTGTCATTCACGCTAATTTCTACATTTCATTTAACCAAAACAGGGATTTCAATTTAATCTGAAAGTGCACAATAACAAAAAATAAATATTTTTATATCACAACCCTGCTGTCAATTACAAATATAACTTCCGGAATAGTCGTTCATAATAGGCGTGATCACTTATTGACGGTTAAAATATAAATCTAATGTCTGTATTATTATGTATGTATATTATTATTAAGTATGTATGCATATTATTATTATGAATGCATATTATTATTAAGTATATATATATTATTAAGTATGTATGTATATTACTATTAAGTATGTATTATTATTAATTATATATATATATATATATATTAAGTATGTATGCATATTACTATTAAATAAGTATTAATATTATATTAATTAATAGCATTAAATAATTATTAATAGTATATTAATTATTAAGTATTATTACTATTAAGTATGTATGTATATTAGGATATATGTTATGTAAATCTGACAGTTAAAACTTTTGAAAGACCTTATTACAAAAATGTTTTAGGAGAACTATGGAATTAGAAATTTAATTAATTCTGCCCAAAAGCATTATTATATATATATAAGAGGTCATAATGTGTTTCTGTGCATTAGGTTATTTAAGAACAAAAACCAGATTTCTCAAGTAAATGAATTTTATGAAAAAATAAAATTCAAAAGGTTAAAACCTGGCATTGAATCTTTTAGAAGAAAGGAATTATATTATATATATATATATATATATATTATTAAGTATGTATGCATATTACTATTAAATAAGTATTAATATTATATTAATTAATAGCATTAAATAATTATTAATAGTATATTAATTATTAAGTATTATTACTATTAAGTATGTATGTATATTAGGATATATGTTATGTAAATCTGACAGTTAAAACTTTTGAAAGACCTTATTACAAAAATGTTTTAGGAGAACTATGTAATTAGAAATTTAATTAATTCTGCCCAAAAGCATTATTATATATATATAAGAGGTCATAATGTGTTTCTGTGCATTAGGTTATTTAAGAACAAAAACCAGATTTCTCAAGTAAATGAATTTTATGAAAAAATAAAATTCAAAAGGTTAAAACCTGGCATTGAATCTTTTAGAAGAAAGGAAAAAAAACCTCGTAACTACGGAAATATTCAGTATTTTTTTACTTTACAATCTTATTTATATTCCTTCTTTATATATATAATTTGTTTTCGTTGTATTTATTCAATTAAATCATTTTTACTTAAGAACTGGAGCAAAGTGTAAACGCCGTGGATGGGATGTAAGTTGTGATGTCACAAAACCTGCATCTAGGCCCGATAAGAAGAAGAAATCCCGCCGGCCCCGCTCCAGATAACGGTTAAAAAGATCTTGAAGTGCACATGATTTTAGAAATTCCTTTGTGTACTGCATCCAACAATCAACATTTTTTCTTCTCTTTCTTTCTGATTGACTGTCAAAAAGCAAGGATCAGAGATTTTTCAGAAAGGAAAAATTTCACTGAAATCTTTGAAATTCGTAATTTTAAGGATAAGATTTGCACATATGTACTGAGAGCTAAAATTCGAAGTCTGACATGTATTTTTAAATAAAAGAAAGGGGGATACATTTCAAGCTAAATCAAAATGTTTAGAAACAATCAAGCATTAAAATAAATTTATCCTAAAACTATCATTTTGGGCTTATCCCTAATCCTTGTATGCTCATGATATTTAAAAACATTGTGAAGTGGAAACTAACAAAATAAACACTGTCGAGAATGGATATTTCGAATGGATATTTGACCCACAGCACAATTAAAATAATATCAGACTTCTCAACCTTTCCGCCCATGGTTTCAGTCAGCAAACTAGAACATATTCAATCCATCCAATACCTCCATACATTTCCATTGAAGTCTGATTGTGCTGTAGGTACATAAAGCCAGAAGAGTTTTCAAATGCAGAGAAACTCAGAGGGTCGCAATTGCATAATTACTACCGTATTAGAGTTTTTTCTTTCTTTATTGTTTTTCTCTTGGGATGGATTGCCTTGCAAGAACTTTTAGACCCAATTTTAGTTTAGGCTTTGTGCATTTGTTGACACCCCCATTTTGAAACTTTGCAGAAATTCCTCAACTTATACACAAGTTACTCCAATATTAAGTGACCACACCAAAACAAAATAACCAGAAATCTCTTAGAGGATAAAGCATATTGTTCATTTGAGAACATATAAGAGCTAAAATTTTAGACTACATTTGTAATGCTTTTTATTTGCTGTAGTAAAATACTGCTTGTTTTTGCTGTTTCCCAAACATTTTTATTAATTAACATAAATTTTGATTTTTTTTGCAGTTGCATGCTTTTTTTTAAACTGGTTTCTTGAGAAACATATAAACATATATTACTGTATTTTGATTTTGTTTCTTAATTTGTCAGTTATTTTAGCCTGGCCTGCTTGCTTTTGCAGGCCAGGTTAAAAGGAATACCAAAATTTGCAGGATGAGGAAATGGAAAATTATTTGAAAATAACTACAATAAGCTATAAACAAAATTAACCTTTTAATAATAATTGTACGCTTGTTTAGATGGAGATAATAAAATTAAAATGTTTTTTAATAGAAGGAAAAATTAAGCAACATAAATTACAAGAGAAAGTGCTAAATTGCATTTGATAGCATAACAATATTTTAAAGAAGAATCAATTCTGCTACAACACATGAAATGGTCAAAGCACGATTGAAGAACAGGTGAACTCTGTATAAAAAGAATTTTCAATAATCTGTATATTATGCATTTCAATCTCATTTTTTCTCAATCTTTTCTGCAAAATCTGTTGTGCCAGACATTAGTATGGGAGGATGTAGGGACAAAAAAGTTTGCAGGTAGAATTCTAATGATAAAACTGAAAATGGGGGTCATTCTAAATCACTTCAACCAAAAAATTGTGAAAATGTCACTCACCTCCTTAGATTTTTCTAATTTTTTTTTTCAAAGCTATATATAACAGAGTTATAATACCATACAAAATTTTAGCATTAGTTTTTTAGCAATAAATTTTCAAAGAAATGGAGAATACAATATGTGCTGCTTTGTGGATGCATGAAATGAAAACCTTGTGTTTGACAAAATCCTTTCCTGCTCTGCACCTAATGGTCAGGAACACATCTTTTTTTTTTGTGGACATTCTCGAATATATGCTTATTCTCAAACAGCATGCATTTTGATAACATTTTAATTAAAATCTTGTCATTTTTTGCTTCAAAGTTGAAAAATGTAAAAAAAAAATTTTGTTTTTAATTTCAACAAAAACAATTTTTTTCAAGGTGAGTTCCATACTTAAATTTCCTGATAACTTTTTTATATGTTCTTTATACAGTAATCATCTTACCATAAAAAAGTAATTTAGAGAGGCATTTTTTTGGAAAATGTGATATTTTTCTTTTTTTTGCTAAGCTGTAAAATGGCTGTCTTTTCATTAAGATAATAGTAAAAGTAATTGACCTAGTAAATAATTTATTAATAATAAATCACATTAGTTTATATATTAAAAACATTATTATTGATTCATGTCAATTTTGTAGGAGGCATACAGTTATAAATACAAGGAAATATATAACTATAAAATTCATATATAAGATATGATATAAATACGGCAGTTATCAATGCAGTAAATTAAAAGATAAATATTTTCTTATATTCATTCCTCCTCTAAAAATTGATAACTAAATACCATATGTTTAAGACAGGGTAAATATTAAATATTAAAATGATAAGAACATTTTATTTATCTGTAAGTGTCAGGAAGAATGATATTCTTGATCTGAAGCATTTATTTAAGCATTTATGAAGCATCATTATCTGAAGTTTTATTGCATTTCAGGAAAAGAAAATACTTAATTTCAATATTTCCAACTTGACTTAAGTTATTTCTTAATTAGCATTACATTAGTAGGCTTTTATGGTCACTGTTTCACAGGTGGTGGTTTGACTTCTAATTTTTGATATAGGTAAACATTGCAATTCAAAATCAAATTCAGTTACATTAGACAATTATCCCATTAACTGAGCTACTAAAATTCATTTTTGGTTAGCCAGAATTACTATATAATTTTCTGCAAGGCCATGAAATTTGTTCATAATCGAAAAATATATATATAAATTGAATAATCAAAATTGTCAGTGAGTGTTTTCATTATAATATATGGCAATGTGGGAAAAAATGTTTAAGAATAAAAATAAAATAGAAATTGTCAATGGATAGCATCGGTTGACCAGAAAGGAAAAAGAATAAATATATTTTTTTTACTAAGGATTATGAAAGTCATTAATGAAAAATAAAAGAAACTGTGTACACAAAAATGATTATTTATTACAGACTCTAATTTATCACTAATATTTATGAATATTGTTGCTTTTTATATTAACACTGACTTATCCTTCTGCTCTGACATTATTCGTAAAAATTCATTAGCATTGCATAACTACTTGTAAAATTTATTTTCCCTTTCTAGGCTTTGATAAAGATAAAATTCCCGTTTTAATAATTTACAGGACTGGCAAACTTCACAGTCAGCCACTTCAATAGTTTCAATGACTTTCTTGCACATCTAAGGTAATGGAGCTAAGTTAATAACTGAATTTTTTTATGATAACTTGCATGCCTCAATTTCTTTTAAATTTTGGTGATCATTAAAATCTTTAACTGATTAGCATATATTTGTTTTCTAAACCTTTTCATCATTGAACTGAACTTCTACATAAATAAGAATTAGTTTAGATTTTAAAGCAGAAGTAGCTAAACACAAATTTGTGCTTCAGCACCTTGTTTCTCTTCATTACACACTTCCAGCATATAACTGGAACTTCCTTCATACTTTTCAGTAATAGATTTAGAAGAATCACCAACATCAAATTTATCTTTAATTATTTTTGTTTTACTTTCTTTTTCTTTTTTTTTTTGGCATGTGATACAGATTTTTTTTTAACAAAAATAAACATTCTTTTAACTTTTTTTGCAAGTTTTCATGCGATACATTTTAGTTTTGACTTCATATGATTCTTGTGGCAATTAAAAAAGATCACAGCAATTTTCTGGATGCATAGAAAACCCTTTTTAAAATTTCTGTTTATGAAGGTACAGTTACACCTTGGTGTTTACTAGCATATGTTCCCTACATAGGGCACTGTGGATCATTACAAAATAATTCAAAAATGTATGTCAGATTTTTATTATATAATTTTGAAATATATACTTATTGTACACTGAAAACTGCATGAGATCATTATAACATGATTAATCATACATAAAGCATTGGTTATGAAACACTTTCCAACCGAAATGCAATTTTATTTAAACAACTCTAAAATGCGATACACTCAGTGGTGTTATTTTTTAAGTTATCACAGTACTACAAAAATTTACTTTACTTTTAAGCTTAAAATTTTATATAAAAAAAAGGCAATGCTATAAAATTGTCTGCTTCTCTATGTAAAATCAATGAATATTTTATTCATATCACTTATATTCCATACTCCAGAGCTAAATAACTTTGCATTAAAAAATTCAGCAATTTTTATACATCTTATCTTACAATCGTTTTAGTTTACATTCTGCATACTTTAAAATTAGGCTTCATTGTAGAAATAATCAAAGTTCAGTGATCATTTAAAATGTTTTAAAAAATATTGTGCTTGCGTAGCCATATGCAAAAATTAAGCAGTTTTAAGATGGATGCAATACTAAATATAAATGTAAGTTTTCCTTAAAAATCACGATTCTCACTAAGCGAAATAAAATGGATGCCATATTTTATTTTGCATTGAGTCACGTGATCCCTTCATATAATAAGGATGTAATTATTATTTTAATTTTTATTTAAAAACTGCTTCACATATTTTGATGAAATTTTTTGATAATTTGAATTTTACTTGATAATTTGAATATTTTTGAAAATTTTTTAAAACAATTTCTGAATTTTAACTCCGCTTAAATGTTTGAGAAATAAAGTCCCATAGGGTTCAATGTATTTCATTTTTTCCACCCAAGTTAAATCAAAACTAATTGGGTGATATTATTCTTTTACATTCCTCCATTTTTGTCTAACAGACCATCTCAATAACATACTAAAATTTCATTTTGTTAACCCTTTGGCTCCCGAAACGGCCCAAACGGCCCTACAAGCAAAGTACCGCAGACGGCCCAGCGGCCCAAAGATATCGCGACCCCCTTTTCAAGGTGGGAGGTTGGACTTCAAAACGCCGACAAAGGAGAAGAGGCTATCTGTCATTCATTCTACTCCGAAGTACTTTGGCGACAGGTCTTACTTTTGGCTGATTACCTGGCGAAAACACGGGGACTGAAGTCAGGTGTCGTGATATTTATGAGTTTGATAGATTTTCTTAAGAACTATGCTTCTACTTCAGCTTCTTAACTTTTATTCGTTTGTTTTTCGAATTCGGTTTGAAATGAGCGTTTTGTAAAATTTTAACGCAGGATGAGTTAGAATGCAATCTTATTTAATGATACTGATGAATCGGAAGATGATGACTGGTATGAGAGTAAGGCAGATAAAAACAATCTTGAATTTTTAACACTTTACGACATAGTTGAAAAGTGTTTATGACTTTGTTCATTCTGTCTGTCTGTTTGTCTGCCCATTCGCATGATAATTGCCGTATAAATGACTTTATCAAAATGAAATTTTAGTATGTTGTTTAGGCGGTCTGTAGGGGAATGTAAATGAATAATATCACTCAATTAATTTTGGATTGAACCCGGTTTGAAAAAATGAAATGCATTTAATCCTATGGGACCTAATTTTTCAAACATTTTTTAAGCGAATTCACAAATTGCTTTGAAAGTTTTAGGAAATATTCAAATTATCACATAAAATATATAAAAAATATTTCATAAAAATGTATTCAGTAGTTTTTTAAATAAAAGTTATAATATTAATTACACCCATTTTATGAAGAGATTACGTGGCAATTATATGAAAAAATCACGTAACTCACTTCAAAATAAAATATGGTATCCATCTTGTGTCAAAATCCTGATTTTTAAAGTTCCTTTTAATTTATATTTGGTGTTGTATCCGTTCTAAAACCACTTTATTTTTGCTTAATTCTTGTGCATCATTGTTCTGAAACAACGCAATTATAATATATTTGAGTTTAAATGATCATCAAACTTTGATTATTTCTACAACGAAGTCTAATTTCCACTTATGGAGATTGTAAACACATCAAGCTGTGAGATGAGTTGTACAAGAATTCCTGAATTTCTTTAATGCAAAATTATTTAGCGCTGGAGTCTGCAATATAATTGATATGAATGAAACAGTCATTGATTTTACATAGAGAACAGACGATTTTATTTTAGACTTTTCCGGTGAAGTTTTAAACACAGAGTTAAATTACTTTTATCTCCATGCTTTTAAGTTTTTATGTAAAATAAATTATTGTAGTATTGTGGTATTGAAAGGAATAGAATAAATATTTATGAATGGAATTTTTTACTGCTTTTTCATAGAGAGCCAGGCAATTTATATTTCAATGACGTCATTTGAATGAAGTTCATTTTTCTCGATGAAGTTTACAAATATAATAAATTATTGTAGTATTGTGATAATTTAAAAAATATTAACGCTGAATGTTTCGCATCTTAGAGATGTTCAAATAAAATTGCATTGCAGATGGAAAGTGTTTCATAATCAATGCTTTATGCATGAATTATTTAAAAAATTATTTTACACCGACGAAGCTGTAGAAACAATTCGGTTAAATACGAACAATTATGCATATTTTTGTGCAACAGAGCAAGGAAATGAAGATACTTCAATTCAAAGTCCCTGATCAGAAATTTACTAAACTCCAATTTTATATATTTCCTGTTATATTTTATATCCACTCAAAATATATCAGGAAAGATAATGATCGCAGTAGCTCAAAGCGTTGTCAAGCGAGCCAAAATTTGATGCTTTGGTTCTCACCTAAAACACGAGTTCTTTACAGAACACTATATAACATATAAAAAATAATTATTTACTTAACCCACTAATTTTACCTGCAAGGTCGATTTTTACTGATGTAGGTAAATGGAATTTGGGTCATACCCCCCCCCCCCCTCTATTTGGAGGAAAAGTTATGTTAATTGAAAAACAAAATTTAGTGATGTCATTCTTTCGATCGTAATCCCTCTTTCCTTTTCGAAATCTGGGCTACATCTATAATTTTAATACTATTTATATGTATAGCGCAGTTAACACAATTATTTTTCTGTATAGACCATATTATTACATGTTTGTTCCACTTTAGAACCATATACAGTAACACATTCTACATAGAAAAAAAAGTAATTTCAATAAAACCTTAAATTTTGGACTACGGGTATTATATATATATATATATATATATATATATATATATATATATATATATATATATATATATATATATACCAATCCTTACATAACCTTAGCATATATAAAATTTCATGATGGCACCAATATTTTGTTCTAATCATAAAACCTACTGTATATTCAGATAACTTAGTTATCTGAATTTTAATTATATTTATTTCATGATAAGTTAGTTATATGAATAACAGATGCTGGTTGCTAGTGGGGATAAGATTTTACGTAACGTTTACCCTGCATATACCGTTTACACCTCATAGAGATACAGATATGAACTGCTTTACAAAAGTGTTGAAATATGCTCTGGAAGTTCCTCCTTCAAAATCTAAAATTTAAAATGTTTTTTAAAAAATTCTACAAGAACAATCATTTTGAAGGAGACTTAAAAAAGCCAAGACTTATTCCTCAATAAATCGTAGGTTTTCAGACACTTTTAAGAGGGGGGGGGGGATTTATTCCTTTATATTTTTACCCTGTAAAGCAAACCACCGATTGAACCGTTTTATAATTTGGTTTCCTTTTCTTTGCCAAAGTTCAGTGGAGCCGTGAGAAAACTATTTTTACAGTCACAGACATCGCACAAGAGTATTATTATTCAGCCTCAGGTTTGGACCTCATTTTACAAGATGCCCCAAAATAGATGACTGCAGTCCATTTCCGACAAAGCATGACACCCTTTTGAAATATATAACAGACTCATAAAAGCAACTGACTCCTTGAAGCAACCCTGGGCTATATATTACTTCCATAGCCCTGAAAGCAACCTGCCTAGCCCACAGATATACAACAATGCATATTGTTCTCCAGCTTTCTTTATATAGCCATCATGTACAAAGACATACAGCAACTTATTCAGAGATAAATTACACTGCTGTTTTTAAGTCATTTCAGCCGATATCTGGGGTGCTGGTTGCAGTTAGTTAAATTGCCGACACCGTAAATCAGATAAGTAAAGATGACCAAATTTATTTTTCTAAAAATAAGCTTGTCAAAGCACAGACTTCAGGGCACAGGCGGTCTAGAATTTGTTTGTTTGGTAGGAGGAGAGGTACTGTTGTCTGCTAAAATCCCACAAGTCCGGGTGTTACATCCCTTTTATCTCTATAGAGATAAAAGGGATTATAATTTCAGTCCTTTTGATGGAAACTTTTCCGATTGAGGAAAGTTACGACTTTAGAATGCAATTAATTTCGCCTTTCACAAATCTTAAAAATATGAAACGATATATACGAATGTTTATTACTTTATTTCCAAAGATTATAGTTTTCCGAAGATTGTATTTTAAGCATAAATATTTGAAAATTTGAATCAATAAAACATCTTTAAAATCTAAGTTCAGAGAAAACAAACATTCAAGTACAGACAAATAGAGATATTACAAGATCAGGTGTGGTTTGTGAAATTTTCAAAAAATGGGAATTTGGGAATGTAAAGTGTTAGATATAAAATTAATAAACCTTTCTATGAAAATTAAAATGCGTATTTCTTAATCTATAGTATTGACACCACACTCCCTCCATAATCGTAAGTAAATATCAATATACAATCACAACACATGGACATCAAAGAATATAGTATAAAAATTTTGCTTATGAATGATCTTAACAACAATGTTTGTATTACATAAAAGCATCCATGAACCGGCTTCGTATTTATTACGCGTCCCATGAAATAACTGATATTTACAATGACAATAATAAAAACTTATTATGCGCAGAATTTGCGAACCGACAAATTCAATTCTGCCACGTAATCATCTTCAATTTCTTCAGCATTTAAGTCATGCTACCCGAGGCTGCAACGGCTAAGTTCATAGTAAACCCATTACTAGAGCATCCCTAAGGATTACGCATTCATATTTGTTTTTTTTTTGTGTGAATAATAACAACTTAAAACTCATAAATTTCGAAACATTCTTGTTTTAATAATGCGAATTATTATATTTATTTCTAGTTTTTTTTTTTGTTGTTGTTGTTTGTTTATTTTGCATAATGTACGAATGCAAAACTTTTCATAGCGATACGCGCATTCTTCCTTGAGTTATTTTGTCCACATCACATACATAGAGAGGGAGAGTTTGAGGGTGGAACAAAAGTATCGGAAATATGGGCGAAAGATTTTAACACATACTTTCTAGTCAAAAATCAAGAAAACAACATATTTGTAATATTATAAAGTAAAAATGTAGAAAGTATTTTTGATTAAAATGAAAAATTCTAGATAAGGTCTGAGTATACTTCTCTAAAATTAATGGTATTGTAGCAACGGGTGGTTAAGTGTCGAAAGCCCAGGCCAACCGACTCGTCCGAAGACATGGAGCAGCAAAATGGATGGTCGGGGGTGGTTAAGTGTGTCATAACCCTTCACATAGAGAGAGTAATTACATTAGTTTATTAGCATACATTGTCTGAAGGATGTTTAGCCTGATAACTGCCATTAAATCGGGAGGTCCCACGCTTAGCTAACAAATAAGTTTAAAAATACTATAAGGCACTTTGAAAAAGAAGTAATTATTTGTGTACAATATGTGCAAAAATCCAAACAAACATTTAATATATATACATATATATATATATATTCTGCTACACAACTTCAGAAATTGGTTTATTTTAATCCAACCTACTAAGTAAAATATATTGTCTAACGAAGTAAAATGTTTACTAATTATTCGCCAAACATGTGATTTTTTAAAAATATGTCACTCAAAAGAATCATTGACAGCAAACAACCCTTTTCTGAAACCCATTAACCCTCCCCTCTCCTTTGAGGGTATTCGCGTAGAAGAGGAAAGGCGTGTGTTTACTCAAGCGTCATTATCTTCCAAGGGGGTCGGAAATGGCCATTCCCTGTTCGGCCGTCTTAGGGGTTCTGGGGTAGTACTGGAAAAATGAGCACGGGACTCAAAGGGTTAAAGTCACTTTTACGGCAGTTATCATGTGGATGAACAGACAGACAGAATGAAAGAAGTCATAAACACTTTTCAACTATGTTGGAAAGTGTTAAAAACACTGAGATAAAATTTTCACTAATACTTTTAGCTTGCAAGAAGATTATATTCAAAAATAGAATTGTACATTCTTAACTATATTCATTAATAGCCTTGAATTCTACAAAGAAGCCCTAATGGCACATCCTAGAGGAAAATCCTTTCCTAATTGGACTGTAGTCATGACCTTAAAAGTAAAGCTGACATTATTTATTGCTGCAGGGGAATATCTCATTTTTTGGGAGGGTATAAAAATTATTTTCTTTATCCTAGACATTTCCTATATTTGGGGGAATAATCTCATATTGTCGTGCTGTGTTTATTTTGCAGCTAAATCTGCATTTTCTTCCAAATTTTATGTTTTTTCTTCAAAATTTCTAAGATGTTATTTTTTATTAATTTTTCCCTTTTATTTTTAAAATTCTTAATTGGTTTCGTTTTTTTGTTATTTAAGTTTCATTTTCCCATCATTTGGCATTTAAATCATGTGTTTTAACTTCTTTTAAGCTGTGTGGCTAGCAAAATTCATCCCTTTCTGGCAAACTTATTTTTCAAACATCGCTTGAAAGACCGCCATTTTTGTGGCCCGTCTTTCCTTTGTTCTAGGGTAGCCATCTTGTTTTCTTTAAAGTAATTTTTTCGGTGCTTCACGTAGTCGTTATTTTTCGTACGTGGGCACTTGCGCGTGCAGGGAAACGGTTTCCTAGCATCGCGGGTTTTGTGCTGCAGTTGGCACGTTATGATTTTGCCCTCGTTACGGTAGTGCACATGGTGTATGTTTTTACACACCTTGGCGCGAAAATACTCATGTTCGGCAACTCCCGGAAAAGGGTTGCTGAGAGGTTTTTTTTTGGCGCAGGGAGTCAGGAGAGAGTTGGCAGAAGAGGAGGTTTGATGCAGGCGGGCTTCCGAGCTCGGGGGCCCAGTCCGCCGACAAAAATGCTGCGGCTCCCTCTTACGTGGGGATTTCTGTGGCTTTCTTTATCAGAGTTCCTGGTGAGCAGGGGATCCGTTGGGTTGATGATTTCCTTCATCTTCTGTTTTCCCGAACCTGTTGGGTCACAAACTCACCCTTCAGCCTCTTGAAATGTCAGCAAGACGACCTGTTGGGCCACAAACTCGCCCTTGAGCCTCCTCAGATGTCAGCAAGACATCCTGTTGAGATTGTCCTGCTCTCATGCAAGAGAACACCTTCCCTCCAATTGTGCTGCAAGATTTCTGCAGTAGTGTTCTGGAAGTCCGTGTTGGCCCCCTGGTAACAGGTTTTTGAATTTTTCCCTTGAGCTCAATTTTTTATTTTTAAACTTGGGTCGACGGGCCCTGAAGACTTTCATTCCAATTAACTTTCATTTTTCTTTTCTTATATTTAAATTTATACAGCAGAAGATCATGTTTCAATTCAGGGAATCCAATTTGGATTTCCCTGCAACTGTGGGGTAAATTGTAACGGGGTGGGAAAATTCTAATGTTTAAAAAAATTTTCGGGTAAATTATAACGCGGTGGGAAAATTCTAATGTTTAAATAATTTTTCTTCTAACGTTTAAACTGCCTCTGCGATCATTTCTTAGTCCAGCTCTCCAACGTCCACATCTTTTTACCTGGGGGTTCGTATAAATTGTTGGATTTGAATTTTTTTATCTGAAAACACAACACATAACGTTATAAGGAGTAAACATCCAAACTGTTTGATATTTTAAGAGTAATTAGTTTAAGAATATTTTAAGATTTAAAAGTAAGATTCCATTTAATAGTTTAAGATGTAATGTAATTTCTTTGTGAGCTGAAAACGGCGTCACTTAAATAGGAATGTAAAGTTTTCTTTCTTTGTTATGCAAAAACGGCATAACAATATTTTGGAGAAAGGAAAAAGGGATTTATTTTTTCAAAAGAAATGATGGTAACTAAAATATATCTAATTAAGCTTTTATATGGCTTAAAATTATGTAATTTAATTATTAATATAGTCGCAAAAGGAATATTTAAAAATATTTCTTTGTGTTTTAATTATTTCTATAAAACTGATAATAATCAATAATATATAAAATTGTTAATTTTTAATAAATAAATTCATTCAGTTGATTATACATGAATATATTAAATAGGTAAATTATTTTTATTCTTGACTTATGAAAATGTACCCAAGTAAAATTTTACAAGAAAAAAAAATTCTCACATTTTACAAAAAACACCTCTCTAATTTCTTTTATGATAAGAAGGTTACTGTATAAAGAACACGTAAAAAAAATAATCAGGAAATTTAAAGAGCTCATCTTGAAAAAAATTGTTTTTACTGAAATTAAGAAAAAAAAAATTACATTATTCAACTTTGAGGCAAAAAATGACAAGGTTTTAATTAAAATGTTATCAAAATGCATGTTGTTTGACAATAACAGATGCGATTACAAAAAACTCTTTTGAAGCAATTTTTGGAGCAGCAAATTTTTGAAGTTGTAGCAGTTTGTAGCAGGCAATTTTTTGAAATTGTAGCAGCTTGTAGCAGGCAATTTTTCAAAATTGTAGCAGTTTGTACATGGCAATTTTTCGAAATTGTAAGTTTGTAGTAAGTGATTTTTCGGTATTGTAAGAGTTAGATGAGATGCAAAGTATTTCTTTATTTCAGCAGTTTGTCGTATATACAACAGGTATAAGGAGCCAAGACAATGAAGTTTTAAAAATCTAATATTATATATATTAAATATCTAATATATATTAAATATTATATATATTATATATATATATAATCTAATATTATAAATATTAAAAAAAATCTAAAAAATATCAATAAATAATTTTAAAACAGATTTTAAAAGGATCTAATAAAATGCAATAAATAATTTTAGAAAAAAAAAATCTAAAAATTTCAAATAAATAGTATTTAAAAAAAAAAAAAAAATTGTAATAAATAATTTTAAGAAAAATCTATAAAATTAAAATCTTTCAATAAATAATGCTTGAAAAGATCTAAATAATTTAAGGGCAAAATCTAAGCATTTTTTTTTTAAATCTTGTAGATGGATATTATTTCCTGCTTGGTTATCAAATTTCTTCGTTCAAGATCTTTAATTACGATTGACTATACAAGATTATCAGTTGGTATTTTTTCTTTATAAGTCCTCCTGTCGATCCCTCCCCCCTCCTCAATTCGAGGATAATATATCTTCATATTTTTATTTTTACTATGACACTCTCCCCCTTCTCTCCAAAACAAATTAACTAGAGTGTGGCTCAACTCGACTTTCTTATACCAAAAAGTATTTTCAAGCAGCTTTTTTTTTTTTTTGTATTTGCAAATTTTACAAATAAAATGTATTGTCTGTATTGTTGTTCTAAATGATCTCAATTATAGCATGTTACCCTTCATTTTAAAGGGTTCGTAAAAATCTTTTGATTAATAAATACAAAACTTAATAATGTAACCCCAAGAGGGGATAGGCCCCCAGGGGGCTAATAACGTCACAAATACAAAAATTGTAGTGGCTATTTTTCACTATAATTACTGAAACTATTAAATTTCACAATCGAGCCTTTCAATCAAATTTTGTAATGCTGCCAAGTTAAGGAAATATAAAATTTCAAAGTTTTCGCTCGAATTAAAAAAAAAAAAGAATCAATGTAATTCTACATTTTTTATTAACAAAGCCAAATATAGAGTTTCATAAAAATCCATTAATATTTGTAGCAGTGATTGTGTACACAAAAAATTGATCACAGACTGGCATCACTCCAAAAATAGTCAAAACGTGTTCAGGGGGTCTCAAAACATATATTGGCCTCAAAACCGAAAAATTTCATGAAAACAATACTTTTTCAATACTATGTATGAGAAAGAAAAAAAATCTCGCTGTATACTAAATAAATGCTAGAAAGTTTGATTTATTTTCTAGCATTTATTTAGTATATATACAACGTTATAATAATAATAATAATAATAATAAACTGATGCTGCTAAAAAAGGAAAACTTTATTAGGAATAATCAAATATGTAAAAAATAGAGCACTAGATAACGTAAATAACCTCTCTTATAAAGAAAAATACCACTCCTCAAAGATTTTTTCTAAAATACGATGGGTCATTACGAATGCCCCTAATGTTGACCCCTTTGATAGGCCAGTGTGTTAATGACCTTGTTGATGGCATGCTTTGCAATACGATCATGTTTAGTTATTTATTATTTATAGTAAATACAGCTTTCCAAACAAAAGAGCAAAATAAGCGGCCAATTTCAAGTTGAAAGTTGTTACTCCATAAAAGCTGCAGCTAATATATATATATTTTTAAATAAGTCATATATCTGCTTATCGAACCAACAAGTATAAATTCACTGTCGCCGGCCGCCTCTCAGACCACTCCGATTTAATGAGGTGCGTCTCGATTGCATCATTGGAAAATACGAAACCTAAACAATCGCAGCAAATGCTTTCATCTTTCCTCCCACTAGTCGTCTTTGCTGAGTCATACGGATAGAAAATCAAGTGATCTGAAACGTTCCCCCAATTTCTATGTACACTTTTATGCCATCAAAAGTGGTTTTAGCTTGAAGTTCTATATAAGCTACTTTTGTACTTTTTATTTATTTTTCGGTTTACTAATTTTAGTTAGTTCAAATCGACAAGTTAAAATTTCCCTGATTTTTCTGAAATTTTGAATAAAAACCGATTTTTCCTGACATTTTAATCCATTTTTGAACTCTCTATTTTTAGAGTGTGCATGAACTTTCAAGGTCTCATGTATAATCAATGTTAGACTCCACTGTGTCTACCACATTCCAGGAAGGAATCGCTTCTCCCTTTCTTCCTCCCTACATACATCATGTTCAAAATTACGAAAGGAGGAAGCGAAAGGGAGTTATTTTTTTTGCTCCTGATTCAATATAGCGGTTCCTATCATGCGACCTGGTCAAGGGATCAAGTAGTAATTTGGAGTCTTTGGGGAGAATTGGCTGTTTGTTAGGGAGCCTCTTTGTTCGAACTAAACAACCCACAGCTTTATAATAATTAGAGCTGTCTGAAAAGGAAAAAGTCTAGCCCTCTGATTTTGCTGGTACTCTGAGAAATTTTGATTCAATTTCCTTCTTCCCCCAACATTTCTTTCTGTTCCAGTAAACAAAAATTATATTTTCCGGTATTTTCATGAACTGGTGCAAAATCAGTTAAATTCTGCTTTTTGTATCAGAATGGCACAGCCTACTTTAAATAGCGCAGCAATCAGATCACTGTAATAAGCATATATTCTAGAATGTCAACAGAAAAAATTATGTGTTTCTGACAATTAGGTGCAGAGCAAGAAAAGATTTTATCACACACGAAGTTTTCATTTCATGTATCCGCAGAGCAGTATCTAGTGAATTCTCCATATGCTTGGAAATTTATTGCTAAAAAACTAATGGTATGAACTAAAATTTTGCATGGTATTATAAGTTTGTACTATGTAGCTTTCTATAAAATTTAAAAAAAATCCGAGGGGGTAGGTGAAATGACATACCTTGGTTGAATTGACATGGAATGACTGAATGGTGACGATAAACTAAAGACTAAGAGGTTTAAAATGCTTTGAATGTAATGAAAGGAGTTTAATTAAGGAATGCAACAAATATAACATCAAGTTGTTCAAGTTCATATAATTAATAATACAAATTAAGATGAAAAATGAAAATAAGAGAAAATATTATTTGAGAAATGAAAAGCAGAGATGAAAAAACAAAATTTAAACATTTTATTACCTGACGTGATCTGCCATAGCTCTCTCGCTGGAAGAGTTATTTTTTATTAAAATTTTGACAGAACACAGAAAAATCACTATTATATCACATAAATACTTTATATATATAATCTTGTTAAAATTTCATTTAATAATAAGTATTACTATTAAAATGTATGGAAAATATAGAAATTAATAAACATAAAACTTTCTGGTAAAACTATTTAACTTCATTGTACAAAAATCCATATAATATCATAGTTGCCAACTAATTAATATAATATACACAGGAAGGAAAGGCTTTGCCTCCCAGTGTCATGGTTGTCAGGCTTATTTTCATAGCTCTGCTGTCTGTACACTGCCACTGAAATGTGTGAAATGTGGAGGGCCCCACTCCGTCAGTAACTGCAAAGCTGATTACGTCCTTTACTGCAATTGCAACGGACAGCATGCAGCGAACTGGCGCGGTTGCCCGAGAAACCTGGGCAATTTGTCCAAGCCTAATCGCAGTAATCGCCTCAACACCTCTGATCAATATTCCAAAATAGAAGAAACCACCCCCCAGTATAGACCTGGGAATCAAGGTTGTTCATTTCAAACTGCTGGCATCTCCAAGAACCTAAATTATTCTGCTGTCCTAACTGGATGTATCCAGGAGCCCCCCCCCCTCCCCCTTAAATCGTAATCGAACGAAGCTTGGCAGAAGAAGTCGACCAAAGTCCTGCTGCCAATGATACTCAAGATAATGATGTCTAAGCTACCAAAAATGCAAAGGATCCCCAGAGCCTCCAATCAGAAACCAGCAAATCCTTCTGGCAAAAGTATAGATTATACAGCATTCCTTTCATCCTTAATGGCCATGAGGAATACCCACAATAAAGACTTACTTTTTAAAACTTTTAGCCTAGCGCTCCCTGACCTGAGAGAAGCACCAACGGAGATAGATATGATATTTCATATCTATGGCACTATGACACGCTCCTTAGGTAATATCTCTCTCTCCCCCCCCCTCCCTTTCTGACCATCTTTTTCTGGCCTCGCCACGCTCCCGTTTTCGGCAACTTGTAACTTGCAATCTCTGAAAATCGGGTTCTGGAATGCCAATGGAGTGCATTCCAAGCTGGATGAGATGCATGACTATGTTTTAAATAATAACTTTGATATCTTCATGGTAAATGAGACCCATCTGGCCCCGCCTTCCAGTCCAGCTATCTGCAACTACACTGGTTATTTTACTTATAGACACATCAGACCTGGAAGGCATACTTCCGGCGGTACTGCAGTCTACATAAAAAACTATATACCTCATCATTGTCTTAGCGTCCCAGTCTTCACGAAGCTTGAAGCCACGCTTATTAAAGTTACTATTCCAAATTTAGTCTCGATTGCATTCGCTTCAGTGTACATCCCTCCACCAAATAATAATAATAGCATACTCCCGGCCAACGAACTTGAAGCACTTTTAGGACTCTGCAGTAGCATGGTCATTGCTGATGATCTAAATTCACGTCATAGCACCTGGGACACAGCTTCGAACTGCTATGGCGTTTCTCTAAAACGATTGGCTCAGTGCGCCAATTTCAGGATCATAGCTCCACCCACTCCCACTCACTATGCTACAGGAAGATCCCCCAGTATTATTGATTTGGCTATCTTTCAGAACATTCCTTACAATTATACGATCAATGCAGAATCAAATCTGGCATCTGATGACCTTCATGTGGTTCTAACCCTCAACTTTTCAAATATCTTTTTCGACCACCCAGTGGAGCTATCTACAAATTGGGATGACTTCAGATACATCCTTCACAATCTAAAAGCGCCCCCCCCCCTCCAAATTACCAGCATGGACGATATTGAAAAATGCATCCAAGAAATGAACCATGTACTACTCGGGGCAGTAGCTGCAGCCTCAAAACCAAATCGTTCTCGACTTAATTATCACAATCTTCCTGGTGATATTAGGAACAAAATTAAGCAGTGAAACCGGTTACGGAAAATTTGGCAGGGCACCAGATTCCCTGATTACGGTGCAAAATTCCGTAAACTTCATAATGAGATCAAGGTCTTGATTAAAACACACACCCAGCAACGCTGGCGAACACACCTTGAGGAACTTACACCTACTACTCACAGTGTCTGACGAACAGCAAAGAACCCAAGGACCACCAAAACAACAATTCTGCCCATTAATGGCCCAAATGGACTTCTCGCCCAGACTGCGGAGGATAAAGCTAATGCTTTCGCAGACAGCTTCGAACTCCAATTCTCACCTCACATTGACCACAATTTCAGCCACACTTATGACAACACAGAAAACGACTTACAACAGACAATTAACAATGCTCTTCTATCACAAGCACCAAACGACTTAGAGAGAATCTCACAGGCCGAAATTCTTCATATCATTGATGGACTCAAAGTCAAGAAAGCCCCTGGTCCGGACAGAATTTGCAATCGCATCAAGAATCTACCTGACTTGTATCTTTGTTGGATGACTATGCTTTTTAATTACATGCTGGATTATCGCTTTTTTTCCCCAGAGTTGGAAAACTGCCACCATTTGCCCTATTCCAAAACCAAACCAAAATCTTACATTGGTCGAAAATTGGCGACCGATCAGCCTTATTTCAAATTTATCCAAAATCTATGAATTGGTGTTGCTTAGACATTTGGATAGTTTCTGCAGACTCAACAATATTTTAATACCTGACCAGCATGGATTTTGGTCTGCTCATTCCATGCAATCCCAACTCTTGCATGTTTGAAACTATCCACACAAACGCTAACAGGCAGTATACTAGCATTGTCTGTTTCGATATTGCTAAAGCTTTTGATAAAACATTAATTCCTGGAGTAATTACCAAGCTGGTGCAACTTGGAATCTCAACCCAACTTTTGACCATCATCAATTCGTATCTCACTAATCGTTCTTTCCGTGTACGAATTGATCAAACTCTCTCTTCTGTCTGACCAATCAGAGCCGGGGTACCTCAAGGAGGGAACTTGAGTCCTCATCTCTTCAACATCTTCATCAACGATATACCAAGCATTCCACAAGTCAAGCTCGCAATCTTTGCAGGTGATACTGCATTGATAACGCGAAGCTGCTCATCACAAAACTCCACCAACACGCTGCAAAGCTACATTAAACACAGCCTTGTGCACTGGCTCATTACTTGGAGAATTAAAATTAAAGCGACCAAGAGTGCAGTATGCATCTTTAAACCGAACTACCGGGAACTAGATCATAATTTTGCCCTTAAAATTTTCAACGAAAATGTTCCTTTCGAGCGCTCTGTGAAGTATTTGGGAGTCACATGAGACGAACATTTAACTTACAGAGAGCATATCGAAAATAAACTTCTGAAGATCAATAAAACTTATCGTTCCCTTCTCCCTCTTCTCGGTAGTCAATCCCACCTTTCCCACCCTAATAAACGGTTGATTTACAAACAAGTCATTGCACCGGCATTTTTGTACGCCAGCCCTACTTGGGGTGCCGTGGCAAAATGCCATACTCAGAAATTGCAAGTTTTCCAAAATAAAGTCCTTTGTTGCATTGTTAAAGCTCCTAGATACGTCCAAAATGAAGTAATTCATCACGACCTCCAAGTCTCTGGCGTTGCAGAGCAGGTTCGGAAATTCTGTCAAAATTTTTACAAGAAAAACTCTAGCAGGCCCTATATGAGAAGCGTTGCCCAAACTTACGCTTGACCTTGTTTTCCTTTTGTGGAAAACGTAGAGCAAGGCATCTTCTACTTGATTACCAGCGAACCAAGTGGAAGAAAGCGAGGTATGCCGTTCCCCAGGACGGGGTCTCCTAGAGTTTTCCATTCCAAAATTTTTAATTTAGTTGAAGTATTAAACTTCAACGTTTCTCCCTTTTGGTCTTCCTCGGCTTCGGAAGATGGCGCCACAGACGCCCACTTCGATGAGCAGATGTGGTTCCAGCTACTAATTCCGAGCCGACCAATAGGATTTCAGGTAGCTAGCATTTGCCCGCGCCTTTGACGTCAGCCCAGTACTTCAAATATATTCACGTTGCTGACCGTATACATCACTGCTGTTCTGTACTCAACAAATTTCCGTTAATTCTTAAAATCTAATTTATTGATTCCTTGTTACTTGTTAATTAAGTTAAATTTAATTCATAAATAATTACTAATTTGTTAAACAAAATTGTTAATTTAAACGTTAAATTGTTAATTCTTGCTACTAAACTTGTATTTTTTCTGACCTTGTTTTTCCCTGCTGAAATAAATTTCAGCGCTTCTTAAATTTATAATGTGACTCACTCTTGCGCATTTCTTGCCCTTCCCACCCTTTCTTTTACAGTCGACCAGGCATCAACCATTGCCAAGACATCTTATAACTAGACCAACTTCAAACTGATCTAAACTTCACACCCACTGGAAAGTGGAGTGCCATTGCTGACCGCCCGAATATTGCTATAATTAACACCTCATGGTCTGACATGCTATTTACGATGTGGGGATGACTCTCCTAGAGACAGGCACCCCGTAATCTAACGTCTTGGTCTTAGAATTAATATAATAAAATTCTCTGACTTTCTAATGTTTTGCAGATTAAAAAAAAAAAAAAAAAAAAAAAAAAAAAAAATATGTTGAGAAAAATAACAGATTAAAAACTGAACAAAACAACTAAATAAAGTCAGGACAAGTGTGAAATAATAACACATTTATCCAGGAGTCATTTCCATGTGAAATGAGCACAGCGGGTTGCTTAATCATTTTATTATTTTTTTATTATATTCCTGCTATTCGTCAGTAGACATTTTGTGTGTAAACCAAAACAGTTTTTAGTTTTTTTTAATTTGAAACTATTTTTTTAAGTGGGCCTATTTTCACTTGCGGGGATGGACAAAATTTGGGTTTTCTGCAGTTTGGAGAAATGGCTATAATTTTGAGCTTTTAGAACAGGTATTAAAGTTGAACAAGATTAAAATTATTCTGCAAATATGAATTGCAAAATCACCATTTTTCAGGTGGCTGTAATTCCAGAAGGACTAAAAACCAAGAATCAAAGTTTCCCCTCATGAACTAGCACTCTAACACAGTTTTTAGCTTATCAAGAAAAAATGTCATTTTTTAAAACTCTTTTCTATTGTTATTTAACACTAAACTTGTCTAAATTTCAAAAATTGCATATTTCAAGGTCAAAAATCTTGGAAGGGGACATACAGAAAATTTGAAACTTTTTTTGTTGACTACTATATTGGTAAGTAGTGGGAATTTCGTTTTGTGGTTCAGTCTGGTTTTAAAATTATGAGGACTCAAAGTGTGGTAAAACAAGCACTCTAACAAAAGTTACATATTTAGTCTATTATGGGAAAATGTAATATATACCATTAAAAACAATTAGTTCTATTATATTTTAAAATGTTATATGTTGAACATGATTTACCGGTCATAATTAATGCATACAAGATTTCACCTCGTCTATAAAAGGAAAACATAAACTTCATTTCTGATGTTTTCTAGCCTTATTTTGATGGTGATTTACAGTGATGACTTTAGTTTGATGGCGCTTGGCATAATTTTGTAAAATTTTCAGTTTACTCTTACTAACCAATACAGTAAACTCAAAATATCATATATATGGTTTAAATGCATCTAATTAAAGAGTGTTTTTAATAATATGCATTATATTTGCTTATAATAGCAGCTTAAAAGTATAACTTTTTTTGTTGTGAGTGCATTTTTTACCACACTTTGAGTCCTCATAAATCTAAAACCAAACTGAACCACAAAATTAAATTCATACCAATTATAGGATACAAATAAAGTAGTTAACACAAAAAAAAATGTCATCTTTTTGACAGGTTTCAAGATATTTTATCTTGAAATATGTAATTTTTTTAATTTAGTAAAGAGTTATAGCCATTTCCACAAACCCCAGAAAACCTTAATTTTGGTCCGTTAGGCAAATAAAAGTAGGCCCAAATCAAAAATGATGGCAAATAAAAGAAAACTAAAAGTTGTTTTAGTATATACAGAAATGGTACTAACTATTGTAGGAATATAAAAAAATAATAAAATGGTCAAGCATCAAAAAGGGAACTGGTATCCTTCAAAAGACTTGCAGAGACTTGCCACTCCATTCTGCTAAATTAGAGATTGAAAGAATATTCAAACAATCGTTTCATAGTGTGGCTTCTCACTCCTCTAGAGACAAACATTTTGGAGATCTTATTGTGTTCCCGATTCACCTCGTGCCGCAGCTGTGGCACTGTTAGACTTTTGACTGGACATGACTGTCTTGGTGCCTATTTGTATTGTTTTAATTTAACTACTTCACCTGATTGCGTTTTGTGTACCTCTGGACAACCCATGACTGTTGCTCATCTGGACGAGTGTTCTGCACTAAATAATTTGGACTGTATTATTAAAAAGTATTGGAGAGCTCGTGGCCTAATGACCTAGTGGTCAATGGCTTGGCATTTGTTAAATAAATCAAACTGTGCTCAGTTCAAGTGGAATGACCCAGAGACAAACATAATAAGCTGTTCAGAAAACTCTCCCATTGTAAATACCGATATCCATGAACCGGTTTCACACTTCTGTGCTCATCAGTATGGAAAAACCAAGTCCATGCTGAGGTGGTCCAAAATTTTGAAGTTTTAAATTTTCATGTTCTCACCCTCCAAATTTGTTCCAATATATCTAAAAGTAATTATGGCAAAATTTAATCACTAACAAACAATATTTAGAGGTAGCTCAATGAAGCTCAAGTTTCATAATTTGTGATCATTTTGTCTTTTTTTGCTTATTTTACTTAGAAAAATATCTCTCATCTCAATATATAAAAATTATTTTACGATATTTAAAAGTTGTTTATATATATTATATAAAAAATTAGATCATTTGTAAATGCATAGTTTGTTTAAAAGTAATTTCAGCAGTATAAAGTTGGTATAATGTGTTATACTCCACTTACCTCTCATAGATGACAGCACCCGACTTTCAGTTACATGTTATTGTTTTTTAAATTATTCTTGCTTTATGAGTTGGCAGTGGTTGTAAAATATTTTTTTGGTTTCTAAATTATACTATTTAGTACTTTTAAACTTAGTTTTATTAAGTTTAACTGCAAACCTTAACTGCAACCATCTGATTTAAGTTTGTTTTGTTTAGTACTTTGTTTGCTTGTATGAAAAGCTGTATGAAACCAAAACCATGGAAACAAGATTTAAAAATGAAGTTTACCTTCTTGGAAATACTATTAATAAACTCAGGGGTAATAAATTGCTTTCAATAGGTATGGCATTGTCATTTTTTCTTCATCACCATATTGAGTTGAAATCTACAGTGCAAGAAGCATCTAAGACCACAATAGCCGAGATAACAAAATGATGAAAGCGAGAATTCCCATGCGAGATCCCCAGCACTGTCAAAAAATTAGAGAAATTATTTGAAGAATGGAGATTGTTAAAAAAGAACAAAGGACGTAAAACACCTAATCAAAAGAGCAAAGAGAGTGCATTCTCTTCAAAATTAAATAATTTATTTGATATTGCCCATGCCAATGCATTTGGCATAATAATAATAGCTCAGGATAGAGATTTCTTGTTAGCTCAGCGAGAAGATGGAAGACGAGGATCAATGATTGGTGTTGATAGAAATCTTTTTCAGAAAGAAGTGCTTGCTGATAAAAAAAAAAATAGCCTCCTGAAGAAAAGATTACAGAACATGACAGATTCGCAAGAAGCAGCATTGGATTTTATAACTAGCTCAGATGAAGATGAAAATGATACTGAAAAGGCAGTAGAATTGTTTGAAGCTGAAAAAGCAACACCAGGTCAGAGTCCAGGTCCATCAAAAGCTAAGAAAGGACGTTACAGTCGTTGCAACATCGTAACGCCAGAATTAATAGCAGCTCTAGATAGGACAAAAGTATCTGATAGAAAAGCTATGTTTGTGGTTGAAGAAACTGCCAAGAGTTTGGTCATGGGAATCGAAATAAGAGATATCAGCCTGAGCAGAAGTTCAATTCGTCGACAGAGAATCAGAAATAGAATTGAACAATCCAACAAAATAAAAGCACGGCTACAAACAAATGTTCCCCTGATTGTTCACTGGGATGGGAAACTGTTACCAGAATTAACTTTAACCACCAAAGAGAAAACAGACAGACTACCAGTTCTAGTGTCTGGAAATGGGGTTTTGCAGTTAATCTCGGTTGCTAAACTTCCTTCAGCAACAGGCGAAGTACAAGCCCATGCAGTTTACGAAGCTCTGAAAGAATGGGATATTGCTGATAAAGTATTTGGAATGAGCTTTGATACAACATCCGCAAATAGTGGAAAGGATAAAGATGCTTGTTCTCTTTTAGAAAAAAAAAGTTGGGGAGGAAACTTTTCTCTTTTGCCTGCCGGCATCATATCATGGAGCTTGTCATTGGAAAAGTATTTCATATTTCTTTAGGAACTTCTTCATGTCCAGAAGTACCTTTATTCAAACGTTTCCAAGATTTCTGGGAATTCCTAAATAGAGACAAATTTGAAGCAGGTGTGAAAGATGATAATATTTTATCCCTTGTGCAAGATGTAAAAGATGATATTTTAAAGTTTGCTGCTAGACAAGAATTATCACCTATAACAAGAGATGATTATCGAGAATTTCTCGAACTTGTTATTTTTCTTGGAGGGACACCTGCCAGAGGAATTCGTTTTAAGCATCCAGGAGCAATGCACCATGCTCGTTGGATGCCTAAGGTGATATATTCTTTGAAGATATATATGTTTAAATCCCAAGTCAAGCTTACAAAAAAGGAAGAAAATAGTCTTCTCAATGTCTGTGTTTTCATAGTCAGAGTGTATTTTAAAGCGTGGATGACTGCTTCAGTACCAGAAACCTCACCCTATAATGATTTTCAATTGATGAATAGTTTCTTAGACTATTCAAAGATACATCAAGCTATTTCAAAAGCTGCATCGGAGAAATTCGCAAAACATCTGTGGTATTTGTCAGAAGATCTTTCTGCACTGTCCCTTTTCGATAGTCACATACCTATTTTACAAACAAAAATGGTGGTTGAAGTCATCTTACAAAATCAAAAAGGCACGAAGAGTCCCGAGAAAAGAATAACAATTTTCCTTGAAACTTTTCATGAAAAGATGTTTGAAGAATTTGTTACCAAACAGTCTTTCGAGCTGTTCAAATAAATGAATATACCACATGGATTCCTCCATGTAGACCCTGAACACTGGAACACTAATTCTGATTACTGCAATGTCTTGAAATGTGTGCAGGCTATAAATGTAGCAAATGATCATGCCGAGAGAGGTATTGCTTTGGTAAAATAATACACTGGACTGCTTACTCAAAGAGAACCTCAGTTTCAGGTTTTGATGAAAGTTGTGGAGGACCATCGAAAAGCCTATCCTGATAGCAGGAAGAAGGACTTAACAAACTGAATTAATAACTCTACTCAAACTTAAATTAAAAAAATCTGATGTGGGCAACACATGACTTTCCTTCTATAATACAATGAATGTACTCCTTTTATAGTAAAAAAAAAATTATTTTTATAGTAGATACTTATATTCGTTCCAAGATATTGAATTTTCCTCAATTAGTCGTCATTTTCATTGATTTAGCATCATTTTTATCAATTTGGTGAGATTTTTGTTAATTTGGCAACAATTTAAAATGTCGCCAAGTTGGCGACATTCTGCCAAATTCGTCGCCAAAATCTCGCCAAGCGTTATGGACGGAGAAATAAGTTATTCTTACAGCAGATAAATGACAATTGCAGTTCAAATACAAAAGTATTACTCAAAGTATCTTTTTTCATGAATGGAACGAGCTAGATCCACGAGAATGATGTCATCAAATTTATCGCATGGTATTACATATGAAAAGTGAACATGTTTCTCAATAGGAAATATTTTTTTCTTATTTTATATAACTTTTTGATAATTTTTTTGAAAAATGTGCAATATCTCGAGAACGGTTCATGTTACCTTTCTAAAATTTATGTCAAATGTTTTCTAATGAAAAATTACATAAGAAATGTCTATTTGCGTAACTTTATTAGCGGTTTTGATTTTTTGACGATTTTTTCAAAATTTCACTCAAAAATTTAGGAGGGGGGGGGGGGGGGGACTGAACATTTGATTGCGTATAAAAACAATAAGCTTCCAGTGTTTACAGATAGTGATTTTTGTACCAAATTTCGTTGGAATCGGTCCATTCATTCGTCAGTTATCATCTCCACAGACTCACTGACACACACAGACAGATATCACTTCAAAAATGTTTGATTCGTAATCAGGATGCTTGAAACGTGCTCTCCCGTTGTTGGGTTATACCTTTGGATATTTAACAATTTTAGGAGTTTTGCTTTTTGTTTAAACGTGTTCAGGGGTCTTATTTACATAGTTACTCTCCATTTTCCAATTGTTTAGGTTTTTGATATTCTTTGTTCAAATAGGTTCTTTTCCATAGATTTTGTGTTAAAAACGGCGAAAGTTCGTTCTTTTTAGGTTTTAGCAATTTAAATTTATTTAAATTGGCTAATTTGTGATTCCATTTATTGCCCTTTTTAATCCCTTTAATTTGATTCCAAATTTATTGCTCTCGGTTAAAAATTCGTTAATTCATTGCAATTTTTCAGTTTTATTCTATTTTCAGCTTTTTAAATATTTCAGAATCGTCCATATTTAAATTACTGTCGAATTCGTATATTTTCAAATCGTTTCACTTCATTACCTTTTAATTTTCGTCTGCTTTAAAATTCCATTTCTCTTCTTTAAAATTTCGAGTTTTTAATTGGTTAACCGTAATATTAAAATCGTCTGTCATTAATTATTTTATCGTTCATCGACAATTTTGTTTACAATCTGTGGCAGCGATGTTTCGCAGTATATAAGCAAAATCGCGCACCTTTTCGCTCTCTTTTCTTTTTTCTCTTCTGTTTTTGCTCTTCCTTCTGCATTAGAACCTAAGATGTGATCTATTAAGTTGTTGTTCTAGCGCTTCCGCGCTAACCGAACCGAAGTTCGAATTCGGCTTGAAATGTATCATTATTCCCGGCTGTGATGTGTGTTTTGCTTTTCAAGATGTAAATTGATTTGTTTAGTTTATAATCAATCAGCAGTCCTTTGCCGCTGTGCTCTCTGATGTTGTTTATGTCTGGAAGCTGCCACGAAATGAAGAGTCTTGCTAATTAGTTTCATATCATTTAAATAATGATCCAAGATGTTTCACGATTTATGTGATGTCGGCTGAGGAAGTCTTACCAGCCAAATAGAAATTTGTTTATCCTGACAAGCTGCGAGTTCTATTTATGATGAATGGAGTTCGCATTTCCGAGCCCAATTGACGGACATATGTTAAGTTCTCCATTTTGATGTCAGTAGTTCGGTGCAGAAGTTGGGAGAAATGATTTTTATTACTCGACGTCCAACTGGTGTGGAGAATCTCTTTGGAGTTGAATCCCGTGGAACGGTCTTTTTCCGGATTTTCTGCTGGACATAATTGTGACCCTGTGCCATGGATTTTCCTCTTCTTGTGTTCTCTGGATCTGCTTTACGTTTGGTGACTCTTCTGATGATTCTTCCTCCCACTGAACTTTGCAGTTTATCTTGGAGGCTTGGTGATATTAATCCTTTTCTTCCAAATTCTAATTATATTTCTCAATAGTTAAAATATGTTTTTATTCCAATTGTTTTGAGTTAGCATTAAATAAGACCCCTTTGACTTATATATTTTAAGTTACGAATCCTGTGGATTATTGTTAGGATGTTCTAAATTCCCTTTTGGCTAACTTATGTTCTTTTATCCCAAATTCAAGTTTAGACAAATAATTGTATAATTTTATTATTGTTAACTTTAAAATTTAATATTCTAATGTTTTTTCTACAACTATACGACCGGCCATTCCATTTATTATTTAAGTTGTTTATTTGTTTTGTTTAGTTAATGAGATGTTTAAAATTTGTAAAATGTTTTGAAAATTATTTTAAAAATGAAGTTTAAAATTTTAATAAACGTTAGATTTTGAAAACCTAAAATCTGTGTTCTCTCTTTTACTTTTAATGCTTTTATTTTTAGGTAAAGTGTCAATTCTTATATTTTACAGGAGTACATATTTGTACACGTAGGGAAACTGGTCAATAGGTCCACTTTCAGTTTATTTAAGAATTCAGAGTGTATTTCAGAAAGTTTTTAGGAACTTAGAATGGTTTATATTTTCAGTGTACTTTAGAAATATTTCAGATGAATTTCAGATGACTTTTAGGTTTTAAGAAATTTGAGAACTTGAATGATTTAGAAGTGTTTTAGTATTTCATAAATGCTCCTCTTTCTCTCCCCCCCCCCCCCCCCCCCGAACAATACGAAAACTCAAATTCGAATTTTCGACCCTGTCACAATACTTCCCTTATACATTATGTATATAAGGAAAGTAATTAGTATTTAACTTAATATATTTGTAGAATGTAGATGTATGCCTTAATTGCCTTTGTGTTAAATAAAATTTAATTGATCAATTTAATATTAAAATTCTATCATTTTAGTATCCAGGGTTCATACTCTTTTGCAAGAACCCATTTCCAGGAGTTTTTAAGGAGTTTTCCAGGAGGGTTCGAGCATTTTTCCAGGAGTTTTTCTACACATTAAAAGTAGAAGCGAAACCAAGATTCTACAGATGTTTCTCTTTCAGCCATGTTGTTTAGTTTTATACCAACTATACCACTCTGGCCATACAAAAATTTGTCTTAAATTACAATGCAGCAGTCAAGGAAAAGTTTCCCAATTTACAATCCATAATATCAGTGATGGAACAGGGTCCATCAACAAATTTTTTCTTAACCATGTCTTTTAATAATTTTTTAAATGAATCCAACATCAACTTGGCTGGCATGGTTGGTACCCAAATATTTTGTTTTCTATTTCTCCATATATAATTTCTTTGAAACTCTATGGGTTCTTGGGGAGGGGGTGGGGGGTATGACCCACAAATCCTCCTCCTTCAGCAATGCCTCTGCTCACATTTGCTTTGTACTGATGTATATTGCTGCTTTGTACTTTCACAAGATTTATATGAATAATGGCTGTTTATAGTTTCAGTAATCTAGACAGGAAATTTTTATTTAGTAATGACTAGAGTGCTTTGATTTGCGATAAAAAAAATTGTTTGCAATGATAATCAGAAAAATATTTGATCAAACATTTAAAATTTTTTATATATATATTTTATATGCAATGTTCAATTTTTAAACTAAACAAACAAAATATGAATATATTAGTCGTCATTACTAAACAAAAAAGAAATTTCAAAATCCTTAATGGAACAAGCTTAGCCTTAAACTAAATGTATTTGTTTATTTATGTTTAGCCTGCTCTAGCTCAGCTTTTATTTTTTTAAGTAATAAAAATATGTAATGTGTCTGCACTTAAATTCAGCCCCATATTTTCTAACAACAATACAGAATATACATTTTGAGACAACATTATTATGGGGAGCAAATAATATTGCTTTCATCACCAGATAATATTAAATTCTTCTGGGCAAACTGAATTGTGCAATTTCACTATTTATGTAAATAAATCAAAAATTAAAAAGTAATAATTAAAAAATTAACCTTAATAAATAACCAAAATGTGAAAATAAGCTAGTTTTGTCAATCTAATGATAAAGATATAGAGGATGGAGATGGATAGAAAAGGATACTTGTGGACTCACAGGACTACGCGAGAATTCCCTGAATTGCGCAATCGTACTGAATATGTCAAAATAATTATAAAATTAACAATAATAATAAACCAAAACATAAAAATAAACAAGTTTTGTTAATTTAATGTGCAATAATTACAGGATGGAGATAGATGGAAAAAGATACTAGTCAAAGCTCCGCAATGTACGCCATACTACGGGAATTACGCAATCCCTCCATTTATAAGAAAATAATTAAAAAATTAGCCTTTATAATTAACCAAAATGTGAAAATAGGCTAGCTCAGTTCATCTAATGACTAATATTTAGAAGATGGGGGTGGATGGAACTAAACGCCCAGGACTACAGGAGAATTCATTGAATTGCGCAATTATACTAAATGTGTCAAAATAATTAAAATATTTACATGAATAATAAACCAACATATAGAAATAAGCAAGTTTTGTCAATTTAAGGTGCAATAATTACAGGATGGATGGGGGGGAAAAAATAGGAATTTTCCGTAATTTTACGGGTCTTTTCCGCAGTCCGTAATTTGTTCAGAAATCCATAAGAATTACGAAAAATCCGTAGATTGGCATCTCTCTATTTCCATATCAGTATTTATGCACTATTGTTGGCGCCAGCTATTGATTATATTATGAAATAAAAGATCGCGATGTCGATTTTCCAGGAGTATTTTTCGATTTTCAGGAGTTTAGAGCCAAAACGAATAAAATAAGGAGTTTTCAAGGGCCCTTATAAGAAAATTCTTAATTCCAGGAGTTTTCAAGGATTTCCAGGAGGCGTACGAACCCTGTATCACTGAGTCAGTATTAACACAATTTAATGTGCAATCGTGAAACTTCAATAGCCTTGAGCTACCTTTAAATATTTTTTTTTCCATTCAAACTTTCCTAACTTTGTTTTGTACTATACAGGAACAAATTTAGAGGGTGAGACTGAAGAAAATAAAAAAAAAAGTTAAAATCGTCATTTTTTATAAGTGTGAAACAGTTCCATGGACACTGGTGTATATAATAGGAGTGTTTTCCAAATTTTAGGAATGCCCCTTATAGGCAAGGTCCGTAGAATATCTTATATATAAGGTTGTCTCGTTCGGGGAAAAAGTTGTCCCGGGAAGGAAAGACGAGTGACGTCACTGCTAGACCCATTTTCTGACAGGAGGCGAGAAAAACTATTGAGAAACGTTGATCGGAAACTATTTAAATATTTATCTAATAGTAACTGTGTGCATGCAATATAGAATAAAATAAAACAGTACATGCATAGTAATGTGAAGTTTACGAAAATAAATTCTGTACATATAAAAAGAAATAGCAAATTTTTGATGAGAGTGGAAGCTATTAAAAATTTAACATAAGGGAAGTTTATACAAAGATTACTGAATGCTATGTTGAAAGATAATTGAATGAGCAAAGGTTATGTATAAAAAAATAGTGAATGATCAGAGAAGAGCCAATAGTTGTTAGGTGTGTTATGTGAATCGGTTTGAGAAGGATATAAATATATATTTCTAATCTAAATGTGGCAAATCAGTCATCATTTAAATATTGACTGTATTGGGTCATTCCATATGGGGACACCCGATGAGTGTTGCTCTGTAGTCACAGATTTTTTCTAAATTTTTACCATAGATACACATGGTAATAAAACCCCCAAATCTGAATTTGTAATGTATATATCCCAATAATGACCCAGATACAGGCATTTGAAAAATGGTCATTTTTGCGAAATGGTGGCCATCTTGGATTTTGCACTAATGTTTAAAAATGTAATAGCGTGAGAACTAATGGCTCAAATGAAATAATTCTGGTACCAATTTAAGGTCATTAGTATCAGGAATATAAGTGCCATATCAAAACAATTAAAAAAATATATTTTAATATCGTTATTACATGAAAATTGCAAAAATCACCTTCGGATTGATGGACAACTTCAATGGGCTATAAAAAAAATGGCCCAGAATATTTTTTTCTGAAACTTGGCACAAATACTAACTAATATGTGGGCTTTAAGTAAAAAAAAAATTTGAAAGGTAATATTTCTTATTGCAGAGAAAATAGCTTTAAAACATATATACATTTAGTTAACATTTGACATGCAATGCTTTAATCATTTTAAAAAATATATTTTTAAAAACAAATAATGAGCAAAAATAAAACACAGGCATTTTTTACACACTAACTAGTACGTGTGCTTTAAGTAAAAAAAATAGAATGGTAATATTTTATTTAAATAATGACTAAAAAAATACTGTTATATGTATGGGAAATCAGTGTAAAATTTCTGGAGTGCTGAAAAATTCTAATAAAAATCTTCCTAGAAACCACACAGTTATCTCTCTTGTATTTTATTTTCTTATTTCAAATTTTAAGAAGGTATTTTCTATATTCAGTAGAGCTAAAGGTGCACATTTTTTCCTAGTGGCCACTGGCTTCTAAACCAATTTCACTTTAGAGGCAGTAAGTACAATAATCTTTAGCATATTGGTTATAAATGACAACTATCACTTAATGCTGAAGCTTTGCAGCATACATATAGTTAATTCCACAAAAAATAATTTGTAATTAGATAATATAAAACACTTATTTTCATGAAAACCAGGGTCATTCCACATGGGGACACCCGATGAGTGTTGCTCTGTAGTCACAGATTTTTTTTAAATTTTTACCATGGATACACATGGTAATAAAACCCCCAAATCTGAATTTGTAATGTATATATCCCAATAATGACCCAGATACAGGCATTTGAAAAATGGTCATTTTTGCGAAATGGCGGCCATCTTGGATTTTGCACTAATGTTTAAAAATGTAATAGCGTGAGAACTAATGGCTCAAATGAAATAATTCTGGTACCAATTTAAGGTCATTAGTATCAGGAATATAAGTGCCATATCAAAACAATTAAAAAAATATATTTTAATATCGTTATTACATGAAAATTGCAAAAATCACCTTCGTATTGATGGACAACTTAAATGGGCTATAAAAAAAATGGCCCCTAATATTTTTTTCTGAAACTTTGTACAAATACTAACTAATATGTGGGCTTTAAGTAAAAAAAAAATTAGAAAGGTAATATTTCTTATTGCAGAGAAAATAGCTTTAAAACATATATACATTTAGTTAACATTTGACATGCAATGCTTTAATCATTTTCAAAAAAATATTTTTTAAAAACAAATAATGAGCAAAAATAAAACACAGGCATTTTTTACACACTAACTAGTACGTGTGCTTTAAGTAAAAAAAATAGAATGGTAATATTTTATTTAAATAATGACTAAAAAAATACTGTTATATGTATGGGAAATCAGTGTAAAATTTCTGGAGTGCTGAAAAATTCTAATAAAAATCTTCCTAGAAACCACAGTTATCTCTCTTGTATTTTATTTTCTTATTTCAAATTTTAAGAAGGTATTTTCTATATTCAGTAGAGCTAAAGGTGCACATTTTTTCCTAGTGGCCACTGGCTTCAAAACCAATTTCACCTTAGAGGCAGTAAGTACAATAATCTTTGGCATATTGGTTATAAATGACAACTATCACTTAATGCTGAAGCTTTACAGCATACATATAGTTAATTCCACAAAAAATAATTTGTAATTAGATAATATAAAACACTCATTTTCATGAAAAGCATTAAAATTAAAAAAAAAAAAATTAAACAGAACTACAGCATGTTAATCACCAAAACATATCTTTAGCCTTCTGCCAACTCCAAAGGAAAGACTAGGCAATATTCCCCATCCAGTTGAAACAGGAGCAACAAACTAAACAAACAAACAAGCTATTGGAGAAGAAAATTATCCTACAGCACCAATATTATTTCTGGAACATTTAAAAACACCTGTTTCTGGTCTTTGTGTACATAAGACATCAGCTGCCTATAGCCTCCAAAGTTTCAACTCTAATACTCATAGTTCTGTTATATAAGTAATAGCAATTAACATATACCAGTTGTCAGTTCCTGAAATGATTACTTGTACTGCATCATCTGTTTTCTCTTAGGTTGAATTTAAAGTAAGATACAATATTACATTTCTGGGTGACTTATTCCTTTCAGAGCTCATTTTTGCTCAAGTTTTCAGAGCTGAGTATGTTTAACAAATAAATCAGTGAATTGTGCTTCAATGATTATTTCTTTTATTTATGTTCCATGATTAGTTCTTGTCTTGCTATAAAAATTGAAGGTTTTGTATGCAAGAAAATCAATGTGTAATTAAGCCTTCCTGTTTATTCCTGTACTTGTGTTCTGAGTGGTACTATATGCAAGGTTCACAAGGATGAATATCTGAAATGGTGCAGTTTAAGACAGAAAACTTGTGATCTATTTAATAAACCACCAAAATCAGAACTAAGTCCCTAAAACCAATTTCTCTCAGACTGTCAATGATAAATCAAGAATTACTCACTCCAAGGGGAAAAAAATTCTGCATGTCTTGTTATTCTTCCTCGCATTCATCAATTAGTGAGTCAGAGGTTTCTACTGCTGACATGGAAATGACCAATGATGCAGATTATAGTGAAGTCACAATAGCAATGGAACAATTGAATAAAAGTTGTGAACTTTTGGATTTATCACTAATAAAGTTCAATAGATTTAGCTCTAAGAGGAAACTTAATTATATGCAAGTTAAGAAATTAAGTAGCCACGTTGCTACTAAAACTGCTACAGTATTGGGTATTGAAAGTATTAATAAGATACAAAATTCAAGACATTATTTGCCAAAATTGCACGTTTATGATGGAAAATTATTGAATAAGTTTTCTTTAGATGCATCATTTAAAGAAAACGTGCAGATTTTAAAATTAGTCCAAGATTCATGGATAGTCCAACAAACAAAGACATGTTATATTACTACAGAGAATTTAGTTAAAAAAAAACAAGAAAAATTAAAAGAAACAGAAGGGATGTTATCAATGCCTAGTAAGATATAAGTGTTAAATTAAATTTGATACTATACAAAAGTTACTAGTTTTTATTATAACAGTCGTATGTGTCCAGGAAGAAAATATTGCATATCTATACCAAGTGAAAATGGGAAAATATTAAAACAAAAGAGATTACTTTTGCATAATTTAAAAGAATTATATGCTGCATTTAAAGAAAATCATAATGAAATAAAAATACTATGTAAATTTTGCACACTACATCTAACAGAATATGTAACTGTTGGAAACAAGGTTATTCATTCTGTACGTGTTTGTATATACCAGGGCTTCTTAAACTGTGGGTCGCGACCCCCAGGGGGGTCGCGAGACTACTGAAAGGGGGTCGCAAAGATCTGATACTTTTTAATCATTATAAATAAAATTTTAAAATTAGTATACACACTACGTACAAATATAAATACAAATAAAAATCATACAAAATACTATTGTAGTTTTATTATAACTATTTTTTGAAAAAAGTGGCAATACAAAACTGTTATGTAGGGCCTATAAATGAAAATATGGAAGTAGCATTTAAAATAATAAATACAACGCGCTCCTCGATTTTCAACTGAACGTTCGACATTGATGTCTGGCCGCCGGCGTCAGTGTTTGCAAGATAACTTAGTGATTATAAGTACCCAGACGCCGCGTCGCCTTACAGCTTACACATACAATACGGAAGCATAATCAAGCTAGGCTAGGCGAATCGGCATATTATTTTTATAAAAGAATAATAAAAAAAATTAAATGAAAGCTTCTTTTTCGGCGTCTTTGTGATACGGTGCCTTTGTGCGCTGCACACTTTGAACACGCCATGCGTCGGGGTTGATCTGATCGTAATTTGTTGTCATTGCACTGGTAAAGATTCGAGTGTAGTTATTTTTCTGTTTGTACTTCAGTTTGGACTCAGCTTTGTCTTCGTAGTGACATGTGTGTATTTACTGTGTAATTTTCAGTTGGTGTTTTTAATTATTACGTTAAAGTTCAACTACATTTTGTTTAATTATTTATTATTATTTAACCATCATGGATAAATGGCTAATTAAAATTCCAACTAATAAGTCTGCCATGCCGTCACAACCAAGTTGCAGTGCTTCAAATCCGACTTCTAGCAAAACAAAAAAAAGAAAATATGACGAATCATATTTGCAGTATGGCTTCACATGCTCTTCTCACAACAATGAAGAACAACCAGTGTGCTTAATTTGCAAAGAAGTTTTGGCTGCAGAAAGCATGAAACCGTCAAAACTGCAACGACATTTGAATACTAAACATGCAACGTTATCAAAAAAGCCAATAGAATATTTTGAGCGTCTTTTGCAAACATCAAATAAAGAAAAGAACACTTTGGAGAAGTATGTTACTTTGAATGATAAATATCTATTGGCATCGTATGAAGTTTCGTATTTGATAGCAAAAACGAAAAAGCCTTTTACTATTGGAGAGCAACTTTTACTACCTGCAGCTATAAGAATGTCTGAAATTGTTCATGGAAAACAGTATGCTGCTGAAATTAGTAAAATTCCATTATCAAATGACACTGTGTCCAAAAGAATTTCAGACATTAGCAATGATCAATTTCAACAGCTTCTTATGAGGCTTAAAGACAGCTCAAAGTTTGCAATACAACTGGACGAGTCGACAGACATTTCAAAAAGGGCACAGTTGTTACTTTTTGTAAGATATATTTATGAGGGAAGCATTCATGAAGATATACTGTTTTGTCGTCCTCTGGAAGGTCATACTCGTGGAAAAGATATATATAAAAAAGTAAATGAGTTTTTTGAAAAAGAAGGATTAAATTGGAAAAATTGTGTTGGTGTGTGCACGGACGGTGCTGCAGCAATGACCGGACAAGATCTTGGTTTTACAGCATTTGTTAAAGCTGGAAATGATCATATTACATTTACACATTGTATGATTCACCGAGAGGCACTTGTTGTTAAAAAAATTGCACCAGAATTAAACACTGTGTTTTTTGATGCAGTCAAAATCATTAACTTTATTAAAAGTCGAGCACTTAATAGTCGATTGTTTAAAAATTTGTGCATTGATATGGATTCGGATTATACAAGTTTATTGCTACATGCTGAAGTTAGGTGGCTATCAAGAGGTCGAAGTTTGAAACGATTATTAACTTTAAAAGATGAAGTTCTTATATTTCTAACAGAGCAAAATTCTAATTTGGCCGATTATTTTCACGATAATTTATGGCTTCTCAAGCTATGCTATTTGGCAGATATTTTTGATAAAATCAATGATATGAATTTATCAATGCAGGGAGTCTGCGTTAATATGTTTATGTTAAAAAATAAACTTGAAGCCTTTGTTAAAAAAATCCTTATATGGAAGAACAGAGTGGAAAGTGGATCGCTCGAAATGTTTCCATTTACTGACGAGTATATAATTAGTAACAATATTTCAAAAAAAGATACTCCTATAACAAAAATTATAGTTAATCATTTGAAGGATATGGAAGTTTACATGCATAGGTATTTTCCCAATGATATCGATACACAACAATGGATTTGCAATCCATTTTCAATTGAAATGGAAGAAATTAATTTTTTAAACTTAAAAGCACAAGAAGAATTTGCCGAATTAACAAGTGATACTACCTTGCGACTTAGATTTTCTCAAGTGCCTGTGCATGAATTTTGGATAGAAATCAAATCAGAATATCCCCTACTATCGGAAATGGCAATGAACAAATTACTGCCATTTTGTACAACATATTTATGTGAATCAGCCTTTTCCACATTAACTTACATAAAATCAAAATACCGTTCAACTTTAATAAACGTTGAAAATTTATTACGATCTGCACTAACTCAAATTGAGCCTAGATTTAATTATTTGTGTAAAAATAAACAATCACATCCGTCACATTAATATTGTTTGATGTTAATAATATGTTTTTATTAAAAAAATTGTTACAAAAGTTTATTTTTTCTATCGAATATATAGATATAGTTTTATGTTTTCTTATAAAAAAATTGTTACAAAAGTTTATTTTTTCGATTGAATAAATATATATATAGTTTTATGTCATTCTATTTATTGTGTTTTATTACGACCGATATCCCGTCAACGTTTCCAATTATATATATGTGAAATGAATGGGTACGTATTCTTTAATCCTTATTTTATTTACATTGTAAAATAGTGCGATATTACATCTACATCTACGGTTAATATATATTTCATTATATGGAGGAGGGGGTCGTTTAAAATTTCCTAAGCTTGAAGGGGGTCGCTATATAAAAAAGTTTAAGAAGCCCTGCTATATACCATCAAAATATTAAACTCATGCTCCATGTCATCCATATCAGTGAATATATTACATCATTGTTAAAAGAAACAAGTTTATTGCACTGAATCAGAAAAGTATGGTGAGCTGGTGTGATAACTGTCCATCTCCAGAAATTCTTAGATTACCAATGCATCCCAATGAATTAGAAATTAGTGTGTCTTTTATTTGTATATGTTATGTTTATGTATTTTTATGACCCAAATGCATTATATATATGGCCAAGACCTTTAGATGTGTACCAAAGATTATGATACTTGCTATTAGATGAAATTGGTTTAGGAGCCAGTGGCCACTAGGAAAAACTGGGTATCTTCAGCTCTACTGAATATAGAAAATATCTTTTCATAATTTGAAATAAGAAAATAAAATATAAAATGGATAACTGTATGGTTTTTAGGAAGATTTTTATTAGAATGTTTCAGCACCCCAGAAATTTTACATTGATTTCCTATACATATAACAGTATTTCTTTAGTCATTAAATTAAATATTACCATCCTAATTTTTTTTTGTGCCTAAAGCACACATACTAGTTAGTGTGTAGAAAATTTTCTATGTTTTGTTTTTGCTCATTATTTATTTTTAAAAAATATATATTTTTAAATGATTAAAGCATCACATGTAAAATGTATATATGTTTTATAGCTATTTTTCTCTGTAATAAGAAATATTACCTTTCTAATTTTTTTTGTACTTAAAGCGCACATATTAGTTAATATTTGTACCAAGTTTCAGAAAAAAATATTAGGGGCCATTTTTTTTATAGCCCACTAAACCTGACTATCCATCCGAAGGTGATTTTTGCAATTTTTATGTAATAACAATATTAAAATATATATATTTTTATTTTTTGATATAGCACTTATATTCCTGATATTAATAGCTTCAAATTAGTACCAGAATTATTTAATTTGAACCATTAGTTCTCAAGCTATTACATTTATAAACATTGGTGCAAAATCCAAGATGGCTGCCATTCGGCAAAAATGGCCATTTTTCAAATGCCTGTATCTTGGCAATTATTGCGATATATACATTATAAATTTCAGATTTGGGGGTTTTATTACCATGTGTATCCATGGTAAAAATTTAAAAAAAATCCGTGACTATGGAGCAACAAGTTTTTCTTAAAATGGGTGTTTTCACGTGGAATGACCCTATTCCGAAGTTTACAGGCATGAATAACGCAGTATAAATTAGAATAAATATTATTTCCAGGCGATGCAATGCATAGCTTTGTCTAGTTCAAAAATTTTACATGTTTTAGAAAAAATATATCGTCTGGATTTGAGAGAAGGTCAGGAAACTTTCAAAATCATCTGAAGAAAAAACATTAATTGATTTAAATTTGAAAACACATATTTTATCAAATCATTGCAATAATAATTATTAGTCACGTTAAATGTAGTTTGTTAGGAATTTTTTTGTTAGTAAATTTGTTAATAAAGTTTTTGCTATGGCATTTATATCTTGATTCGTCAAATAGAAGGGCTTCATCATGAGTAAGACGGAGTAGTTTCGATTCAATAAAAATAGTTTTTGTTCAAGAAAGGGATATTCATAAATTAAAAGAAACTAGTGTAATTTTATGGTTAATTTTGTAAAAACAAAATAAATTTATAGTCGCATTAAAATGATACATTTACCCCTATTTATTTTAAAGCAAATGTTGAATGGAATCTTTTTAGTTTGAAGCTCCTTCCTCATAAATATTGGACAAATTTCGGAGAAAAAAAAATTAGTCTTCGAATAAAATGATAAAAATAGCCTTTGTTTCTTTTAGTATAAAATTCTGGATGATACCCCCCTCCCTTTTATTTTCCACGATTTTCTATCACATTTTAAAGTGCCGATTGACTGAATTCTACGGTAATATCTGTACCATAAAAGAAATTAAATGAACTCACGAAGACTTCACATAAACAAAATTAAACAGCAGATGTATATCATTAAATATATAGAAACTGGGTTTTCTTTAAGCATATAAAATGAAAATATTAATTACATGCATTGAGCATGCAATGATACAATCTAAATATTTTAAAATCAAATCGATGACATTTTTCAGAAAACTATAAAGTTCAAATATTTTTTGTATAGGAACTATTAGGAACGGAATGGTATGCTTACTTTTACTTGACAGAATAAGTACCATAGCATTTATATGCAGGAAATTTTAAATCATCCAATTTTTAAAGAAATAGAAATTTAATTGCAAATTGATAAAGATAATATGGAGAGTTTTATAGAAATAAATCTTATTTAATTCTATTTTTACATATTTTTCATTAGTTATATCCTATTTCAAACCTTTAATAGACAATACAGACAATAAAGTGCACAGCCTCTATTTAATGAATTTGAACGCGATATTTCGTTTAAAATCTTTAATGTGTTGTAAAAGTAATTGTTAAAAAATACTATATTAAAATCCATATTCATGCAATATATATTTGCGAGTAAAAATATTAATAAAGGTTATCAGTTTGCACATGAAATATGTAAATTTTACGTAAAAAAGAAGCTGAATGTATTTGTTATACGAAATCACCCAGAAAATCAAATCCTTGTCTATAATTTGTCAAACAGCCGTTTTTGACTCCTTCATCCATTAATTACAGCAATTTAGTTCATTTTGAATTCAAATTTGAGTTAATTTGTCATATTTCAGTGTTAGCACATTATTTTAGGAAACATTTCATGTATCTCGTTGATGTTTAAAACAAGGTGTTTTTAAATAAAACCGTACTGTTTTCCAATGTTTTTCAACGAAGCGCCGCAGGTCAACAGAACGGAAGGTCTAGCAGTGACGTCACAGCTCGCCCAGAAATGTTACCATGGGGGGAATAGCGAACAAGACAACCTGTTAATATTCTATTAACCTTGGGTAGGCAGGTTTTGTGTTTATATAGGCAGGTTTTGTGTTTATGAAAAGGTGGTATACTATGGAACTTTAGGGGAAAGAACTATGGAAGTTAGGGGAAAGAAACGAATTTGAGCATTTCATTATGTATTTATAATCCACTACTGTTTTATTTATAGAGTTTTTGATTGATTAAATAAATTTGCAAATTTAAGCGATTTTCATGATGATCACAACTTTCACCACTTTTAAATAAAATTATGAATTTGAGCACTTAAAAAGAGCATACTTGAGCACTTGTAAATTTTATCGCTTTCACATAAAATTGAAAAAATTTGAGTGCTTATTTAAGCACTTTTTAATAAAATCTCCTATTGCTTTTACATAAAATTGCTAATGTTAATCTAAATGGAATCACAAATTCTTCCAATTTTAAATATAAATTTTGGCACTATTTTATAAAAATCTTGACTTTTACCATTTTTAAATGCAATTGCGAATTTTAGTGCTTTGAAATACAATCTCAAATTTTAACACTTTTACATAAAATTGCTAATTTTAGAGCTTTAGAAGAAATACTCAAATTTTACCACCTTTAAGTACCTAGACCTCACAAGACATTTGGACACACCTGACATTAAAGCTTTTGATCCTGTGCCTCAGGCATCAGTCCTCTGCTTGGAATAGGGCACAAGATCAAAATGGTTGCCATTAAAACTTCACAACAAGAAGACTGTTTAAATCAGAAATTGTAGTAATTAAAAAAATCTATTTTGCAAGTCAACAATTTAATAAATTCAACTTACATTTTTTAAAAATGACAAAGAAAATTATTTTTAATTCTGGAAATTTTGACAGAAAAAATAAATTAACAGAAAAAATTGGAAATCTTGAAATTTTTGTAATTATTCATATTGTAGATATTAAGTGATTTGATAATTATTTAGGATAATTTGTTGTACACTTCTTTAAAGGTAAGTAAAATTTGCACAAGCATATTATTCTGTTCAATATTAGCATATTATTGTGTTAGATATTAGCATATTATTATTAGCATGTTAGTATTTATTTGTACATTGCTACCATGTTTATAATCTTAGAGGATCAGTCATGATGGTTGTGGACCAGTGTTTTCTTGTACACACTGGTCGCAGGACCAATGACTCTTATTGTTAACTTCTGAGGATGTTTTCCTTGACTTTTATATATTAATTAAAATGCAGTTTCCTGTATATTGTGCTTTCTCAAATATAACATTTTATAATTGGTTCCATAGAGAAATGCAAAGCTAGGGTTCCACTGTAAAATGCTATTAATTTGTTTTGTTGCAAAATGTCATTCATTTATTTTCATTCAGTTATTACACCAAACTTGTTCATTCAGTATCCTTTTGGTTTATCCGGAACATCTGATAGTCCGGCATGCTCTCAAGCTGAATTAGGGTCTATTTGGCTATACTGCGGAAAGTACATTTACTGTAATAGACTACATGCTTTTATATGTAGATTCATGTTCATAGAAGTTTATAATTTCTAGATTAATTTAATGTACCGTACTGTAGAAGACCCAGACCGTCCGACTCATCCAGAGGACACGAGCAACCATTTGGACGGCCGGATGCACCGTACTGTGTAATATTTCAGAAAAAAAAATATCAGATTTATTGTCTATTATTTTGTTTTAAATTAATTTTTCCCATTTATTATCCCATTTAAGTTTAACATATGATAATGGCAAATTCAGTAATCCTGCACTACTGAAGACTGGAAAGTGCTGGATTATTCGAAGCTTACTGTACATTTTAGTTTATTTATAACCCTGCAAAAATATATAGCATGAGACTTTATTTGCAAATTTTGATCTTTGATTTTTCTGTTTCCCTAAATTATTTCATCATGCTTCATCATTGGCATTTATGCCGTAACAATGCATATACTACAATCATTTTTTTTTTCTTGTTTGTTTATTATGATGAAATTTAAGCAATCTAGGTTGAAAATCTACATTTAGATAAAGTCCAGAGGTGTGAATTTAAAATACTGACTTATCGCCCGATTTAAAAAGTCCCAAATTTTGCTTGTTTAATGCCTTGTAAAAGTATCTGACAGTAAAACTTCAACTTTCTTAAAATACCAAAATATATTAATTACTAAAAATTAACCAAATTTAAATTAGTTATACACTAGCACTGAATGAAAATGACTGATAATGTTTATTTTTAGTATGGCACTTATGCTACATGAAATGTTTATGTTCAATATTTTAGGATATTTGTTCTCTTTATATAATTTGTACATGTACAAAAGATACAGAAGAAAAAAATCTCATAACTGTGGAAGCCTTAAAAGCCAAAAACAAAAAATTAATTGTTCTCGTCTTATATTCATAATATTGCCAAGTTTAAATCTTTCTGGAATATCAAATATTCATGCTAAATCTGCTTATTTAAATCTGAAATGGGATAAATGTGAAAACAGAACTAAAAAGATAAATTAAACACAAAGTAACAAATTAAATAAAAAAACAAATATATATAGTGAAAATTATAAGTAAAAAATCCAACACTTACACCACCACCTCCTCCTCCTCCTCCACCGCCACCAGAGCGATAAGATGGTCCACGAGCCCACTCCACAACAATACTTTGTCCTCGGATTTCTCTGCCATTCTCGTACTTTATAGCATCCTAAAGCAAAAATTTTAAATGTGTCTAATTTATATATATATATATATATATATATATATTTTATCAAATAAACACAATTTTACACACAGATATTAAGTGTGGTATGGCTAAAGAGTTTCTCTCCAGAACCAAGCAGTTTTAACGTTCCATTCAGGGATATTGGATAATACAGTATATTTAGTGAAGTTTTTATATGGCTTTAAACAGTTAGTGGAACATTTGTTATTTCAACTGAAATTTCAATATGAATGACATCTCAGATTCTTCTAAAGTTTAGATTCGCTGTTTTGTGCCAGCCAAAAGGCATATGGCAAGAAATTATTGTGGTACAATCTGAAACAAAGCACAAAAAAATGGCACACATGGACATTTTAAATTTCGAGGTGGAGTCTGCCGTTTCTCATGCCTCCCCCTCCCCCCATTCACTTTAAAATTATACAATTTCACTGATGCCCTTTATTTGTACTTAGTCTGTCTGGCATTATACCATAAAAGTTTCAGCTTCCCTTCTTTGAAAAGAGAATAGCTCAATTGGAAACATTTAGCTCTGTAAAAACAAACACTGTTTTAATACAATTTAGTTCAAACGAATGGTGTCAGCAATTTTTTAAAACTCTTAGATGGGAATGTCATCTTTTCAATCCTGCACTTTGAAAGGGAAATAACTCTGTACTGGAAGCAGTACAACTGGTACAGCAGAAGTACAAACGCATGATGTCATTGAAATTTGGAGGTGAGGCAGGAGCTGGCAAAATGAAGCCTCCTACTTTGAAGTGGGAATAATTATGCACCGGAAGTGGTACAAATGAAAAATCTTTCAGTACATTCCGGTACAAATGAATTACAATTAAATGACATTGACATTAAGAAAGTCAGAGGTGAGAACTGGTAAAATGCTATCTCTCCCATTTTAATGGAAATACCTATGTACTGGAGTGGTACGAACAAAAAATTTCAGTGGTACAATATGGTACAAAGAAAATACAAATAAATTGCATGGCAAAATTTTGAAATTCTGAGCTGGGGGCTATCATTTTTTCAGCCCCCTCCCATTTTGAAATGAGAATAACTCTGTACCAGAAGTGGTAAAAATGAAGATGTTTAAGGTACAATCTGATACAATTGTAATGCAAATGGCAAAATTTCTGAAATTTTGAGGTGGTGACTGCCATTTCCCCCAGCCCCCTACTTTGAAATGAGAATAACTCTGTACCAGAAATGGTATAAATAAATATGTTTGTGATACAATTTGGTACAAATATAATACAAATTAATGGCATAGGTGAAATTTTCAAATTCTGAGGTGGCAGGTTGCTGTTTTCCCAGTCCTCAGACTTTAAAATGAGATCACTGTATTGGAAGTGGTACAAACAAAAAATTTTATGGTACAATTCATGCAAGCACAAGACATCATTTGAATTTTGAAATTCGAGAGACAGGGCTGGCAAAATTGAGTTACAATCGAATTACACAATCTATAACGGATCAGAGCCAGAGTGTTGTAGTTGCTTTCAATCGATGAGCGTTTTTTCAAGAGTGAGGCATAAATTAATTTTTGGTGCATAAAACAGCTGAAAACCAGTTGTTTTATAGCAGCCAGGAGTGCAGGGGTCCACGTTGTAGTAATTTGATGCATGTGAACCCTGGCTAATAACGATAAGTCCTAAGTGGGCTGTTTTACTCCACATGATCAAATCCTGCATCACAAAGAGGTCACATAACATTATCTTAAGGGTTAAAAATTGTTATTTTAATTAAGTGATATAAACAATAAACTGTACACACAAATTATAATATTTATGAAATATGCCAAAAATTTAGTAATTTAAATTAGATATACAATTAAACACAATATATGCTAGTTAGTAAACTCAATTGTGTAAACTGTTATGCACATAAGTTGAATGTTTCAAATAATCACAAAATTTAAAAGTACACATACTTATAAAAACTATATGTTTTTCTTTCAATTTCAAGGCAACACACTTAAAAAACATCTTAAATAACACAGCATTTTTCTTTTTTGCAAGGTACTGCAGTGATCATGAGCAACACATTACAATCTTGTGACAGTGTGGAACAAAATTTTCCAAGAAATATGGAAAACCAGTATTATAAATGACATAAGTTTTGAAATCCCATATAAATGCACATCATGATGTTATTGGTTGAGTTACAAGTATTTTGGGAACTATGCAAATAGTTCCTTTTAAGAGGTAGGATGCTACTGCATGAACTGCATTGCATATGGCTGTAACATCAACTCAAGAAAGCTTAAAAGCTGTGAGATGAAGTAATTATTCATATTTCTCCCTTCGTTAAATATCTCAATTGTTAAAAGATGAATCTGTGTCAGTACAGCAGAAAGCTAGTTTACCAAGCTGGCGATTATTATTTTATTCCATCTCAACAATGTTTAAATAAGTTTAACATTAAATTGGCATATCTTTTGTGGTTCGTTTTAACGAAAGCTTTGTACTTGTTTTCGGATGGATTATTTTCACAGTTTGAATTAGTATACTTCCTGAATCCATCTGCAATTTAAAATGATCTGCATTATTGGTTAAAGCAAAATGTTTTGCTTTTAGAATGTAACTGGTTACACAAACATTATCACAAGTAGCAAAAATAAGTAAAACAATTACACAAACTTAAAATGACGAAGAGAATTTAAATATCACACTGATCATAAAAGAGAAAAGTGTTTAACAGGGATTGAGCAATTTTGTGTGTTATATGTTTTAAAAAAAATAAAAGTAAAATACAAATGAGATTTTAAGATTAGAGAATATCTGTTGATATACAGTTCAATTGCTTCTTTGCTTTCTATATACACTCCCTTCTAAAATGTGATACTTAGTTATCGATCCTCCAGAAATTTAAACCAGGGATCTCTAAACTTACTGAGCAGGTCACATTAGGATATTAAAAGATCACACTGACTGGAGTGTATGGGTGACCTGCAATTAGTATAATTATGTATGTATATATATATATATATGTGTGTGTGTGTGTGTGTGTTTATAAACACACAGCATTTAACCATAATTAAAGTTGCATAGTAAAATTTTTTCATGAAAGTATTAGAAAACAAAGAAAAATATACACAACAATAAATTATCAAATGTAAGAGTCTTTTCTGAAACATAAAAAGAAAGTTGAATAAACAATGGCACAACCTAGAGCAATGTGTCTGCCTTATAAATAACAGAATGATCTTTTCAATATTTCATGTCTAATTTGTGACATTTTTCTCTTTTAAATCTTTCATATTCTTAATTCTAAATTTCACCAATTTTATACTTTATTCTGCAGAATAATTACTCACAAATACAACTGCTTTAAAATATGGAAATAATTTTCCTTGCAATATTTTTCATATTGCTATAATTATTTTCTGGGAAAAAATAATATAACTTAAGTTTTTATTTTTAAATAATGATTTTACACTCATTTTCACTGTTTTTTGTCAAATTGTTTGCAAGTTAAATAAACCCATTTTGCAGCTTTAGTTTAAGGACACCTGAGTGAAACCAAAAAAATGGAGTTATCGCCAATGAAGGCATCTTCTTTCATAACTGTGACTACATCAAAATCAGAAGATATTCTCCGAGACAAAAAGTATATAATTTTAATTTAGATAAATACTGTATATAATAGCTTTTACAATACAGTCAAACTTCTCAGTTGTACTGACAACTCGGCTATTACATCAAAATTCCAAAATCCCACCATGAGCCCCATAATAATAACCTTATTTTGCTTTGGTTATAGAGACGTATAATGTGCAGATAACTCGGATACTATGTTAAAATAAGTTGTGTATTCTAATATGGGATTATTTTATACCTCAAAGATTTTTAGCCTTCCTTTTTTGAAAATTTACCCCTCACCAGGGGCGTATTAAGGGGGTTAAGGGGTTCACCCCCCCCCCCCCCCACAAAATAAATTGAAAAGTTTCAAAATGCTTCCAAAAGTCACATGTGATAAAAAATAAATCTGCTGAATCCTCATTCAGTTTGTCATTCTGGGAAGTCCTTGAAATAAAAAAACAACCCGTTTCAACCTCCAATAAATAAAATAAATAAATAATGATAATAAAAAAGAATAAGTAAAAAATTTTTAAGAATATCACAAAAGTTTTTCAAAAGGACAGTGATCCTATGATAATATATTTCAAGGTTTTCCAAATAATCACGGAACTAGGTAAAAACAGTGAGAACCCAACCAGCCATGGATAGGTCCCAAAAAGAATCCCTTAAAATATAATTTTGGAATGCGAATGGCATATCTCCAAGAATAAATTAACTTAGGAACTACGCAAATGAAAATGGTGTAGACGCCTTGTTAATCTAGGAAACTAATATTAGAGAAAATAAAATTATAAACATTGCAAATTACAATAGCTACCATACATATTTGAGCCTCAAATGCAACTGCTAGGTTACCGCAAGGAGGGATCGTGATTTATATTAAATATAATATTCCCAACGATGAAGTAAACAACCTAAATCTACAGGGCATAGAAAATACTAGTAGAAAAATAAAAATAAAAAATCCAAACCCTTTTATCTTAATCTTAAGCTCAACTTATGTTAGGCATGTAAACGGAATAAATATAACTTCGGAACTGGAACTGCTTTTCTCGCATCACCCAAACACCATTCTTGCAGGAGATTTCAATGCACACCACCGACGCTGGGGCTGCAGAAACAACAATCCACGCAGCACACATATTAATAGACTTCTGAACACTACAAACACCAATATTATTATGCCACCCAGGCCGACATGCTTCACAAGCGGCAATGGTTCATTCAAAGATTTTGTCCTAACAAGAAACATAGACTACGCTCACACTACTGATACCGTAGACGAATTCGATTATGATTATCTACCGGTACTGGTGACATTCGATTTGAAAACACCCCTTCCAACCTCGCTGGGACCAACGAGGGTAAACTGGAACTCATTCAAAAGAACACTTTTCACGCTGCACTTAGTGATACCTGACATAATAAGCATGGTGGATATTGACTCTGCCATGCACACACTCACAACAGAAATCAAGAGAGCACTTGCCTCATTGACAACGCATCGTGAGTCACTAAAACTACCCACACTCTCCTATCATGTCAGACAATTAGTTAGACAGAGAAACAGAATGAGAAAGACATAGCAGGTTAATAGAAACCCGAACTTAAAAAATGAGCTTAACAGACTCAGAGAAAAGTTAGGCAAAAAATCGTCACAGAAAAGCAGCAACAGTACAAAGAATTAATTGAATCACTCAACCCTGAAGACGCATCGCTTTGGTATTATGCCAAAAGATTTAGAAAACTGTGCAAAAAACTGCCACCACTGAAAGACAGCAACAAAATCGAATACTCTGACGAGGAAAAAGCCAAGGTGATTGCAAACCACTATGAAACCCAGTTCGAGCCAAACTACGATCTAACATGCCAGGACACACTAAACTTGGTTAGTAAAACTCTAAACAACTTCAGAAAATCTCAGACCGAAACTGCAGAGATAACCCCCACAACCCCGCAGGAAATAATAGAAAACATTAAAAACCTCAAAAATCGTAAGAGTCCAGGACACGATAATATCAGAAATGCAGCAGCTAAGAACTTACCCCTAAACATAATATTTTTTATTACCCAATTAATAAACCAAATACTAAAATTAAACTATTTCCCTAAAGAATGGAAGGACACTATAATTATACGGATCCGTAAGGCAGGAGAGGATGCTACTATTCCAACCAACTACAGAGCAATTAGCCTACTACCGACACTTAGTAAAATTACTGAGAAAATAATACTTAAAAGACTAAACACACACCTTAGAATGACATTAGCATTCTGGAACAGTTCGGATTTCAGCCAAAACACTCCATCACCCATCAGTTGCTGAGAGTGGTCAGTACATATCTTCTGGACTTAGTAACAAGACACCCACAACTGCCATTTTCCTGGACATCCAAAAAGCCTTTGATAAACTGTGGCACTGTAGTTTAGTATGCAAATTGTCACCCTAAAAGTCCCTGACGCGCTAGTCAAATTTTTAATGTCATACTTAACAGATACTTTCAAGTCAGAGTAAAAGATAAGTTATCTACACCCAAGCTCATAAAAAGTAGTGTATCACAGGGATCAATCCTTGCACTGACACAGAGTTTCCCCCAGGCACTTTTGGAAGGGCGCAGCGCCCTGCCTGTCCTTTTTTTACCAAAATAGTGCCCTTCTTGCCCTTTGTACAAGAAAAGCGCCCTCCCTGCCCTTTTGTTAGCAGATCAGATCCCCTGCTTAGCCTTTTGTTAAGAGAGCAATGTCTGTCCTCAAATGAAATTCAACCAGTTCAGATAAGTCCCAGAACCCTTTCTCTGCGTTCATTACCGTAAATTTTGATCCTGTCTATCCCCCCACCCCCCCACCTGCTTCCTCCTGCTTCAAAGAGAGAAAAAGAGTGATCTAGTGCCAATAAAAAGAAGATTGACAGTCCCATATCACTTCTTTCCTTCACTGAAAAAAACAAAACGGAAAGGGGAATATTAAGCACGTACATTCCTTCTTTCATCTGATGAAAACTTTCAAAACAGTTTTCTTTCTTAACTTATTTTTTGTTAAATTATTTCATGTTTGATATGCATTTGAGTTATAAAATTCTGTAAATGTAAACCCCGTACGCATATTTGCTCTAAAACAAATATTTAAAAATATAGATTTCCGGACTAGGGTTCTTTGCGCCATTTGTGGGAAGATGTTTACGTTGATTCCGTCGATTCAGTCAAAACCCGAGGATGATAGAAAGGGTGGGGTGAAAAGTTGTTAGATTAGCGCGGTGATTTTAGCCGGCTTGAATGATATATGGGAGAGCTTATTTTCTTTATATTGTTTACTAATTGCCTTTAGCTACCAGCCTAGTGGCTTTTTGAAAATTCTCTTAATATGCTTTCTTGTTGCAGACTGCATATCTCCGCTACGTGCGAAAGTCACGGCTAAAAGTACTCCTATTTTTTGTTCGTGTAATAGCTATCGACTGCGTATTTGTCCACCGCCGCCCTTAGACAGGATCGGACACCACTCAAGTGGTGGGACCCGGACTCCCCACCAATTTTTGAGGGAGGAGAAGACATAAAAAATGCACAAATGAGAAAAATGAATTATGAAAAGGAACCCAGGAATTTGTATGGGCGGCCCTGATCTGACCACTACGCGTTACATACAATATAATGAAAACTCCGTTCCATGTGCAATAATGATACACGGACATATATAATTCACATAGCGGATTTACTCCCAATGCAGGTCATGCAATAGCTATTGGGTGTGTATCTGACCACGACCGCCCATAAGGAGGGTAGGATACCACTCAAGTGGTCAAGCCCCCAATAATTTTTTGAGGGAGGAGAAGACATGAAGAATGCACAAAGGAGGAAAACGAAATGTGAAGGGTAACCCAGAAATTTGTATGAGCGGCCCTGACCCGACTACTACGCAAATGGATGTAGTACGCATTATATATAACATAACAATAACTCCGCTAAATGCAATAATGATTCGACATATTTAATTCGCGTAGTGGATTCACAAAATAAGTGCTTTCTTTTAACGAGTGTATGTAATCCGCATACAATGCATGCAATAACGATACATACCTTGTGCAGACGCGTGCAAATCGTGTGACAGTGTGTTATGAACACTCGCACTATGCGGGCTTATGGATTAACAGATTAGCCCGTTGACACGACATCCGCATAGCAGATTTGAAACACAAAACTCACCCCTCATATTAGCGGACTCGTCTTTGACCCGCTCCGCGGACGCATGCAATAATAATAATAAAGGTCATTTAATAACAATGCGCCAGCTTTAGGGAGGTATGCAGTAGTTGTCGCTCGCGTACTCGCCCGCTACGCGAGTGTACGGCTAAAGACACACGAACGTACGTTGCTTGCACTATTAATAACTCTGCTCCATGGAATAATGATTAACTTAGCAGCTAAACATTTGCTAATCCATTGTTCAATACTTTCTTTATACGGTGATTTTATGGAGCTTTCTAGAATTTTATTTAGTTATTTAAATCGGGGTTTTTTTTTGTTTTTTTTTTAATCAATACATAACAACAAACGATTAATAAGTATTTTCAACGTTTAAATATATCTTATCCCTTAAAATTATCAAACCTCATTGACTAATGAGAAAATACTAAAAATCAAAATTTAATATCCTCCTTTTTAAATTTAATAAACTCTAAATTTATATAAATTCAATAATTGTAATTGCTAATAAATCCAACTGCTCAACACTATAATTGCATTTGATGTAAAAATAGCATTTATTCCATTTATTCAATGATAAATTTGTTCTCAATAAAAGAAACATTTTCATACCTTAGTGGTGGTGGCTCCAGTCCGATGAAGCCAAAATTGTTTTGAATGAATAACATTTTGTAAAATAAAACTTCAGTAAAGTTCAATAAAGCTATTCGATTTTTTCAGATTCATTTATTGCTTACAGGATTCCAAAGTGCTACAAATGACTCGCTAACTGTTTATAGCTAGTTAGTACTTTAGTTTTCACAACGATTTTATCTGGATGTTATAGAGACCATAGACTTCAGGTTAAAATATAAAATTATTTTACGAACTTGTTTTTCAGTATATAAATTAAACTTATCTGACCTGAAATCAACCTGACCTATAATCTATAGACTTGCCTGGCGGCACATAAATATGTACTTGAATATGTATATTTTCATTTCTTTTGTTCAAACCTAACCAATCATTACACATTTTTAGAATCTCCAAGTTCATTTAATGCCCTAATTTTTTAAACAAAGTAAGATAATCTCATGCACAAATATTTCACCAAAGAGTAAGTGACAGATTCAGCTGAAACAATAGTAACATTTTAAGTAAATTAAAGCTTTCCCACACATTGGGAAACCCATGTTAAAATACTAAAATATCGAAATTATAACCACTATACTTCGCAAACAAAGAGCTCATCCAAAATCCAATTATATACACTTGTAGGGATTTCAACGAGCTATATTCTTGCATAATTGTTTACAGGTTTAGTTTTTGACAATTACAAACTTGAAAAGGGGAAATTTTCACTCTTCTTCAACTCGACAAAACAATTACTCGAAAACTATAAGCACTTTTTAAAAATATTAATATAGATTTAGAAACTGAGTTTCCTAATACATATTTTTATCCTTTACTATTTATATCTTTTATGGTCTTTTATGGTTTCGAAGATATTTTGAGTGAAAATAAGCAAAATGAAAAAAAACCACTTGCTCGGACAGATACTTTATGTTTTTCAAAAAACAAGTTCAAAATATTAAAAAATTGAAATTAATTTTATATATTCACAATCTTGACCCATTTTCTACAAAACAAGAAAATATATTTACATTTTTGTCTATTAGACTTGGAAGTATACGCGACAAAAGTGTTTACATTTTTTTGCAATGCTCTAATTTTCGTCATAAAAATCCCAAGCATAAATGTTATTCAAACATAAAAAAATATGTTCCTTTTTTTTCTAAGAAGTGCCCTTTTTCTGGTAATAGCACCCTGCCCTTTTTTAATCCTGGGGGAAACTCTGCTGACACTTTTTAACATATACTTGAATGATGTCCCCAGGACTGCAAACACTGAGCTGACACTCAATGCAGAAGACAGTGCGATACTTGCAAAAAACACCTATTTCTCAGTGATGCACACACAGCTACAGTAACACCTAGACATACTCCTAACATGGCTGGAAAAATAACGAATAAAACTAAACCCCAATAAATGTCATTGGATTTCCTTTTTCCGAAAAAGACAAACCACGCCATCCCTGTATATAAATAATCAAGCATTTTACGTGGAAAATCGACCAAATACCTAGGAGTACCAAATACCTAGATTCCCACCTAACTTAGAAATTGAACATAACTAATATAATCAAAAAAGCCCATACGGCAACAGGGGCCTTATACCCACTCATAGGAAACAGAAATCTCCGTCACCAAAACAAGCTACTAATCTATAAATCGGTCATTCACCCCGGAATGCTGTATGCAGCCCCGGTATGGGGATATGCCTGTAGAACCACCATAGACTGCATCGAAAAAAGGCAAAAAAAAAACCCTGAGAAGTATTAGAAAAGCCCCCAGATATCTAAGGAACTCAGTGATAAGGAAAGATTTTAAAATTAAAACCGTGAGAGCTGAAATCAAAAAGCAGGCAAAACTTTTACAATAACTTGCCATCTGTCAGGAACAAATTATTATTCACTTTTCATGATTATCGAAAGGCCAAATCTCATAAGAGACCCCTCACAGTTCTAAACATGTGTATTACAGAAAACTAGGTATACCCCTTTTTCTGACAACCCAAACTTAACAAATCCAGCAAACTAGGATAATTTAAACTTAAAATATCTAAACCATCTCCCTAAACTGCCAAAAGCGAAATAATGTCCAGATCTGTACCAACCCCCAAAACTACTTAAAGCCAAAATGTGAAACAAACTGCCACATTAGGTGATCAAAAGCTAGTAAATAACAAATTTGAGTTTCCATATTATGGGTCAATGAAATAATGTCACAGTATGATGATAAGTACCAGAACTTGAGATTGGAGATTAAAGGCGCTTTGCGCCTGGTACTCTGTCCTGCACAACAAATCCATAGGAATTTTTAGAAACTGAGAATTCGAAAGGAAGTGCTTCGGCTACTGTGTCACTGCAATATTAGGAAAATTCTCCTACTGCAGTAGAACCTGAAGTCTCCAAATTTGGAAAATCCCAGCTCCTGAAGCAGGCAGAAGAAGCTAAGATCAAAAGCCAGTTAGGGACTAGAGGTCTGCACGGGTCTAATTTAAATATTTTATCTGGCCCGAAAATATTAAGATCTGACTTAACCAAAGCCTGAGAATTATATTTTTTTAATTTCACCCTAGCTTGATTCGTTGGAAAACACTCAGTCAGTTCCAACGCAGCCTGGCCCGAATTTTTTTGCAATACATTGAAGAGTATTGCCTTGTATGATGATCCAAATTTGCCATTTAAGGAATTAAACAAATTATATTACATATAGTAATAAATAAAAAATAAACTTGAAAAATATGTACAAATAAAGAATAAGCTACTATAAAGAGAGCTTTTATTTATCATTTTGGTTTAATAATATCTGAGATTAAATGAGCAATTAAAATTTAATAATTTTAAATTAAAAGTGTAAGATGTTTAGAATACAAATATAAATGAATTCAAAGACAATAATTAGTCTTATACATATATTAATTATAAATGATAACAGTTTGCTCAAATAAATCCTCATTCAAGATTTGTTATCTGAAAGAAATTGATGGGAACTGTGTTTTAATTTAAGGATAGAATTTATTTAATTTTGATAAATAGAAATATTCGGAATCTAATAATTGGGTACTTTTCCATTTCGCCAAGCAGACTTTATTGGCGACAACACATAGTATATACATAAAAAAATGTTAATAAATGTTAGTTCTAAGAATTTTTTACTTTGGAGGCATAAACATTTTTCAAATGGGTCTTTCGTTTCTTTTCTCCACATAAATTCCGCAAGTTAATTTTCTAAATGATGACGTTCCGTTCCTTTGTGTTTCTTATATTTCGCCATTTGGCGCTACCCCAGTCTTTCTATTTTTTGTGTGTGCGTTCCAGTTTCCGGCTCGAGAAAATTGTATTTATGGTTCACTTTGAAATGTTGGAAACTTTCCTCTTCCAGTTTTTCAGTACAATATGATTTCCACGAATCGGAATATATTATAGTTCTTTTTTCAATATTTTTCTTAATTGCTTCTAATATAATGCTCATGGATCGGTTTGGCACCTTCACAAGGAAACATTAGTTTGTTTCACGGTAAACTCCACAAAAATCCATTGTTGTGGTAGAATACGTCCAGCATTGTTTTTGTGCTTTATGAATATACTTTCATCCACTTCTACGATCATATCAGGTACTCCTATTTTCCGTTGTTGACGTTTAAGCAAAGAATCCACACAAACCTTGTGCATGTAGTTTAACAAGGAGACTTTTATCTGCTAATTGTAAATTTTGTTTCATATGTAATTTCAAATTTGTCTGTTTCAATTTTGATCTATTTTTGACTATTTTATTCATTTCGAGCCAGCCTAACCCAATTTAATAAAACATGGCCCAAGCCTGGCCCATCGGCCAGCTTGGGCCATGTCTGTTGGCGGCATTGCCCCAATGTAAATCTTATTTCCCAAATATATAGTTATAAAACTTTCGAATTGGATTTTTGCTGTTTTGGTTCATTTTGACATGCTCTCGTTTTAATCTGATATTGCTCAAAACTTTTTTGTTTAGTACTAGCTGTACTTCAGAGTCAAATCGGTCACTTTCCAAAAAAGTTCTGACTTGAAGCTGTTGACTGCACAATCTCTTGCTGCGCATATGTGCTACACCCTAAATATGTGCCTAAACATGCCACTACCCACTACACTGGTGCACAAGTACCTAGCCACCTGAAAATGTCTTTGCCCACTGTGTGATCGCATAATATAACATATTTAGGTTAAAATTAAGTGAAATTACTTTTTCAATCTTTAATACCTTTGATAAATTTTCTGTTCTAAAACAAAGCAACCTTAGTTTCCTTGGGAAGTGTTGTGTAATCGAATCAGTAAGTGTTAAACAGTACTGGGTCCAGAAAATTTTGGAGTTTTTTCTACCCCTGGTTTAAGCACTTATTTAGGGCAGATTAAGCCTATACAGCAGTCTGGTATGCATCCACAAAGCAGATTTTTCATTTTTTAACACTTTACAACATAGTTGAAAAGTGTTTATGACTTGGTTTATTCTGTCTGTCTGTCTGTCCGTTCGTACAATAACTGCCGTAAAAATAACTTTGTCAAAATGAAATTTTAGTATGTTGTTGAGACAGTCTGTGGGGCATATGGGAATGTAAATGAATAATATCACCCAATTAGTTTTGGATTGAACATCAGGGTTGAAAAAATGAAATACATTGAACCCTATGGGACCTAATTTTTCAAACATTTTTTAAGTGAATGTAAAATTCACAAATTGCTTCAAAAATTTTAGGAAATATTCAAATTATCACATAAAATATATGAAAAATAAAAAATTCAGCAAAATATGCTCGGTAGTTTTTTAAATAAAAATTAAAATAATAATTGCACCCATATTATGAAGAGATCATGTGATCCACTTAAAAATAAAATATTGCATCTATTTTGTGTCAAAATCATGATTTTTAAAGTTCTTTTTAATTTATATTTAATGTTGCATCCGTCCTAAAACCGATTTTTTTTTTCTTTTCCTGTGCATCTATATACTGTGCTAACGCAATTACAATATTTTTGAGTTGAAATGAGCATCAAACTTTGATTATTTCTACAACGAAGACTAATTTTCATGTATGGAGAATGTAAACACACTAAGCTATGAGTTGTATAAGAATAGCTAAATTTCTTTAATGCAAAATTATTTAGTTCTGGAGTCTGCAATATAGCTGATATGAATGAAACATTAATTGATTTTACATAGAGAAGCACAGACGATTCTATAATAATGCTTTTTCAATGAAGTTTTAAGCATGGAGTTAGAAAATACTTTTACCTCCATGGTTTTAAGTTTCAAGTAAAATAAATTATTATAGTATTGTGATAATTTTAAAAATATCGCCACTGAATGAAAAGAATGCAAAAAAAATTATGAATGAAATATTCACTGCTTTTATATAGAGAGCCAGACGATTTATATTTCGATAATGTTATTTGAATAAAGTTCATTTGTTTTCAATGAAGTCTTCAAATATAATAAATTATTGTAGCATTGTGATAATTTTAAAAATATCAGCGTTGAATGTATCACATTTTAGAGATGTTTAAATATGTTTAAATATGGTGGTTGAGAATTAATTGTGAGTAATTGCTGGAAGAATGTAAACAAACATCGTGATTCACTATTTTTCTGAATGATGTTCATAAACTCAACTTTTTTTTTAAACCAATGACTTTGTTTTCAATAGTGACTCACAATGTTCTTTCATCAGAAGTCTTCATTGAAATTGAATATCAGACGCATACACAAACTGTCATTTGCATAATTTGGATTGGACCCCGGATAACGTAATATATACTGGGATGGGTACCTACCGGAATACAAGAGGTTCACTGTGGAAACATCATCTTATCTGTTCTGTTCTTAGATCTCCGATATTTTCATATGATCATGGGTGGTCATAAGTTAGTATTTAATCAGTCGATGGTTTAGTCAAAGCATCAGATATAGTCTTGATCTTAGTCAATTACAGTGATGAAGGTTAAAGGTTCATTTCAGATGAATTAGTCTGTGCGATGGTTTATGTCACTAGTAGCAATTTTTATGATACACCGGTGATTTTTCCTGCTTTTAAACTTAAGCAGATACGACTGATCCTAGTTAGATGATTCAACATTAATGTGTCGGAATAAGTTTTGTGTCCGAGATATGTGGCCTGCACAAGGTGGAAAATGAACAACATATGAATGAAGGTAACTAAAGGTAACTATTTACGATGTTTCCAGATGGAATCTCTTATGCAATCAACTTCTGTAAACTATCTTGTAAATATTTTCAAGCCGATGTGCTACTTGCAGCAAACCATTGTAATTGGCAAGATTCTGCTCTTTAAATAAAAGCAGTCTCAGTATTTTTCGGAAAAAGGATTAGTGGGTTTCTTCCTTTACCACTATGCAACACTTACTATGTCTAATGACACAATTTAAGTTTATCTTCAATAGACAACAACTTTTCTTTGATGGGCCAAGAAAGTTGTAAGGCATAAGTTTTAAATTACCATTCTGCTTATATAAATTTTCAAGCAACAGTAATGGTACAATTTTAATCAGAGGTTTGCATCTTAAATCCCAGACATTAGTTCTAGTTATACAATAACCAGGTCAATTATGCATAATTAAAGATCATTTATAGTATATTTATCTCTTTAACTAATCTAATTATTTTTTGCTTTAATTTTGAATATTTTGTCAGAAATCACTAAAAAATTGTAAGAGTGGTATGAGATATTTTTAAATGCTTGGCCCTTTTTATAATATCATATATTGGAAGGAAAGACAATATTTAACTTTTTGATTATTTACATTCTTTGAACTAAGAGCACATGCAAACAGAAATATGATAAATTACTTTCACAAAACTATCAACAATTATGTAAGTGAACCCAGAGACATGTGCTATTCAGTAAAGGCAGAGTTCATTCTAGGATTTCAAAAGGACAGGGTGCTACCTTCCGAAAAAGGGCACATATTTTTAAAAGGGCCCAATTATAAATTTTAAAAAATTACTTTGCCGAAAATACTGCCGTGGTTTTAATAAATTATGAATGAGAAAAAACGTCGCACATTTCTCGAAGTTTGAAAATTTGAGAGTATATGGAGAAGTGTCATTTTTAAAAGAAGGGCTGCATTTTTTTATGTCAGAGCATAAAATTATAGTACTGGGGCATGCAAGGCAGATTTTTTAATTTTTGAGGGCAGCAGGGCGGATTTTCTAATTTCTAAGGGCAGTGGGGAGGGCCGTCCCGCGAAAAGCACCTAGGATGAACCCTGGTAAAGGTTCTGTAGTATGTAATCCATATATAGAAGGCACAAATAAAACATTTTGCATTTTTCTTTCTTGCTTGTCCTTTTCATTTGACACCCTCATTCAATTTTTGTAATAAATCTGCTAAAGTCTATGATCCTCAATGTCTTTTACACCCTTCCTTTAAGAATCAAAGTCAACTGGGCAAATTAATTTTTGTAAAAAATTTATGCAACTCCAAAAAATATTCAGATGTTTTGTTCAATATTTCTTCTTACGACTAAAAAGAATTGATACTGAAAGTCTGTTACTGCTCCCTCTTGCTAATCTATCCAAATATAATATCAAATAAAAATTTCCATCTCAACATTATTTTACTCCTTGTTTTCATAACCAAACAAATTGAAGCATCTGTAATATTTTCCCTGTATTTGGGCTGGTATGATATATCTGTAAATAGTTTGAGATTTTTTTTTTTATTGTCATTGTTCATTACCTTTTTAAAACTAAGAAAAGACAAAAACTTGATGTTACTACCCCCTTCTTCCGATGAGTTCAAATGGGAAAAATACAGAATGTCTTTATGTAGCCTAACGTTTGATATCATTCTCCATTTATTTAAATATTTAAAAACAAAATAAGAACGATAACTAGATACTTTCAGCAGTTATTTTAGAAGAAAAAGTAATTCAGAAATTTAAACTTTAGAGGGAAAAGGGAACTTATGAACCAAATTGTTAATATAAATACTTGCACCCCCTACACCAGGTATAATAAAATATTTGATCATCCATAAAACAAATATGGGCAAACTATTAATTAATTCGGAGTAATCTAAATTAACTATGACAGAAAAGAACCAGTGATTTTGATACAAAACTTCCTAGAACAAAAATATATAAAATGTTTTACTTTTAACAATACAAGTATATTCATAAAAATAAAATAGATTATTTATAAAATAAATTAGTCATAATATACCTACTTCACAGGCAAAATTTAAAATGGTGAAATATATTTCAAAAATTATTTTTATAATGCAAATAAACAATAAACATTGAAATCATTAATGATAATACTTTATTATATTAAAGGCACAATTTTCTTCTAAAAAGAAACACATGTAAGATTATTTAAATAGGTCACTGACACTATATGCATAGCGAGCACTTAGGTCAATGGCTTAGATAAAAACAATACAGTGAACTTTTCCGGAGGGCAGATGAAACAAGTGTTGGGAGTTTATTGATAAAGCATTTTTTTAGATTACACATCCATCATCATGTAAGCGAAAATATAAACCTTGCTGCTTTAAAGAAAAATAAATGTAATACCTATTGGAACTTGAGTTGAAGGCATATAGTTGACTAAAGGATTTATATGGAAAGGTCAAGGCATTGGCTGAGATACGCTAGGAACAGGCAATGTCTTGCAAATGGCAAACGGAAAATGAACACGACCTTTGGTAACATGGAGAGCATTAGGAATGGGAAGTATACATTTTCGGAGCCGGAATGGAATTGGAATTGACCTTGGCAAGGTGCTCTTTTTGGCAATGGATACTACGGTCAGGCACAAGGAACAGGCACGCTCATTGGTGTGGAAGCTGATTCACTCCAGGATTCTCAGAATAGTTAAAATCCATTATTATGAAATAAGAAATAAAGATAAGAGCAAATATGAACATTAAAGTGCTAATTATCTGTGACAATCAACAAATAATAAAATTTACTGCAGTCAATATTGCTAGAAAACATTAGCAAAAAAAATTATGGGGAAAACTGCAGAATTCTAATTAATGTTAAGAAACTTTTGTTTACAACTCAACTATTATAAAGGTAATAAGTATTATTTCTAAATGTTGTTAAGGAATTAAGATAATCAAATATCAGTATTAAGACTGTATAATGTACTACATAGATAATTGGCACTTCATAGTAGCATAATTTGAGACAGCCTATTAAAATTTGAAGACATTTAACTGAAATGATCGCTACATTATTTTGTAGACATACACATAGATCTTAAAATGCATTATAAAAATGGTATTCTGATATACTAAATTCTCAGCTTTATAACCCTAAATTCATATATTTTTTGTGCAAATACGAATGTGAGCATAGAAAATTCAGTAATGCACCAATCTCACTCCAAAAAGAAATAGGTTATTAGTTTACTTAAAGCAGGTTATGCCAGATCACAGAAATATTATCTATTTCAGTATTTTGAATTTTGATCTATGATTGAGACTTGTTTAATTTTTTCAATAACAATTGTTAAAAATTATAAAATAATAAAATTTTACTAAATAGATAAAGTAAGTAATTAGACACACAGGATTTATTTTAAAGTGTCAAAACTTAATAATAGGGCAATTTATTTCTTTTCTAAAAAGTTTTAAAATCTTACAACACTAAGAAATAACTATTTAAAATAGACTTTTAGCAATATATTGGAGGATGAAAAGACTGAAGCATAAATTAAAAAGCTATCTATTGTAAAAAACATTTCTACATTCTTTACTTTGATAGCTTTTTTCAGTGTTAGGTTATTTTTTATATTTTGAAACTTTAGGGTTGGTATTTTCTAAATATTTATTCTTATTATTTAGATTATCTTAATATTAAACTTTTCAATTTCTTTAAGTGTTATTAGTTGATTTTATTTTTAAGAAATTCTTTAAAGAGATTTGCAGTTATTAATAATTTTTCTATAATATTGTTCTTTTTTTTTTTTTTTTTTTACATTTCCCTTTTAATTACTTTTTTGCGATATTTATATCATTGTGTTCATGGCATATTTTAAGTTTTAACGAATAATTGGAGATTATCAGCTTGTCAATTATTTTTAATGGTACTTCCTTATTATAGAGCCCCCCGAGGATGAATCACCAAGAGACCGAGATGTATCACCAAGGTAGGTTGTAAAATCTCCCCAAACATTTGCAGTCCTAAAGTAACAGCAGGTGTTTATATTAGAGTCATATTGCTTTTCCATTAACTTTCCCGATTTCGAATTGTTTTTTTAAAATTGCTGAGACCTTGGCATAATCGTAATTGCGGGGGCTGCTATAATAAGGAAATACCTTCTTAATATTATCTTGGATAACTTCTCTTTGAAATATATTTCCTCACATTACATTTTTTAATTCTCCTAAGTTCAATAGAGATATGCTGGAATGTACCTTTAATACTAGAATAGGACTTGCAGATTTTACTATACTCTCCAAATTTGGATAAGATGTATATTATCCATGTTTCTTCATAGAACTGAATGCTTTGTGACATTTTTTAAGTTGGTGAAAATTATATGTCTATTGTAGTATTTTAAGTGCCTTGTGTAATGAAAGCTTTATAAAACTACAGTGAGAAACGGCAAAATTTATTTTTCAGTGCCATGAGTATGAACAGTATTATAGTTGAATTTCTTTCAAAGTCATTACCCATATTTTTAAGTGTGTGAAAATGCTGTTACTTCTGGCGTTTCTATTTTTTGATAAGGATGGAGAAAATTCCCCCATAACAGAAACAAGAGAGCAAACAGAAGATAGGGCTTTATTTTTTCCTCAATGTGACTCCTTAATTTTTCATAAAATACAATTTTCTATTTAGGATTTGTGAAGTTTCAAGTCTAAATTTCATAGTTCAGGATAGTGACACATAGCTTTAAATTTTTAGATTGCCGTATGGTGAAAATAATCATTAACTGGTTTGAAGTGGCAAAGAATGCAGCATGTTGAAACAAGCCATAGAGATATGTTAATAACCTATGATAATCTGCAATACAGAGAGACTAATATTTTTTGGCTCCTGTAGGAAAAAACAAATCATTGTGAAAACGATGAAATGTCTGTCTATGCAGGAATGGCACGTTGATAGGGTATTTGCAGCCACAGTTTAACATTCTTTTTAGGGATATAAAATCAAATTAACCTAATATACTAAATTTGGTGTAAACCAGTAAAGAATCAGAATTTCCTATACACTGCACCCCAGTACCAGAATGTTTCTAGCTGATCTGCGATGAAGATTAAAGGTTTAAAAATTTATCTGCGGCTTGCACGTTGTCTTAGCTTTCATGTTCTTCATTAGTTATTTCTAAAATAGGTCATTTTTTGTGTATTTTTATATATTTCAAGTTTTACATACTTTTTTTTATTATTTTAATGACTATTTAATAACTATGAGACAAAAAAAAAAGAATAAAAGTTGGAGGAGGGATACAAAGGGTACAATAGTTAAGTATTTACTTTACAGATTATCTAGGGAAGGGATAGGTGATAGGTATTTGTTCTGTAGATATAGTTTGGCAATTATTTTAAATTCTCAGCTCAAAATTTGTCTTCAGAAGTTACAAATTGATCTGCGATGTTCATCACCCTACTTTCTGCTATGGAGCACGGCACTAACTGTGGCATGCTTTTATACAGTTTTTATGCTTTCATTACAAACTTTCAAGCTATTTTTACAGATAAGATAATTTCAATGAGCTTTAGGAAAAAAAAAAAAAAAAAAAGCCTTAAACTGAGAATAAATATATTGTAGAAACACTAAAAAATTCTCAGTATATATGGAAAGCTTAAAATATCTAGATTTCTATTAAAGGCAAAAAATATCTGACACCAAATACTTTCCTTTAGTAAGGAAATTAACACATTGACACATTATTACAAAACATATACAAAATCATTATGAAGAAATAATTACAAATTTGAATAAGGAAGCTTTTACTACCTATAAACTTTTGATACACAGTCAATTTATAAAAAAATAATAATTCAATAATTTTAGAAGATAATGAGATACAATTAAATTTTAGACCAACCAGAACTGTTTTATAAAACTTACTTCAGCATCTCGTCTATCATCATAATCAACAAAGGCATAAGCCATTCCTGTTCCTGAAAAATCAAAGTTCATTTCTTTAATGAACATCATCACAAATGTGAAAATTTTCACAACACTATCTAAAGAAATTGAATGTAATTAAAGATAATAAAAAGGGACATAGTAAAAATGATTAAGAATCACAAATACAGTTGCCATCATCCTTTATTTTTACTCTAACATAGATAACCTAGTTTTTTTTTTTTTTTCTTTTAAAAAAATACTTTTAAAATCTGCTGTGCACAGTACATTTGGCTTTCTTTACATATTGCAATGAATTTATTTTTTTTATAATCGAATAATAATGTACAAGATTCATAGCACAATGTTTTCAGGATTGAAAAGTAAATTTAAATTAGTTGCATTTGTTTACAATGTCATATAAAACTATTTCAAATTGTTTAACCCTTTAAGTGTGTCATTTATTTCCCTTCGACCCCACTGCAGTGGGGAGTTTTTTTCTTCCAAACCCTTTTCCCCGTTGATTACGCATTAAATGAGAAGGTGTTTTGCTGAAATAAGTATTAAGTAAATAAGCATGTATAATAACAGATAAGTAAATAAACATGCATAATAACAAATAAGTACATAAAAACATACAATTCCAATTTTTAATAGTTCCTCTTGGTGTGATAAATTTTAAAACATGGAATATAATAAAAAGCAACTTCACAGTCTGGACACCATGTCCTGGTTTCTTTCCTAAGCTTCTTGCCAGTTTTATTGGAAGCATAACGTACAACACATTGTCTAGTTGGCTCTTTTTTTCAGGGTGTGAGATAACTTACACTTTGCTGAAATAAGATTGAAAGCATTTGAGGCCCCCATTGCTTTGCATGTGAAATCCCAACAAAACTGTGTTTATTTTACGGGCGTTTACAAAATACTGCCTCTGATAAAATTTAGTTTGTAGGACTACTACTGCCATCTAGTGTAAAAGATTGTAAACACAGTTAATATCTCATAAAAAAAAAATCATATGACGTGTTATTTCCGTCAAACACACAGGAGTCTCGCTTTATGCGGTGCATGACGAGTCTACTTCATCAACCCTCTTAGCGGTAGTGCAATACATGACAAGTTTATTTCCGTCAAACACACAGGAGTCTCGGCTTTATGCGGTGCATGACGAGTCTACCTCATCAAACTCGCTTAGAGGTAGTGCAATACATGACGAGTTGAACTTGTCAACAACGCTTAAAGGGTTAAATAATGAATTGCAAAATATTCTTCATTATGAAACAAAATACATGGAAGACAGCAATTATGAAATACTGCCAAAGTTATAGAAAAGTTATTAACTAATCTATAAATACTGCCAAAGTTATAGAAAAGTTATTAACTAATCTATATAAATAATCTGCCTATGTTTGTCTTATCATCACAGGAGAACAACAACAAATTTCAAAAATTTTGTGAGTAGCTTTGGAATAGCCCCACTTAAAATTTAGTCTATGTTTCAAGTTTCTAAGACCAAGGGTTGTCGAGATATTAATGAAAAACAAACACCCATAGAGATAGCATTATGCAGATACTTTTTTCACAAATTTATTTAAAGAAAATTATATATCACTCAGCAACGCAATTAAATCAAATTTGTTTATATAGCAGATGGTTTTTATTAATATTTTTCTGATTTAAATAAAATAAGAAATGGACATAAAAATAAATTTCATAAATGAACAGTATTGAATCTTTGATTGGATTATATCAATAACAGCTTTCGAGTATTACAGGAATTAGTGATATTTTCAATTTCTAACACCATTTTTTTATTGTAGCGAAGACTTTTCAAACTCATATATTGTGTTTGGCCAATTGTTGAAACAGAATAAAAGTAGTGCAGACGTACTTCTAAAATCATTTTAGTGCTTTCATTTTAGTATATATTATATATCCAATTTTAAATTTTTTGTAAATTTGTTTACGAACGGTACAAAGATGATTTATTCATCAGATTGCTTGCAAAGATAAGTTTGTATAATGAGTACAGAGATTCTTATGTTTTTTTTAGAATTAAACTAAATATTTTAATATAAAGAAAACATAAATAGCAATGTTTTCTTTATATTATACAAAGAACAAGTATATTGCTAGTACATGAAATATATTGAAAATCATTTTTCTTTTTTATCATCAGAGATAAAACTTCTAGAGTAACCCCTGGGTTTTACAGATATTTTCTGTAATGATAAAACTTCCTGGACTTTTAATGTTTTTCAGACAATTAAGAATCTAGACAAGTTTAAAATTGCATTAATGCAATTTAAAAAAATTAGCTAATTAGTATTTCAACAGTTGCTTCAATACTGATCTGCTAAGATTTATAGATCTCTACATAAGAGGTCATCAAAAGATGCATTTTTTTTTTCTCTCTTCCAAAATCATTTTTGGCATTAATTAGGCAAATTTTTTAGATTCAATAGGAACATACAATATAAAAAGGCAAACACTAGGATTCTATAAAGCTTCTTGTAAGCTTTAGATTGCTAAGAAATATTTTAAAATTAGATAATTTATTAAACATATATATTTTTTTTAATTTATGAGCAAGAATGAAATTTGGGTATTAAAAATGTTTTTGTTGAATAAAATCTGCATTTGATGATTGAATAGGCAAAATATAACAAAATTTCAGAGCACCATTGGAATCTTGTTACTCTATAACCACACTTTGTATAAATCCTTAACGGGAATAATAAATAATTTTGATGAAAATATAGAACCCAAAAATGCTTTGAAAGAGTAGAAAAAATTTATAAAGCTTTCTACTTTATAAAAACTCATTATATTAAACGAAGATTATGCCCGTACAAAAGTAATTTTAAATTAACTTACTTCCAGAACCTCTTCTTCCAGATGATCCAAACATTCCTAAAAGTCAAATTTCAATATTTTAGAGATTATAGGCATAACACATTATGAAATTTAATATAATAGCATTAATTTACAAATTATGTTTTGAGAAATATCTGTATCTTACCTCATCTGTTAATGCAAATGTACAATTTTTAAATTAAATATTTTACAGTCTGTCTCATATTTTAAGTGTTTTCGTATTAATTATAGGGTCAATATGTAGTTAATTTTCTAAGGTTATACGTTATTCAGTTTTTTATTTTAATTAAGAATACTACTCTTTGAAAGATTCAGAAAAGGGAAGAATCTTTGATTTCATTTAAACGGCATCTATTTGGGAGCAATTTTCAATTAAGGAAAACTTAGGACGTTCAAAACACTCACTTGATTTTTTTTTTTATTCTTTTATCTAAAAAAACATATTCAAGTATGTCAGAACAGAAAATTTTAAAGGTATAGGACTGGTAGAAAGGTAAAAAAATAATGGCAAATATTGTTCCTTTCTGTACATTAATTTATAAAATATATATATATCCTTATTCAAATTAATGTTTAATTTAAAGTTACTTTATTATTGAATTTTTGGAAAATATATATTCTTAATTTTCATCCAATACCAAAATTATGTTGATCTGTCTCTAAATAAAGAAATTATTGAATAAAAGGGGAATCCATAGCATACTAGAGTTAGTACAAAGTTGGCCATTTTCCCATAATTTCAGATTAGCCTCCTGACTATATTAATGGACCAAACATTGTGGAAAAAATTCACTTCATAATATTTTAATATATATTACAGGGGAAACAATATTCGAAACACATGGGTACAGTGTATTTGCAACTTGTTGAAATGACCTTTTTGTGACTTGATTTTACAGCATTTGACTTGATGGTTCAATAACTCAATGATTCAAAATTTTGCACAATGGTTTAGATTTTAAAATACTATGTCCTCTTCTATTTTGATTAAAAATGAGTCATTTCATGTCAAATCAACCCAAAAATGTTAAAATGTCATCCACCCCTCTTAGATTTTTCTCATTTTTTTTTTTCAAAGTTACATATAACAGAGTTATAATTAAAACCATACAAAACGTTAGTTGATGTCATGTATTAGTTTTTTAAGCAATAAATTTTCAAAGAAAAGGAGAATTCACTTGGTGCTGCTTTGCGAATGTTTGAAATTGAAATGAAAACCTTGTTTGATAAAATATTTTCTTTCTCTGCATCCAATTGTAAAAAAAAAAATGATTTTTTCTGTGGGTTAGTTAATTTCATGCATTAGCTTTTTAGTAATAATTTTCCCAAGAAACATAAAATTTACTTGGTGGCACTTTTCAGATGCATAAAATGAAAACCTTGTATTTGATAAAATCTATTTTTGCTCTGCACCTAATTACCAGAAACACATGATTTCTTTTTGTAAATATTCTAGAATGATTTTCAAAAAATTTTTTGTTGAGAAACAAACCCTTTAAAATTTTAATTTTATAGCAGAACCCAAAAATGAAAGAATTCCATTATTGTCCAAATTATGCATTCAAATTTTACATGTTTTTAATTTTTAAGAAAATTTATATGAAACCATCATGTTGCAGAATATAAAAAAAAATTTACTTTGTGGCGCTTTGAGGATGCATAAAATGAAAAACTTGTATTTGATAAAATCTGTTTTTGCTCTGCACTGCACCTAATTGCCAGAAACACATGATTTCTTTTTGTAAATATTCTAGAAGAATTTTCAAAAAATTTTTGGTTGAGAAACAAACCCTTTAAAATTTTAATTTTATAGCAGAACCCCAAAATAAGAAAAGACCATTATTGTCCAAATTATGCATTCAAATTTTACATGTTTTTAATTTTTAAGAAAATTTAGAAACCCTCACGTTACAGAATATAAAAAAAAATTAGGTATTTTTTGGAAATTGTTAAGATTTTTTTTCTGCTGTTAGTAAAAATAATTGACCTAGTAAATAATTTATTAATAATTGATCACATTAGTTTATATATTAAAAACATAAAACATTTAAAAGAATTATTAATTCATATCAATTTTATAGGAAGAGTCCAGTTATAGATACAAAAAAATGTTTCTCTTCGCTAATTTACCATATTGATAATCAAACTACTTTATTTCGATCATATATCATTTTATAGCTATTTAAACCATAATTTCAATAATCTCAGCACAATTTGACCAATTTATATATTTGCCATGTCTTCCACAAACAACATATTTCCAATAAATAAGTGCCTGCTATGTAAATAATACAGATAAAAGCACCCAATTTCCAAATCGCCTGTTTTGCATTAAAATCGTTTTCATGACACAAATAAATAAAAGGTTGGTCTGGAAAATAATCCCCCACGCTCCTAGCCAAGTGTTCAAATTGCAATTGCTTTCTGCTGTCATTTTGCTGCGTTGTCAAATCTAGTAACCTCGCATGTGCAATATCCTATCTAATAAACACACAGTTGCAACTAATTTGAAGTAGAAAGAGTAGTTTCAACACATTTAACCACATTTTTTGCATAAACGTTCTAGTATTTGCATAATCCTTCGTTTTGGGTATTTTATAACAATGTGGATTAAAGATTTAATTATTTCTTTTGCACATTATTTTTATTGTGAATTATAGTTTCCTTATGGCTGCGAGCAAATAGACTTAGGTGAGTGTAGTTTTGTGAAGCATGGTCAAATGGATGTTAGTCGAGCATAAAATTTTATTATAATTTGGAAAATAAAGGCATGAAAAAAGTTATTGATTGATGCGTTATGAAAATGCTTGTGAGTGAAATAGAAGAAAGAACCTAAATTCCAACATTGTTCCGATTCTAAGGTGGACGAGGAGTACTGAAGATTAGTCTTTTTTTGTTTAATTTATCCAGTGTTTTGAAATTTTGTTTTCTATTTTCCCGTGTTTTGACAATTGATCTCATGTGTACAATTTTCTCATGTGTACAAAGTCCCATTCTTTTGAATTTTTAAAGTTCTAAAATTATACTGAATTTGTGAAATATTTGCAACCTGAATTTGTGAAATATTTTGAAATTTTATAAGTCCTAAAAGTTTTCGAAATATTGGTTTTGTGAAATATTTGTAAAGTCCGAAAAATGTTTTGAATTTTTTTTTAAGTGGATTTGTGAATTGGTAAAATATTTGAAAAGTCCCACAAATTATCGTGTTTTTTGGATGTTTTTTCATGTCCGCAAAAATTTTCAAAGTATTTCATTCTATATTTGTGTTTTTTCAAACTATAAATATATAATATTAATAATATAATATTTTATAAAATATAATATAAATATAATATTAAATTTCATAACTTAGTAATTTGAGTCGCTTTCCATGTTTTTCAGAAGTCCGGATAATTTTCGAAGTATTTTATCTTGTATTTCTCATTTAAATAAAACTTTTTCTATTTCAAATAACTAATCTTTTAGTTTCTAAATTTAATTTCATACCATGATTGAATACATTGGTGGGAGAAGCTTATTTCTAACACGGAACACTTTGGTCGGGTGAAGCCTATTTCAAAACAGGGGAAAATACACAAACTTGGCGCGATTTTGAACTTTATAAAAAAAGCGAGTGGAGAACATCCAGATTTACCGAAGATCGAAATTTATAATTAATTATGCTTAAAACACTAACCATATTTTACGTCGCAGCGAAGTAGCCGGCCATATTTCTCGAATACTTGTTCTACATCATGTTCGCGAATATCTATAGGCAATCTGCCTACAAATAATTGGGAACGACTGGACATTATGAATAAGAATAAATGATATTCTTCCCACACACTTTAAGCTAGTAATTTAAATTTCAAAAATATAATTATTTGACTCTCATCATAACACTCCAAAACATTTTCTTCAGACGCTTATATGCATTGCCAAAACGAGATTGTATCTGTAACCTGAATATTCATGAATCATGGAGGAAATAGAATAAGACTCGAAATCATGAAGCTTCATGCTCGAAACAAATGTATCACATGGTCAAAGTTTTCAGTTACCCGGGGTCTGGTTTCGATTTCGTGGAAAAAGTAAACAAACGATTGCGAGAAAAGCTAGTCTATATTCATTCAATGTGAATTTAGTTTACATCTTTATCCTTGGAAGAAACAAAAATTACATCCACATTGCAGATAGTATCAATGTCGCAGTAGCACTACTTCGCGAACTTCTATGGAAATTGTTATTTAAAAAAACACCAAGCAGTTTCACCTTGGCATCAAATCTCATACTCACAGAATATCAAAATCGACGAAAACAGAGTTAACCAAATATTTTTGCTTTACATTTCTCCATATCTTCTATGGTTAATCATTGTTAGATGACTAGTCAACAATTTGATTTTCCTGCCGCCATTACGCGACCCTTCTTCGCATTGATCTTTGTGTTTGTTTTTATTTGTAATATTCTTGTTTTATGTTTTCTCTGTTTTGTATTTCTACCTTAGTATCATTGTGAGATGCCAGTTATGTAATGGATTGATTTTCAATAAAGACATATGTAAAAACAGCACAATTTATTCAACAGTACTCTTTAGTTTTTGATTTAGATTTCCTTGAATCTTTTTATATTAGTAAAAACTCTAATTTGTCAATGACTATTCTCCTAGTATCACATCTAATTTTTTTTATTTCTTTGAGTTTATATTCTTTACCTTTTATTACTTTCCTTATATACATAATGTATAAGGAAAGTATTTGACGGGGTTGAAAATTCGAATTCGAGTTTTCGACGGGAGAGCACGTTTCAAGCATCCCTGATCACGAATCAAACATTTTTGAGGTGATGTCTGTGTGAAAGTATGTGTGTGGGTATGTGTCAGTGAGTCTGTGGAGACGATATCTCACGAACGAATGGAGCGATTCGAATGAAATTTGGTACAAAAATCACAATCCGTGAATACTATGGAAGCCTATTGTTTTTAAACGTAATCGAATGTTCAGAACCCCCCTAAATTTTTGAGTGAAATTTTGAAAAAAATCATCAAAAATTAAAGTTACGCAAATAAACATTTCTTTTGTAATTTTTCCTTAGAAAACGATTGGCATAAACTTTAGATCGCTAGCACGAACCGTTGAGATATTGCACATTTTTCAAATAAATTTATCAAAAATTCTCATAAATTTAAACAAAAAATTAACTGTTGAGAAACATGTTCACTTTTCATATGTAATATCATGCGATAAATTTGGTGACACCATTCTTTTGGATCTAGCTCTTTCCATTCATGAGAAAATATACTTTGAGTAATAATTTTGTATTTGAACGCCAATAGACATTTACCTGCTATAAGAATAACTTATTTCTCCGTCCATAAAGCTTGGCGAGATTTTGGCGGAATGTCGCCAACTTGGCGACTTTTTTAATGTTGCCAAATTAACGAAAATCTCGCCAAATGGATAAAAATGACGACTAATTGCCGAAAACTCAATATCTTGGAAAGAATATCTACTATAAGAATAACCGATTTTTTTTACTGCAAAAGTAGTAAATTCATCGCATTATATATATAAGGAAAGTCATGTGTTGCCCACATCAGATTCTTTTTTCTTGTTTGCATCTCATGTTCATATTCCCTTGTTTTTAGTATTTTTCCAGTTTTATTTCTCTTTCGTGCCACTATATAGTGTTGCAGTTTAGCTAACATAGCTTTGCATATATTTGCAAGTCCAGAATTTTTGCACTGATGAAGGAAATCCAGGTAATTTCCAAAACACACGTATGTCTATTTAACCTTAATTTGTGCTGCATAATGTCAATATTGAATAGGTTTCTAAAAATTGTTGCAGACCTACTATTTGTAGACACTTTCTCAAACCAGAACTAACTTGTGGAACATAGCTCTCTACATTAAATTTGATAAATACCTATTTATGAGTGACTTTGTTTAGAGGGGAAGATATGGATATCTTATCTAAATGGAGCAGTAATAGCGATTCTGCTTGAGAATTAAATTTGGAGGACTCAATAAAAGAATTTTCCACAATAAAATCACATAATATCAAATTCTAATAGGATGTTAGTTTAATTTCATTAATATGCTTATTATATGTTTTAAGAAGAGATGAATGTTAATCTTTTTATTCTGATTATGCTACAATGTACACGTATGTACACGTTTTATAGTACACGTATTTGACCCTGTTTCGTAATTCTTTAACTTCAAATGATTTAAAAATAAACATATATATTTTTAATTGAATTAAGGAGAAAATGATTCAGAATGAGCTATCATATGGCTTTGTGGTTGTGAGGAGTCTTAATTACCGAAATAAAAGTTACATTTTAAATCACACAGTTTCGATGCCAGGCAAAAATGCAGATTTACAAATTCAGTAACATATTTTTTAAACAACTAGTGCTGAGTAGGTTACGCTCCAATGTAAGTCAGAGCCCAGGAGCCCTTCGAGACATTTATATAAATGGAAAATGACATTACTTGCTACAGATAAGAACATTCTGAAAACATAAATTAATAAATAAAAAAGAGCCAAAAGCATTTATTTTTCAAAACCTCTTAAATAGTATCTCTTATATCCATTGAAAATAAACTAATAAAAAAATTATTTTGATGAGATAAATTAGAGTTTATTACATATAATAACAGAAACATCCCTTTTTTTAATTAAGTGCTTTTACAAGTTTGAATATAATTTTAGTTTTTTTTTAAATATTTTTTTATTTTTAAAGCAATAATACAAAGTTTTACAACTGAAGTTGTATTACATCTTTCAATTAGTACACATTGTAATTTTTTTTTACATAACGAGAAGAGCTCTTGAAATAAGTGCAGTCATATCAGTAGCATAGAGTGAGATTTTTGACTGGGGAGGCTGAGTGATTAGCAAAAAATTTGGTATTACAAATGGCACTTATAGAGGAATTTGCATTTTTATAAGTTTTATTTATTGGTGAATAAAATAATTTTACATAAAAATGCAGAGTAGATGAAATGCACGAGATTTAAAAATGTTACCTATGTAAGATGAATACATACAAGATATAACATTTTAAATGTTTTCTCATTTCTAAATTAGATGAACGTTTTATTAAATATGAAGTTATGGTCGCCCATTGGGGAGGTAAAGGGGGGGAGGTCACACTCCTCTTGGACATTCAATATAACAAAGGCGAGCTTCAAGCCAGTCGATGTTGTACATCATGTACTTGATTCCTCCCCCCACCCCTGGAAAAAGTTGTACATGCACCGATGCATGAAGTAGAAATATATTAGAATATTATTAGTAAGTGATAATAAAAAATATATCAGTTTTGTAAATATAAACAGCTAAGACTAATGAAATAAAGCAATTCAAAGGAGTGCACTGAAAATGGATGAGAAATATATCTAGAACATAAGTTACGTTGAAAATCACTGTAGTCAACAATGCCCTTAAACAATTTTGTATGTTAATTATTCACAAATACTATAATTTGAAAACTTAAAAATATCTTAACCACAATATGCTAAACACGGACGTGGTAGCCCAGTGATTAGTGCGCTGGAGTTGCACTCGGTAGGCCCGGATTTGATTCCAGCCACTGCCAAAACTGCCGCCGTGTTCACACGGAGTACGATCACGTTAAACATGTGGGTCCGTAGTCCTTCCGAGAGGTTGGTGGTAGGGGAAGGAGAGTACAGTCCCTGTGAATGCCTCCCCCACTGGGTTCCAGTCTAAATTGGGTGGCACTTCCTGACCGTCCAAACAGTTACCTTACACCTTTCTGGTTGGTCGGATGGTCTGGGTCTCAACAACATGCTAAACATCCACTAGAAAATTATCAATGACTTTTGTTTAACTGAGATTCTTGTGTAACGTGATTTTTAGAGGGAAATTATATTTATTCTTCCTAAAACTTCCAAATACACAAATGGATGATTTGCCATATTGTTGCTGTGGCTAAGTCTACTTTACAAAATACTTAAGTTTAATGGTAGTCATTATTAGTGTGTTTCTTTTGATATTGTTTAAACTTAGGTGAATATTATGTTATTCATGGAAAATGTCTCATATTTTTTAGTATTACATACATGACATTTTTCTGCAAAGATTAATTTATAGAACCATGTTTGACCGAAAATGACGGATCCATTAGCCTTGCCCAAGTACATTTCATTCATGAAATGTTATGTCCCATATCCAATCATTGTCTTAAGTTACGTTGTTTAGAAAGGCTTGAAAATGGGGACACAATAGTCACATCTTTCTAGAAGCTACCCTCACAGCAAAGATCGTCACATGTGTGACAGTGACATTGTAGTCACGTGACACCTGGGTCACAATGTGACATATTTGTGACTTCTATGCGACGTTACGTATTAGTAACTTCATTGTGACTATATTCTGTGACGTTTCCACAATTTGATTAACACGTAACAATGTGACGACATTACAATGTGACGTCACAAACGAGTTAATATGCGACGTCACAAACGACCATGAAAATGACTTTGCTGTGACCTTAATATGACATTGCTGAGACGTATTGCGACGTCCCAAAATCACAGTGTGACGTAAATATTACGTCACTGTGAAAAAAAATGCTGTTAGGGTAGTCTTTAGTTCTAGCTTATCAGGGAGGGCGGAGTTTAACAGTTGGGCGTTTCTAATACTCTAATATACTGTTTCTTTCATAACACTGTAAAAGCTAGCTGATTTTAGCTTCTAGATATGCAGTTTAATGGGAAAAATATTTTGAGACATCTCATTTCAAATAAAGTGAAACGGTTTCTAAAGAAAAACATATATATTCGCAAAGTTATTTAAAAAAAATATAATAAATAAAAGTATCTTTAAATTAGATTTTAAACAGGGGAGTCTCTGCTTTTTAGCCTCAATGGACGCTACGCAACTGAGTCACATTATTTTTATATATCTGCATTTATCGAAATTTGTACTTCTATATTATCCTATTTTGAAGTTTATGGGATTGATTTTTGAACCTGCTTTTTTTTATATAAAGCATATACGGGAACCTCGATAAAGCCAGATTTGCAACATATTTATACAATTCAGTTATTTTATTTCTTTTGTCACATATATAAAATTAGGTACTTCTTGCCTGCTTTTCTCATGAAAATTCAATATGTAATGTTTTCACACCACATTGCAGAAATCTGTTTTACATTCAGACAATATAGACCAAAACAACATTCTAATCATTAAATGCAATTCAATGACACCTTTTTTAAATGGAATTACATTACATTAAAAATATTTTTTTTTTTCATTATTTTCATATTTTAGATTTAATATTATGAGTATGGATATAGAATTAGGAAAAATTTAAATAGTCATATACTTAGGAGTATCATCTACAGCATTTCAGTTTTGTTTTCGATTAATAAAACCAGTGCACCATTCTGGTTTTCCCCAATTTATATTGGGCACTTTACAGGTTCTTGTACCATTTGTATGGGAACTGATCAACGAGCCAACACATGTCACAAATCAATTCATGTTTTACAAATGTTTTTATAATCAATTATGTTTTTATATGTTAAAAAATAAATATTTTCTAAATTTGATTCATTCTGTCACACACACTCAAAAAGTCTGGCTATATTTGTTTCTTTACTGTGATTTCACCAATGTTGTTAAATTAGTGATTTCCCTGCAGAATAAAAATAAAAACAAGCAAGTAAATAAATATTGAACTTTTATTTCATTATGGACAAAAATAATTTTTAGACATTTTAAACATGTTTTAGGTACTGAATAAAAATAGTTTTATAAATTCAAAAGAAGAAAGTTTTTATAATATTGCATTAAGAAATCAATGGCATATTCAAAAAAGTTACAGATATGAATTAAATGACATAAGTGTATCAAGAATATTTAAATTCCTTATAAATATAAGTATGGAGTAATTTAATGTATTCACAAAACCATGTATACATTTTATGTTTGAATTTATCCAGAATGGTCGAGTATCATTTTAATATAAAAGGAATAATGTTAGGTGATAGCATAATCAGAAATTTTTATTGACAGTTTTTAAAAATATTTGTATGAAACCAGGATATAGAGTTTTTAAAAAGACAAGTTACTAAGCAGATAAAATCTTAAAAGGGATGAAAACAGGGACATACCTATACTTTCTACATCTGGAATTTCAATAAATTAAATGGAAAAAGATGTTAATACATTATATGGGTTATATGATGTATGAGGTACTAAATATAATTGCATTTATAAATGGTACAGATACTGGTAGAGATATAGATACAGTACCCAGGGTGAGTACGTTTTCCCTTAAAAAATTTTCAAGGGCTCAAGTACTATGAATTTTTTTTTTCTTAAGGATGTCAATTAATACCTTATTAGGAAATTGTCTACGTTTCTGGGTGGGTAAAATGATAGCAAACTAATGTTATTGAGCAAACTTAATGAATTAAAATATATCAATAACACCAAAATATGTTAAAAGTTACATTTAGGAGCAATTTATGAAACAGCTAGATCAGTTTAACCAATTGTTTTATCAATGAATTATTAAAAGTAATATATCGATAGTTGCAAAATAAATGGGTTAACAGACTTCCTTTGATATCACCCACCCACACAAACTTTACAGATGGAATATAAAATAAAAAATATATTATGTCATCATGATTTGAAGGTAATCAACTTTAATTTTTAAATAAATCCTTAATTTATTAATAGACTATTATTAAATAGACTCCTCTCCTTCAAAAGTGCAGGTATTTGTGTGTGTGTGGTATTCACTACGTGTCCATACCTAATGAAGAATGGAATGGTCCATTGCGGTGGTCCTGCACAGTAAATTTTCGGGAAAAATGATGTTGCTAAGGGAATTTTCAAGAAAAGCAGAAAGTCTTAGAAAAAATATAAACACTGCAGGTTTACAGAATATTTTCATCACTGCCTTTTTTAAGCACGTTTAGGGGCTTAATCAAGAAAATGTGAATTTCTTAATTCTTTCAAGCCCTTAAAATTGGTCATCTAAAATTCAAATACTATATAGATTTTCAAGCATCTGTATGCACCCTGAGTACCACTATTTATTGATACAGTAGTCACTCTTTATGGGGTCTACACTCATGTGAATCAACTTTAACATGGCTGTTTTGTTTTAGTAACAATCAGGAATTGGTTCGAACAAAAATTCTCAGATATGTAGTAATTGGTCAACTAGAAGGTGAAAAAAAATAAAAAAAATTCAATTAGGATAACCAGAAAAGGAATTAAGTATGCACTCCTTTTAAGTAGTTTCCATTTACACAATGATTTCATGAAAGCAATCCACTCTGTAAATGGAAGTAAATGAAAATATTATAATTTACTAATTTTTTAAGCCATTTTGAAGTTTATTAAAATGTTTAAGCTAAGGGGTATTTCCTTCAATATATAATCCCAAAGCATAATTCTTCATTTGTAAGGATAAAAAAAAAATCTGATCATACACATTTTCCTATTCATTTCTCAAACACATATATTATAAAATACCTAAGTATTAATGCCTAGACTGGGAGACATTTTGATTTTGCTGGCATGCATGACACTAATTGGAATTATATGGGTACTCATTTAAATCAAGGTAGACCCACTCCATTGAAAGATAGCTTGTAATTAATGAAATGAGACTCATTTCTGATGAGTTTTCATCACAATGTAAACTAAAACCGTTGTTAATTAGTCATAAAATCAATAAAACACTTCACAGCTCAGAATCATGATCAAGTTCCGCCAACACTAGCTTAGATTGGTTATTGCAAGCTTATTAGAGTTGGACAACGTTAATGACTAATATGCTGCACCGAAAGTAGGGCATCCAGTACCAAAATAGTAAAAATGTTTTCTTGGTTAAATTTTCCTTATGTTTTTAACATCAGTATTGATACAAAAATATGAGTATTTAATATTTATCAAATTGGAAAATTTAAATATTATTCTCTACTGCTTTTTATTTTCATTATTTTTGAAGTTCTAAACAATAATGTAAGGATTAATGCCATATATTTTATCATTTTGGCAAGAGTCGATTATCAGTATATTGATGTTTATATAAATTTAATCCATTCAGTCAAAAATTAGTAATTCATTAAGTTTTTGATCTTACCAGTTTTATTATCCTATATTTTTTTTACATTAGCTTAGGCCTCTTTCTTTGTAAGGCATATTTTATTTGTTGCCTTTATCCGGTAATTTTTTTTTTTTTTTTTGTATGTTCTAATAGTCAGGTACTAAAGTCATTATTATTTTATTAACTTAGGTTCTTCGATTTCACTGTTACTCTTTATATTCACCTTTAATTAGATAAGTGGAAAGACATTTTCTTTAAAATGAAGTTACAGTTAATTTTCCTTAAATTTTCTGTGTAAATAAAGTGTTAAAATTAAAAATTCAGTTCAAAATTTGATTTATCACAGTTTTGAATGTCTTAACTGGAAGCTGTATTGGATAAGATTCCATTAATAATTTTTTTTTATCTACAGTAGAATCATGAGATGGGTTAATATGACCCAATTTAATATTGAATTTTCCTATCATTCACAAAACTGAGATGGTTTGAGTGTTCAAAGACATATCTGTGGGAATGTGTACAGGAAAATTTACCTTTTCAAAGGACAATTCAGGGATTTTGCACAAGTCATTAAACATTGGCAGATAAAGCTGGACACAGGAACATTTCATGCTATTAAAATAGCAATAAGACGAGAACAATTACATGAAAAATATAATACAAATTTCTTCGATACAGCTTTTTCATCACCCAAATAAAATGCAAATAGCCAAAATTGGCAATACTGACTGCTATATACAAGTTATAGCATCACTTAACAAAAACAACTTTTAAGGTAAAAACTATAAAACCATTTTTATATGCTATCATTTTTTACATATATATATGTAACAGAAAACTGCCATTAGAAAGGGCAAAAACTACATGTTTCATATTACCATATAAAACACATATGTAAGAGTTCTGACAGCATAAAACTATTTATAAAAATATGTCATGTTCTGTTTGGCATTTCAAGTAGTATCACTATTAAAATTGAATAGACAGACAGAATATTTGAAATCTAGAAATTTGGGTACATAAGTTCTGAAAGGGTATTTTAATAGGCAAGTGCCACAGACAAAGGATGGTCCTATTGCTTTCCATTATTTGCATTATTATTTTGATCTATTTCTCTTAGAATGTCTTTTAGGGAAATAAAGTTGTTTCATGATGAAAAAACAAGGAAAATCGACAATTTACAAAATATATACTGCTACTGAATATTTCAATATTAAACATTACTAATATAACATGATTTGTTTTAATAGAAGTTTATTAAAATACTTTGGTTACTTTATACCAATACTTAAAAAAGAGTGTAAGAAAAGATTTATTGCATTTTGTAAATTTTGCAATGAAAATATTTACTCTTGTATAGTACATTTCCACATTGGACTTAAAATCTCATCTATGCTTGAGCAAATTGTTTACAACAATTTTTGCATTAAAATTTTGCCAATGTAATTTCTTTTTAAACTGGCACCCTGTTAGGGAGCTCGGTTTTGGATCCGATTCAGAATATGCCATACTAATAAAACATTTCCCGGCCGTCCAAATAGTTGCTGTAAGTCCTCGGACGAGTCGGATGGTCTGGGTCTTCAACACTGATGAGGTTGAACTTGAGCTAAGCATGACTACACCTCTTAGAATAGATCAGTTATGAATAAATTTTAATATTCAGACTAGCTACTCATTTTTTTGGCAAATCATGTACTATTAAAATTCTTTTAAAGATATTCTTATTCTGATTTCTAGCTAAAATTAGCCAAATCATATTATCTGGGCAGGGCAGTATGTCATGGGCTTAGATCTGAGAAATGAGCTAGATACTCTAGAGTGCTTGTCTAAGCAGTGCATGTATCCATTCAAGCTCCATATTTTTAAATCAAAGTTTTACAGTTAACCCTTTTGGGACGGCGGCATTCCGAAACTACCATGGCCCGAAGGACGGAGCTCTTTGTTTCCGAACTTTTCTCAAAGGATGGCTAATTTGTTGCACTAAGCCTAACTATCGAAATAAATTCACTAAAAATCACCTTAACACAGAAATCTGTTTTTTTCAGAAATAATAGAAATACTTATTTTCTATTTGATGTATATTTTTCATACGAATCGCAATGCAAAATACTCATTAGTTGCTTTTAATATGAATTCTACTATTCATCATTGAAAAATATGCCAAAAAAATTAATTTCCTTATCTAAATTAGGCGGCATAATATTGTCATTGATTCCAAGTATGCTAAAAAACTCAAAAGAATTAAAATCTTTCAAATCTCCTGCCCAAAAACATAATTCGCAGAAACAACTACTGAAGCTGGCGGAATTGTAATAGTAGTACGCTCAGAATATGAAGAATCATTTGCATTTTCATATTTATCTTCAGAAATACCACAGTTCCATGAATCTTTACTATCTGCATCACTTTCATTACTGCCCGGTTCGTTTATCATACGAGTATATTTTTCCACAGAAAAAAATGTCCTGGCCCAGCCATTCTCTGATCTGAAATAACCTAATAATTTCACTGTCTCACATTCCTTTAAAACCCAAACTAAAAAAAAAAAAATACTCTCTTACATTCCTATAATTCACCAAAGAAATCATTAAGCTAAAATCAAAACAAGACCCGAAACTCAATTATAAAACTGTAGATGCTGCAAGAAGTGCTCTGCTCCTTTATATTATGAAACCATGTTTTACAGCTCCAGATAGAGAAATAATTTATTGGATTCACCCCTAACCAAGGTCAAGTATCTGCAAAATACATTGGAATTGTTCACATAGACATTTAATGCCATCTAGTAGACAAATAAATTCAAATGAAAACGTTCCATATGATAACATGCGCGCGCGCGCGCTCACCATCTTTTAGGGTAAATTTTTCCGAACGCGGATACGTGACCATCGTACTTGAATGCAAGTTCACAGCCGATGCGTCAACCGTCGAGAAAGAGTTAAATGTTTTATAGTCCACTGAGAGGTGTAAGCTTTAACCTTATGTGGATGGTAGACAACCTGTGTTTTCACTGTAAAACTATGTTCAAAAACAATATTCACACATTTGAATTGAGGAGAAATTCACTTTACTAAAGGAGAATTGATGCAATTGAGTGTCTCATTTTTATATGGAACTTTTTATTTGATTATTTTTAAATACTAGATGGCGCTAAATGTCCATTCTAACATCGCCAACATATTTTGCTAATACTTGACCTTGGCATAGGTGGGTCCTAATGAATCACCACTTCATTTAGAGCAGTGAAACATGGTTTTGTAATATCAACAAACAGAGCACTTCTCACAGACTCTGCTGTGTTATAATTGAGCATTTGTTTGATTTTAGTTTAATGTTTGTGTTGATGAATTATTGCCGTTCTTCAACCTGTGTTCCGCAAGTCGATGCTACAATTCGAATGTTAATCTGCGTTCACAGCTATAGAAGGTGCTACGCCGTGCCGGTCTCTGGGACTCGTGCGTCGATCGAAGTTTCATATTGGAACTATCCATTCCCTCAGTCGGTTGTATTGGACGAGGGCAACGCACGCTGCACTTTTAAATAGTTTTCAAATACCCGGTGTAGTGGATTTATTGATGTTTAGTTCTTACAAAGGCAAGCGGTAGTAAGTTAATTATTTTATAATAAATTGTGTTTTGTTTGAACTTAACCTAAAATCCTTCAGAAATATAATGCACAATTGGCTTAAAACTGAGAAATTGGAATCAAAATCCAAAGAACAAGCTTCTTGCTCTCTTGAAAATTCCACTAGTCTTCTGCCAACATTGGATCCGGCGGATAAAATTGAAGAAGAAAATAAATCGGGATCAACAAGCCAAAAAAACGAAAGTATGATGAAGATTATTTGAATTTTGGATTTACTTGGATTGGTGATAAAAATGAGCCAAATGGATTTTGTGTAGTATGTGAGTAAGTAGTGAACAACAGCAGTTTAAATCCTGAAAAGTTAAAGCGTCATTTGGAAACTCAACATCCAACTTTAAAAGGTAAAAAAAAAAAGCGAATATTTTAAAAGAAAATGTATTGAACTAAAGCAGAAAAAGAATGCTTTTGAAAGGTATGTTTGTGATGATAATAAAAATGTACTAAAAGCATCTTATTTAGTTAGTTTGCGTGTAGCTAAACAAGGCGAAGCTCATACGATTGCGGAAAAATTAAGCCTTGCACAAAAGATTTCATCACAAGCATGTTCGGTGAAAAATTTGCAAGCAAAATTGACCTTGTCTCATTGTCTAATACAGGGGTGGCCAACCCGCGGCCCGTGGGCCGCATGCGGCCCGCCTTGAATAATTTTGCGGCCCGCGAGATTCATTACAACTTTACAAAATACGATTATTTTGTGCAATATTTTTGTTTTTAGTGTAGTATTTTGTAACAGATAAATCCCATAACTGTTTCTATTTTATCACGTTGCTTCTGTTTTTATACATACTTAGAAGTGAGCAGTATTGCATTGCAGCGATGAGTCAAGTGCCTAGCCATTGGCAATGAAATATATACATATATGCGGCCCGCGGGATTATAATGTTTTTCCGAAGTGGCCCGCAAGGTCATTTGGGTTGGCCACACCTGGTCTAATACGACGATTTCACGACGAATTAAAGATATGTCAGATTACTGCGAAGCGAAACTAGTAAATTGTTTGAAAAATGCTAAAGATTGATTTACTTTGCAAATGGACGAATCTACAGATGTGGCTGGATTAGCAATTTTGTTAGTTTTCGTGAGGTACATACACGAATTCAATTTTAAGGAAGATATGCTTTTATGCAAAGCTCTGCCAACTCAAACAACAGGTGAAGAAATATTTAATTTACTTAATGCCTACTTTGAAAAACATTCAATTTCTTGAAATTTATGCCATCATATATGCACTGATGGAGCCAAGGCTATGGTTGGTGTTATAAAGGGTGTAATAGCACGAATAAAGAAAGTAGATCCAGACATCAACGCTAGCCATTGCTGTCTTCATCGTCATGCTCTTGCTGTTAAACTGATACCAAAAGCATTGCACAAAGTTCTCAATGAGGCCGTTAAGATGGTTAATTTTATCAAATCTGGACCCCTAAATGCCAGGGTATTTGCCCTATTGTGCGAAGATCTGGGAAGCTTACATAAAAATCTCCTTCATACTGAAGTAAGATGGTTATCAAGGGGAAAGATTCTAATCAGACTCTGGGAATTGCATGATGAAATTCGAATATTTTTATCTGAACGTGAATTTGCTGGAAAGCTTAATGACACTAGTTGGCTTCAAAATCTAGCCGACCTGGCAGATATATTTTCGTACCTGAACGAAGTTAATCTTTCACTTCAAGGACCAAATAGTACAATTTTTAAGGTCAATAGCAAAGTAAACTCGATAAAATCGAAACTCAAGCTTTGGGAGGAATGTATCACCAAAAATAATACAGAATGTTTTGCTAATTTAAACGATTTCTTGGAAACCAATAATGTCGCATTCGAGCAGAATTTAAAAAATAATATTTTGGAACATTTAACTGAATTGCATAATACATTTTTGGAATATTTTCCCCCTACTTGCAATAATTTGAGTCGAAAATTCTTTTAATGAGTGTAGTGATATAGATACCTTGCCAATTAAAGAAAGAGAGCAACTTATAGATATATGTACCGACACCACATTAAAATCTACATTTGGACAGGATGGCACTGGCCCATTTTGGATAAAATTAATGGAAGAATATCCGGAAATTTCCAAATGAGCAGTAAAAGAATTGATGTCTTTTATAACAACTAACAAAAACCAAGTATAGAAATCGACTTAATGCCGAAAACGATATGCATCTCCAATTATCACCGATCTATCCGGATATTGATATATTGTGCAGTAATAAACAAGCACAACAAAGTCATTAATTTTTTTAAAATATTCTTTTAATTTTTTTTTCTTTGTTTTCAATTTCATATGACATATATATGTATAATACAAATACTTTATATGGAATATTTATCTTCTTGTTTGAATTAATGCAAATTTATATCTTATATAAAGTTTTTATAACAAAGGCAGGGACGCACCTTGTTCATAATATGTAATACGTAATATGACACATCCCCCCTAAAATCAAATCTAGGTGTGCTACTGAACAAAGGGTTCTATAAAAAAAAAATATCTCAAAAAAGGGTTATGCGGGATGACAAAGGTTGAAGAACACTGAATTATTGGAATGCAAGAGAATATTTTCTTCCAAGTTTGTGTTTTAGAGGGATGTGCAGTAGTGAAATTATTAGGTTATTTCAGATAAAAGAAGGGCTAGGTCAAGGCGCTTTCTTTCTGTGGAAGAATATACTCATATAGTAAATAGCCAGTAACGAAAGTAATGTTAAAAGTGAAGATTTTTGGAACTTTGGTATTTCTGATGAGTGCAGACAGCTTATCTAAAGATTGCAATGTTGGTCTGTGCATGAATCTATGTTTTATAATATATCATTCATACCAGAAAATACCAATGGTATTTTCTGGTATATAATTGCACATAATCTCTTCATTATTAGCTATAAAGTTATGCGTACAATCATTCAGATACTTTTCCCTGCGTAACTAATAACTATTTTAATGAAGATGCTATAATTTTTAATCTATTTAAATTTTTAATATATCGATAATAGATCATTTGTATGGAACGATAAAAGATAATTTGTATGGATAATTTATATACATTAAATGGAAAATAAGTATTTCTTTTATCTCTGAAAAAAGTAGAATGCTTTGTTGAATGGGTGATTTTTACTGAATTTTTCTCAGGATTAATTTATTGCAAAAAATGTGCCGTCCTTTGAGAACAGTTTGGAAGTGCATCCTTTGGGCCATGGCAGTTCCGGAATGCTACTGTCCGCAAAGCATTAAATTGATCCACTGGTGGTCATGTTACAGTTAATGTTTTTTGTAGATTTCAACATGAATATTACGCAAAATAGCTTGTCCTCATTACGCCCTGAAATTTATCGAATGCTACTGTCCGCAAAGCATTAAATTGATCCACTGGTGGTCATGTTACAGTTAATGTTTTTTGTAGATTTCAACATGAATATTACGCAAAATAGCTTGTCCTCATTACGCCCTGAAATTTATCACAGTAGGATCATGTAACTATTTGCTCTAAAGCCAATGTGGATTAAAAAATGGCCTTGGATACAATTTCAGAACTTAATACATTATGGAGATTTCAAAGCTTAGATGTCTTATCAGGTGTCATGGCAGTGTTTATGTTGGAGAAGTGGCCAGCAAGAAAATGCCTGGTAGCCATTGACTAGCACATGGAAAAAGTCATAATTTAAGTTAAATCTATTCTACAGATTAAATGCAATAGGTCCTTTTAGCATGTAACAATTTTTGTAAATATCTCCTGCCCTCAAAAAATGGACAACATCCTAACATAATAACATGATGTTTTTGTGGTAATGCTAACACAATCTTCTCATAAACAAATCAAAGCCATTTAAAGTAGTAATAATACATTCTAGATGTTCATACCTGCTGTCTACCTACTTTCTCAAAAATTTTCAGCAAATAAATATCAAAAATAAATTATTAAAAAGGACTCTTCTGTACTGAATATTCATACATAAAATAATCTATTACAGTAAAATTTTAACATTGTGAAAATATAATAGAATATCTTAATCTATTACATGCGGTCTTAAAATATTTTTCTTTAAAGACTTCCCCCATCAAAATAGACATTCTACTAAAGTGCACATACTAAATATTTTATAAAAGATATTAACAAATTTTCCACATTGCATGGATCTAAACATGGATAAATGATTAAGACACCATTTTTGAATTGAGTGAACACACACAGATACATTCACCAAAATATTGTTGCTTGTAACATAAGACAAAAATTTCCAGACACAGATGGTTGATGTGTATGTATTTACATATATACAACCGTACATTAACGTGCAATTATTTAACAGTTTTCAGAAAACCATGTTTCCTCAGTGACAAAATGAAACCCCTTTCTAACGATATGATCCACTTAAATGTGTGAGCCTTAGTCATTAGAATATTAGTTTTTAGAACGTTACTTCAAATGGCTTATAAGATCCATTAAACTCTACAATAGTGATGATAGCATGGAAAATATGATTTTACAAATTTAGTAGCTTAATAGTAAGAATAATAATTAAATAGTATTAACAGTTATTGTCGAAAGATGCAGAAAATGAAATATAAAGGCAAAACACACTTTCAGATAGAAGTTTAACACTTACAACATAAACAATTAATGAGAATTTATATATATATATATATATATATATATATATATATATATATATATATATATAATGTGTGTAACTATATTTAATTTACTCGTATCCTTTACAACATATATTTCCTGTAATATTTTAGTCTTATTTTGGCACTTGTGTATTCTGCAGAATACTGTTATATACATATATACAAAAGACTGTATGCATGGGTATTGTTCCAAATTCTTAAAAAGAAGAAAACAATAGACTTGAAAAAAGATGTTGAAATTCAGTGATTGGGTAGTAAGAAGATACTTTTCAAATTTTTTTAAAAGATAATTATGAACAAAATAAAACAAAAAATAAAGAAATTATTTTTTAATTTCAATACAAGAAACTTACTTATTTCAGTGGTAATGCAAAGCCACAAAAAATTACGTCTGTACTACCAGTTAAAATGGAATAGGAAGAATTACTGTAGATATAAAAATCAAACAGCAACAAAAATTAGGGGGTCTGTTGCATTCTTTACAAAATTCCAATCTCAAAAAATAGGACTTCATAAAATTTCAAACTCAAAAACAGACTCGTCAGAAAATTCCTCGTTTCAAAATTACTAACAAAAATTCAAATAAAATTTATTTAAAATGTTTTTAATCAAGACTCTTCACACAAGTTTGAGTCACCATTAAAAAATAGATCAGAAAATAAGATGACTAAAAGTTTAATAAATAAATTAAAAAAATAAAATAAAATACTATAACAGAAGAAAATTTGGTGAATCTGCTTAAAGCAATCCTACTATTTTTTAACTTTATACAAATATTACAAATCTCTTAGAAATAATGTAATATGCGTGTGTGTGTGTGCTTAGTTAAACATTTAAAGACAAACAGGCACTATTAGTGTAAAAATGTTGAGTTTTTATGTACAGAGTGCAATCTAAAGTACTCGGAACCAGAGTCAACCCAGATAAATTAAAACTGAGATTGGGTGGAATAATAAGGAATTAAATGGGATACCGTATTGATTTTTAAAGTGTATATGCACATAAAATAATTATAAAAAAATGTTAATTAGAAAGATAATTGAATAAACTGATTAATTAATAAAACAATACAATGTAACTATAAAATTATTTGGGGTTTAACTTTCTTTAAAAAACATTGGAATCACTTTAGATTTTTTAAAATTCGCATTCATGGAACTCCATTATTAAAAGTCTGGTAGACCACGAATAATATTTGTTCAATAAGGGAGTACAAAGCATCATTTACTAATAAGGAAAACTTGAACAGAACAACATATTAAGTGCAAATAAAATAATCATGCAGTATACAGCTGTTTCGAAGATAGGCAGGATCCTCCTAACCACTGCAACAAAACCAACAAACCTGAAATATTTAAAAAAAAAAAAAAAAGGGGGGGGGGGGGATACAAACAAAAGAAACAGAGGAGTTCTGAATTAAGAATCCACCTGAGAGAGCCAATCAGAAAATAGAATGAAGAACAGTTGAGTCAATCAAAACAAAATGTAACATACGTGTACCAAATCACAACAAATACCCCAATAAGACAAGTTAAGTAAGAACAAAAATAAACGAAACCCAACACGACAAAAATAAGTCAAAACCACACATGAGAGCCCCCAGATAGACTAAGAAATGGAACAAATATAAAGAAAAAAAAGTGTAGGACACTCTGACAGACCGAGGACAAAATTGGTGTTCTATTTTTTAGCCTTTGGGGCTGTTATATGTCACTTTGACTTCTTATTGATCTTGCTGGGTCTCATTTAATCTTGTTCAGAATTGCGTGCTGAACTGTTATTCATTATGATTTCTGATGGGCTCTTAGGTGAATTCTTAATTCAGGACTTGGATATATAACGCCCTCTTTTTTTCCATTTATACTCTTTTCATCTTTTTGACTTCAGATTTGTTGGCTTTTTTATACTGACAAAGAGGGATTTTGTGTATTCTCGAAACTGCTATATAATTTTATTTGTGCTTAAATACATTGATCAAGATTTCCTTATGTTTTGCACAAAGTGTTTATTACTTACTGATTTTTTTTACTAATGCCATAAAAATATATAAAAATTATAAAAAATGTTTTTTAGTATACACTATATATATATTTCTTATTTATTGGCAATAACAAAGAGGAAATGATTATTTTTGGCTACATTTTGAATGAAGGGCACATTAAAAGTTTTCACACAAGAAATTCAAGGGTATAAATAAATGTAATACATAAATTGACATTCAACATACAATACAGACACCTTATATATTCATGTAAAATTTCCAAAGTATAAGTTGTTATGATACTAGAAAATGGAATTTAACATGTAAAATGAAATACAGACAACAAAGCATGACGTAAATTGGTACAAACTGAGAGAACTCATATTAATGAAAGTTGAAAATCACCAATTCCTAGATTAAATGAAACACCCTTACAAAATTAACAAAAAAATTAGAAATGGGAAGTATTAAATTGAAAATACAGACATAGCATAGAAAATACACAATTTGTATAATCAAATAACTGAATTTGTTTTACAGGAAATTTAAACATAGATACAAATTTTAAAGAAGAAAAGACATGCAAATGTCACTTTTCTGTTTTTTAAATTCAATATTTAGTATAGCTCAGGTACATGTAGGTAGGATTCTTTCTATTATATAATTTCTAATTGTTACCATCTAAAACATGTATCACTACACATTAGTCTTTTATAAGAACAAGAGCACTGACATAAAACATACATAAGCAGAAGTCGTAAATATGCACTCACAAAAAAAATATAAATGTCTCAATAGTAAATATTTCATGTAAATGTTATTAAAATATAGAATGTATATATAACTTTGATTAGTTTTATATACAAATTTCAAACTATTTTTATATTCTCTATGGAGTAGCACTAAAAATAAATATATCAAGCACCTATCTGTTGATTTTTGTGAGAGTATTCTGCACACACAATATACGTAAAAAAAAAAAAAACCTGTTCATTCTTAGCGGCTGTCTACGGCAAATACTGTTCTTTTCACAAGAAGAACGGGGCTCATAATATACTCAAAACAATTGTCATCACCTAACCAACTGCTTTCTTCAAGGAATATTTTCTTAAAAGCAGTAGCTTTATTGTCCTAATTCACAGGACCCCAAAATGTTACTGTGGAGGTCCAATCAACTTTCAGCTTCTGTAGACAGATAAGTTTTCTTAAATATTCAAAGGCACAGCTGTGGTCCATCCAGTGGTTTGGATGCTTTCACTGAATCAGAGAGGGGGGGGGGGACTGCAGATAAAGAGTTAAAGGGTTTGTGTGTTAGGTTTTTCCATAATACTCTTGAAAGTAATTCAAGCAGAGTAGATAGCAATTTTTTTTTTAAATTCTAGTTCTGTATATCTACTTTGTTTTAATCTTTAAAATGTGAAAAAGAGGCTAAACTGTAAAGGTATGCAGAGTTTAAGCTCTTTAAAGATTTAGTAGTTAAGATATTTAGTTCTTAAGATAGTTTAGCTTTGAAATTTAAACAAAAAAAAAAAAAAAAAAAAAAAGAAGATAAGATTACTCCAAGATAATAGTTTATTCAGTTCCCAAAACTTGGCGAAATTTGAACAATTCCATTTGAACTTATTTGAAATGGGATCTGATACGTTTTGCAATTATGCACTTGTCTTGTAAATTCTGTATGCATACTCAGTGACTAACACAGCACATGAACAGTACACATAAATACATTAAATGTACTATCAGGCATAAAATCTATAGCGAAAGACATGAATCCATAATGTGCTCTGATGTAATGAAATGTGGGATGTGTAGAAGGAATATCTTGCAGTACACACAGATTTACAAACATTTGGTTTCTCAGACTAAGTGCTATAACATGAAATCATAAAGCTTAACAACAATAAAATTCTATATAATGAATGAAACAGCACAATGAAAGAGCATGGATGAATAAGGCAAAATAAGAATAGAACAAAGAAGTTTGCTTACTGGGTCTTAAAAGTATCAAAGTACAAATTAATTTTCATATCTTATTAATTTTCAATTCAGATGATTGGGCAATATCTTAAAAATAACATTTAAAATAAATATATATATTTTTTATAATCATTCAAATGCAATCAAATATACAACGCAAAAATATTCAATGATTCCATTTCATTTGTACTACAAATGGATAACATAATATGGGCACCAGTGTGACACATGAAAAGTCACCATAACCTTAGTGAAACTGCAGTCCTTTATTTAATTAATATCACCCTATGAAAGGTGCCCTTTTGAATTAGGCTACTCAGTTTGACCGTCGTTGTTAGGTCATAGTCAACTCAAACCAATACAACTAGCATGATATGTATCATAATACAAATGTAAAAAAGGGGCTACAAAAGTAATAAAATAAATAGTGTCAACAAAGTGTCCATCCATGTGAGAGTCACAAAAGATAAACTTTACAATCATTCCATTTTCCCACATGTACAATCATGGGAACTGATAAATTTAAAGAACTCAAATGAAGTAACAGCAACAACTATGTAATAAAGTAACAATTTAAAATGGTATAGACACAATTTTAGATGAACGTATAAAAGTGAAGAAAACAATGGTTTCAGTTTAAAATCTATTACATTTAAGACAATTACTGCTGTACCGCTTAAGACAATTACAGTTTACCCATCATTTTTATTAGAGCCTGCATTCATAGGGTCTTCACTAAAATATATATACAATAAAATTACATAAGTTATGTACCCAAATATAAATTAACATATTAACAAAATTACAAAAATATATTACACATATATAAAATTTTTAGATAAAAATAATTAATTTTTATTTTATTTCTTTCAATACAGACATGATTTTTAAAACCCAATTATTTTCTTAAATCGAAAGCTGCACTTGAAACAGAAATTTATTCACTTCCACACACCTAAAATAGGACCTTGACGCTTCAAAATGCTCTGCAGAGAAAAAACAAAGTTTATTTTATGTTTACATACAAAGACAGGTGAAATAAATTAACATTCTGAAAATGAAAATTAAGTCCCTCAAAAATGTACAATCTAGATTCCAAAGCAATGTTAAATAAAGATATCTGAGATCTTGGCAGCAATCTTGTATGCTTAAAGAAAAAACACCTCAATTTGAGGTTCACAAAACAGCAAGATTACTTGAGCATGTCGAGTATGTGATCTCATGCAAAGTACATGACTTTGTTCGTGTTTGGGTGGACTGTCACAGCTCTTGCCAATGCAGTTGGAGTCCTGTCTTCTCCGTTCGCTGACTGATGACTGCCATCACCACTGCAGAAATAAAAGGAGATATTACACAGATGCAAGCAATCCATCCATTTACAGAATTCATTGCATAAAATGAGGGCAAATGGAGAGATTTTTTGGTAATATGTATTACTTATGCAATCTTATTTACAATAGTTTATAGAGTAGAATCTGCTTATGAGCAAGCATTTAGTAAACATTATGAACTTTTAATGGATACAATGTTAATTCAAGCAGGATTGGCTCTCTTCTACTAACAAGAAAAGTTCATAGTTCCTCAGATGTAACAAGCACAACACTCAGTAAAATATAAAAAATGATGATAAAAAGTAATAACAAAAAATATATAACTAATTCATGAATGGATGATAGAGGACATGAGGTTGCATTATAAAACCTAGGCATTAGATGCTCCAGAGAAACATATTCTACCAACAAGCACATAAAAATGAGCTTCACCTTTGTAAGCTGCACAGCTGAAAACAAATATATTTGACAAAGTTGTTGTGAATGGGAACTATGTTCCAAAGAAAAGGAATATCCACCATAGAAAATATGAGATCCTAGAATACTGTACTTGAACCTGAACAGAATTTTCTTACCTTTTCTTGGTCCGACTGTGCACATTACATACATGTTACAAGATTTTCTTAAATCAGGATATGTGCTGAATATCATTGTTAGCTTTTCGCCTTTCCAGATAGATTTCCAACTTATTATATATGTTCCTACCCTTTACTAAGCTGATATATTCAATGTATCCCTTTAATCAAACCCTGAATTTCTCCCAGGCCGTCTTAGCAGGTAATAGCACCCTGCCTGCTCTTTTGTTACAAGAAAAACACCCTTTTGACTGCCTAACTCTTTTTTCTTAATAAATACTACAGCCCTTTGTCTGCCTTCATTACATAAGCTTCCCACTGCCTATTATCCCACACACTTCAAAGTAAAGAGATTAAGCTGTGCTGCCATCTAGTGCTAAAGAAAAGAGCCCTACACTATTTCTTTCATCCATTAAAAGAAACAAAACAGAAAGCGGCGGATATATCAACTTTTCCACCAGATAAAGTTCAAAACAGTTTTTATTCATTTCTTTTCAATTAATTCTATGTTTGGTATGCATTTAGGTCTGAAAACTGCGTCTAAACTGCGTAACAGGGATGTAGAGTTGGTAAAAAAATACAAATTTTGACTCCTAAATAAAACTTTAAAAATAATTCCATTTTGGAATATTTTAATTATTTAATAGTTATTAGGTAAAATAAAAAAAAAAAACATTAAAAAACATGTTTATGGTAATTCAGTCAAAACAGAAGATGACAGAAAGGGGAAGAAAAGGTTGTTTGGATTAGAGCATTGCAATAGATTCAATTTTCGTTGGCTTTAATGATATATGAGAGAACTTATTTCCACCATATAAACTAAATGCCTTTGGCAACGCTTTTTAAAAAATCTCTTAACTTGCAATCTGCAGCTTTCTTGCAGTAGCTGTGAATTGCATTCATTTGCTACACACACAGGTCACAGCTAATGATATTCCCATTGCAGTTCATGCAGTAGCTATCGACCATGTACCCAACCACTATGTGGGTGGATGCAGTGCTTTTCTCTTATTTTCATTTACTACTTTTAATGCTAATTCTAGCACTGTGCTGGGAAAAATTATTTCAAACATAATACAAGCATACAACATTCAAGACTAGCAACTCTAATCAATAATGCATAAATAGTCTCTACTAGAAATATCAAGAAAATTAATAGTTTCCAATCTAGACAAATTTAAAATATGTCAGTAAGATCGAAACACAGCAAAACAGGAGTTAACAATACCTATCATGCTCTTTCTCTACAAGATGATATCGGGCTCGAAAGGCTACCAAATGGGCGTAGTACGTTGGAGCTGGAATAGAAACAGATCGTGTGCATCGAACATATGTATGACACAGCTGGTATGTGAGAGATTGCAGTTCATCCGCGGTGAACTGGTTATCATCCCAGAGTACATGGTAATGACAAGGACGACTTGTTCCCTGTTAGGAAAATAACAACACATAAATGGATAAAAGGAATCCAAGAAAACACACACTAAAACAAATAGATTATTTTTAACATTATCTTGGATCTATCTTTAGATTCTATCTATAAAATAAATTTGGACTCCACCATTCGAATTTCATATGGAATATTTTTACTTCTACAGTCTACCGACCACCATTGGTGAACTTAAATTGCAATCCTTTTGATGTGATTGTTTCTTCTCTCTATCTGAAAGCGCATGGTTGTCAGAAAAACGTAATGTAATGAAATAAAATGATGAACATGAGATCATGGAAAAGCAAATTTAAATACATTTAATGCATAATAAAGTTAGCTTTAACACAATTAAAAAATACTGCACGATCATGAAAAAACTTAAAATTTCCTAAAAACTTTGTTTACTCTTTAATTAATATTTAAAAATCTTTTTTTCTTTTTCAATCACTTGGGGGCTCCGCCCCATGCTTGCTACGCTCGCCAACCCCTGCAATTCGCTTCGCGAGTCCGGAGGCTTTGCCTCTCGACTCGCGAACACTTTCTGAGAAATGCAAAATTTGTCCAAAAGCATCAGCGCCAGCTTTTTTTTTTAATATAGAGAGATTTAAATTTAAACAATCCATTTTAGTCCTGTTGTTTTAAATTTCAAAAATCCTTCGTTTATTTTTTGTTAATTTTATTTGTGAAAAAACATTTATTTCCAATAGTTGAAATTAAGACAAAAAAAAAAAATATATTTACTGTCAATACTTCAAATTTTAAAATCTGTTTATTTTTCGAGAGCTTAAAATTTAAAATATTTTATTTTCTCATACTAAAAAAAATGTGATTCAGGTCCCCTCACAGGATGACTGGAAGAAGGCTACTACCGCTATTACCTACAACAGGAATTGCAATCAAAAGAATTTTTAAAAAAATTAAGGATAACAAGTTATAATTGTAATCATTTGGACCAACAATACAATATTTTTAAAAAATTTACAAAATAAAATAAAAAATCACAAGCTACTTAAAAGTGGATTCTAGTAAAAAAGTGGATAAAGTTGAGTCACATTCTAGTTAATTTTTCTTTTACATAATTGTGTTTACTTTTTAATAGCTTCAAATTCTAAAAGATTTTGTTCACTGTTCTGATTATTTAAATTTGAAAAACCTTTGTTTGCTTGGAATAATTTAAAACTACACAGTAGGCAGACAATAGTTTATTTGTGTTTAAAGATGCTCAGACCCCATTACCATTCCTTACTTATACTAATATATCTTTGATTTCAAATATACTGTTTTTATTATATATATATATATATATATATATATATATATATATATATATATATATATATATATATATATATATATATATATATATATATATATATATATATAAAAGTTGCACCGAATACCATATTTTGCCGAATACCAAATATTCGGTTAAAATTCTAACCAAATATTCAATTGAATGTTTTTAAAGGTAATATTTCTATTTTATGCCAATTTAAAATAGAAAATGTTTCTATTTTGTGCCCTTTTTAAATGCATTTACATTTAACATCCTAAATTTATTTGCATTTGCATTAAGTATAATTATTAATTTAAAATAAATAAATCATTCCAAAAGCAAATTAATATAGTAAATGGCTACTTAATATGGTTTATGTTTATCTTAGCTGCATAAATTGATAATTGATAGTTAATTTCTGATCTGTGATAATCATGGCTTCATGTTATGTTATAGAGAATCTTGCATTTACCTTACATACAAATACAAACCCAAGTTGCTTAAAATATCATTACAAATTAGAATTACAATTTATTCAAGTGAATTTTTGCTATCTTAGTCTCTTCTGTAATGTAACTTATAAATAATTTTATCAAAATTGAAACTGAGCAGTCAAATTCAAACATTGCTAAATCATTTTCCTTTTTAAAGTGCAAAGGATACATTGCTAGAATGTCTAGCCATTCTTTTTTAAGTTGTTGTCACACCAAACTACAACAGAGTCGATACTGATAGATAACTAAACAGTTACAGACAGGTGTACCCAACCTGTGACAAATGACTCAACAAAGTAATATTTTCTTCATAAATCATGAAATAAATTAGAAGAGTTGACTACACACACAGAGAGAAATTCCTTGGTTATCTTATTTGACACATTTTAATGGATACAAAGGAACACTCTATAGTATCTTCTCTATTATCCTAAGTAAATGGGTAGCTGATGATAATTTCTTGACTGCCTTAAACCATTTACACCTAAGACTGGTATGATTCAGAAGCAGCCATTTTAGACAGTTACTTCTACTTGGATGTGTTCCTGTAATATAAGTGCTCTTTATAAATAGTTATTTTACTTTGAACTTTGCATTATTATAGAAGAATGAGTTTTTATACTAAAAAGAGAAGTTCTGTTTGGGATTTCTTTGAGATTTTAGATGAGGATGCAATGAAGGCTAGATGCAAGCTTTGTAAAAGTTGTGTTTTTAGAGGTGGTATTGGAAGAAAAGCTACAACTGCATTGAATAACCATCTGAAAATGAAACATCCACATTAACTGAAAGAAAACATAAGTTCAAGCAATGTTGAATCTGAAGCTGAAGTGTTTGATACAGACCAAGACAGTTCATGCAGTAGTCGTGGTGTAAAAAGAAAAAAGCAAAATTTACAGGCTTGTTTTCAGAAGAAAAAACTGTGGGATATCAAAGATGCAAGATTTACATTATGCCATAGGTAAAATGATTGCCATTGACAATCAACCATTCAGCATTGTAAATGATATTGGTTTTAAAAATCTTACGAAAAAAGCCCAATCTCAGTACCAAATAACATCAAGGAATTATTTTACTGATAATGTCATACCTGATTTTTATTTAAAATGCAAAAATAAAATATCATCACTAATTGAAATGGCTGAAATAATTTCAGTTACATCTGACATATGGACTTCAGTTAACAATTGCAGTTTTATTAGTTTTACTGCCCATTAGATTACTACTACTGATTTTGAAAGAAAAAGTGCTGCTCTTAATGTAAAGCACTTTGCTGGCAGTCACGCAGGACAAAATATTGGTGAAAGGTTAAAACAACTAATATCAGATTGGAATGTATCCAAAAAATTACATATTTTGACTCAAGATAATGGACCTAATATGGTCAAAGCTGTTAGGGATGTACACATAAATGATGCGAGCCAACGGCCGTACCGTGCTGAAAACACCAGTTCTCGTTAGATCACCGAAGTCACGCAGCATCAGGCGCGGTTAGTACTTGGGTGAGTGACCACCTGGGAACACCGCGTGCTGTTGGCATGTTTCGGGCGCGGTACCCCGGTGGTTTTGCGCGCTGGATTTGCACGCTGTCACAACTGCCGCCGTGTTCATGCGGAGTACGATCATGTTAAACATGTGGGTCCGTAAGTCCTTTCGAGAGGTTGGTGGTAGGGGAAGGAGGGTATGGTCCCTGTGGATGCCTCCCCCACTGGGTTCCGGTCTAAATTGGGTGGCATTTCCCGGCCGTCCAAATGGTTACCTTACACTTTTCTGGTAGGTCGGACGGTCTGGGTCTCAACAACAACAACACATAAATGATGCATCTTGCTTCATTCGTACTCTATAGCTAGTTATACATGATGGAATTGAATCACAAAGAGTAGTTAAAGATATTATTTCAAACACAAGAAAAATAGTTACACATTTCAATCATTCTCCCCTGGCCAGTACTAATCTACAAAAAATACAAACAAAAGAGTTGCATATAACTCCCAAAAAACCATCCTATGCTTACAAAAGATGTAAGCATAAGATGGAACAGTACTTTCTACATGTTAGAACATCTGGTAGAACAAAAAAAAGGCTATTTCGTTATTTTCAACAGAGTACGGAATTAGTAATTTAAAATCAGATGAGTGGGGCACCGTAGAAACTATCCTTCGTCTTCTCCAGCCATTTGAAGAAATTATGAAAATTATAAGTAGTAAAGAATCAATTCTATCAGAAATAATTCTAACTATTTCAACTTTGAAATGCTACTTATCAAAGAATGGACCAGAATTCTTCGGTGTTGAAAGAGACATTGAAGACTGGACTGGCAGAATGCTTTTCAGACATTTACAAAAATAAATTGTTTTTTTTTTATCAACTCTGCTAGACCCACATTTCAAAATGGCATTTCTCACTAATGAAGATGAAGTTGAAGAGGCAGTATCTGGTCTCAAACAAACAACGCAGGAAACTAATAATGAGTTGACGTTGACGACAAGTAATACAGAAATTACATCAAAAGAAAAAGATAATTCTTTTTCATAAAATGTGCACAATTTCTTTTGGCAGTGCTTTAGTGAAATTGCTAAATCCACAGAAACAACTTCAAATAAACATTACAGTTCATTTAAACAGACAAATAATTCTAATGAATTGGATGTTTACCTATTGTTACCCTTGATACCAAGGAACAACAATCCATTGATGTGGTGGCGAGAAAATCAGCATTCATGCCCCATACTTGCAAAGATAGCAAGAAAGTACTTGTCTGCACCAGCTAGCAGCATTGATAGTGAATTTTTATTTTCAGAAGCAGGGAATGTTTATGAACCAAAACGTAATAGGCTGCAACTTGAAAATGCAGAACGCCTAATGTTCCTGCACCATAACTTACCTCTATTAAACTTCGATTACAAAGAATAATTAGTTTATGTTTTTAAACAATATTTCATATGGTGTAAAACTTAAGAAATTAAAATACTGCAAAACTGAATATTTATACAAGTTTTTTTTTTATATATATTAATCACCTTCACCTTTTTTTAATATTGGTGAAATGATAATTTATTTATTTTTTTTTTAGCTGCATATTTTGTAAAAAATTAACAGTTATATTTTTGAACACGTTATATTACAAGTTTTATTTTCTGGTTACTGTTTCATATTTAAACGAGTTAGTAAGGTTAAGGTGTGACAAAATTTAAGAAAAATTTAAAAATCAACAAAATTTAATATCAGTGTTTTCTTTTACATTAAAATTATTTTAAATGCGATATTATTGGTAAGTAATTTTGTATTATTTAAATTTGAATTAATTTTGTATTATGATACTATAACTTTCATTCATAGCATAAAAAAATGTGCTTTACCAATTGTAGAATATTTAAAAATTTTTTACTATTCGGTACAACCCTAATATATATATGTATAGACTCACTGAACGGGTCTGGGAGTATTACTATGAACGTTCGTACTGCCTCCCTGGTAGAATTTTGACTTGTTCATTCCGGTGCTTCTAGATAATTAAGCTGTTGAGGTTGATCGTGTATACACGTGGTGGAAGAAGAAGGGTTCATGCCGCATGGTAATACAAATTTTCCTAATGTACCCTATTTTTATTTTTTCATTTTTTTATGCCTGTAGTCTGAGTTTGGGTATTTATAGTAATGTACTATTGCCCAATCTGAAACAGGCATATGTTTGGGTTGGTTAGAGTTAAATACTCAGACCTGAGGAGGAATTTAACTCTGACTAATCATTGAATTTGGCTTGGTGCTGTTCTCTACTCTTGTCGGCATTGTGGCCGTGGTTTTGCTTCTATGGTGGTGTTTATTTTTTATTTTTTTTATTCCATAATTTTTTTATTATTACATATTTCTAATATATATCCATATACTTGTCTGCTGCATTATGCGCGCATTGTATATTGGTTTCTTATTTTCTGTCTAGTTGTTTACGAATTTTTGTGGTAACATTCATTTTTAATTAGTTAGAACTGAATTACACTAAAGTTAGCTGCATTTGCGCTGAATTGGTGTTAATTTTTATCTCATTTTTATCTCATTATTATCCCTAATCTTATCATTTTATAATGTCTGGTAATTGTAATTCCTTGGAAATAATTCTATTCTTAGCCATTGTTTTTGTAATCAATCTTATCTTTTCATACATTGAATATCTTATTGATTTTGTGATCGTACTTAGCCTTACATATGTTGAATCTCTTAATTGTTGAACCATTAAATAAATGTATATTTATTGGAAGAATTTGAATCCTGTATTTACAGCATTGGTTGTATTATTCTTAGATTATTGGTTCCGAGGTAAAATATTGTTTTTCAAGTTGTATTGATGGATGTTAATTTCAATCATTTTATTCTGGAATAGTCAATGTGTATATATGTATTTTTCCACTATCTATCCTAGTTTTGCTTATTCCTACGCATTTATTTAATCCAGGTTTTAATGTGTCTACACATTAGTTTATATATTTTCAAAGTGTTTTAGATGATATTAGTTTGAAAAATAATGGTACTTTTCATATGTTGTAATTGTGTCTCCACTTTTGTATTTGGATTAAGTTGCATTCTTGGCTCTAAAGAGTCTCTTATTTTGAATGCAAGTGCCTTTATTTTGGGGAAATAAAGGTTACTATCTATCCCTAATTACATGATGTCTTATTATCAAAATTTAGCGACTGGCAACTGGATGTTCTTTGACATCCAAGTTCGGTATTTGAGAACTTGTTGGGGTTTTCCTAGATCGATATCCAGCTACCAACAATATCCTTTTTCTTCTATGACTATTCCGTCTTCATTCGGTACATCCAGCCAGTATGCTTTGTGCACTTCATATAATTTTCAATCGTAGAGCCATGCATCACTAAATAACACACTTAAATTTAAATCTTGTAATTCTAATAGATGTAAAACTTGTCCGTTTGCTAATCATAATCAGATCAATTGTAGCAATAATCTTGTATTCTGTAAAACATATAAATGCATCTACCAAATTGTATGTAAAAAATGTAATATGGCATATATAGGTCAAACCAGCAACCCTCTGCACCTCCGAATTAACGTACACAGGAATCACATAAAATTTTTTTCAAATAATGCAACTACCCTTAATGAATCAAAATTCGAATACGAACATTTTTCTAATTATGGGTTCGACAACATTGAAATTAGTATTCTGTGTATCCAAAAAAATTATTATGACAGATTGTTTCTTAAAAATGAATTCATTTGTGCACACAAAACTATTTTTCCATATGGACTCAATCAATTATTTAATCATCATAACATAGTTAAAAAGTCCTTTAATTATCCTAATGAAAACCATAATATTTATAATTCCTTTAACAATCATAAAAGTAAATCAAAAAGAACTAAAAGAGCAAGTAAATATAATAAAAAATTGCCTTCATTATCTGAACTAAAAAATGCCATCCTTCAGCAACATGCAAATTTTAAAATTACTTTTGATTGGAAACAATGTAAAAACTGGATTTTCGCAATTAAAAAACATGGTATATCATGCATAAAAAATATGGTATATAACCTTTTTCTAATTACTGCATTTGATAACATTCATTTTAAACATTTATTCTATGATTTGCTCATTACCAGAAGTAAAAATCTTAATGTTTATTTATATGTCCAGGGATGTATCTAGAGAAATGTGAGTGGTGGTTGATTTTCCAGAACAATTATAATTGCGAATATAAAATTTCGAAACGAGCTTCGCGTTAATTCGCACACACAAACAGTATTAGTATTGTATACTTTTATATTAAAGAAAAACATTTGAAAAAATTGAATACAACTTTTTTTAAATGTAATTATAATATGTATATTTTTTTGGATGAGTGGTGGTCGGCAATTGAGTGGTGGTCGGCAACTCTGAGTGGTGGAAATACCGACCACCGCCGACCACTGTAGATATATCCCTGATGTCACAGACTTAAACTTTAATGACGAATCAAAACAATATACTAAAATAAACGAATATTGTACCTTGAATTTCACTAATTCTGTCTTAAATAATCTGAAGATAAATAATTTTTTAAAATCGGTTTCCAATTACTTTCCAGTCAAACATGTAAATCCTAAAATTGCTTATAAATATGATAAACCGCTAGGACGTTATATTTTCAATTATAATCAAATTGCCAAATCAATAGATATTAATCAAAATTATAAATTGGATAAAGAGTAATATTGCCACTGTCATTTAGAAAAATACAAAGACTTCGTAGATAAACTCCATGGGCATGTTATAACGGGAAATCTAAATATTATTAATTATGATGCACTGAGATCACTGATGTTACTTGGTACTAAGTACCGTATACCTACTAAATTTAAACATAAATTAATATGTAAAGGTTTATTTCTTGACTTAAATAAATTTATCTATAAAATCAGTATCTATCAAATCCCTGTAGAAGCCTTCAAACCCTGGAGAGTCTTAATAGAGCAATACTTAAATCACTATATATATATAATCAGAAAATTAATAATTCATATAAACTTAAATCAATTAAAAATGATATTAAAGAAATACAAAATGATTTTGTCATTACATATGTCAATAAGGCAAGTGGTAACTACTCAATTATTTGTAAATATTACTATAAAAGTACCCTTCAGTCACACTTACTTAATAATCAAATCTATAATTTACATAAAACTAACCTTAAAATCTTATCCAATAGAATTTCAGTCAAATATAAACAAATCCATCTAAAAATAGTTGTAATAACATTCCATATATTGTTTTAGTACCCAAGTTTCATAAATCCCCTGTTGCTTTTCGAACCATTACCAGTGGGCATAATTCTTACATTACTAATGCTGGAAAATTACTATTAAAGATATTACATGAAGTATCCTTGTCAGATGAAATCTCAAATAATTGTCATATTGTAAAAAACAGTTTTGAATTAGTTAAGAAATTAAAAACTCTTACTAATATTCATAGTATTTATACCTTTGATTTCAAAGATTTGTTTAATAATATTAATATAGATGATCTGTATAGAATTATTTTAGGAATTTTTGAAAAATATAATATCAATCTAAAATATTCAAATTTTCTCTTTAAAAAATTACTTAATTTCACTCTTTATGAGAATTATATTCAACATGGTGGTACTTTTTTCAAACAACAGGTTGGTATCCCACAAGGGGGGTGTGCCTCTTCATTGTTAGCTAATCTGTATTTATTCTTCTATGAAAAAATCAGTAATCCAAGCTTGCATAATATACACATGTTTAGATATTTAGATGACATATTATGTGTATCCCAAAATAATATCCCTATAGAATTAAACTTTTATCCAAAAAATGTACAATTAAATGCAAGTAATGACTCAAATGTTGCAAACTTTTTAGATTTAAATTTAAATTTACAAAATTGTAATATGGTTATAAACTTGTATGATAAAAGACAGGATTTTAAATTTAATACATCAAAAATTCAACATTTTGACTCTTGTTTGCATATATCTGTATTTAGAAATATTATAATAAACCAGGCTCTTAGAATCAATAAAATTTGTGATGAATATTATAAATTAGCGCATTTTATGGAATTATTGAGTACAGCAACTAATAATGCATATCCTCCCAAGCTTGTTATTAAAATTATCAACTTTCACTCGATAACATCCTAGAAAACTTTCCCAATTACAGTGACTAACATACATTTAAATAATAATAATAATTAAAAAAATATATATATATATATCTATATATATATATATAATTATTTATTAATTATATAAATAAAAATGAAAGATAATAAACTAAGTCAAAAAAATTAGAAAAATCAAAAAATTGGAAAATAAGATGCATTAACATTAATGTTTTGAATTTTATTTTCGCAAAAAAATTGTAACTTTTGCCAGTATTGAAACTACGATCATCTTTGATTCATGTTCATATTCATGATTGCATATATGGGTTGTTCATTTTCTGAATTGCTTGTCCGGTCTCCAGCTTAGACTCACTGGACGGGTCTGGGAGTATTACTGTGAACGTTCGTACTGCCTTCCTGGTAGAATTTCGACTTGTTCATTCCGGTGCTTCTAGATAATTAAGTTGTTGAGGTTGATAGTGTATACAACACGTGGTGGAAGAAGAAGGGTTCATGCTGCATGGTAATACAAATTTTCTTAATGTACCCTATTTTCAATTCATTTTTTTATGCCTGTAGTCTGAGTTTGAGTATTTATAGTAATGTACTATTGCCCAATCTGAAACAGGCATATGTTTGGGTTGGTTAGAGTTAAATACTCAGACCTGAGGAGGAATTTAACTCTGACTAATCATCGAATTTGGCTTGGTGCTGTTCTCTACTCTTGTCAGGCATTGTGGCCGTGGTTTTGCTTCTATGGTGGTATTGATTTTTTTTTTATATTATTACATAATTCTTTTATTATTACATATTTCTAATATATATATACACACACATATATATATATATATATATATATATATATATATATATATATATATATATATATATATATATATATACACAGTGGAACACCCCGATTTTACATTTTTTTACCGAAACAGCAAAAAAAAAAAAAAAGTACGACACCGGAAAACGTAAAATTGGGGTAAGAAAAAAAGCAAAAAAATAAATACCGCAGAATGTATAATAAAAACAATTTAAATGCGCATTTAATATAATCAAAAATGTCACTTACAGCTATCTTGATTTACAAAAAAAATCTGTGATTTTTGCTTGCTCAGTGTTTTTTGCTTTAAGTTCATAAAGAGCATTTTCAATTACTGACAGGCTTTGCAAATGTGATTCTTGCGAATTGTAATCCAAGAAAAAGTTTTTTGCTAATTTCAGTCCATTTAACGCTTCGTTGAAAGAGGGCATGGGTTCTGCAATTTCCGTATTGTCATCATCGCTGTCGTTTGACGAAGATTCCATTAATTCAGAGATGGTTTGCACCTCTGTGGTAATCACATTTTCATTGCATTCAATGTAATCATCAAAAGCAATTTCAGGTCCATTGAAATAACTGTCCTTCAAAAAATCATCATTCTCTGGTAGAACAGAAACTTCTTCGTATGATATAGGAAGTCCGTCATTCATAAAGCAATGACATATGCAACTTTTTATAACATTATTCCATGAAGAAGAAATGAAATGTAATGCTTCCAATACATTGATTTTGTGTTTACATGCATTTTCAATGTTTTTAGATTCTAGTTCAACTACTGACTTTCGTACCAACTGTTTCTTATAACACACTTTAAAAGAGCGGATTATGCCTAAATCACACGGCTGAAGTTTACTCATGCAGTTTGGAGGAAAAAAACTCTATATGTACATTTTTCAGTTTTAAATCCAAATGAGATGTACATTGATCAATAAACGCGGATGATTTTTCGCCTTTGCAATCTCATCTTTTTTTATCTAGTTCGGGCAGAAAGTTTTCAAAAATAGTTTGCGTCATCCAGTCTTTCTTGTTTGCCTCATAGCTCGTTCGGATATTCTTAACATTTTTGAAACAACGTGGTTTATGAGAATGACCTATAACTAGTGGAGTTAATTTTTGGCTACCATTGGCATTACAACATAATTAGACAGTCAAACGCATTTTAGACATTTTTCCACCATGGCATGATTCCCCTTTAAACGTGTATGTTTTATTTGGCAGTAGATTAAGGAAAAGGCCAGTCTCATTGGCATTAAAAATATCTTTCTGGGCATAATTCGCCACTAAAGATGGTAAAGTTTTCTCTGTCCACACATCAACTGTAACTGGATCGACACTGGCAGATTCACTGCAGATTGATTTACATGTTAGATCATGGCGTTTTTTAAATCTGTCTATCTATCCATTAGAAGCAGTAAATTTTTTCCAGCCAAGCCGAGCAGAAATATCTAAAGCCTTTTCTCTTAAAATTAATCCATTCATTGGAACATTTGCAGAACGAGCTTGCCTGAACCACGTCACTGAAATCTTTTCTAATTTATCATATGGTGAAGTTTTTCTCTTTTTTGCAATAGTGCTCAATTTTTCGGAATTAGCTTCCACCTTGTCTTTCTGATTCAAAATCGTTTGTAGTGTCGATGCTGCTACTCCAAGAGACTTTGCCAACTCAACTTTCGTTCCATGAAGTTCACTTACTTATTTTTTTTATAATGGAGGCTTTTTCAGAAACAGAATAACATTTAAGCTTTCCAGCCATGATCAAGGACTCAAAAGAAGTACTGTATGTAGTAAGGTACATGTACGTAGTTGTGTGAGCTCAAGTGTGCGCAACAAGTGACGAATGCAATACCTGTTCATCATGTGGCTTTCCTTGGCAATTTTTCAAGAAATCCTGTGCTGAAGGAAAGGGAAGGGGTGGGAACCAGTTCAAACCTCTTGTACCTGAATGAAACAAAAAAGCGTGCACCAAATGCATAAAATAACTGAAAAATTTGGGAAAATCTTATTTTGGCACCTCAAAATAAAAACATTCGATATGGAAAACACAGGACTGGAAAAACGTATAATGCGGGAAAGAAACACATTATCGATATAGGAGATTTATCAAGACTGAAGAAAAATAAAGTATGAAGCGGGAATACGCACAATGCGGGAAACCTAAAATCAGGGTTCCACTGTATGTATATATGTGTGTGTATGTATATCATTAGAATTTCATTGGACTTTTCTTCTTGCATAGCAAGTGATTAGGCAAATATGTCATGTTTTACTTTTCCATAGTTACAAATAAAAAATGTAATGTGTATGTGTTTAAATTTAGTTTTATACATAGCTATCTTATATTTTAGTTATGGTTATATGAGTTACAACTTATTTATCTCTAATCCATCATTGGAACTTCCTATTATATAAAGAAAATTATGTACCTGAATACCAGCATGGCTACACAAGTAGAAGTCAAATTCTGAAGGATGAGTGATATTTGAATCCACTGTTGTCCCAGCAGGTATGTTCCCACTCCTACCAATTTGCTCCTTTTTGTCTGCACAAAATAGCCTCGTGTGGTGCCTCTTCTGCACAATAATGAAGGTTATTCCCGGCTTATAGTCCTCTTCAAGCAACAAACAAGCTTTCCGAACAGCTATTAGCTCATTTGCAAGAACCTAAAGACAAGTACATTTTATTTATGAGAAAATTATGAATATAGAAAAAGCAATAAAAATTCAAACCAGTACAAGGCAACTTGAGACATTTAGTGTATTAGACACGCATTAAAGATAGCTTTTATTACTATAAATCCGCAATACAATTTTCAGGTTGCAATTTCAAAAGCTCCAAAGAAAAATAATAATGGGAAAATTAAACAAGTGAGATTCATAGGCATCAGAAAATCATTCTCATCTAACCATGTATCATGAGTATGGATTTTGACATCTATATGAACTAAGAACTTTATGCAATGCATAGGATAATAATTATGTCTGGAAATTCATTTTCACAACTGGATTCAAAATGCAAATAATTGTTATGTTCAAAATTGACTCATAAATCAATGTTTTTATTTAATTACTCTTTATAGGAAAATTGCTTCGGTGAATGTGTATGTAAAGATCCATTTTGGCTGCATACATATACGGACTTTTCAATTTAGAGACAATTAGAACAATATAATGAATGAAAGATACAAGTTTCTTATAAGTAGATGCATTAACCCTTTCGGGACGGCGGCATTCCAGAGCTATCGTGGCCCAAAAGGCGAAGCGCTTCGCTTCTGAACTGGTCCCAAAGGACGGTGCATTTTTTGCGCTAAGCCTAACTCTTGAAAAATATTCACTAAAATCACCTATTCAACACAGAAATCTACTTTTTTCAGGAATAAAAGAAATATTTATGTTCTATTTGATGTATAATTTTCATACAAATCTGAATACAAAATACTCATTAGTTGCTCCCATTCTTTTATCCGAAATAAACGAATAATTTCACTGCCTCTAAAACTCAAACAAAAAGAAATACTCTCTTATATTCCTATGATTCACCAACGAAATCATAACGCTGAAATAAAAATAAAAACCGAAACTCAATTATAAAATTGTTGATGCTACGAGAATTGCTCTGTTTGTTTATATTACAAAATGATTTTCACCGCTCCAAATGGAGAAATAATTCATTCGATCCTCTTCTGCTAAGGTCATGCCTCTGCAAAATACATTGGAGTTAGTTCCACGGACATGGAACGCTATCTAGTAGACAAATTAAAACGTTCCGCGTAGTGGCACGTATAGGTGCCACTATCCGCTTGCGGTAAAATTTCAACCGGCCCGAGTGCGTGCCGTTCGTCTTTGAATGCAAGTTCGCAGCTGGCACGCGGGCATGCCGATCGTCGCGAAAGGGTTAAGTATTAAGTTTACCAAAAGATGATTTTTTTTTAAAAAATTGAATAAAAACATTGGGAACATCCTGGTTTAAGAAACAGGCATCGCAAAATGGAATGGCGGTGTTACTTTCTTGACGATTTTTCAGAGCAGCCTATCAGGTATGCTACCCACCTACTGGTATCAATTTTCAAAGCAAGTGCGAAACTCACTTTTGGAGTCACATGAAGTGCTTCAGAGAAGCAAATTTACAAATTTAGTAAATTGAAAATGTGTCTATACCTAATATCTGAAAAACAGTGTTTTTAAAAAATTTAACTGGTCTGCATACATTCAATTACATTAGCAAAATATGAGTACAGAAAATGAGTCTACAACACTGAAATACATATAACTGACTGGCATATTGATTCTACAACCACATTCAATTTGGAGAAAGAAAAACAGCCATATAAAATAACAGCCATATTCAAAATGAATCCTTTAAGTATTAATATAAAACTTGGATTTTTCTATCTTGCAATAGAGTCTTAAACTTAACTATTTTGAAACTTGGCACTGTGCATTTTCTGATTATGCAATTCAAAAGAGTCAAAATTTAAGTTGTATTTTATTTATGTGCCAAATACAATTAACAGGGTTGCCACTCTCCAGAGAATATGAAATTCCCTGACTTTTCCAGGTTTTCCAGGTTTATAAAAAACAGCGCGATAAACTATTCAGTTAACCTAGGCTTACACGTATACCTTTTCTCTGTGTTTTAACATAGAGAATATAATATTATAATTGGGAATATATTAATTGGAGTGTAAATATTAAAATATTTACACTTCAATTAAAAATTTGTTAGAAATTGGGACAAATAAATAATATTTCACATAGATATACAAATAAAAAAAATCAATTGCTTTGGTAAATTAGACAAATCATGTACACTTGTTATAATAAATGTGGTAAAATAAATTAACATCAAAACTGTCAATATACAAGTTATGTGATAGTGAGTGAATATAGTATCAGGAGTAGAAATTAGAAAAATGAAGTCACTGGTCCTTTGGACCAGTGACTTCATGACTTCAGTGGTCCGCAACCTTTGTTACTGGTCCGTACACGGGACTTCACAATAAATTATAAAATAAAATAAATTAGATGTGGGATGTTATGTGGATTTCCATAAATTCCATACCTCGTTCAATTAAAATTTAGAGATTGCGTAAAAAAAAAAAAAAATAAATAAATAACAAGTTATCATCGCAAAATTATGGCGAAAGCTGCCCTTTCCCGTGCCATAAATGAAAATTGTCTGCAACCCCCCCTCCCCCCTTTATAAACTTAGCTAGTGTGCAATGCCTTTGTAGGAGAGCCGTCAGGTCTGCATTGTAACTACAGGCGCTATTTATTTTCTCTCCCCTCATCCGATGACCCCCCCCATCCCCAGTGAATCCGATGACTAAACGAAAATGCGATAGATAGCGCGTTCACGATCGAAGTGACTTGTTCTTTTCGAGGTCTACATGTGCCGAAATTTCGTATTTTCACCCGACTGACAATACCAATGCTTAAACCAGAGCTAAGACCGAAGAAATTTATAAATGCAGAATAACTCGGCCTGAAGATAACTGCGTCTCGACGGGCCCGAAATGATTTGTATTCAAATATGTTAAAAACAAATTTGTGAAAATTTTGTACGGAGAATTGACCTCATTTTTTTAAACATTTATCTTTAGATAGTTGAAATAAATGGAATAAGTTCATGTTTTCAATTTAAATCCATTGAAAAAAAAAATTCTGAATAAATATGTTCGGCCCGGTCGTAACGGACGTTTAAAAAAAAAAAAAAGACTCAACCCGGCCCGAAACAGTAGAAAACTCAAGTCCAGCCCGGGCCTAAGCCCAAACCCGTGCAGAGCTCTATCCCCCTTTAATTCTTAATTTCCATTTGCTGTAATAGGCGGGAGTACGTAACAAGTTTGAATTTTTGGTATGGATTCTTCAATTTTCAGCCAGAAGTATTTTCTTTTCTTTCCCCACTTTAGTTTCAACTTTAAAACTAATATGTTTACAATTCATTCATGGCATTTGTTCCAGTTGTCTGACAACTGAAGTTAAGGTATGAAACATTTATTCAGTTCAAAGTGTGTCAATGAGGTTTATACTGCTTAGGGACAAGTGGATTTATATGATTATTTATGTATCATTCCTTCAAATTACCAAACATTGGAAAGAGAGGAAGGAGATTCCTTACATCTGATACCCCTCTGCACCCACCCATAGATTGGAATTCCGATGGGTTCGGTACTTTATCAGACTCTGTGGCGGCTGTGGGGGTGGTGTATGAATATGCAGTTACCGCACTTCATCGTGATGCAGTTGCTTTTAATTTATTATTGTTGTGCGATGTATTTGAGAACACATGTTAAAGAATATAATGTGAAAAAAAAATTCTTAGGAGGACGGGTAAAAAATGTTAATAGCCATACTCGAGGACGGGCTAGATTTTACCGATTTCCCAAAGCCTGGTAGGGAGTCAGAATAGCCAGATGTCTTGCGGGGGTGGGGGTGTGACAAAATTACAAACATGGAAGCAGTATTGTTTACTTTCCCCAGACTGTTGAATATCGTCTTTGTTTATATAAATGCTGAGGGGAAATTTTAATTTACGAGAGGGAAATGAGAATAAAAGGTTACTAGTCCGACGGACCAGTATAATTTATATTCTGCTGGTCCGTTGAGTGTTTTTGTGGTCTCGGACCAACGGACCACCGTTAATTTCGAGCCCTGAGTATGTAGAAAAAATACTATTTTTGGAGATTTCTTATTTTGTCTTCAATTAGTGCAGCTTCTTTTTGAGCATCTACCATTATATTGCTTTTCTTCCATTCTAAACTTTTCAGTTCTAAAGCAACACATTTTCGACTGTCTTCCAATTGCTTTTTATTACTTTCTGGGGGTGGTGGTGGTGGTGTGTGTGTGTGTGTGTGTGTGGGGGGGGGGTGACAAAATTACAAACATGGAAGCAGTATTGTTTACTTTCCCCACACTGTTGAATATCGTCTTTGTTTATATAAATGCTGAGGGGAAATTTTAATTTACGAGAGGGAAATGAGAATAAAAGGTTACTAGTCCGACGGACCAGTATAATTTATATTCTGCTGGTCCGTTGAGTGTTTTTGTGGTCTCGGACCAACGGACCACCGTTAATTTCGAGCCCCGAGTATGTAGAAAAAATACTATTTTTGGAGATTTCTTATTTTGTCTTCAATTAGTGCAGCTTCTTTTTGAGCATCTACCATTATATTGCTTTTCTTCCATTCTAAACTTTTCAGTTCTAAAGCAACACATTTTCGACTGTCTTCCAATTGCTTTTTATTACTTTCTGGGGGTGGTGGTGGTGGGGGACGGGTGTGTGTGACAAAATTACAAACATGGAAGCAGTATTGTTTACTTTCCCCAGACTGTTGAATATCGTCTTTGTTTATATAAATGCTGAGGGGAAATTTTAATTTACGAGAGGGAAATGAGAATAAAAGGTTACTAGTCCGACGGACCAGTATAATTTATATTCTGCTGGTCCGTTGAGTGATTTTGTGGTTTCGGACCAACGGACCACCGTTAATTTCGAGCCCTGAGTATGTAGAAAAAATATTATTTTTGGAGATTTCTTATTTTGTCTTCAATTAGTGCAGCTTCTTTTTGAGCATCTACTATTATATTGCTTTTCTTCCATTCTAAACTTTTCAGTTCTAAAGCAACACATTTTCGACTGTCTTCCAATTGTTTTTTATTACTTTCTGCTTCTTTCTTTCTTTGCATAGTATCAATGTACCTGGAATGTGCACATTTTACTGACTGAATCATGGCCTTTGTTATATCAATTGCTTCAACTCCCCCAGCATTGCTTATTGCCCCATACACTTGTCTTAATGCTACAAGGCTTTCTTCTGTTTGGTTATCAATAATGCATTCATGGAAAATCCCCTTTCAAGAAATGAATTACCATGTGATAAAATGGAAAGCAATTTTATAAAAAAGGTCAAATCATTAGAAGCTTGTTTTAGAGGCAGTATACCAATACAATGATCATCAAGCCTAGTATCACTTCTTTTGTAAGATTTCATCATGTTTACTACTGAAGGCTCATTGAATAATTTTTGGAATTCTTGATGAATGTTGTCAGCTTTTAATCCTGATATCCATTTTTTAGAAACCAATATTTCTAGACATGCTGACAAACGCTTAATCGCCAAATCAGTTTGAAGAAAAACTGCAGGATTAAGAAACAATATTGCTTTAGTCAATGGAAATCGTACAGGTGAACGCTCAAAAAGTTTATGCACAAATCTTTGATATGCTTTAAAACATGAATTGTCGCATTTTCAAAATGTCTATATTCTTTTTATTTTTTATCTTTCTCCATTCATCTTTTAAAGGAAAACTAAGTGTCACTTCAGAGGCTGGGATCAAGTTATCTTTTTCAAGAACGTCAATTTTGTAAAGACATGAAGCATTTTTGTCTAAAATACAAGGCTTTACAAATCTCTGCAAAATTGACTGTGCTATAGTTGTCACAGATTCATAAAGAAATGGTGCAAGTGGTTCATCAAATTTCAGGACAATAAATTATAAAACAAAAAATATATAAAGGTTTTATCCCGTGAAAATTACTTTATAATGAAAACAATTATTTATGTTTGGTAAAACACAGGTTTTCACTAAAGAAAGTAATAAATATTGATCTTTAATAAATATATATATAGAATTATATTCCTGCTAAAATGGTTTCCTTTTTATTTGCCTAAATCATTGCTTTAATACCACTTTTTGGGAAATATCCCTTCACAGAGTGAGTTCATGCTACTCATTTTTCAAAATAGAAAAATTTGTATTATGCAAATATAAATAAAAAACTAACCTTAATAATTAGCCATAATAAGAAAATAAACTTAAACTAAGAAAAAAATAGTTTAGTCGAACTAATATGCAACATTTAAATGATGGAGATGGATGGAAAAAGATACTAACGTACTCTCGGCAATTCACGCGATGTAACTGAATTGCACAATCGCACTGTTTATGCGAAAATAATTAAGAAATTAACCATAATAATTAATCAGAATATGAAAATAAGCTAGATAAGTTAATCAAAAATGCAATATTTAGAAGATTGAAATGGATGGAAAAAGATATCATTGTTCTCTCGGAGATTCATGAGAACAAACTGAATTGCGCAATCGCAGTGTTTATGAGAAATTAATGAACAAAATAACATGTTAGCGATTTATGCTGAATTAAGGCAACCTTTGAAGAAGTATATTTATTACTTTCATAAAATAAGCGATCGAGATTTTAATTTACATTACACGCGGCCGTAAATCTCCGTTAATTTAATTGGCTTTACCCTGCATTTTATTATGGATTTACTACGATCCCGGGAATGGTACAAATCAGTGTTGAAAAAGTGGAAAATCAGTGTTTCTGAGGAATTATAGTATGTCTGGTTAATTGATAAATTTCAAACAAAAAAAGCCGGAGAATGTAGTTAGTAATCCGGAGGCCGGAGAAGTAATGAAAAATCCGGAGTCTCCGGCCCCAGAGAGTTGGCACGTCTACAGTACTCTGAAGCCAGCAAAATGCACGGTACTACGCAGCACCGGCGCCGTCAAAAGTTGGATGGTTGGTTTATTGGGATGAAATACGCGTTACACGTAGCCTAGACAGCGGCGGGCGGCCAGAAATGTTTGCGTTCGTCGAGCTAATAACTGGTTTTTCCGATCCTTGATCTTTTGAACAATCGTTCTTAGTACACATCGTGAATTTTATTTGCATTATTTAAATTTAAAAAAAAATTTCAGGTTTCCTGTGAAATTTCCTGACTTTTCCCTGACTGTTTTCAAATTCCCTGACATTTCCCGGTTTTCAAGTTGAGTGGCAACCCTGAATGAAAGACTGTGAAACTTTTGACTCTCGAAATCAAGGTCATGATGAGGGATGTGTTGGATAGGCAACCGTCTTGGTCACCAAAATTGAAATTGGTGTTTCAACAATGTCTCCCTGTTAAAACAATATCTCTTGAACAAATTAAATAATTGAAACAAAGTTTCATATGGTTAATCATCAGTTAACTTAAGTAGCCCATTGATTTCAATGGTCAACAAATTTTACACCATAATTTGCATATTTTATGATATTGAATTTTTTTCTATTTATTTTTATATATTGAGACAAAAAAAGTATGCTACTCCAGTTCTAGAAACAGTACATAATGTTATTGAAATAAAGTACAAATATGTTAAATAAAATGCATTAGTATTTTCTTTTTACAGTTTTCATAACATTGAAATTAGTGAAATTATTCTCAAATTATGAAAGTGTAATACTTGGTGCTAAATTTATAAGATAAATTTTGTTTATTCCAAATGTTGGGTAAGTTGAATAAGGTATTTTCCTTGAGTTTTGTGCAATTACAAAAAGTTAGGTACAAAAATTTGTATATTTTTATTTAAATTCTCCCTTATCTTATAAAATCTTAATCTTATTAATAATCTAAATCTTATTAAGTTTCAAATTAGGGGTCGCAATCTTGAGCATTTTTTATTTACAATCTCAGAATTTGGAGATTAATAATATTTTAATCCAAGGATACAGCTGGATTGAAAATTTCATTTTACTATCTTTAAAAGTAGCTATTGATGTATGCTTTGATTTATTTGTCTATAAATTTTACATGAATTTAAATGATTATATGCTGAAATCTCCCCCCTAACAATTGTTTTTTGTTTGGGTAAAATGAACATTTTTTATAAAAATTGCAATTTAATGAAAAACTGCTTAATATCACAAGTTTTATAAAGGATCGTTAAAAATCATGATTTTTATAACTGCTAAAATTAGAAAAAGTATTTTAAAAAAAAACTGCATTCATTTGCAACTCTAAAAAAAGGAACTAAAATTGCCGATTTTTAGGAAAATGTGTCAAAATTGCACATCTATATGGAAAAACAGTAACATTTGCAATTTTGAGCTAAAATTCATAATTTTTATGAAAAAGTGTAAATTTCATGATTTTATTTGACAGCACTAATACTCACGATTTTATTTAATTTGCTATTTTGTTCAAAAGCGATAAATTTTAGGAAAGTCAATTTTTAAGAAAATGCAGAAAATTTGTATATTTTATTTATGAGCACTTAACATTGCAATTTTTATATGTAAAGAGCAAAATCTCCTATTTCAACTTAAAATGTTAAAATTCACAAATTTTATGAAAAAGCTAAGGGAAAGATATGCAATTTTATAAAAAACCATTAAAGCATGAGATGTATTTTAAAATACTAAAATTTGCTACTTTGCTTAAAAAGTTTTAACGTTCGAAATTTTATATAAAAATACCTATATACGCAATTATTAGAAAAACAGGTGTAATCATCGCAACTCATGTTTCCCATGAACGTGTTGTTTATATTCTAATTTTTTTTTCTTCTGTGAATGACTCACTTCATTCTCAGAAGTGAATCGCGACGTTTTTTCCAACATGCGAATCATGCAAATCGATTGCCCGACACGTATGCAAGTAATTTTCATATTTGGGGGCATTTTCAGAAAAAAACTTGTTCCAGAACAATCTCATCTTCATATATAAATAGCGGACTCATTCAAAAGCACTTCAGACAGAGTTAGTTCGACAAAGTTCGAATGGACAGATAATCGAGACTAGAAGGATGCTGATCGATACGGATTTAAATTGTATTTAGTGTACGAATTATGTCTGAATGACCATGCAATTAAAGGTCATTATACTTACCTTTTGATAGTTTGTGAAGTAGCGTAAAGTGCTTTTATGGTATCAGTTTTATTTGGAAAGTGCTTATCCAAATGAACCGTTTACGCTGACACCAGTCCAGGTGGCTTCGCAAGTGCATGTATAAAGATTAGGTAATGTAGTTAATTTTATTAGCTTGGTAATCTGAACTGCCTTTGAGATGGTCCGGAAAGCAATGAACGAAAATCTTTTGAGCATGTTTGCTCATACTGCACATACTTCTGCTTTACCATAAAATGTTACCAAGCGATGCAATACTATTTTTGATAATGGATTCTTCATTCACTAATAAAAGTGATTTGATTTTCTAATACGACTCAGTCTTTCTTTTACAACAATGGACATTTATTTTTAAAGTTGCAGCTGTGAATTCAACATTCCAATCTGCACAACGAAGATATCTCTTCCATAATATGTATAGAGTATATGGACGTCAAGGTTATAGGCTGATGAAACGTTTAAACTGCAATTAAATGCCCATAAAAAATAAAGTCTTAGTTTACAAAAATAATTATACCTTCTTCTAAATTTTTAAGCTACGAGAATCCACAGATGAGGGCCATGAGACGTTGCCATTTGCATGTGTTGTTGTTGTTGAAACCCAGACCGTCCGACCTACCAGAAAGGTGTAAGGTAACTGTTTGGACGGTCGGGAAGTGCCACCCAATTTTGACCGGAACCCAGTGGGGGAGGCATCCACAGGGACCGTACCCTCCTTCCCCTACCACCAACCTCTCGGAAGGACTTTCGGACCCACATGTTTAACGTGATCGTACTCCGCATGAACACGACGGCAGTTTTGGCAGTGGCTGGAATCGAACCCGGGCCTACCGAGTGCAACTCCAGCGCGCTAACCAATGGGCTACTGCACCATTTGCATGTGTGAGAAAGTAAACAGAAGTACTAAGAATCTTTTGCTTCTTCTTCATTTACACGACACACCATGGAGGCGATAAAGACCAAGCAGCTGACACGTAATAATTATGTCACATGGAGAACTGAAATCTCATTCATTCTCAAAGCTGAGGGATGTTTTGGATACATAGACAGGTCAGTGAAACAAGTGGATGAAAATAAGTCATGTAGGGACAAAGACAAGTTTATGTGGTGAAAGGATAAAGCACTAGCTATTATCTACCAAAGTTTGTCGCTGGAATACAAGGAACTCATTAACATCACGGATGACCTGGCCGACGCTTGTGAGAGACTCCAACAACACTTTGATGTGCCTACTCATGCCAACTTGGTTCGTCTGTTAGACGAATCATTTTCCATACATTCGGAACCCGATGAACCTATCGAAATCTTCTGTTCGAGACTCAAGAGGGCAGTGACGAAGTTAAAAGATGTAAACTACCCAGTAGAGAATCTTTACATCTCTTTCCAGGCAATCTGATACTTATCAGAGGAGTTCCACGGCATCGTCCAGATTATTTATCGTTGGAAAGGCGAGGATTTAAAATTGGAGAAAATCCAGGCTGAGCTCGCAGGGGAGGAAGGATGATTAAGTCAGCAGAATCAAGACTAAACTATGTGAGTGTTAACTCTTCTGCATTTTTAACTTCTAAGTTTAACAAAAATGTCAGTGTTAATAAATTTAGTAAGTCTAGAAATGTTAACACAAAGTTATATTTTCCTCAAAAAAAAATTTCAAGCACTTTTCAAGAACTTTCAAGTACCAGGCAATTATTTTTCAAGGACACAATTTTTTTCCTATTATGAAGTTGTATGCGTTTCTGAGAAGAAAAATCATAACAAACTAACATTATTGTTTAATGCTGAAGCCGTTGAGGAAATTTTTGGGAAAAAACTGTGTTGTTTAAGAAAATTTCAGCAACATAATAACTGCTAGGGAAATTTCCAGAGAAAGCAGAACTTCTAAAAAAAAAAAAACACATGCTGTGAATCTGCAGAACATTTTCAGCCCTGCCTTTTTTACGCACTTTCAAGGACTTAACCAAGAAGATGAGAATTTTCAAGTACTTACCTTGAAAATGTTAATCTAAAATTCAAGTACTTTCCGAATTTTCAAGCACCTATATGCACTCTGGACTACAGAGATTTAGAACCATCAGCCGCTATAGAGATAAGCACTTTACGTATCAGTACAATGTGCTTGTGTAGCAAGTATAATTTGCAATGATAATTAGTAATTTCAACTTTCGAAAAAGTTTAATAAAATAGAATATATTTTTAACAAATTTATAAATTAGTGAAAACTTGTTTTGAACTGTTGATACCTGTTTTTATACTTGTAGTGATGAAATTACAAAAAATTCCTTTGGAGTAATTTTTGGAGCAGAATTTTTTTGAAATTGTAGTTTGTAGCAGGCAATTTTTTGAAATTGTAGCAGTTTATAGCAGGCAATTATTCGAAATGTAACAGTTTGTAGAAAGTGATTTTTCGGTATTGTAAGAGTTAGATGAGATGCAAAGTATTTTTTTATTTCAACAGTTTGTCGTATATACAATAGATATAAGAAAGCTAAGACAATGAAGTTTTATAAAAAAATTTTTTTTCTTAATACATATTCTTTAATGTAAAAATAAAACTGGAATAAATAATTTTAGTAAAAATCTATAAAAGATCTTAAAATAGCAGTAGATGATTTAAAAAATCTAAATAAATTTTATTGCATTAAATATTAAAAAATATCAATACATAATTTTAAAACAGATTTTAAAAAGATCTAATAAAATGCAATAAATAATTTTAGAAAAAAAATTCTAAAAATTTCAAATAAATAGTATTTAAAAAAAAATAAAAAAAATTGTAATAAATAATTTTAAGAAAAATCTATAAAATTAAGAACTTACAATAAATAATGTTTGAAAAGATCTAAATAATTTAAGGGAAAAATCTGAACATTTTTTTTTTTTTTTTTTAAATCTTGCAAATGGATATTATACTCTATAACAAAAAAATTGAAGCACCAAGAAGGAGTTGTCCGATTGTAATATAATTTCGTATGCAAAGACATTTTGAGCAAACATGCAAATGAATAAATAGTGGGAGCTCCAGCACATCGGAACTGAGGATTCAGCAAGTGCATATAAGGAGTGATTCTGAATATGTGGTCAAAATTTCTGTTGCATTTCGACTGCGGATATCTTACGTCTTTGGTAGTAATTTCTGGCACACTGACAGCACAGTGGTACGTAGACAACATTCTATGACTATCTATGTTACTGTTCCTTTTGCGACACCCCGGACTTACTTTTCAACAATATAATGCCTAGCCGCACATGGCAAGTGTTGCTATGAATTGTCTTCAAGCTTGCCCAACACTTCCGTGGCCAGCAAGGTCTCCTGATCTCTCTCCCATAGAGCACATTTGGGACATTATGGGAAGGCAATTGCAACCATCCCGGAATGTTGACAATTTAGCCCGATAGTTGGAGACAATTTGGCAAAACATTCCGCAGGACACCATCCGTGAACTTTATCAATCTATGCCACACTGGGTGACATCCTGCATCCAGGCCAGAGGTGGACCAATGCCTAATTGTCTTCCTTCCTTTGTATACGGTCAAACTCTAAATCATTAAATTGTTCTGAAATTTTAATCATTTTTTTTTCTATATATGTTCTTCACATCCACAAATTTTTATCACAATCGGACAACTCCTTCTTGGTGCGTCGAATTTTTTTTGTTATAGAGTGTATTTCCTGCTTAGATATCAAATTTTTTTGTTCCAAGATTTTTAATTACATGATCAACTATTTGTACAAGATTATCAGTTGGTATTTTTTCTTGAGTATAAGTTGTCCAGTTGTCTCCCCCACCCCTCCCTTCTCAATTCGCAGATGAAATATCTCCATACTTTTATTTTTACCATGACATTCCCCATTTCTCTCCGAAACTAAAAGCAAATTAACTAGAGTGTGTAGAGTGTGGCTCAACTCAAATTTCTTATACCAAAAAGTATTTTTAAGCAGCTTGTGTTTTTTTTTTCCTGCTTGCATTTTCAAATTTTACAAAAAAAAATGTTGAAAAGTCTGTATTGTTGTTTCAAATGATCTCAATTATAGCATGTTACCCTTTATTTTAAAGGGTTCGGAAAAATCTTTTGATTAATAAGGAACCTAATAATGTTCTCCCAAGGGTAGACAGGCCCCCAGGGTGCAAATAGCATCATGAATACAAAAATTGTAGTGGCTATTTCTCACTATAATTACTGAAACTATTAAATTTCACAATCGAGCCTTTCAATCATCAAATTTTGTCATGATGCCAAGTTAAGGAAATATAAAATAAAAGTTTTTGCTCAAATTAAAAAAAAAATCAATCTATGTAATTCTATATTTTTCATTAACAAAGCCGAATATAGAGTTTAGTTTCGTAAAAATCCATTAATATTTGTAGCAGCGATTGTGTACACAAAAAATCGATCACAGACTGACATCACTCCAAAAATAGTCGAAACGTGTTCAGGGGGTCTCAAAACATATATTGGCTTCAAAATCAAAAATTTTCATGAAAACAATACTTTCTCAATACTATGTAAGAGAAAAAAAAAAAATTTTAAAGTTTTATTTATTCTCTAGCATCTATTTAGTATACAACATCGCTATATTTATAAAAAAAAAACTGATGTTGTCGAAAAAGGAAAACTTTATTACTCAAATATGTGAAAAATAGAGCACTAGATAACATAAATAACCTCTCTTATAAAGAAAAATACCACTCCTCAAAGATTTTTTCTATAATACAAGTTATTGCGAATGCAGCTGATGTTGACCCCTTTGAGAGGTCAGTGTGTTAATGACCTTGTTGTTGCATGTTTTGCAATACGATCATGTTTAGTTATTTATTATTTATAATAAATATCACTTTCTAAACAAAAGAGCAAAATAAGCCGCCAATTTCAAGTTGAAAGTTGTTACTTCACTAATGTATACAAAAACATCAGCTAATTTATATATTTTTTAAATACGTCAAATATTCAAATATCTGCTTATCGAACCAACAAGTATAAATCCACTGTCGCCAGCCCTTCGGACTACTCAGATTTAATGAGGTGCTTTTCGGTTGCATCATTGGAAAATACGAAACCTAAACAATCACAGCAAATGCTTTCATCCTTCCTCCCCATTAGTCGTCTTCGCTGAGTCACATGGATAGAAAATCATGTGATCTGAAACGTTACGCCAATTTCTATGCACGTTTTTACGTCATCGAAAGTGGTTTTAGCTTGATGTTCTATATAAGCTACTTTTGCACTTTTATTTTTCGGTTTACCCATTTTAGTTAGTGCAGATAGACAAGTTAAAATTTCCCTGATTTTTTTGAAATTTTGAATAAAAACTGATTTTTCCTGACATTTTAGTACATTTTTAAACTCTCGATTTCGAGTGTGCACACGAACCATCGAGGCCTCATGTATAATCAGTGTTTGACTCAGTGTTTGTGTCTACCGCACTTCAGGAAAGGATCGCTTCCCCCTTTCTTCCTCCCTACGTAGATCACATTCAAAATTACAAGAGGAAGCGAAGGAGTTATTTTTTGCACCCGATTCAATATAATGGTTCCCATCACGTGACCTGATCAAGGGGTCATGTACTTGCTAAATAATTTGGTGTCTTTGGCGAGAACTGGCTGTTTGTTAGGGAGTCTCTTTGTTCGAACTAAACAACTCTCAACTTTATATTAATTAGAGTTGTCTGAACTGGAAAAAGTCTAATCCTCTGATTTTGCCAGTACTCTGAGAAATTTTGATTCAATTTCTCTCCTCCCCCAAACATTCCTTTCCGTTCTCGTAAACAAAAATTACTTTTCCGGTATTTTCGTGAAATGGCACAGTGTTGGTGCAAAATGACGTCCATATATATTATACATATTATGGAAGAGATATCTTAGTTGTGCAGATTGAAATATTGAATTCATAACTGTGTAACAGAGAAAACTTTAAAAATAAATGTCCATTGTTGTAAAGAAAGACCGAGTCGTATTAGAAAATCAAATCACTTTTATTAGTGAATAAAAAACCCATTACCAAAATAGAATTACATCACTTGGTAACATTTTATGGTAAAGCAGGAGTATTTACAATATGAGCAAACATGCTCAAAAGATTTTCATTCCTTACTTTCCGGATATCTCAAATGCATTTCAGATCATCAAGGTAATAAAATGAACTACATTACGTAATCTTTATACGTACACTTGCGAAGCACCTGGACTAGTGTCACGGTTAGCGTAAACACTTCATTTGGATAAGCATTTTCCAAATATAACTGATACCGTAACATCACTTTACGCAACTTCACAAACTATCTAAAAGTAAGTATAATGACCTTTAATTGCATGGTCATTTAGACATAATTAGTCCACTAAATTTAATTTAAATCCACATCGATCAGCATTTAGCTAATGTCGATCATCTGTCCGTATAACATCATTCGACTATGTCGTACATCGATCTGACTTCTACTAAGTCTGAAGTGCCTTTGAATGAGTCCGCTATATATACATAAAGATGGGATTGTTCTGGAGCAAATTTGTTTCCGGAAATGCCCCAAAATTCACAAATTACCTACATACACATTGGGCACTCGATTTGTATGCTTCGCATGTTGGAAAAACATGGTGATTCACTTCCAAAAACGAAATGAGTCGTTCACAGGAAAAATTAGAATATGAACAACACATTCATGGGAAACATGAATTGCGATGTTTACATCCGTTTCTCCAACACAAAATCAGTTAAATTTTGCTTTTTGTATCAGAATGGCACAGCCTACTTTAAATGGTGCAGCAATCACATCACTGCACTTGCTATACTTAGAAGGGGAGGGCAGATTTAAATGCCATCTTTAAAGGTGAGAAAGGTTTGAAAATAACAGAGAGAATACTTTCAACAGGACTGTGATTATCATAGCACAATTTTCTTTTCTGTACAAGAATAAATAAATGCTTAAGATATATTTGTTATTAATTTATTACTATTTTACTTATTATCCAATGCATTATTCAATATAAATATACTTTAGAATAAAATTAACACAATAAAAACAGATTTACCACTTTAAAATCTGTTATTAAAACAAAGGAAATTACCTTTAGATTCACAGCACAGCAAGGGGATGTCTCATTGCCAAAGAGTATGTTATCTTTTTTACTATTTAGAAAATTATACGAAATATTTCTTAAACCATTAACCAAAATATAAAAATAAGCTAGTTTAGTCAAGCAATGTGCAATAATAAGAGGATGGAGATAGATCAAAAAGATAATTGTGTACACTCGACAATGTCCAAGAATAAAAACTGAATTGCGCAAGTGTACTATTTATGTGAAAATATTTAAAACATTAAACAAAATATGAAAAAAAAGCTGGTGTTGTCAAGCTAATGTGCAATAATAAGATGAATGGAAAAAGATAATCATGTACTCTCGGTAATACCAGAAAATAAAATTACATAATTAAAGCAAAAAAATAATTTGTTTATTTTTCTCACATTATAAAAAGAATATAGTTCTATTGCTCTGATATGGAACCATTAGAAGAAGAAAATGGATACAAAGTGGACAGTCTGGCAGTTTGGACTCTCGCTAATTCAACTGGAAAATGATTTGAATGATGCAAGTTCTCTCCCCCCCCCCCCCCCATATGAATTCACATATTTTAGAAAAGCAATTGCAAAAGTTGGCACTAGAAAATATTGCCTAACTTGCTGAGGTGCATACGGCAATTGCGGGAATGATCAATGTAAAATATATGGAAAACACAAAAATTGGCACAATTTGTATCAGGGTACCAGATTTGGTGCAGGTGCAACATCCCTGCTTATAGAGTTGTACAAACACAAGTTTACCTGGTTAAATTGACCTTCAGAAACTCCATCTCGATAAAATATAATTCTCATTGGTTTGAAACGGGTCGACTTGTAGAACTGAATTAAAAGTTCTTTAACCATTGTGGAGAGGTCTTGAATGATATCCTGCCGAGGTGTCTGGACTCGGACTGTAGCAGCATATCGGCTGGGATGAGCATCCATGCTGCCAACAACCTATCAAAACAAGCATTCAGATATTAAAATCTTAACATATCCATATTTGAAAACGTGTGTATTGTAGAAAAATTCCAATAATATTATTCTTGCATATTTGAAAAACTTATCACAAGCCTGGGTACAGGGTGAATGCACTTTCCTTAAGAAATGATTTCAAGCACTTTTTAAGGACTTTCAAGTACCATGGAATTATTTTTCAAGGACATCATTTCTTCCATATTACGAAGTATGCATTTCTGGGAGGAAAAATCATAGTAAACTAACATTATTGTTTAATGTTGAAACCATTGAGGAAATTTAAAAAAAAAAAAAACAATATTGTTTAGGAAAATTTCAGCGCCAGCGTAACTGCTAGGGTAATTTCCAGAAAAAGCAGAACGTCTCAGAAAAAACACAATGCTGTAAATCTGTAGGAAGACATTCAACCCTGCCATTTTCAAGCACTTTCAAGGATTACAAAAAAAAAAAAAAAAAAAGGAAATTTTCAAGTATTTTCAAAGCCTTGAATATGTTAATTTAAAATTGAAGTACTTTCCCAATTTTCAAGCACTCATATGCACCCTGTGGGTAGCAGAGTTGGTAATCATTGATCACAAGTTCAAGAGTACCAGTGCATATGAAATATCATCAGGAAGTATGAAATTGTGCTCTTGAAGTACAATTTCATACTGCCTGAGCATTGTTATCAACCATGAATAAAGAGATTATGTAGGTTACATTATTACATCCACTTAATTTGAGGCCAAGTAGTCTTGGTCTCAAATTAAGTGGATGTAATAAGAGCTTCCCACTTTATGCTAAGCAATTCAGTCATTAGAGCACTAACTTGAGATCCCGTGATTGAAGGGGGGGGGGGGGGGGAGATTAAAAACAGGTGATATGTATTTTGTTTTCAAAACCAATATCTTCTCTATTGCCCTGAAGAGAAATAAAAATATTACTACAGTGATAACAAATTGAATCAGATGAGCAGATTTTGTGCAGTTTTTATAATTTTAATTAAATATTCTTCAATTATGCAATATGAATATTTGTGAAGTATATTATTAGAATAATTCTACATATCAATTATTTCAGTAATTTTCCAATCCTGTTTCATTAGTAAAGCAATCCAGTTTAAGTGTTGTGGAACTCTTCAGCATTAAAAGCAGCTGTAAGCAACATTACAAGTTATACCAAACTTATTTTCAAATGAATTATGCACCTCTGTATTATCAGAATCATACATGTGTGTGCTTGGAAAAATTATATACTTATATATTCAAGGGCAGTGAAATATAAAGGTGCATTAGAAAATCTATGGTAAATAAAAAGTATAATAAATATTACTAATTATTTCAAATTTTACAATCCAATACTAGCTAATTTAAATTGGTGAAATAGTGACAATTGCAATTAATTGTGGAAATTTTGCATCAATATAATTAAAGACAGCCGGCATTTTGAAATGTTTCATTGGAAACATTTTTAAAAAAAAGTTGTAGAGTTGTTTTCAACTGAATAATGTCCACTCTCAGTTTATCTAATAATAATTTATTAAAAAAAACATAAACACAAATATACAACACAACGAAAAATACAACACAAATATTGTTACCAGAACAACAAGGGAAAAAACCTTAATTTGTATAAACCAAAGAGTTTACATAGTATGATGATTGTTGGCAATATTCCTATTTCCCTGGCATTTGAGCAGTAGATAGAATTTCAGGCCACAATAAAGCCATTACAATAAGTGTATATGAATATTTTATGTTAACATATCATTATGGTTCGTTCTTACTCTGTTTTGATTTTGGACACTAATTTATTACATACACATATATATTTATATATATATATATATTTTAAAACAGTATAAACATTAATAAATGAATTTTCTAAACACAAATGCAGTCATTCACATTAGCTTGACATAGCAGGGTTTAAAATACGACTTTAAATTCAAGGGAGGCATTCCCCCCTTTAACAAAATTTTTTGGAGCGATTTTCAAAAACTTGAGGGGGGGGGGGGGGGGGTAAAAATCCAGGACGTTTATTAGTAAAACATAAAATATGGATTTCTTATATTTGGATAATACAAGAGACGTACAAAATTGACATTTAGTATTTTCAGTCTTGATTTGAAAATGATCAACTTTATTTTTTTTAAATAAATTGAAAACCCATTTTTATGAGAAGGATGTCCATTTTTAATTGAAATTAGAGATTCAACTTTGGGTGCAAATATATCAAATTCTAATTCATACTCCTCAAATGTATTTCTAATGAGCCTTATAATTCTAAATGTCTGAATAAATAAAAATGTTTTAATTTCGTTATCTTAAACATATATCTCAATTTCATTAACAATATGATTAAAATTATAAGAAGCACACAAAATATAAAATTATCAGTGGATGCAAACAGATTGAAAAAATGGAAAATATTTAAAAATAAAACAAAATATACTGGCGATAGTGTTTCAATAAAAATTTCCATGATATTGCTAACTGCCTTTTATAAATTACTAATTAATAAATGAAACACGTTAAAAACTCAAATGTATACTGCAATGGAACTTATAGCTAGGGTCAATTTTCGATCTAAAATAGCCATTTTAATCCACATAATAAGATTTTATTGAAAATGTGTATATTTTCTCGGAGATAAAAAAAAATCTGGTTTTCTCAAGAAAATTTATTGCTTAGGTTAAGGTCAATCAGAAGGCTGTAAATGACATTATATAACTGCTATAATATTTTTTTTGCATTTCAGCACAAGTTAATTTGCATTCATTTCTGGAATCATAAAAAAATATACTTTCTGTATTTGACAACAAAATTTCAGCTGAATAAATTTCATCTCGCAAATGCGCTGATGACATTTGTTTTTCATTTTTTCCAATAAATGTTTATTACTTGAGTAAAATAAAATTAATCTTGTGTAGCACATCGTAGGGCATTGACAAAGCAATTAAGATTTCTTTACTGATATCGGAATATTTTTAGTGAAAAAGTGGAACACCTTTTACAGAAAATCAAAATTCCGCACAAAGAGCAGAAAAGAAAATGTAACGAATTCAGAAAAATTGGAACCTTTGTGTCTAGTGTGCTATGCCTTATACACCCAGAAAAAATGAAACATTATTAAAAAATCACCTTGCTGCGACTTATCTGTAATGGAATGATGCATCGTGCTTATGCCAGATGCAGCCGCTTAAGAAATTTTTGGGGAAAACAGTGCTACGTTGGATATTTTCCGGAAAAGAGGAGTTGCGGTAAAAACACTGGTAAAAACTGGTAAAAACACTGGATCCGTGAAATATTTTCATTCCTGCCTTTCATTTGCTCTCTCACGAGAATTCATTGTGTTCGTTTTTGAAATTTAAGCAGGATTGTAAGGTGTAGAGCGGCGGAGTACGTGAATTCCAGTGCAGTATTTGCCAATTTACACTCCATAATTTATTAAATATCAGTAATGAAACAGGGTTCATTAGCAAATTTCTTCTTAACCAAGTGTTTTATAATTTTTTAAATCAATCCAACATCAACTTGGCTGCCATGGTTGGTAACTAAATATTTTGTTTTCCATTTTTGCTTATATAATTTCTTTGAAACTCAATGGGCTCTTGGGGAGGGGGATATGACTCCCAAATCCTCCTCCCTCAGAAATATCACTGCTCACATTTGCTTTATATTGTTGTATATTGTTGCTCTGTATTTTCACAAGATTTATATGAATAATAGCTGCTTATAGTTTCAGTAATCTAGACAGGAAATGTTCAGTAATGACTAGAGTGGTTCGATTTGTGCTAAAAAAATTGTTTGCAATGATAATCAAAAATATTTGATTAAACATTTCAAATTTTTTATATATATTTTTATATGAAATGTTCAAATAAACTAGGCAAACAAAATATGAATATATATTAGTCTTCATTACTAAACAAAAAAGAAATTTCAAAATCCTTAATTGTAGTTTAATGCTTAGCTTAAACTAAAAAATAAATAGAAAACAGAATATGCTTAGTTTAAACTAAATCTAGTTTTTTTATTTATTTGTTTATTTTTAGCCTGCTCTAGCTCAGACTTTAATAATTTTTTCCTAAAACATGAAAAATAAAGAATATTTCTTATTTTTTTAAATAATAAAAAAATGTAATGCACTCAAATTTAGCTTAAACCAGCCCCATATTTTCTAACAACAATACAGAATATACATTTTGACACAACATTATTATGGGGAACAAATAATATTGCTTTCGTCACCAGATAATATTAAATTCTTCTAGATAAACTGTTAAATGTCTCTGGGCAAATTAAATTGTGCAATCATAGTATTTATGTAAAAATAATTAAAAAATTAACCTTAATAAATAACTAAAATGTGAAAATAAGCAAGTTTTGTCAATCTAATGATTAATATATAGAAGATGGAGATGGATAGAAAAAGATACTTGAGGACTCACAGGACTACACGAGAATTCCCTGAATTGCATAATCTTATTAAATATGTCAAAATAATTATAAAATTAACTTGAATAATAAACCAAAACAAAGATAAACAAGTTTTGTTAATTTAATGTGCAATAATTACAGGATGGAGATGGATCGGAAAAGATACTAGTCAACGCTCAGCAATGTACACTATACTATTTGAATTATGCAATCCCTCTATTTATAAGAAAATAATTAAAAAATTAGTCTTTATAATTAAACAAAATGTGAAAATAAGCTAGTTCAATTCATCTAATATTTAGAGGATGTGGATGGGTGGAAAAAGATACTTGTGGCCGCCCAGGACTAAGAGAATTCCCCCAATTGCATTCATACTAAATGTGTCAAAACAATTAAAATATTTACATGAATAATAAACCAACATAGAGAAATATGCAAGTTTTGTCAATTTAATGTGCAATAATTACAGGATGAATGGCAAAAATAAATAGAAATGTTCCTTAATTGTACAGGTCTTTTCCGTAGCCCGTAATTTTGTTCCCAAAATCCATAAGAATTATTAAAAATCTGTAATGATTGGCATCTCTGTACTTCCAATATCAGTATTTGTGCATTATCATTAGTTTGGTAGTGCCACCTATCGATCATAGTATGAGATAAATGACCAAGATGTCGATTTTCCAGCAGTATTTTCAGATTTTCAGGAGTTTAGTGCTAAAGCGAATAAAATAAGGAGTTTTCAAGGGCCCTCATAAGAAAACTCTTAAATCCAGGAGTATTCAAGGATTTCCAGAAAGCGTACAAACCCCGTCTCTTGGAGTGGGTAAGAAATTAGAGGGGGGGCATGCGCGAAATGCGACCAAATTTTTATCATTTGTGACCATAATTTCGGAATCAGGGGCCAAATCGCGACTAGAATTAAACCATTATAATTTACCAAAAATAACCGAGGAAAAAAAAAAATCTTTTTTTTTCTTGTATAAAACAATAAGTCAATTTAAAATTAATACAATAACATAAAACAAGCTTAATATTCCCACTCACCAGATGGCGATTAAACTTCAAAAACTGGCGATTAACAAAATCCCGACTACCGGCCAAACTCTGTGATAGCTTAAAGAATGGCCCTTCTCCTTAAACTTAATGGCCCTTCTCCTGTGGAGTAACAAAAATCTGTCAACAATTGCTACGATACTGCTGTGGCTCTTTCGTAATTGTTCTCCCCTACAAGGCGATCGTAATTCATTGCATTTGCAACCGAAAATGGATGCAATCCACATTCCTATCTTACCCCTCCTCTTAATCACCAATGTGTTTTGCAACATGCTGTGGCATAGCGTTTTTACTGCGCTCTATGCATTGATCTAGAAACCCCCCACTTTTACAGGCTGTATGAAGGAGTAGGACCAATCCAGATCTTTGGTACTAATAGGCCTTTCATCATTTTTAACACTTTACAACAAAGTTGAAAAGTGTTTATGACTTTGTTCATTCTGTCTGTCTGTCTGTCTGTCCGTTAGCACGATAACTGCCGTAAAAATGACTTAATCAAAATGAAATTTTAGTATGTTGTTCAGACGGTCTGTAGGACTTATGGGAATATAAATGAATAATATCACACAATTAGTTTTGGATTGAACCCGGGTTGAAAAAATGAAATACATTGAGCCCTATGGGACCTAATTTTTCTAACATTTTTTAAGCAGATTTAAAATTCACAAATTGCTTCGAAAATTTTAGGTAATAGTCAAATTGTTCCATAAAATATATATAAAAAAATTCAGCTAAATATATTCAGTAGTTTTTTAAATAAAAATTAAAATAATAATTACACATCTTATATGAAACGATCACGTGACCATGATATGAAACGATCACATGACCCACTTCAAAATGAGATATGGCATCCATCTTGTTTCAAATTCGTGATTTTTTAAAGTTCTTTTTAATTCATATTGAGTGTTGTATCCATCCTAAAACTACTTTATTTCTGCTTAAATTCTGTGCATCTACATACTAAAACAACACAATGACAATATATTTGAGTTTAAATTCTCATTCAAATTTGATTATTTCTACAATTAAGCCTATTTTTCACCTATGTAAAATGTAAACAGCAAAATATGTAGAATGAGTTGTATTAGAATTACTGTATTTCTTTAACACAAAATAATTCAGTCCATGGAGTCTGCATGGCTGATATGAATGAAATATTAATTGATTTTATAAACAGAAGGACGATATTTTTCGATGAAGTTTTAAGCATAAAGTTTATGAATTGTAGCTCCATGGTCTTAATTTTTAAATAAAATAAATTATTATAGTATTGTGATGAATGAAATGGAGAAAGTTATGAATGAAATCCTGTTTTTATAGAGAGATCCAGGCGTGTTATTTTTTCTATGACGTCATTTGAATTAATTTCAGTTGTTTTCGATGAAGTTTTCAAATATAATAAATTATCGTAGTATTATGATAGATTTAAAAATATTACCGTGGAATGTATTGCATTTTAGAGATATTTAAACCACGCAATTTATATTTCAATGCCGTCTTTTGAATGAAGTTCATTTTTTTCAATGAAGGTTTAAGTTTTCAAATATAATAAATCAATGTAGTATCGTGATAAGTTTTAAAATATTACCGAGGAATGTATTGCATTTTCGACTTTTTTAAATAAAATTGCATTGAAGTTGGAAAGTGTTTCATAATCAATGCTTTAAGCATGATTGATCTTTCTTGTTACAACTACCTCAAATTTAAAAGGGTTCCCTAAAACGGATGCACGAACGGAATTGAAATCACTCGCTATATAAAAAAAAATACTGTGTGAAATTCGCCCTGTCTATTTTTGGCGAATTTTGAATTTATTTATTGGTTAAATATTCATTATAGCATGTTTTTCATAATAAAAAATTATATAAGAAGTAATCTATAAGAAAGAGTTTTGGGAATTCACTGTGGCTCGGAACCGGCACAAGCAAACTAAAATCTGGGCGTTCGGCGCAAATAAAGGATATTAACCTTGGAGAAGGAAAAATTCTTTTCCGAGCTAAATTGCTGATATTACAATGTTATATATTATTGTTCTACTTTAATCTACATATTCACGGTCCATAAACGACCCTATGGAAATTATGAATGTGTGTAGCATTGACTAAAATAGTGTTTGAAGGATACTAACACGGACATACTTTGTATTAATTTTAAAGCTAGATCGCAAGAATTTCACAATTTTTAAAGTCTCGATGCACTACAGATTTTTGTTCAGAGAAATTGTAGACTTCCTTTTATAGATTATACCCTGTTTTAAGTTATTAATCTCACATTGATGATGCATAAAATTAAAAATGTATGGATTCCTAAAATGTTTGCATAGTTGTGTTTTTAGAAGTGCTAACTGTTAACAATTATTATAAATTCAAAGTTAAATCGGTTCCATTTTCAAGTCATCCATGGTCAAGAGCTCTTCACGCTCCCCCCTCCCCCCCCCCCCCCAGTTGATTGGAAAATTCGAGTATTGTAATAAAACATCATGTTTTTAGTGATACAAGACGACAATTCTTAAATTCAAAAACGTCGAATATTAAAAAGATCAAATGAAATACATATATTATGAAATACATATATTGGGGAAATTTTAAAATAAAAGAGTTCGTAACGTCCGATAATATAACAGGAAAAAAGACCGAAATATCACGATTACGATGAATGAAAAGTTACAGAGTAAATGATCAAAAAAAAAAAAAAAAACAAGATTATAAATTTATTACAAATCACTGAAAATCATTGGTAAAACCCTCTAAATTAAAGAAAAATGAGCGGCCGGGCCTTTCAGAAATAATAGGGAGGAATGCATAATAGTAAATACTTCGTCAGCTTGGAAAAGTAAAAAATAAAAATCTGATGTGGGTAGCACATGACTTTCCTTATATAATACAATGAATTGACTACTTTTACAGAAAAAAAAAAGGTTATTCTTATAGTAGATACTTATATTCCTTCCAAGGTATTGTATTTTCGTCAATTAGTCGTCATTTTCATCCATTTGGTGAGATTTTCGTTAATTTGGCAATATTTAAAAAAGTCGCCAAGTTGGCGACATTCTGCCAAATTCGTTGCCAAAATCTCACCAAGCATTATGGATGGAGAAATAATTTATTCTTATAGCAAATAAATGACTATTGGCGTTCAAATACAAAAGTATTACTTAAAGTTTCTTTTCTCATGAATGGAACAAGCTAGATCCATGAGAATGATGTCACCAAATTTATCGCATGATATTACATATGAAAAGTGAACATGCTTCTCAACAGTTAATATATATTTCTTAATTTATGGGATTTTTTGATAAATTTATTTGAAAAATGTGCAATATCTCGAGAACGGTTCATGCTAGCGTTCTAAAGTTTATGTCAATCGTTTTCTAAGGAAAAATTACATAAGAAATGTCTATTTGCGTAACTTTATTAAAGGTTTTGATTTTTTGATGATTTTTTCAATATTTCACTCAAAATATTAGGGGGTTCTGAACATTCGATTGCATTTAAAAACAATAGGCTTCCAGTATTCACGGATTGTAATTTTTGCACCAAATTTCATTCCAATCACTCCATTCGTTCGTGAGATATCGTCTCAACAGACTCACTGACACACACACAGACATCACCTCAAAAATGTTTGATTTATAATCAGGGATACTTGAAACGTGCTCTCTGGTCGAAAACATGAATTCGAATTTTCGACTCCATCACAATACTTTACTTATACATTATGTATATAAGGAAAGTAAAATGATCAAGATGAGAAAACTTGAAATTGCTTAAATTAATTGATTGAATTGCCTCCAAAAATATTTGAATGCTTCATGTTAAATTATTTTTTTTATAATGTATTGGAAAACAAAAATTCATCACAATACTTTACTTATACATTATGTATATAAGGAAAGTAAAATGATCAAGATGAGAAAACTTGAAATTGCTTAAATTAATTGATTGAATTGCCTCCAAAAATATTTGAATGCTTCATGTTAAATTATTTTTTTTATAATGTATTGGAAAACAAAAATTCTAAAACATCTGAAATGACTTATTATAAGTCTTTTCAGGTGTTTTATAATTTTTAAGTCATTGGCAAGATTTAAAACAAGATTAAAAAAAAATTAGTGAATATAAATATTTAAAATATTCAAAAATTGGATAAATAAAAAGTTTAAGAAATGGAAAAGATGGGGATAGGGACACTAACTTATAGAAAAGAATTAGTTTTAGAAAAAACACTTAAAATAAGTTTTGAAAATCTATTAAATGTTAATAATGAGATGTTAGCAATAATAAATGCATGCTAACAATATTACTCATTAAAAAATTTAAATATTTCTGTCAATTTGTCTTGCTTTTTTTTTTATGAAATAATAATAAAAAATTGTCTATCTTGCCAATCTCTTAAATTTCCCCCAATTTTTAAAATCCTCCTCCTTTGCATCAACATCCAAATAATAGATTGTATAAAAGTAGATCAGCTAAAGAGAGTTTTCTTGATAATAGACATATAGTGACTATGTTTACTGTATAATAAATCTATAAATAAATAGAGGTAATACAAGTAAATTCCTAAATTATTAAATAACATATTTAAACACAATTTTGCATAACATTAAGCAAGTTGAAAAAAAGCATAGCACATTTTGCAGCTGTCAACAACTGGCCATTAAACTTCATTGACCTACGGACCAGTGGTTACTAAATAAAAATGGGAATTAAATGATAAGTCAATTTAAAAATTTTAATTTGCACTTTAGTGTTTTTTTTTTTAAAGTATATATATTTGACAAGAAAATAAAATATTTAGATTAGGCCTATGTGGTTTTATCGTGTATATTTTTTAGTTCATTAAATTGTTTTATTTTGCCCCTAGAAATTTTCAAATGGCCCATAAAAAATTGATGCTGGAGGCCATTTGGTCCCTACTTTTTTTTCTAATTTCTTACCCTGCTCTCGGACGGCCTTAAGATCTGAGATTCCGTAAAAAATTTAAAAAATAAATAACAAGTTGTCATCGTAAAATTATGGCGAAAGCTACCCTTTCCTGTGTCATGAATGAAAATTGAAAGGTCACTACCTGCAAATAGCCCTCCCCCCCATTCCCCAAACGTAGATAGTGTGCATTATCAACGTCTTCTTTCTACGAGAAAAGCCAGATCTGCATTGTTAACCACAGGTGCTAGTTATTTTCTTTCCCCTCATTCTCTACCCAGTTAATAAGATGACCAAATGAAAATGTGATAGAGCACTCATGATCGAAGTGGTATGTTCTGTTTGTTCTCCTTTTCGAGGTGTACATGCGACGATATTTCAGATTTTCACCTAATTGACAATACCAATGCTTAAACTTGGGCCATGTCTGAAGAAATTTATAAATGTAGAATGAACTCGGCCTGAAGATAACTACGACTCGACAGGCCCGAAATGATTTGTATTAAAATATGTTAAAAACAAATTTGTGAAATTTTTTTACGGAGAATTGAGTTTGTTTTCTTAAACATGTATCTTTACATAGCTGAAATAAACAGAATAAGTTCACGTATTCAATTTAAATCCATTGAAAATTTTTTCAAAATAAATATGCTCGCCCCGGTCGTAACGGACTTTAAAAAAAAAAAAAAGACTTAACCCAGTCCAAAACTCAAGCCCAAAGCCATGCAGAGCGCTATCCTCTTTTAAATCTTTAAAATCCAAGCTATAAAATTACCATTTGCTGTAATAGACGGGAGTACATAACATGTTTGAATTTTTGGAATGGATTCTTCTAGTTTCAGCCAAAAGTATTTTCTTTTCTTCCCCAATTTCAACTTCAAAACTAATACATTTATAATTCATTCATGGCATTTGTTCCAGTTGCCTGACAACTGAAGTTAAGGTATGAAACGTCTATTCAGTCCAAGAAGATTTTAATTTTGATTCCGTCGTATTCCCAAGAGTGTCAATGAGGTTTAAACTGCTTAGAGATAAGAGGATTTGCATTGTTTATTTACCACTCCTTCAAATTACTAAACATTGGAAAGAGGAGAGATTCCTTACATCTGTTTCTGTTATTCCTCTAACCCCACAAATAGATCGGAATTCCGCCGGATTTGGTCCTTTATCAAAGACTCCGCATTGGCGAGTTTGATTGTGGCAGTTAAGCACTGTGGGGGTGGTGTATTGTGCAGTTATCGCACTTCATCAAGAGGCAGTTGAATATTATTTATTATTGTTGTTATGTATTGTATGTTAATGAATATAATATGAAAAAAAATATTCTTGAGAGGACGGTAAAAAATTTCAATAGCCGTCTTCGAGGAAGGGATAGATTTTATCAATTTCTCGAAGCCTGGTCCACTGATTTAATTAAGAAAGACAAAATAAGAAAATTTTCATACAGCAGCAATGGATGGTTTCTTGCTGTCACCAGCAGGAGGATGAGTCACATCAGCCCCCAGGAATATGACAGGCTCATTAAACACTTTGGGCCTACATAAGAAAAAGCATTTTAGTCAGGAGCAAAGGAAAAAAGGTATCTGTATACAAAAAATAAAACTGATAATTATTGTAACAATAAAATATTTTGAGTAAAATATTAAACATATTTATCATATTCTCCAAATATTTTAAGATGCATAATTTTATAGATTTAAATTTCACCGAAATTTATAATCTTAAAATCAATGACAATCACTGTGAAAATTGGGATAAGGAGATTTCAGAATGGATTTCAGAAAGCAGCGTATGTAATATAGGTATATAGGTAATGTATACATGCACATACTGAAATCCTTAAAACAAAATTGAATTTCAAGTTTTTGTATTTGAATGGCATCTTTTCACACACCATGAAATTTAATTGCCTAAATTACATTTTCTTATCAGTAGAAGTAAAAATCCTAGTATCTTATATCCAATGAAATACAGTATTTGAATGGTATAGATTCCAAAGAAGGCAAAATAAGTATGTTTTGACATATGTAAGTATGTAAGTATGTATGTATGTATGTAAGTATATGTAAGTATATAAGTATGTTTTGCAGACATAGCAGAGATAGCAGTAGATTTTTATCAAGTCGTATATAGATGAAGTGAAAAGACTTTATGTGAAATAACTAATTTATTTTCGCGAAAGAAATATTAAAATACAACATAAATGGTACACGTATCCAGAACTTCGATACGGTACCTGTTCAAATTTAAAGTAACATTGTCTTAAAAATAAAAATATTAGACAATAAATAGGCCTAAACAAACCAGCCACGTACATTGCCAATTACCGGCAATCATGCTTTTGAAGATTACATAACTACATAGGATGAGCATATGCAAGTACAATCGGGATAACTTCCAGAAGCAGAACAAAGCAGAATTACCAGAAGACAAAATAATCTTCTACTGACACATCCAAAAGTTTAAATAGTGCCGTGTCATTGAAGTAGAAGTTAATGTTTCAGGAGTATGCCAATATCTAATTGGATGAAGAAGAAATTAGCATATTCCGGATGCTGACGTCTCAATTTGCAGGAATATGGAACATGGGGTTAAAACTTATTGACAAGTGATTCTAAAGTGGTTTAGCCAGTCAGAAAAAAGTAGCTTTAGGGATTTTGAACATATGTCAACCGATGTACACATTGCTTGTTTACATTAAGTTTTCTAGCAATCGGCCCCCTCCTGCAGATTGAGTTGCTTATCCATATAATACAAGTTACAATCAAATTTAAATTCATATTCATGTTGAACATACACTACTTATAGAGTTTCAAATATCATGTATAAATTATTAGTGTATAATTACATTTCAAGACAATGTTTTAAAAAGTATAAACACATCATGATATAGTTTACATGAGAACAAAAAGTTAAAATATCGCTGTGTTAAAAACAGGAGATACAATTTTAAATTCAAAAACTCTTAAATCATCGTCACGCAGTATAAACTCAAAAGCACATAAACTACATGTTGAGGGAATGTGAAAAAGTTTGTATATCACATTGTGAAAAATTTTAAACTTTTAAACCTTCGACACACAGTTTAAACTCTTTAGTATCTAAACTACTAAATGAGAGATTGAAAAAAAAAATGATACAATTTAGTGTATTTTTAAATTTAAAAACCTTAAAACTCTTCGCCACCCAGTATAAACACATTGGTAACTAAACTACACAATGAGGGTTTTGAAAAAAGGTTGACGTTTATTTGAAAATACAACTATACAATTTACGGGTCTAGTTCTGCTGGCAAGAAATGATAAACAACTTAATAAGTTTCTGTAAGGCATATGTCTCATTTGTTCAATTTCAGAATGATTTGCCAGGCAATCTGCTTTGCTTAAAACTACACCTTTAACTATGGGTAAACATGAAACAGGATATTTAAATTTTAAAAAATTATCTCAAATTTTGGTAATGTATTGATTTTGATGTATAAAATGTTTATTATGTTTTTCCTCAAACTCAATACCAAGTGATATTTTTGTTTTACCTAATACTATAATATCAGATTTCGGATTTAAAAGAAAAGTTATAGAATTTAGATCATTTTGATTTTTGGCAAATAATATGATGTCATCTACATAAACAATTACTAAAGCTTTATTGTTAAAACTATATGCACAATTGCACCACCTTAACTCTATGAAATTTAGTATTCTGAGAACCTGGTCTAACTCAAGATACTATTCTCTGCCGCTTTGGTGCAGGGCATAGATTGCTTTACTTAAATGACATACATATTTACTTTTGTTTTTGTCAAAAAATCCTGGGGATTGTCTCATGAAAATTTTCTCACTCCGATTGGCATATAAATATACACATTTAATATCAAGTTGTATATGGAACCATCCTAATAAACATACAAAAATAGTGTAAAACATTCCAACAATTGTAAAGTTAATCAACGGGCTAAACAACTCTTCGTAAGTTTGCCCCTTTTCCTGGTTAAACCCCCTGTGCCACTAGTCTAGCCTTATACCTGCTAATTTCACCCCTTTCATCTCTTTTGATTGTATATACCGAATGGAAACTGATTACTTTGTTGGAAATAGGTGCAGGCACTAAGTCCCAGACACATCTTTCCTGCATGACACTTAATTTGTCTGCCATGGCTATATTCCATGAAGGTATGAATACACAGTGAAGGGGCATGTTGATGCAGTTGTACTCACACTTCTTACATTTAACTTAAAAGTTGACCATTCTAGTTGAGCCAGCCTGACTTCCTGGTTGTCAAGAACTGCACTAAAATATTCACATAGCTGAACAATTTCTTCATTACCATAAGATGCTAATGACTGAATATTGTTAATTGGCCATAAATGAAAATTAAAAACTTGGAAGTGCGATAATGGTTTTTGATGCAGTATTTCAAATCTGCTGGAGACACTATCCATCACATTGTTGATTGGATCTTCAAGAGGTTCCGCATTATCTTTCCCACTCAGTTTTATGCCATGAAAGAAGGAACCGTTAAATGCATCTTGAAAAGATTTCAAATACCTTCCGGCGGTGTACTTTAGGCTTTCCAACATAAGGCATGCATCCTCCAGAGCACTACTAATGTCTAACAAAGTAAATTCATCTGCTTGGAATTTCTTTGAAACAGCTTTGAAACAGATTTCAAGAATATCAAGCCAGTTGTGCAATGTTTTAACAAATCTAACACTGCGAATTTCTTTTAAGTAACCCTTTGCCTTTGCACTATCTTTTTCTGCAGCAACATTTTCAAAATGCATGTCTATCATTGTCAAATTATTTTGCAACGCTGATAGAGCACGTTGCTGGCTGGATAGCCATCTTATTTGAGATACGCTGCCCATCTGCACAGAAGCAACTTTCAAAAAATTACTTATGGCAGTAAGTTGTCTACGTTGCTTTGGGGATTTACTGAAAAACTTGATTACACCTTTGACGGTGGATTCAAAAACTCCTTTAATATACGTATTTTTCACAGCATCCATAACAGCAAGCTCCAGATTGTGGGCAATGCAGTGAATAGCCACAAAGTGTGAGATATCTTTCTTTAATAGTGCAGCAACACCAGCATAACGCCCCATGTTTACGGATGCACCATCCAGATTAATCCCAACAAGTTTCTCCTGTCTTATGTCTTCATTTAGATGAACTTCATCCAGAATTTTTGTTATAGCACTGAGAACTCCTGGTGCATCAGCATGCTCTAACTCCACTAAATTTACAAATTTAGTAACAGGATTACCAGATAAAACATATCGAACATAAACTATGTCTTCTTCAGTAGTACTACAATCTGTGCTGCCATCTGCCAAAACACAAAAAAATCGTACTTTACCCAGTTCTTTAGTGAGTTCACCTTTGAGTACTTGTGCAATATGATGAACAAACATACTCCCACCTTTGTCATTTAAATAGTTGGCACCACATACAATTCCATTCTTAATTTGAAGCTTGCACAATTTCTCAAATTTGGTGAAAGCCAATTCCTCTTTAGCACAAAAATATGCTGTGTTAAAAAGAATGGTCATTTTCTTGTGCTGCTCCTCGGTAAGATTTAGTAAACATTTATTTATTGGACTATCTTTTGGATTGTCCATGGCCAGTTTAGCTTGCATGCACAAAACATGTTTTTTTGTTTTGTTGTGTGCCCTTACAGAAGTAATTCTTATGGCATCACCTACAACTCCATGCAGTTTAAAGTAGGAGCTTGATACATCAGCAATTTTTGGAAAATTGTGGCATACTTTACACCACATTTCGGTCCGATCCTCATTGCAGCTAAGCCAGGTATATTCTCTTCTCCATTCATCCAAAACCAGATGTTTCCTATGTTTTTCATATTCACATTTCCGTTTATTGCTCTCAGTTTCCGATGATTCCTTCTGTACACAATTGCTAGCTCTTTTGTTTTGGGAAGAGCCAGTACCAGAGTTTCCCGGAAAAAAATTTCGTGTATCCATTTACAACAGTGAAAAATCCTAATTGCACGATTCCCGTATACCACAACTTATGAAAAGAAAAAAAATGTGTTCACTTATCAAGACACGGTGCACGTCCGCAAATATACATAAGCCGAGAAATCAAGCGTAAAAGAATGAGTGAAGAAGAGAGAGAGAACGACCAGATTGGAGCTGCTTTGGCACTGTGCCAGGTTTCTGTTAGTGACGTCACTGACGCTCTTCGTAGGCTGCGACGAAACTTGCTTTTCTCCCTATCGAGCAGACATTCACAGCCGAGAAAGACATTCACAGCCGGTCTCTGAATAATTTACGACTTTTTTTTTTTTATCGTCTTCTCTCATGCAACTTTAAATGTTGAACGTAAAACATTTGCAGTGAAGTGCTGGTTACTCACTTCCGGCTACCGGTCAGCCTAATCTGGTCAATACAGAATATTTTTTTTATTACATGCCCGGTCGGGCATGTAATAAAAATTAATACATGCCCAGTTGGAATTTCTACATGCCCCGGGCATGTCGGGCAATAGATTTTTCGAACCCTGGCAGAGATATCAGTAGATTTTTATCAAGTCATATATAGTTGGAATGAAAAGACTCAACATGAAATAACTAATTTATTTTCACCAAAGAAATATTAAAATACAACATAAATGGTACATGTATCCAGAACTTCGATACGGTACCTGTTCATATTTAAAGTAACATTGTCTCGAAAATTTAAAACATTAGACAGTAAATAGGCCTAAACAAACCAGCCACGTACACTGCCAATCACCGGCAATTATGCTTTAGAAGCTTACATAACAACATGCATAACATGAGCATATGCAAGTACAATCGGGATAACTTCCTAGAAGCAGAACAAAACAGAATTACCAGAAGACAGAATAATCTTCTACTGACACATCCACAAGTTTAAATAATGCCGCGTCATTGAAATAAAAGTTAATGTTTCCGGAGTATGTCAATTTCTATTTGGATGAAGTAGAAATTAGCATATTCCAGATGCTGACGTCTCAATTTGCAGGAATATGGAACATGGGGTTAAAACTTATTGACAAGCTATTCTAAAGTGATTAGCCAATCAGAACAATGTAACTTTTGGAATTTTGACCGTACGTCGACCGATGTACATATTGCGTAATTTTTCTAATATATTTCATGAATTACATCGTTAGCCGCAACTTGCGCACGTAGCTGAGGTACGAGATCAACACTTCATGAACTGCACACTTAGTCATGACTTGAGCATGTAATAGAGGTGTGCGATTGACAGTTATTTTATGAACTGCTCCGTTATCTATGACTTGTGTTGCAGAGGTGCATGATCGACAGCTACTTCAAAAAAGATATTGCACGTTAAAAGCTTTTTTTTTTTTAAAAAAGACACGGCTGGTCAAAGGCAGTAATTTACACTAGAACGACAGAAGCAGTCATTTTGGCTGCATAACTACTTTGAAAAACGATTTCTCCAAAACGGCTAATCCTAACTCATTGAAATTTTATGACTTTTATTATTTTCTTAAAGTTATTGAAAACACAGAAGAAAATTATTCAAGGTTTTATAATAGGAGAATAAATCAATGCTGCCTGTCGTTTTAGGTAGTTCAAAATATACGTCATTCTAGTGTTAAATAACATGAGGGAAATAAGTTAGCGTATACTATTTTATTAAAGCTACAGCAACGCGCTAATCTAGACACAACTCTTTCCCTTCAATCATCCTCTGTTTTGATACTCAACAAAACATATACATGTGTCTGCAGCTCAAAAGAACCCTAGTCCAGAAAACTATATTTTTAAATATTGGTTTTAGAGCAAAAATGCTTACAGAGCTTAAATTTTCAGTACTTTTCACTTCAAATGCATACTAAAAACATGGAATAATTTAACAAAATTTAAAGTTTAAAGAAAAAATGAAAACTATTTGAAGGTTTTATCTTTTGGGAGAGGAAATGCATTTATTTAACATTCTTCACATTTCTGCTGTTTCATTTTTTTTTATTGGGAGTGTGGCAATCCAATTGTGGAGCCTACCTTCTACGCCTTATTTTATCCATTGCATTTCCTCATAAACTGTTATGCGGCCACAGCCCCTAGGAAATGCATCCCTTTGAAGACTTATCCCTTAACATCATCAATTCTTAGAGGTTGTTAGACACAGACAAAATTTCTCCTCTACTTTCCCGTTTTGACAGCTAAACATAAACAAACAAAAAAAAAAAACATGTGGTGCAATGATGATCAAATATTCCGTAAATGAGGAGCGTAAGAGAATCCAAGTACGACTAACTATATTTGTATATATTGGTTTGAGACCAAAAATTTTTCAAGAGTTCACATTTTCAAAATTTTTTGCCTCAAATTGATACCAAACAAAGAATAGTTCAGCAAAATATTAACTTTGTAAAGAAAGAGAAACTTTGTGATTTATATTATAAATATAAAGAAGCACTTTTCACAAGAATTTTTTACGGGACTCTACAAGTCAGCATTTAACCTGTTCAATATCACTTAGGGGAAAATAGGGATTTTTTTTTTTTTTTTTACATTACACAAAAAATGTATGCTTTATTTTATTTCAAAAAATGATAACTCACTATAACATTGAAAATGCCTACTACATAGCTGCCAACTCTGAATGACTGAAAATTTGTAGATTTTTATTCACAGTAAAAAATTCATGACTTTAGGCAAATTCATCGACGTTATGCAAAATCATCATAAAATAACTACATCATACTTAAAAAAATGGATAAAATAACCTAAAATAGGGAAGAGAAAATAAGGCTAATAGTGGGAAAATGACATGATTAACAAATTAACCTTTATAATTAACCAAAATATGAAAATAAGCTAGTTCAGAGGTTCCCAACAGGGGTGGTACTGTCCCCCAGTGGGAGCTGGAGTCTTCCATGGGGGCGGTGGCGGGCGTTAAGGCAGTCAAGAGGGAGGCCATGAATAAAATACTTTGATACTTTAGACATAGGTAAAATACTTTAGAGATAGGTAAAATACTGTTTTCATGAAAAAATATTTTACCTATCTCTAAAATTTTCATCTTATTGTTATTGCGTAAATAAGCATTAAAAAAAGTTAAATTAGAATTAGGTACACATATACCTAATTCGGTTTCAGTATTATCGGTGACAAGTCTTTGCAAGTTGTTAAGTAACAGAAACCTCTGCCCACAGTGAAAGAGTCCTAAAATTTCAAGACATTTCATTAGATATTCATGTGTTTTCAAAGACGCATTCTGATTGGTCATGATCCGAATCGATGCTACATGCTTTTTCATCTGGATCTGGATCTGTTGATGGTTGTCTTGTATTTTTGCGCTAATTTGTCCTGTAAGTAATTATTACTATTGAATAGATTCAAATTTTATATTGTATAATTGTTAGTAAATAGCATTCATAACAATCCAGTTGATGCTCTTTGTATGACTAGATGTAAAATGGAGAATTTAGTCATTAGAAGTGTATTTGCTGGTACAAATGAAGACTAATGAACATTACTTGAAACAATATTTTATGTACATATAACTGTGCATAAATTTAGTTTTTATAATGGTATATTGTATAATTGTTAGTAAAAAGCATTCATAACAATCTGTCCCAACCTCTGGGTTTCCGAAACAGACTCTGACTCCTTGAAAAAAAAAAAATCTTAGCCAAGTAAAGTAACAGTAAGTCAATACAGAAATTAAATGAATTGACTAAATGAAATTAAATCTAAATAAAACTGAAATTAAAACTTTTAGTTTATTTTAACTGATGTCAATGCTTAAAAATAAATTGACAAAAAAAAAAAAAAAAAAGATACAATTTAACAAAAAAATAAACACATTTATTATGCTTTAAGCTAATAATTTTATTATGGAAGCAGTTCTGATCATTTTTATCTCATTTGCAGATATAATTCATATTTTTTGAAGCATTTAAACATTTAATATGTATAAAAAAAGTTTTAATGTGTTCGATCAAAATTAACTTTATTGAATATAATTTGCCAATAAGATGTTTTAGTTTTTATAGAAAATAGTAGATGGCGCCACCTCACATGAAATTATCCTTATTTGTGAGGAGTGATACATGATAGAAGTCATTAGCCATTTCATTATATCTATAAATCTGCTGAAAAGTTTTTTTATTATAACCGTGGCAAATGTTCTTTTACTTACAACATGTCTGAAGCTAAGAGGAAATGCCGGCAGTACAGTAGTATTTGAAATATGGATTTACGCACTCTCCTACGAACTAATTATTACCAATGTGTTTAATTTGCGAAAAAGTTTTTTCAAATGAAGCCATGAAGCTTTCTAGGCTACAAGAGCATTTGAATAAAATGCATGCTGATAAAAAGGACAAAGAATTGTCCTACTTTCAAGGACTGGAAAAGAAATATTTAAAACAGCCAACTATATTCAACGTTTTTGCATCGCATTCTAAACAAGATGATGATGGACTACGAGCTTCATATAATATTTCATCGTTAATCGCAAAATCGGGAAAACCACACACAATTGGCGAGGAATTAATCTTGCCGGCAGTCAAAGAAGTAATAAAAACTGTTCTTCATCATAAGACACCATCAGATACCATCAGGAGTCACCTTCGAGTTATAATTCAGTGCAAAGAAGAATAGATGAAATGGCTAAAGACGTTGAAATATCATTATGCAATTACTTGAAGACTTGCAAATTTTCCATTCAACTCGATGAATCAAGTCTACCAAATAACAAAGCACTACTCTTATCATACGTACGATTCATAAAAGAAGAAAAAATTTGTCAAGAGTTATTATTTGGCAAAAAATTGGAAACCGATACAAAGGGAGAATTGATATTTAATACCATGAACAAGTTTTTTCAAGAGAAAGAAATTCCTTTTCATAATATTTTATCAGCTGCTACTGATGGTGTTCCAGCAATGACGGGACATCATAAGGGTTTTATAGCGCATTTGAAACAAGCAGTACCAAATGTACTCGCTGTACACTGTATTATTCATCGTCAGCATTTGGTTGCAAAAAATCTTAATAAACGCCTGCATACGTCGCTTGATTACGTTATTAGAGCAGTCAATGAAGCAATTCATTGAGTGGCAGACTGTTTAGCCAACTTTGTAGTGAAAATGATGAAGATTATTATCGCTGGCTGCTGCACACAGAAGTTCGTTGGCTCTCAAAAGGTGCATGTCTGAATCGCTTTTACAATCTATTTGACTCAGTACTAGATTTCCTTGAAAACAGAAATGAAAAACTGAACGCAAACCTGATTACATCCAAGAATGACATCGCTTATTTGACAGACCTGTTTAACATATTTAATGAAGTAAATTTACAATTGCAAGGTGATGAGTTGAATTTAATTAAAACAAAAAACGTCACAGCTGCTTTTGTGGGGAAACTTCTTCTGTTCAAACGAAATTTAGGTAGAGGTGAATACAGCCACTTTCCCACATTATCAGCAGTCTCTGCAAAACAGGAAGATTTACTTACTTACTTCCAACACTTGGTCATTCTTCATGCTGATTTTAAGGAGCGATTCCAGGATATTATAGGCATGGATTAGGCATGGTTTTAGATCCTTTTGCAAATACAGATACAGCAGATTCATCAAATTTAGAAGAGGAACTCATAGAACTCACAACTAATGAAGAACTAAAAGTAAAATTCAGAAAACGATACCAAGAGTTCTGGCTTCAAAAATCAATACCAGCACTCTACCCTGGATTATGGGAAATAGTACAGAAATTTTTAATTGTATTTCCTTCATCGAATTTGGTTGAGACTGGGTTCAGTGCAGTAGCAAATTTACTAAGAAAAGGAATAGACTGCAGATCACTGAGCGTGGTGATTTGCGACTGATGTTGACAAAATTGGAACCCGACATTAACAAATTGATAAAACTCCACCAGCCTCAACCATCTCATTAATTTTTTATTATTATTTTGTGTTAATTTTTAAATTTTTAATAAACAATTTTCTACTTTTGATGGGTCTTTTTAATTTCTACTTTGTTATTCTTAATAGATACATAATGTGCAACAATATTTTAATATTTGGTATAACTATTATAGGAGAGGGGGCATTGAAATTTTTTTTTTTTTTTGTAAAAGGGGGCGGTGGTCCAGAAAAGGTTGGGAACCTCTGAGCTAGTTTAATGTGCAACAATAGGGAGATGGAGGGAAAAGGATAATTACATACTCTCGGCAACACCTACAACAACAACAACAAAAATTATTTTTCATGATAATACTATTTATTTGAAAATAATTAAAAAATTAACCTTCATAGTCAACCAAAATATGAAAATAAGCTAGTTTAGTCAAGTTAATATGCAACAATAGGGAGATGGAGATCGATGGAAAAGGATAATTGTGTAATCTCGGGAACATCCGTGAGAAAAGAAAAACTGAATTTCACGATCCTACCATTTATGTGAAAATAATTAAAAAATTACCCTTCATAATCAATATAAATATGAAAATCAGCTTGTTTAGTCAAGTTAATATGCAACAATAGGGGATGGAGATCGATGGAAAAGGATAATTGTGTACTTTCGGAAATGCTGCGAAAAAAAACCCAACTGAATTTCACGATTGTACTATTTATGAAAAATAATTAAAAAATTAGCCTTTATAATCAACCAAAATAAGTTAGTTTAGTCACGTTAATATGCAACAATAGGGAGATGGAGATCAATGGAAAAAGGTGATTGCATAGAAACGGACTCAAAGAAAGAAAAGAAAAGAAGAAAAGAAGAGGGGGGGGGGGAAAAAAAAAAAAAAAAAAAAAAAAAAAAAAAAAAAAACTGAATTTCACGATCGTACACTTTCTATGAAAATAATTAAAAAGTTAACATTTATAATCAACCAAAATATGAAAATAAGCTAGTTTAGTCAAGTTAATATGCAATAATAAGGGGAAGGAGATAGATGGAAAAAGGCAATTATGTACTCTCAGCAAAGATAAAAAAAAAAAGACTGAATTGTGCAATCTTATAATTTAAGCGAAATATAATTTGTTTAGTAAAATATTTTTCTATTTTTACTTGCACTATAAAAATAAATTAGGTCTATTGTTCTGATATGAAATCATTAGAAGAAGGAAATGGATGCAAACTCATAATTTTGAACTCTCAGAAAAGCACGGAATATGAATTAAATGGTGGGATGCATGGATTTCAAGAGATTTTCCGTAGTTTTGGGAGTAATGTCCATAAAACAGTAGCAAGAAGCCAGAAAGGACGTGAAGAAAATTTGTTTATCATTTTTAGAGGAAGAGGGGACATTTTTAGGGAATTTTTGTAGTGGAATCGGGGAAAAGTAGGAACTTTTAGCTTGTGAACGAAAAATTGGAAGAAATCTGTTTTCGATCGGAAGATTGGAATGATGCCCGAAAATCGGAAACTTTCCGCGTAAATTGGAAGCATTGGCAGCTATGCTACTACATAAGAAAAATGTTTTTATATAGTCAATGTATAAGAAAAAACATAGCATAAACAAAGAGAAATATTTGAAAAAGGCTCACTGAAACAAAAGATGTTCAGTTGCAATTTAGTTAATTTGATGAATGTGAGTAGGAAAATGCTTTTGAAACTCTATTGCCTAGAAAAAGGGGAAAAAGAGCATATTTTAAAAAAAATAATCCTTTTTTTATGTAAACTGCAAAAATGTGAAAACTGTTTAATTAATTTGAGATTTTATCAAAAATAAGATGAATGGAAAAGGATGTTTAAACATTACACGGAAATTTAATCTATACAAGTGAAATCGCACTTATATTTTACAAAAGTATTAATTAATAGTGAAATATATTGTAAAGAAATGAATGTTGCGCATTTTTGAATTCACATAATTTGAAACTATACATGGATAGATGTTTCAATATTGCACAGGAATATAATCTATATCCGTGAAATCGCACTTAAAAAATAATCAATATTTTATGAAAATATTGATTAATAATGAAACCTACTTCAAAGAAATGAATGTTGGGTGTTTATCATTCACATAATTTGAAATTAAACATAGATGGAAATGGAGATTTCAACATTACATGGTAATGTAATTTGAAGCAGTATAGATCAATAAAGTGAAAATGATACAACATAGTACTGGTACTAGGTTCATTTGCTGAAGAAACAAAATGGCAGATCCTTTTGTTCGATCCCTTTACCAGAGAATTTTTATTGAGAAATCCCCAACTTTAGAGAATTTCAGGAAAACTGACAAAAGCTGGGCATTTCCCGAAAAAACCAGTAGAGTCGCCAGTTATGAAATAGCAATGGCGTCAGTTAAGTTGGGGGCTGTGTTGATTCAACAAGGAATAATCCAAAAATAAAAATGAGTTCATTCTTTAGAAATGTATTTAAGTATCTACCTGTATGTTGTTCATATTTTATAGATCTAGTGAGTCCAACTTTTAAGATAAAGAAAGAGCAAAATAAAAAAAAAATCTACCTTATACTGGGCACCAATATACTATTGATACCCCCTAACTTGACATTGATTTTGAGACACAGATTAGAAAGAGTTTGAGGAGATGTTTTATTAACATTTTTCGCTTGAACACATTGAGTTGCCATGCCCAGAACAGTATCTCCAACACGCTTGACTTCAGCTGAAAAAATAAAGTATGTAATGAATATAAGGTTATAAATAAATAAAAAAAAATTTAGAAAATTAATTTTACACATATTTTATAGTGAAAAGTAATTATGTACTTTTAAATGGATAAATTAAAAATTTTGACATAGAAGCAGCTTCATACCAAAGATTCACTGAAAGAAATAGAGTCTTTAACGGTAACTGTTTTGAATGATAAAGTACAGTATGATCAAAATTATCACAGATGATATACAGGGTGTCCCAAAAAGATTGAATGAGTTTTAATTCTTTACCTGTTAGAAATAAGTGGGCAATGTAAATTGCAAAAGAGTTGAAAGTAAGGTAGGAAATAAGACTACATTAATGAAATAGTCCTCCCATTAATTTTCAAAAAGTTACACTTTTTAAATATTTATACGACCCCCTTAGACAAATTGGGGCAATCAGAAAATTTTTATTTTAGTGCAACAAGATCATTTAAAAAAACCCCACATATCTGTATCTTTAAAATCAACTGAATTATGATAAAGGAAAAAAAATCTGACTTATGCTACTTTTCCGTACTATGTAAAAGGCTGTTTCATCAGTGAAAATAGGGATCATAAACAAATTGACGATGGAAATTGTTTAAATCAAAAATATGTTAATATGTGTCAAAATTTTTTATCACAAATGCATCTAAATAAAGCATTACACAGACAAAGATCATATAAAATCGTGGTACTCACTACACAGTTGGGGCACATAATTAAAAAATTAGTTTTATCTTTTTTGTGATATGTTACAAATTTACATTTCTAATTTGATATAGGGTCCCCATTCACAATGTTCAATTATCAATTAAATATAACTCACTCAATTTTAAAGATACAGATATGCGGCTTTTTCTAAAGATCTTGTTGCATTAAAATTAAAAAAATTCTGATTGACCAAATTTGTCTAAGGGGGTCGTATAAAACTAAAGGTGTAACTTTTTAAAAATGAATGAGAGGACTATTTCATTAACGTAGTCTTATTTCCTACCTTACTTTCAACATTTTTGCAATTTACATTGCCCACTTATCTCCAACAGGTAAAGAAAGTGCATTTAAATCTTTTTGGGATATCCTGTATAAGGTGATCATAATCACAATGAACAATAGTAAGCACAATAAATCTACTGAACAGTTTCTCACAAAAAACCAGCTCAATAATATGTTGTTTATGCACCAACAGCAATCCAAATTCATGATGAAAAGCGACATAGATGACTATTTCCACACAAGCACATCCTGTGAATTTGCACACTCACCTTGTGCCACATTTTCTAACATTTATTGGCTTGTGATACTTATGTCTGTATAGCTATTCACATCACCCTTCATTGAGAATTTGCATTACTGGATGTGAAGCAAAGAAACTATTGGTACATGTATCCCCAGAATGCAATGTCCAATTGAAACACTGACAACATATTTTCAGGTTGGTTTTGCATAAGAAAACAAGTTGCAGATGATTATGGCTACACTTAAAATCAAGGAGAAAATATTTATCTGTAGGACTGATCCTGTTTACAAAATTTAATCTTTTTAAACAAAACCTGGCCACCTCCGATCAACCCCCTACCACATTGAACTTTTATATACTTAATATGAGCATAGATCCCTTTCTACTTTGATGTGAATAACACCTATGGTTGGGGTTTCTCTGGTGGAAAAACGAACTGTTATGAAAAAAGTAAGCACTTTGGTACAATATGGATATCTTTAAATATTAATATATAAATGAAATCATTTTTTAAAACTGGGCAAGCCAGCAATAAGCAAGCCACTGCAGAGACTTAAGCACGATCATTTCTAATATAGATATTGTACTTTGTGTTTCCAGTTGAAGACTGAGTTGATTGGGTGATATTCCACTTATCAAACTACCTTTGAATACTTATTGTGACTTTTTGGAACATAAATAGCTAAAATACTAAAAAATAAAATAACTATGAGGTGCACCTTCATGGGTCCTTCAGAATCTGTGTACAAAATTTTACGGTCATATGATACTTAGATTCCCCGCTACTTTTCATGTATACCCGGAAATGTTTCCCTACTTCTACATGGGGCAATTTAATACATGACACTAAACAAACAATCCGTAATCCTAATAGTTAACGGGAAATTTCCTATACTTAAACTTTGATAGCAATGCTATCGCAAAATGTCGTTTGTTTATTTTGTGGTGTCTAACAGAAACAATACTATCTTGAATTCGAGAAATACAGGCTTCTGCAAGATCAATCGATAGGCACATAACTGATATGGCTGAAAATGTAAAAAGTAAAGCAAATGACCAAGCTACAGTAAGCTGTCCCATTTAGTGTCACTCTTGATGAAAGTGTCGATTAGTGGCACACATAGCTATAGTTACATGCTTTTGTGACAACAATCGTATTTATAAAGAGCTGTGCAGCTGTGAAGAACTGTCCAAGGATGAGGACATTAAAATTACATTTGTAAGTTATTTCAAAAATCAAAACATTGACATAATAAAATATTCTGTGTTACTACTGATTCCACCCCTGCAATGGTTGAAAAGAATAAAGGATTTGTTAAATTTCTTGAAGATGTCAAGAATTGAGATTCCATTACATTATACACCAAGAGAGTTTGTGTGTGAAGATTTCATTATGGTGCTTGAACCTTGTGATGGAAACTGTTATCAGGACAGTTAACTTCATAGGGACAATTGTCCACCCTCATTTCCTCTAATAATTGTTAAATTTTACATTATCAGTATTAAGCATACTGTTGGCATTAAAATATCTGAATATGCATGTGATATTAAAATTAATAAACTTTACACTTTATCCCAAACCAATTAATGATAATTTTGTCCTGATTTTCGATAAAACTTTTCTTTTAACCAATTGTTTACTTTTAAATTGTAATGCTAGTGCAAATACATGTCATTGAGGATGGCAAGAGAGGCGATAAATCTACCAAACATACTAACTTTGTTGGTACTCAAAAATGGTAAAGATGAAACAACAAGTGGCCATCTTGTTATATTGTGTAGTGGAGTCAACACTATTCAAAATTGCAACGTGAAGTAGAAAAGAATTACCAAAAAATTTATAGTCACTTGAAAAATAAAACTTTAAGCAAACTTAAAGTTAAAAACAACACAAAGTCAGCTTAGCATTCCATGTTTTTCAAATTAGTGAAGTAATCATAGGATACAAACTGGATCTAGAAATGACAGGTACATGACTGAGCTGATGACCTGAAATCAGTTCTTATGTTCTTGATATGGCTAAAAGCCCTTTCACATTCTGCATTACTGTGGGGAATAGTGAGGACAAATAACATAAATTGTGAAAGTTTTTTAAATTTTAGCTGACCCTGCTCATTTTTTATCTGGGCCACTTTAACCCACTGCACATCAATGCATTCTTCCTTTACTATATCTTCAGGAATTTTATAAATTTGAAATTCACTGAATTGTGTTTGTAAGTTGTCCAATGCATCATCTACTTTTTCATTGTCATCAAGTAACAGAAAAACTGGGAATTTTTCAGCAAAGAATTTTAGGCTGGAGAAAGAAAGCGTTTTCAATTTTTGAAATTTGTGCTACTTCTGCATACAGAAGCACTTTACAATTATATGGAAATTTATTGCGCATATAATCACATGATGTAGTATAATATTTCCTCACATGGATATAAAATGTACTCTTATCATCTGGTTTTAAGTTAGAAATTAATTGGGAAGTTGCATGTCCAATTAGCAAATCTGAATCATTTTTCTGATTTTTAATTTCACGATAGTTAACTTCATAGCTTTTGAATGATTTTATGACAGAAGGTTTTATGAACTTCAGGAGGATGTCTTTAAATAAATCAAGAAGTGACCTTAACATATGAATATATGGAATTGTAGATTGGAGAATAACATTTGTTTTTTCAAAAACTGGCACTATCTGTGAAAGAAATATACAAAAAGTCTTGTTAATATCTGTTGTCATAAAAAAGAATAATCTTTTTTCTCAAGAAATTGGGTTGCTAAACCGAGTTCGCTTCTCAGCATTATTGTGCTGACTAATTTCGGATTTTCTTTTTAGACCCTGTATAGTCATTGCACATTTAGGTTTGTCCTCAAATTTTTGAGAAATATGTTGCATATTTTTTTTTGTTAGGGATGGAATAAAATGACAATGAAGATAGTTCATTTTTTTTCATTGCTTCTTTTTTAAAAAAGCTTACTAAAGACTTCCATTGGTCGATAATTCTTTCTACACACTTTCCAACAGAAAGCTAACGTGTACTAACATGCTTCAGTACCTTTTTAATGTCAGTCTCATGAAATTGCTGCAACATTTTCATCCTGTCTTTCCTTTTAGAACTCTTTCTCATTCTTTCGTAATAAAAAATATCTACTAATATTTCATTAATTTTGAGTGGTATACTTGCTGAACCTTTTTCAGCTGCCAAATTTATTAAATGACAACTGCATCCAATCACTTCAATATTTTGATGCTCTTTTTTTAAAACAGTAGCTACACCTGATTTATGGCCTACCATAACAGGTGTATTATCACAACTGAGAGCAATGCAATTAGATTCTGGAATAAAGTGTACTTATTAAGAGATTACCAATGTTTAGTCCTGATGAATCACCTTTCAAAGATGGCACAGATAATAGACAATTTTTAATTAAACCACATTCTGGGTTGTAAATAGTAACGACAATGGGATACAGTTTGGAATCTGCATCTTTACCCCCATTTGATGCTATTGAGAAAGGATATGTTCTTAATGATGAAACAATTTCGTTTTGTTCTTTATCTGCCATTTCCTGAAGAATTGCAGATGTTCTGGTTCAAGCACAGCCATGATTTTTTGCAATAGTGCTGTCAGGTAACATTTTTCGAAATAATTCTCCAGCATGATCACTGTAAGATACAGGTAAATTGTGTTCAACAAGGAACAATGTAAATAAATATTCTGAGTTTATCACTGAGCCATCAGAATTATTTATATGAAACATAGATTTTATGGAGGTATTGCTATCCACAACTTTAAAATTATCTTTGTGTTTTACTGTTTTCGCATGTAGAAGAATGTCATTTTTTTCTCCATGTGCGATGACGATATCGCATCTACAACATATGCAAAATGCAAACTTTTCACAAAGTCTTGACTTTTGAATGAAATTAAAAATACTTGAGTAATTTTCTTTATAACTTTGGTAATACCGTTTTTTTAATGAACGAGACATTTCTAAAGATATAAAAAGATCTAGTACATGCGCTGGAACAACTAATATGACTGCGAACAACAAAGCTTGCGTACGGGCTGTGGTTACAGGCAGAAGAGAAGGGGAAAATTAGATTGGTGGCATTCCACAGCAGGAGGAGTGTTTGGTCACAACTTATTTTCCGCGGAATGATTCATCCAATCATTGAGTGTTATATGTACTCAGAGTGTCAGTTGGTAAATCTTCACGACTGCTATTCTCCAGGTGAATGGAATATATCCGCAAGTTGTCAGAAAGGAAGTGAAGAAAATTTGTTTATCATTTTCAGAGAAAGAGGGGACATTTTTAGGTAATTTTTGTAGCGTAATCAGGGAAAAGTAGGCACTTTTAGCTTGTGAACGAAAAATCGGAAGAAATCAGTTTCAGATCGGAAAGATGCCCATAAATCGGAAACTTTCCGGGTAAATCGGAAGCATTGGCAGCTATGACATAGTAATGTATAGGGAAAGTATTGGAATCATGCAGAAAATCGCAACTTGAGTTTTCGAAGGATCTACATGTTTTGGGACTTCTAACATAAGAAAAAACTATTTTTAGCGTGGCGTCTGTCTGTGTATGTATCCACTCTAACACATAAACGAATGGACCCAATTTTATAAAATTTGGTAAGTAAGTCACTTGTGTGGTGTGACTTTGGTGCTGATTAGTTTTTGGTATGATTCGGGATAAAAGAACCTGCTTTTATTGTGAAATGACCTGCAAAAATTGTCAAAATCTAAAGTAAAAAACTATGTATACTCAAATATATCAATTAAATACTTGTTTTACACGTAATTTTTAATGATGAAAAGGATAAGACCAACCCAATTACACTCTGACTATCCGTTCTTGAGATATTTTAGTTTTTTTTTTTGCAATTTCGCTGCACCACCTTTGAAAATAAGTCCAGTTACCAAATGAGAATGAAAATTGAATTAAATTCAGTGTAATTTTAAATACTTATGGGTGTTATTGTGCAATTAAACTTCATATAATGAATTATTGAAGAAATAAAGAGAACGTGAATATGAGTTTGCAGGGAAAGTCATGTGCTGCCCACATCAGATTTTTTTTAATTTAAAAACAAAAACAACAAGTAAATCAATGCTGAAGTGAATAAAATGCCTACCATATACTGGAGTTTTGCCAGGAAGTATAACAACAACCAGCTGTAGGTCCTTGAAGTGCTCTATGAGATATCTAAACATGGGTTCCACTTGGTCAGGGCCGGCAGCATATTTGCAGAAACAGGGCTGCCCACAAATGGGCATTCCAGCATCATTACTTATCCTTTGCAGCTGCTGAATGAAGGACCTAAATAAAATTAACATTCATTCGAACATTTTTGTCAACTATTTTTCATTAATTAATTAAATTTTGAGCATTATCCAGGATTAATGCATGGAAGAGGACCTATTAATAGGATTATTATGTCATCTATAAAAAATTCCCTCAAATTTTATAGACAAGCTAAAATTCCTTTCTAATGAAGCAAATTGCCACTTTGTCAAGGAAATGCTAAATGAAACAATTATCTCGGCAAAATTCAATGCCATTGGCAAGACACTGCAAATTTTACTTGGGAATCGTTCTAATGGGACGAAAATGAAAGCTTATATCAACTGTACACATGTTAATGTCTATATTAAAACATTTTGTACTAAAAACTTTCAATGAAAGCAGAAGTAATTTTACCAGGTTAAGGATGACATCTAGAGTCAATTATTCTAAATTATTCAAAATAGAACAAGAAAATAATGGAGTCAGAGCACTTTCTGGCTAATATGATGGATGCATGATTTAATGGAAGAATGCCCAGCCCAAATGAAGAAGAAAAAGCAGAACAATGGATTGTGGAAACTCACAGTGGTTACCTGCCATTATGACTTTTTCGACTACGAATTTTTTTCAAAATCTCCTTTTTCAAAAATGATTGTGTCACACTTTTCAGCAACAAAATGGTGGAAAAGAGAAAGTGGTGAGGGTGCACAAGTTGGATGCCGATTTTGCATTTATTTATTTTATATCTTATAGGTAATGCACAATTTTTAGGTAATATATATATATATATAAATCTATATGTAATTTACAAATAATACCATGAGAGTTTGATAATGATTGATGAGAAGCTAATAATAACAGTGTTTGAGATTAATTTTAGTAATTAATGAATCCATATATGTAACATCCTAAATCATTTCCTGAATAATTATTGCCAAATAGCATATTCTGTTGGAATAAAAAGCTTGATCTAAAATTATTATTATGTTGAAGCTGCTTAGATTTCATGTCAGTTATGAAAATAGTCTTTTTACTACATATCATACTTCTAATGTAAACTGATAAACTTTTTTTTATAAGTTGGTTATGATTTAAATTTGTATATATGTTTTAGACTGTTTCTTTACATAAAATATTTATTAGCAACAAAGCATTATAAGAAGTTTTAAAATTACTAAATATGCTTAGAATGCAAAATTGTACTCTACAAAATATGACATTTCAGAAACACTGGTATAATACTAGTACAATTTATAGAAGCTATTAAAATTAAAAAAAAAATTAAAAGCATATACCAAATCTTATAAAAAAGAAAACCCATTTTATAGTAAATATCCAGTGGATTTTTGCTGGTGAGCATGCCTAGAAAAATCTGTATAGGCTGTTCTATGCTGGGTTTAATTTGCGAACCCTTATTTAGACAAGAGATTAAATATCAAAATGCTGAACGTTTCCTATTGGCTCAAAATCTTGTGACCTCACGAATTTGTCTTGGCGTATTACTTAGCACTCTTTAAAAACTTCCACAAAGTTATAGCTAGAAATGGCACAAGTAATTTAATATAAATTCATTGAAAACGATTGCATAATAACAAATAGGGTTTACTTTGTTTTGTTGCATACAGAATCCTCCAATAACCGGGAATTGACTGTAAAAGTGTATTATGCAGTTTACTGTTTATGAAATCAAAAGTTACAGCTTTGTTTATAAATATGTTAATGGTCAAACAGTACAGCTATGCTTATAAATTACTTCTAATATCATGCATAGTATACCATCTATTATGTTAGGCATAACGAAATATATTTTAGAGCACATATTATATATTTTATTAGCAAAATGAACTAGCACAATTTCATTTACAAAATTTTTTGCCATGCTTATGTTCATCAACATTGCAAATATGTCTACAGTAAAAATACTTCAATGAAGTTGAAATTTGATTTTTCTTTCAGTTTCTAGTAAATGTGTAAAACCTATTTCTGAAATTATAAAACAGGGTTCATACTATTTTTAAAGGGCAAAATTAAGGAGTTTTTAAGGGCCCACAAAACACCTCATTTAGCATTGAAAAAAAGAAAAAACAGAAAAAAGCAATTTAGTTATCAAAGTATAAATATTCACATTTATATCCATGTTAACACTACAGAAAAATTCAATGTTTAACACAAAATTTAAAAAAATGTAATTTTAAAGCATTAATGTATAAAATTTTGGTTAACAATCATTAGCTATTAAAATTGATTTTAGATATTATATATACTTGAACACAACATATAGAGCTGAAAAATTAAAACTCAAATCAGTTGAAAAAAAAATAATCATTAAGTCAATTTTTCTTTTAATTTAAGTTCATTAACTGAACGTTCTTTTTCAATTTCCACTATGTGTTTTTTTATTTCTCTTTTATATTTTTCCGTAAATCATACGATTTCATAAAAAGAGAAAATATTTTGTCGGCCTTAGCTTTCTCATCAAGGGTGTCTGCCAGCTTTTCTTCCTCTGCAATGTCCGACAGTAGAAAAGTTTTCTTCTGTTTCAAATAATTTATGCTCTCTTCTACAAGTTTCCTTTTCCTTCTTACGTCTTCATCCTTTCAGTTCAAATTTTGCTTCTTCAAATATTCCATGTATTTTGCTCTAGCAGCCAATGCAGATTTTTGCATCTCCTTGGTAATAATCAGCTCAGTGACACCACCAGAAAATTTTACATATTCATACACAATTCTTTGAGCAATATAAGAATCATCTTTTAAATTTTCCACTTCGATAGTCTTGTTGACAGATGCTTGGCCATGAGACAATATCCTTACCATCTTGGCAACTTTCCACAGTTTTTCAAACTGGGGTTCTTGAAAATACGGTAGTAAAAATTCGTTCAGTGACATGGTCAAATGGTTAAACTCCACGAACGTTGGCAGTGCATGATGCACAACGTTTTTGGAAAATGCATTGTGCTGAATTAAGATCGCATCACAGTCTACTTGAGAAAGTCTCTTATTTTCAACAAAACATAAAAGAATTTCTTTCAGTTTGTTTACAGAATTAGGTTTTGTCATTAGTTTCGGATTGAAGCACAAAGCATTTCGCACCAACATATAGTTTGTTGGGACATTTTTCGATCAGACGATCCAAAACCTTTAACACAAAGCGCTGAAATTCATACTTCAGAGCAAATCCATCTGCTTCAGAAATTTCTTTTTTGAGGAGTTTCGCTTTTAAAAGCTGGACCAACAAATCCTCAGCTGACTTTGCTTTTATCTCCATAATTTGACACATCATTCAACTTGAATTTCATCAGATTAATCAAGCCAGTGATGGTACATTCAGGTTTTAGAACATTAAACAATGTTAGCAAGTTATTTACAAGTTTTAAAATATCTTCTCCAAAGAAAGGAACAAGTGGCTTATCTGACTAGTATACTGATAAGACTTGATAGTCTTTGCCACTGAAACAAAAGCATTAAGCTTTATGACAGTAGTTTTATCTTTCACAGTTTGGCTCAATGTTAAAAAACTTTTACTAGTCACTTTAGTGAAAGTTCCTTTTTCAACAGCTTTAACATATTCTGCCACATCATTCCATATCTCAATGGCTCGCTCAGCCATTGAAACATTTTTCAACCACCAACAGTTGCAAAACTTTAAAGGAAGTTCTGCAATTTAAGAGATCTGTAAAAAATCTTCACATCGAGCAAGAGAATCCTTAAAGATCCAATACATAGCTGTGAGTATTGGATAAATGTCCCACCCCGTATAACTGCAACTCCTGCTTTAAAAGCATTGTGTAAAATGCGTAATTCACAAGTTCCTATATTAAGGCAGTGCACATTCATGTCCTTTCCCAAATGTTCTTGAAAAAGATTATAAAATTTCCAATACATATTTGGTCCGTCCATGGAAATTTGAAGCAACTTCGACAAATTTAAATTTTTAAAGCACTCCAAAAAACACGAAAAGACGTTTTCAGAAGTGGCATGGCTGATAAATGTTGACGTCAAATACTGTGCTCGAACTTTGTTCCGAGCATTATTCCAAAATCGGATGTGAAAGTCCAATTGCTTTTTTTGGTTTGTCTCATTTAAAGCCTCATCAAACAAAAGAATAAAACAATCAACTTCATCTACTGTTTTGAGCAGCAGTGATTTAATATGTGGTGCTAATCCAAAATGGCATAGATAGGTACACTTCTTTTCTCCACATTTAAACTGTTTTGCTACTTGACTCTCTGGAAGCATTTTCCCAAACAGTTTGCTGATATCTTCGGATGATTTGTATGAATAATGGTTTCGAACGCATCTAAACACCCAAAAAATCTCTGCATCCAGGACTTCTATTAAAATTATCAATTTAACTAAAAGTAAATAAAATTAATCTCAAATAATGAAAGTCAAAAACAAATCAATGTTTCTGTCTGTTTGCTGGCATTGTCACAGAAAATCGAAGCAGCAATGTCAGCTATAAAATTTAGTACAAGGATACTTCAGGACAAGTTATGAGACACCTTGGGGGGGGGGGGGGGGGGGGCGTTCAAATTATCAAAAATTGACAAATTTATGCAAAAATTTTTGTTTTGCATATTATAATTATACACATTATCTTACATCAATTACAAAAAACTACATTCAAATCCAACCACACCTGTCCCCCGATTTACACAGAAGATAGGTTCTGCACAAAACCGTGTAAATTGAAATCTTGGATTTTGCTAAGTAAAATCGTGTAAAACAAAAATAACCCCAAAATGTGCCTGATTCAGTCATTTATTTAAATAAAACAAAAGTAAGACATCTTAGAAAACTTAAAATTATACTTAGTTTACAAAACAACAAACATATGAATGTAGTAATATAACATATTTAATTTATTTTACATTAGGAACAAAGAACAAATAAACAAAAAGACCCTTAAAAATTAATTATAAGTTTAATCACTGTCATCACTTTTATGTACTATCAGTCTTTTCTTTCTGATAGGTATGATGTCACTTTCATCACTTGAGCTATCTTGATGCAATTCTGGCTCAATGGTTGACGAATTAGACAAGATCTCAGGTTGACAAGACTTTGTCATGAAATCGGTAATTAACAATTGCATAGGTTTTTTTGCTAAATCTTTATAGACCTCTTCATATTGATTTAAGCATTTACGAAGGTCTCGCTGGAATTGGAGAGCTCGATCAACATTTGTATTATATTGTAAGAAATGGTTGCCCAATTTTCTTCCCAAATCAAGTCCTACGCTTATGATTCTTGTTGTGAACGCAACTGGTTCAGATTGCTCTTCATCAGAATCATTTGTCTTCATCATGTTTATTTCACGAATCATGTTAATTAAATCATCATTCCATTCTTTATCAGCCATTATTTCTTCAATATCTGCCTGAGCTAAATCTTCAAAACCTTCTCCTCCTATAGTATGGGCCAACTCAGTGATCTGAGGATATTCATGCTCTGTTGGTGATTTATCATTTCCACTTTCAACAACATCCGGCCATATTGCTTTCTAGCAGGCGTTGATCGTTGATTGTTTGAACTGAGTGTATGACAGTCTTACATGCTTAACACAATCTAAAATTGTAAATTTCTTCCAGGCATCGATCAGAGTAAGAGATTCATCTTTCTCTATTTGTTCTAAGATATACCAAGAAAGTTTGGTTGATGTACAGTGCGTTAAAAGGCGAAATTATCCCTCCAGGCATCCATCAGAGTAAGAGATTCATCATTCTCCATTTGTTCTAAGATATACCTGAAAGTTTGCTTGATGTACAGTGCGTTAAAAGACGAAATAATCCCTTGATCTAACGGCTGTAATAAGGAAGTTGTATTCTTTGGTAAAAAAACAACTTTTACATTTTCGTGTTGTAAATCTGGAGGATGATCTGGTGCATTATCAATTAATGGAAGAGCCTTAAAAGGCAATCCCTTTTTAGTTAAATAATTTTTGACACCTGGAACAAAGAAGTTATGGAACCATTCATTGAAAGCTATGGCAGTGACCCATGCTTTTCTATTAGCCATCCAATAGACGGGAAGGTTTTTGATATTTATTCCTTTGAATGATCGTGGTGATTTTGATTTGTTAATCACCAATGGTTTCATCATATAATCGGCAGAAGCATTGCAACAGAAAAGAACTGTTATACAACTTTTCGCTACTTTATGACCACTAGCTGATTTGTGAGCTTTGGCTATAAAGGTTCTTTCCGGCATTTTTTTCCAGAATAATCCGGACTCGTCAGCATTGAAAACCTGATCAGAAGAGTAAGAGTTAGCCGGCAATGATTTCAGCAAGTTTTGCCAGATATTGTTGTGCTGCATCCGAATCAGCAGATGCACTTTCACCTTTCATTCTCAGATGATGTAAAGAATGTCTTTGTTTGAATCTCTCAAACCACCCATGGCTTGGCCGGAAAAGATACCTTCTTTTCATCGGATGAAGTCGACAACGACTGATTCTTAAGTGATTGACAAATCTTCAAAGCTTTATTTGTAACAGCATTGGTATCGATCAGGATTCGCTTTTGAGTTTGGTCTTCTATCCATATTACTAAGACTTTTTCCATATTTTCCATTGTAACATCTCTAACATATGAAGGGCTCACTGCTGCAGGCTCCAGCTGCTACACTTTTTCTAATGGAGTCTTCATTTTTTCTTATTGTCCTTATTGTGCCTTCATTCATGGAGTAAAATTTAGCAACATCCTTTACTCTTTCTCTATTACATAGACGGTCTAATATTTGAATTTTAGTTTCTAAAGAAATAACTTTTCTTTTCATTTGATTTTTCTTCAAATCCTTTGACATTATAGAAATTTAACAAATTTACGCAAAGTATAAAGATGCAAGAAAAACTATAAATGTTGAAAACTTACCAGTTCAAAAGATAAACGCACAATAATATAAGCTTTGCTGCTAAAATGTTTCTGCACTATGTACTTGCATGAACCAGATAGCTTAACTGTTGTGAAATACATATGGGTATTCCCCTATTACGGAGATTTCCCTATACGGGGATTCCCCTATTACGGAGATTTCCCTATACGGGGATTCCCCTAAATGTATATATTTTTCAACCTGTTGTTTTCATTAGTGTTACCAAAGGAATAAAATTCAAAAATATCATCAAATCTTTGTATAGGCGTATATGGAGCGGAATATACATTTTTATCAATTTTTTGAAATCTGTTAATTTATAAACTGTGTAAAAGCGAAATCGTGTAAAACAAGTGTTGTGTAAATCGGGGGATAAGTGTATTATTAAAATATTTCCCTAGCCAAAAGCTATTATCCAAAAATTTGCCCGGTAAGATCATAAATATGGGCCAGCTGTCACTCACAGTTGATAACTGACTGTTTTAGTTCAGTTAACTGAGTAAACATTATATTTTAGCAACCCCATATTTATTACAATTTGGCAGCAACCTTTTTAACTGTGACTTCTTCTGAAAGTTCTTATTTACATTCAGTACCTTTGACAGTATTTGTTTGTTTACCTTGCATCTGTTATTTACCTTCTCTTCATTTACTTCAAATAATAAAAGTTCTTTACAGAACTGACAGCTGCATTTTCATAGTTGTATTTGTAATTTGTTTGTATAGTTTTAAAGAACTTTTCTTTTATCATTTCTATAACTTTTCAATGCATATGATAAATATAATGATTTAATGCATATGATATCCGTTTGTAATTTTGACCCCGTTATGAATTTGAGTTACGCTTGGTGACTCATTCTCGACTCCATGCAATTCAAGTCTCTGCAAAGTTATCTTTGACGTCTTCTTCTTTGGGATTATGCTTGATTGCCACCCCACCCCCCTTTTTCTTCGATTTCTGTAATTAAATTGTAATTTAATATACTGTTATTTTGTTGTTAAATTTTTTGTAAAATTGTTTACGGTTTATCCTTGTCTAAACGTAGATTCTTTTGTTAATTGTATTTATGCAAATTTTGTCGCTATATCTGGTCTATATATGAACGATTCAAACTTTATTTCCATGTAGCCACTGATGAAGAGCATACTTATGCTCGAAAGTGCTATGGCCTTTTTTAAACTTTTGTACATCTTAAGGAAGTGAAATAAAGACCTTCTGTTATGGATGTGTGTTTAATTTTACTAGTTTAAAAATATGTTTATATCAGAGTTTCCCCCAGGCACTTTTGGAAGGGCGCAGTGCCCTGCCTGCCCTTTTTTTACCAGAACAGCGCCCTCCTTGCCCTTTGTACGAGAAAAACGCCCTCCCTGCCCTTTTGTTAGCAGATCAGATCCCTTGCTTAGCTTTTGTTAAGAGAGCAATGTATGTCCTCAAACGAAATTCAACCAGTTCAGATAAGTCCCAGAACCCTTTCTCTGCGTTCATTACCGTAAGTTTTGACCGTGTCTATCTCTCTCTCCCTACCCCCCTTGCTCCCTCCTCCTTCAAAGAAAGAAAAAGGGTGATCTAGTGCCAATAAAAAGAAGGTTGACAGCCCCATATCACTTCTTTCCTTCACTGAAAGAAACAAAACGGAAAGGGGAATATTAAGCACGTACATTCCTTCTTCCATCTAATGAAAACTTTCAAAACAGTTTTCTTTTTTAACTTAATTTTTTGTTAAATTATTTCATGTTTGATATGCATTTGAGTTATAAAATTCTGTAAATGTAAACCCCGTACGCATATTTGCTCTAAAACAAATATTTAAAAATATAGATTTCCGGAATAGGGTTCTTTGCGCCATTTGCGGGAAGATGTTTACGTTGATTCCGCCGATTCAGTCAAAACCTGAGGATTATAGAAAGGGTGTGGTGAAAAGTTGTTAGATTAAGGCGGTGATTTTAGCCGGCTTGAATGATATATGGGAGAACTTATTTTCTTTATATTGTTTACTAATTGCCTTTAGCTACCAGCCTAGTGGCTTTTTGAAAATTCTCTTAATATGCTTTCTTCATGCTTAATATGCTTTTCTTATGCTGCAGACTGCGTATCTCCGCTATGCGCGAAAGTCATGGCTAAAAGTACTCCTATTTTTTGTTCGTGTAATAGCTATCGACTGTGTATTTGTCCACCGCCGCCCTTAGAGAGGATCGGACACCACTCAAGTGGTGGGATCCGGACTCCCCACCAATCTTTGAGGGAGGGGAAGACATAAAAAATGCACAAATGAGAAAAATGAAACGTGAAAAGGAACCCAGGAATTTGTATGGGCGGTCCTGATCTGACCACTACGCGTTATATACAATATAATGAAAACTCCGCTTCATGCAATAATGATACGCGGACATATATAATTCACATAGCGGATTTACTCCCAATGCAGGTCATGTAATAGCTATTGGCTGTGTACCTGACCACGGCCGCCTTTAAGAAGGGTCGGGCCCCCAATAATTTTTTGAGGGAGGAGATGATATGAA